>CM073928.1:33600000-34269953 GCA_037179545.1 Sesamia inferens | reverse complement strand
CGACCTGGGGCGTCAAAAATAAGCTGCGTTTCGCCGCGCATAAGACAAATGCGATGGTGATAACGAGGAAGCTGAAGTATGACGACCCGGTCCTGTACATGTCGGGAGTGAGGCTAGACCTAGTCCAACAGGTCAAACTGCTGGGTCTCACCATTGACGCCAAGCTCACTTTCAATGCGCACGTGTCGGCAACATGCAGGAAGGCTGCCGATATCTACAAGCAGCTGGCGTGCGCGGCGAAGGTGACGTGGGGCCTGAATGGTGAGATCATCAGGACGATTTACGTGTCGGTGATAGAGCCCATCGTGCTGTACGCGGCGAGTGCATGGGCCCCGGCGGCGGACAAACTGATGACTAGAAATCAGTTTGACTCGCTGCAGAGGGGGTTCGTGCAGAAGATCTGCAAGGCGTACCGCACGGTGTCTCTGACATCGGCCCTAGTGCTGTCTGGTCAGTTGCCCCTGGACCTTCGCGTAAAGGAGGCAGCGGCCCTATTTCAAATCAAAAAGGGCCATTCCCGTGACCACATCCCACCCGGATGCGAGCTGGAGGGGAATTTACATTACCTGTCCCTACCCCACCCAGCGCGACTCATTCCAACTGAGTACGCACGCATCGAGGACTGGACTCCCGAAACCCTAGAGACCCACCGGTTGACAGGCCCCCAGATCTACACCGACGGTAGTAAAATCGAAGGGAAGGTCGGGGCGGCCCTAACATGGTGGGAAGGAGGTAAGGAGTCTATGTCGTGTGCTTTTGGCCTTGGGCCCCACAACTCTGTCTTCCAGTCTGAACTATACGCCCTGTTCAGAGCTGTCAGGTTGGTGAAAGAATCACAGGCGGTCAGCGTAAGCATCCTCAGCGACTCTAGGTCATCACTGGACCTGCTGAGGAGGCCGTCTGTCACTCACCACCTGGCACTCAACATCAAGGACGACATGCGTGAGATCAGAGAGGAAGGCAGAGAGGTGAGACTCTTCTGGCTGAGGGCCCACGTGGGAATAGCCGGGAATGAGAGAGCAGATGAGCTAGCCAAGGAGGCGGCTCTCACAAAGGAGACAGTAGACTACGACAGAGTCCCCGTATCGTACATCAAGCGGAAGATACGGGAGGGGACCGTCAAACGGTGGCAGGAGCGATACCAGTCCTCTAGTACGGGTTCGGTTACGAAGGTGTTTTTCCCTGACGTCCTAGCGGCGAAAAGGGCCCTTCGAGGCACAGTCCTGGAGCCGACCCATACTCAAATCCTTACAGGACACGGTGCATTCGCGGCATACCTCCACCGTTTCCATCTAAAAGACAGTCCATCGTGCATCTGCGACCAGACGAGCGACGAAACCGTCTGGCACCTGCTTCTCGAGTGTCCGAGGTTCTGCCTCGAAAGAATGGAGCTGGAGGAAAGAACCGAACTCCAGCTAACCCAGTCCTCACTCCACAAGTTTTTGGAGAAACCTGCAACGAGGACTCCGTTCTTGACATTCGCGAGCAGGGTTGCCAAAGTCGCAGCGGGGCCAAACAAATCTGAGGCCTCAGCACGCTGTCGAGTCCGACCGCCACCATCAGCCCGTCAAACACGACACCACACGGGTGCAAGCATAACTAACAACCATCAACCGCAGACATCAACAGCGGGTTTTACTGACACAAGGGGTGTAATAACTCCCATCCCCACCACCACAACAACCACACAACCATCCACGTCCTCATCAGCCTTGGCACATCACCAGCCCGTGCAGGCGGTGGTGCTCTCTGCGGTAGATGCAGGAACCGGCCCGCAACCACCCCCCCTCGCCATGTCAGTGGCACAGCTACTGGCATGCGCTGAGAGCGGATCTCCAGGGATTAGACTCCGCGGGGTGGCCCTGTTCATGAACAGGGATTCAGAAAAGCTGGGCCTAAGTTTCTGCATCGGAACTAGCCGCGCTGCAGGCCGAGTTTACATCTCGCCGGGCCTGGCCGCCCTGATCAACGGGAGCACGACCAAAGCGAGCATAAAGCGCAGTAAGTACGTAGCGCTACAGCAGGTGGAGTTGGCCGCTCACCAATGCCGTTTAATGCGGTTTAAAGGCAAAACGATCGCATTACTCGAGTGGGGGGCGGAGACTCCATTTGCTCAGGCGTGCTCGCTGCTCCAGGAGATCGGGCGGACAGGGGAAATGTCACCCCGGAAGATAAGCGTCGACGCCATGGCGATCGGTTGGGACAAAGGAGAAGTCGCGGACAGATTCGGCTGCCTGAAGGCCTCAGAACACCACGAGGTAGTGGTCTACGAGGACAGAGGGGAAACTTTAAGTTTCCTGGAAGCCCCCGTGGGCCGCTCAGCCAGCGCGACTGGTCCCACCACAGCCGAGACCGGAGCAGAAAGGGTGCAGCGCAAGGCCGCCGAGGAAAAGGCGAAGAAGGCGAAGGCGGGTACCACCAGTCCGGAGGACCGAGCCCGGTCCAAAACCCACCTTAAGGCCATCGGAACCTTCCTCGATGCACTGCTGCCAAAAACCAGTCCTACTACACAGACTGAGAGGCTGGAGAGGGCGGTGGAAAAAATGAAAAAGCCACTAATCAAAAGGAAGGAACCGCCGCGACCCATACCAACCAGGGCGGAGAGGGGGCAAGTCAGCCCGCCGACCCTGGCCGTCACCTCTGGCGCCACGGACCACGTGAAGAGCGCCTTTCTCGAGTTCCTAGCTGTTGTCAGGGCCACGTTAGAGGTAAACCTGGCAACATGCAAAAAGATCCTCCAGACCTACCTGAATGAGAATGAGGGTCTGTTGAGGGTCTTACAGGAACCAAGCAAGAAGATCCTCCGGACCTACGAACGCGAGAGAGTGGGTCTGTTGAGGAACTTGCTCGAGAAAGCGGACGCTGCGGTGTACGACAACTCCAGATCCCAGGTCTTGGCAGGGGATATGGAGGGGTCGTACATGGCGGCCTACTGCGCGTCACGTGGCTTCGTGCCCCTAGATGAGGAGGAGACGGAGCGCAGAGGGAAAGTGACCTTCAAAACACCGAAGGAAGACCCGGTGGTGGTTGTCGCGAAGTGCACCAGAATCATGCTGGACGAAAGGGTTCTCGAAAAGGCAAAATCCGTTTCGGGAGACCTGGAGTCTGGGGTGCACTGGGCGATACCCAACATCGAGTGGGTAAACGGGGTGCCGGGTTGCGGGAAGTCAACCTGGGTGATAGGTCGCTTCGACGAGGGGAACGACTTTGTGGCAACCACGACAGCCGAAGCCGCCAAGCAGCTGAAGGGACAGCTGGAGAGCCGTTACGGCCCTCAAGCTAGAACTAGGGTGCGCACAATGGCCTCAATTTTAGTAAACGGGTTCAGAAACAGGGATAGATGCCGTCGCCTAATGGTCGACGAAGCCCTAATGAACCACTTTGGGGCTATAGTGATGGCAGTCAGGCTGTCTGGAGCGAGCGAAGTCGTTCTCATCGGCGACGTGAATCAGCTGCCTTATTTGGACAGGGAGAACCTCTTCGAGCTGAAGTACACCCGCCCAAATCTGGTGGCTAGCGTCACCCGGGACCTCCTATGCACGCACCGGAACCCCATGGACGTGCCATTTTCCCTCAGCGAGGTATATCTGGGAACCTACTCCTCTATGACGTCGCTGTCGCGGGTCCACTCCTTGAGCGTCGCAGCGTTCACGGGTGCGCAAATACCGGCAACCGCCGAAAACACCCTATTCCTGGTCCACACGCAGGGGGAGAAATCCTCTCTCGCCGACCAGGGGTACGGTTCGGGCGAAGGGTCGCGCATCCTGACCATTCACGAGGCCCAGGGACTGACCTACGACAGCGTCGTCATAGTAAACACCAGAACCCAGCGGCTCCGCTTACATGAAAGCGTTCCCCACGCGGTAGTCGCGGTGTCAAGACACAGGGTAACCTGTGTCTACTACTCGGACGACACCGACGACGCCATAGGGCGCTTCGCCCGCAAAGCGATGGATGCGTCCGCCAAAATGGTCATCGATTACAATCTTAAGATGGCCATGCACAACAGGGACGTGGCAGTAGTGGGCGGCCTGATGGGGGCGGTGAGGGCCCTTAGCGGGGGAAAGAGTGGCTCAGAAGCGTGATGACAATGACAACAGCTAATAAATATCTTAATCATAACATAGTGATTGTGGGAATAATTCAAGTATAAAATAAAAGAACTACATTAATAATAGTATAGTACCGCGCCCCGGCACCTGTGTATCCCCCTGGGAGGGCACGGGTGTCGGGGCGCGGGTAGAGATAGGGAACTGGATATATTAATTAAAATAAGTTAACTACTATATAGATAACCATAATGTTATAAAATAGCGCCTCGCCTCGGCACCCGTGTTCCCCCCTGGGAGGGCACGGGTGTCGGGGCGCGGGTAGAGATAAGAAACTAGATGTAATAATTAACATAATGTAATTAGTATATGGATAACCATAATGTTATAAAATAGCGCCTCGCCTCGGCACCCGTGTACCCCTCTGGGACTGTACGGGTGTCGAGGTGAGGCGTAGTTTTAAGTACTATAAATAAGTCATAGTTATAAATAATAATAGTGTTAGAATAAACGATAGCAAATAAGGGAATGTAAAAAAAAAAAAAAAAAAAAAAAAAAAAAAAAAAAAAAAAAAAAAAAAATATATATATATATATATATATAAAAATATTTAATAAAAAAAAAAAAAAAAAAAAAAAAAAAAAAACATATAAAAGAACAAAAACAGTAGTATTTATATATTTTGTAACCCTAATATAAGTTAAACTAACGGACTCATAGTTTTAGGATAAATGTAGTTCCTCAGCGGGCCCAAATGTGATGGGGTGTCCCCGCCTGAGTCAATTAAAAAATAAAACATGGAACAACAAATAAACCTATAAAAAAGAGTGCGGACGACCATGTCCGCAGACGTAGTACTCATTCAAAAAAAAAAAAAAAAAACCTAACCTAACCTAACCTAACCTAACCTAACCTAACCTAACCTAACCTAACCTAACCTAACCTAACCTAACCCAGTCTGGCCCCAGCCACCGCCCGGAACGCCACGCTTAACCTACACTCCGTGGTTTTAACTCTAGTAAAATCGTTTTGCGTGGCAAAAGTGCACTAGTATACCCGTGTGATATATGAAAATACGCGCCGCGACGCGACGAGTTGAACGCCGTATAAATCGTCGCGATCGGATGGAAATCGGGGGAGTTTTCCCCGAAAAACTGCTTTTTTCGTGGCAAAAATACAAGAAAGTGTGTATATCTCGCGATCAAGATCGGTGACATATATCTTTTATGGTGTCCCCTGGATCGTCTCGACGAGCCCTACAACCTGGTGTAAGTCCCCGATTTTTCCCGCAAACAAGCGCGGAGTTACGGGGGCTTTCCTGATTACTGGGAAAAACGTGGTCCCCCTTTCTGGGATCAGAAAGGGCGCCCAGCACGACAACAGGAAGCAGGAAGTGGTGCAAAATAGTGCAGTGTTTTCAAAATTGTGAAATGTATAAATAATAAAAAGTTATTAAAGAAACAAAATTCTACAAATTGTTCTGCGGCTGTGGAAGTGTCAGACCTATTTTAAAATTAATTTAATTAAAATTATTCAGTGACAACCTATCCTTAAATTTTGTGTAAGACTAAGGGATACGCCCTGCTACGAGACAAGAGGAAAAGAAAAATTTTTTTTGGACAAAACTGTAAGTGTGAAAAATTAATTAGTAACTATAAACAATTTTCGTGACGGCAAAACAATTTGGTTTTGCCGAAAAAATTTTAAACGCTTATAACTCTGTCAAATATAAGTATTTTAATTAGATTGTAATTGTAAGACATCCCTTAGTGTATAGATTAGCTAGTAATAAAAGTTAGTTAAAATCGGTTGTCAAACAAAAAAGATACGGCCTGTTTTAAAAAGCGCGAATTTACCCCGACTCCCGTAATTTTGACTCCGGGAAAAACCGGCTATAACTCCAGAACGGGAAGTCCCAGGGGAAGGAAACCTGATAGGGGGTAGTTTTTGGAGGACAGACTATCAGACAAAATTTGTCCCACCCCTCTACGAGGTAGTATAAAAAAGCTCGGGGTAAATTCGCGTAATTATTTGTGACGTCACACGGTGACGCAGCGCCATAACATTTAAACATCACACATAATTAAACATTAATCATACATTTACACAATACATTTAACTTACACCTACATTTATTTATTAAATTTTGCGACACAGACACATTATTTTATTTATTTACACTTAACACAATATATTAAATTTTGTGTTGACTGAGAACCAGTAACGGGGGTCAGTTAACATAAAATTTGGTACCGCTTACTACACAGTCCTTCCGGTATCCCCCCCCCCTTACTACCCCCTCCCCACCCCCCTCCCCCTCGCACCCCCACGAAACCTACCCCCCCCCCCCCCTCCTCCCCTTCCCCCACCCCTCGCATCCCCACGAAACCTACCCCCCCCCCCCCCCGACCCCCCTCTGGTTACCTCACCCCCTCAGTGGATTATCTCGGGAACCAGAGGTCGTGGACTACCCGTGTTTGGGGTCCCCTGAATCGGGAGGACGAGCCCGACCTTTTGGCCCCGAGGGAATCCACCCCCCCCCCCTTACCCCCCCCGCATCCCCACGAAACCTCCCCCCCCCCCCCCCCAAACCCCCTCTGGTTACCTCACCCCCTCAGTGGATTATCTCGGGAACCAGAGGTCGTGGACTACCCGTGTTTGGGGTCCCCTGAATCGGGAGGACGAGCCCGACCTTTTGGCCCCGAGGGAATCCACTTCCCTCTCCTCCCCGTCCTGTCCTATCCTTTTGACTCACCTGGTGCTGCGCACTAAATCGACGGACAGGCCGTGTCTTTTAGGTTAGGTTGGGTATTATTTATATTATTTGTGTTGTGTTGTCGTCCCCCTATTGGGACTTTTAGTTTTAATTTAGCTTAAGTAAGTCTTTTGACCGCCACCCTTATTGGTGGCGTAGATCTTAACTGTTTTTATCATTAATTTCTTATTGTAATTATTTTGAAATTTTTATATTATTGACCGTCCCCTATTGGGACAATTTTAATTATAACTTGACCTATTGTATTTTATATTTTATTCTTTGAATTTAAGTTGACCGTCATTGTGACGTATCAATTGTCGATTTTATTGTGTGTTGCCGACCACCCCTATTGGGACGTAGCTTTTGTATTTTAACTTTATATTTTATTCTTATTTTAATTTGATTTTATTGATGATAATATTTTAATTTGTGTGTGTTGTGGACCGTCCCCTATTGGGACGAATTTTTAAATTGTAAATAATTATTGTCTTTTGACCGCCACCCCTTTTGGTGGCGTAAAATTTTAACTGTTTTAATTATTACTTTATTTTAATATTTCAATTATTATTTATTACCTTGTTTAATTGTAAAATTTTAAATATTCTGATTGTTACCCTTAGCCTTTGTTCCTCTGTTTGTGTTGGTTGTGCTGCCCTGTAAAATGTCGCAAATAACGGGAAAAAACGTTAAAAACGTAAACGTCACGCACACAGAGCAAAGGGAAGAAAAGGAGGGCAGGTCGCGCGGAGCCGCGGTGACCCAGTCACAGTCACAGCCGCAGACTGGCGCCCGCCCAGGGGAGAGCCACTCAGCCCGGGCCAATAGACTGTATCGGGCCGCGAAGGCCCAGCTGGAGCTCTCGGGGAACCTGAAGACGTCCATCAAGGAGGGCGTTTTAAGCAGTCTCTCGGGACTGCTTGAAACAGTCCTCCAGGTGGACGAAACGCTTCGCTCCCTGGAGCTCCAGCTGGAGCGTGTGCGGATAGAAAAAGAGAAAGAAATAAGAGAAAAGGTAGAAGCCAAAGATAGAATAATAGAGAAGTTGGCCCGGAGCTTAGGCGTAATTGAAACTGACTTTGGGGCTCGGATGGGGGAACTCGTCACCAATACAGAAACCATAAAGAAGATGATCAATACTGACATCATGGATAGGTTTGACGAGTACCCCCCGGGCAGGGCGCTCTGCGGAAATATAAAGAAGTTAGAGGGCCTAATGGAAGAAATGAAGGAAGTTAGGGTGAGTACAGAGAGGACTGGAAAGAAAGTGGACGAGATGTTTGAGGTAATGGAATGTGCGGGAAGAATGACAGAAGAGGTACAGAAGAGAACGAAAGAGACGCATGAAAAGGTCGAGACGATCAGGGCAAGGGTTGGGGAGGTCGGGGAGAGTGTGAAAAAGTACGGGGAAACCGTAAGGGAGGCCGGAAAGGCCGTGGAGACCCTCAAGGTCCCGGCGGCAACGTACGCCGAGAAGTTGAGGGCCTCCAAGACAAAGGCCCGCCCTCTCCCCGTCCGACCGAACCATGCGCTGGTCGTCTCATCGAAGGAGAAGAATGACACGAGCGAGAATGTGGTTTTGAAAGTTAGGGAGGCCCTAGACGCCCGGAAAACGGGAATCCAGGTCGACAGGATAAGGAAAGTCAGAGATGGGAAAGTAGTGATCTGCTGCGGGAACAGGCCGGAGCTGGAGAAGGCGCAGAGCCGGCTCAACGCTCGAGACGGCCTCGACACTCAGCCCGCAGCAAACCGAGACCCGCGGGTGGTCATCCGAAACCTGCTCAGCTACAACTCCGAGGCTGACATTATTGAGTCTCTCAAATCTCAGAACCGGAAGTTGTGGCTGGGCATGGACGATGCTCACTTCCGGGTCAAGGAGGTTTATAGGAGGAGGGCGCGGAACCCTCTCCAGGCCCATGTGGTGTTGCAGGTCTCCCCTCAGGTGTGGCGTAGGCTGACTGAGGCGGAGACCCTGTACATCGATATACAGGGCCTGACTGCCGAGGACCAGTCGCCGTTGGTGCAGTGTTCCCGGTGTCTGGGGTACGGCCACGGCCGCAGATTCTGCAAACAGAAGGTGGACCTTTGCGCCCACTGCGGGGGGGAGCACGACCGTGCGAAGTGCCCCTCCCGCGTGGACGGGAAGGCCCCGGTCTGTGTGAACTGCGACCGGGCCGGACTGCAGACGGCGGGACACAATGCGTTCGATGGCGGCTGTCCGATAAGGCAGAAGTGGGACGGTATCGCGCGCTCCTCCATAAGCTATTGCTGAGGGCCCCGTAGTGGATAGTGAATGCAAGGACCGCTTTATAGCGTTACAGGCCAACCTCCAGCGCGGCCGCCTTGCTACTCAGGAGTTGGTCTTGTCCGCCCATGGGGGTGGTGTCGGTGTCGCCCTGGTCCAGGAGCCTTACGTTGGCGCGGAGGGGCGGGTCGGTAGCTTCCGTGGCGTTAGGGTGGTGCAGAGGGAGTCTGCTAGGACCAAACCCGTCAAAGCGGCAGTCATGGTGTTCCGGGATGACTTGGAGGTTCTTGTGAACCCTCTAATCATCACCGAGAATATCGTGGCTGTCGTTTTAAAGGCGGGCGATTGGACCGTGGCGGCTGTCTCTGTATACCTTGAGGGCACGGAGGATATCGAGCCGTACCTTCTGCAGATACGTGACTTCATGGGCCGGGTCGGCACGGGCAGGATCCTCATGGGAGGGGACTGGAATGCTTGGAGTCCGTGGTGGGGGAGCGTCGAGGAGGACTCTCGGGGGGAGTCCCTGAGGGGGTTCTTTGATGATATGGAGCTGCACGTATTGAACGAAGGAGTCGTCCCCACCTTCGATACGGTCCGTGGGGGCAGGCGGTACACGAGTCATGTCGATGTTACCGTCTGCACCCAGGGGCTGTTGAGAAGCGTCCTTGAGTGGAAAGTGGACGACTCCGTGACAAGTTCTGATCATCGGGCGATACGTGTGGTTCTGGGTCTCAAGGTGCCCTCCGGGGGAAACACCCGGTGGACGAGTCGGCGCTTCAACACCCGGAAGGCTGATTGGGGTCGTCTCACCGAGGAAATGCAAAGCGGGATATCCGCTCGAGGGCTCACCCTGGAGCGGATATCCAACGCCCAAACGAGGGGCGAGCTTGAAGGGGTGGTCTCGGACTATATAGAGTCCGTATCCGAAGCGTGCGGGAGGGCTATCCCCCCGCACAGACCACCCCAACCCAAGAAGGGCTTTCCTTGGTGGAACGACGAGCTTGAAAGGCTGCGGCGCGACGTGAACACAAAGCGGCGCAGGATCCGCTGTGCCGCGCCGCGTCGCAGACAGTATGTTGTGGAAGACTACCTGAGTGCCAAGGCGGAGTACGAGCGGAGGGCGGTCAACGCCCAGACTGCGAGCTGGAAGCAGTTTTGCTCGATGCAAGAAAGGGAGTCTATGTGGGACGGTATCTTTCGGGTGCTGAGAAGGGCGTCAGGTCGTCCCGAGGACCAGCTACTCGTGGAGGGTGGAGTTGTGCAGAGCCCGGATCAATCGGTCGCGCTGCTGGCCAGAACATTCTTCGCCGATGATGACGCGTCTGTGGACTCTGAGGTCCACACCGTCATCAGAGGTCGGGCGGATCTGGTCAGCACGCGCTTACCGGGAGAGACCGACGACCCCCCGATCACCAGGGGGGAGTTGGTCCGGACTCTGCGCAGCTTCAACCCTAAGAAGGCACCGGGTCCGGATGGATTCACCAGCGATATATGTAGCAGGGTGATTAACCAGGAACTCGACCTATTCCTGGCCATCCTGAACCGGTGTCTTGACCTGGCATGCTTCCCAGCGCCGTGGAAGGAGGCATCTGTCGTGGTGCTAAGGAAGCCGGCGCGTCCAGACTATGCCCGCGCAAAGTCGTATCGCCCCATTGGACTACTTTCCATCTTGGGCAAGATATTAGAGAAAATTCTCTGCCGGCGAATCCGCTGGCACTTCTTGCCCAAGTCCAATGCGCGGCAATACGGCTTCGTTCCGCAGCGGAGCACGGAGGACGCGCTGTACGACCTGATGCAACACGTCAGAGGCATCCTCCACAAGAAGGAGATCGCCCTGATAGTCTCTCTTGACATCGAGGGGGCGTTTGACAATGCATGGTGGCCCGCTATAAAGTGTAGAATGATTGAGAAGAGGATTCCCGTTAATCTTAGACGTCTTGTCGAGGATTATTTCAGGGACCGGAGCGTAGTCGTGCGCTACGCGGGGAAGACGATGCGGAAGCCCCAGACCAAGGGCTGTGTCCAAGGCTCCATCGGTGGGCCTCTCTTCTGGAACATGCTGCTGGACCCTCTACTGGACAACCTGGATTCGCTGGGCGCGTACGTGCAGGCGTTCGCGGATGATATCGTGTTGGTGTTCTCTGGGCACACGGCGCTCGGGATCCAGCGGGATGCCAATGCCGCTTTAGCCTGTGTGCACGAGTGGGGTGTCATAAATAAGCTGCGCTTCTCCGCCGAAAAAACTCAGGCGATGGTTGTCACGCGCAAGCTTAAATATGACACTCCGGTCGTGCAGATGGGTGGCGTTGACATCTCGATGGTGACCGAGATCAAGATCCTCGGAGTCATCGTCGACAGTAAGTTGACCTTCAACAAGCATATTTCATATGCTTGTTGCAAGGCAACTAACCTGTATAGGAAACTGTCGGCGATGGCTCGGGTGGATTGGGGCTTGTGTCCGGAGATCATCAGGACGATATACACCGCAGTCGTCGAACCGACGATCCTGTACGGCGTGAGCTCCTGGGCGAAAGCCGCCGAGAAGATCTCTGTGCAAAGAACCTTTGCTACCGTCCAAAGGGGCTTTGCACAGAAGATCGCCAAGTCACATCGTACGGTGTCGCTCAATGCAGCACTCACGCTGTCGGGTCTCCTCCCGCTCGATCTTCGAGTGTTGGAGGTCGCCCGGCTGTTTGAGTGCAAACGGGGACGTCCGATTGCTGAGCTGGAATCCCGCGAACTGGAGGAGCGTAGGGCCTTCACGGAGGCTCCTCACCCCGCCAGTGAGCCAGATGTGGATTACCAGTGTCTGGAGAATATGCTCCCCGAAACTGTGGCTCAGCTACAGCTCCCCGCTCATCTGATTTACACAGACGGTAGTAAATCGGATGAAGGGGTCGGGGCGGCATATTCATACTGGCGGGATGGGTCCGAGATTCGGACCAAGCGAATGAGGTTGGAGCCGATGTGTACCGTCTTTCAGGCGGAGCTGCTCGCGATAGCCAGGGCTACGGACCTGGTTGTCCTGAGAGGCTTCGACTGCGCGGCGGTGCTCAGCGACTCTCGATCCTCGCTCGACTTGATCCGGAACCCGGAAACGCACCACCCCCTTGCTACCCATATTCGTAAGAATATTAGGGAGCAAGAGGGGAGTGGTAAAGTCCTCCGGTTCTTTTGGGTGAAAGCTCATGTCGGGATCCCCGGCAATGAGCGCGCCGACGAATTGGCTAGGCAGGCGGCGGCCCAGTCCAGGGTCGCCCCAGCGTATGACAGGTGTCCAGTCTCTTACGTCAAGAGACGTTTGAGAGAGGGCACAGTAGCTGTCTGGAATGGGAGGTACACCGGCGGGGCCACGGCTGGGGTCACGCGAATGTTCTTCCCCGATGTGGTGCGCGCGCGCAAGGTCCTGAAGTGCCTCGACAGGACGCCTATCTGGGCGCAGATCCTGACGGGTCACGGCGGTTTCGCCGCGTACCTGCACAGATTTAAGTTGAAGAGTAGTCCGGCCTGTGTGTGTGACACACAGGCGTCCGAAACTATCCAGCATTTGTTATTTGAATGTCCGAGGCACGACCGCGACAGGTACGACCTGGAAGTAAGCACTGGAAAAACTTTGACGGAGTCGTCTATAGCCGATCTTATGGCAGACAAGCACTCCAGGCCGTACCTGGAGCGGTTCTGCCTCAAAGTAGCTAAGATTTGCATTGAAAGGAATAGGACGAGGGGCAGCACAGCCCCGCAGCTGCCATCGGCAGGAATAGCCTAAAATATGAATATTATAGAAGTAAGTATAGAAGTAAGATTAGTTAATAAGAAAATGTATAAAAATGAGATATAAAACAAAGCTGACAAAAGATGACAAAATATAAAAAAAAAAATATATATATATAGATAAAAAAAAAAAAAAAAAAAAAAAAAAAAAAAAAAAAAAAAAAAAAAAAAAAAAACAGAAAGATAACATGACGCAACGGGAAAAGAGCAACCCGAAAAGATGGACAAGCCGCAAAAAAGTTGAAGCGGAAAAGATAAGAGTTATAAAGTAAAAAAAGGCAAAAAAGATTTCTTGCCATGCAAGAAGGGAGAAGAAGGCTATTTTAAAAAAAAAAAAAAAAAAAAACCTAACCTAACCTAACCTAACCTAACCTAACCTAACCTAACCTAACCTAACCTAACCTAACCTAACCTAACCTAACCTAACCTAACCTAACCTAACCTAACCTAACCTAACCTAACCTAACCTAACCTAACCTAACCTAACCTAACCTAACCTAACCTAACCTAACCTAACCTAACCTAACCTAACCTAACCTAACCTAACCTAACCTAACCTAACCTAACCTAACCTAACCTAACCTAACCTAACCTAACCTAACCTAACCTAACCTAACCTAACCTAACCTAACCTAACCTAACCTAACCTAACCTAACCTAACCTAACCTAACCTAACCTAACCTAACCTAACCTAACCTAACCTAACCTAACCTAACCTAACCTAACCTAACCTAACCCAGTCTGGCCCCAGCCGCCACCCGAGAAGCCACGCTTAACCCGCGCTCCGTGTTATTAAGTCCCTAAAAATCGTGAAAGCGGTAAAAGTGTTTATAACTAGGTCGTGTAGCACATCAAAACACGCGCCTAAACGAGCCCTATACAGTGCTGTGAAAATTATTTTTGTATGTGAAATTTTGGGGGAGTTATTCGTGAAAAACCCCTAAATTCCCTTTAAAAACGGACAAAAGTGCATATATCTTTGAAGCAAGATCGGTGACCTATATGTTTTAAAGTGTCTCCTGGACCGCCTCAGCGAGCCCTACATCTTAGGAAAGATCCCGGAATTTTCCCGCGCTCGCGTGCGGGATTATAGGGGTTTTCCTGTCCGTTGGAAAAAACGTGGTCCCATTTTTTCGTACCAAAAACGGAGACCAAGGTGCCAGGAGGAAGCAGGACAGTCTGTGGAGTTAAGTGGCGTTTTCAAAATTAAATTTAATTAAACCAAAAGCGAAATAAATCAAAAATAAAAAATTACAAACATTAGTGCGGCCGTGAAGGTGCTAGACCCTTTTGTGTTTAAAAATTACGAAAATTCTACAGTGACAACCCTACTTAAAAATTTTTTGGAAGAAAGAAGAGGTACTGAAGAAAGTGGTGGTGACAGCAGAAAAACTTTCGGACTTTAACTCAGGTGGGGAAAAATTAATTACTGTACCACAAGTTTTTAAGCGACGGCAAAACCAATTTGGTTTCAGTAAATTTTAAAATTTTTATTACTTGCTCGCTAGTCAATATTTTAAGTATTTTTAAATTGTATTATATAGATATTTTCCCCAGCCACCCACGGATAAAGTTTTGTCAAAATAGGTTGTCGCATTAAAGAGATACAGCCATTATCTAGGTCGCGAATTTACCCCGACTCCCACGCCCTCGGCGTCGTCTAGATAATAAAAATATCTCCAGAACGGGGGGTCCTAGAGGAGTGGAGTAAAAAGGGTGGTTGTTTTTATAAGACTCCACATCGGTTGGAATTTGTCCCACCCCTCTACGACGTCGGGGAGAAAACCTCGGGGTAAATTCGCGAAGTATTTTCACCCGGCGGCATACTCCCACACAGCACCCGCTGTGCCGTGCAGCACCCGCGCTGACAAAATTTTATTATTATTATTATATATGTATGTAGCTCGACTCACTTCAGCCTTATTTACTTACTTTATTACCGATTTGGCCAATTATATATATAATTCAATATAGGAAATTCAACCTTAGTGCCAAGGCGCTAGGGTTCAAAATTGATCAGCAAAGTCGACGGGACTTAGTGAGTCGGGCTAGTATTTACACCTAACATCACGCTCACATTCTATACATATAATACGCATCACACCACATTCACAGACAACATTCACATACAAAACATTAATTATCAATTTATTCACTCTACAGCCTCACTTCACAGTCCTTCCCGACACTTCCCTTTGCCCTAGATACCCTTCTACCCTATCCTAACTCACCCCGCCGACCCCCCCCTCATATTACCCCACCCCTTTGCGGATTTTCTGCGGAACCAGAGGTCGCAGGCTACCCGTGTTTGGGCTCATTGAAACCGGGAGAAGGAGCTCGACCTCTTGGCCCCCAGGAAATCCCTCCCCCCCCGACGCGCTCCTACCTCACACCCCCCGCGACCTATCTTCGGACCCAGAGGTCACAGACCAGCCGTGTTTGGGCTCTTCGGAGTTGGGAGGAGGAGCCTAACCAGCTGGCCCCGGGAGACTCCACATACACACACACACACACACACACTTGGTGCGGTGTGCGCTAAATTGTGGGACAAACGGGCCGTATCTCTTAAATCTTTTAAATTTATATATTCTAGGTTAGTTAGGAAAAAATTTTTTAGTCTGTTGTGAGTGTATAGTGTTCGTCCCCCTATTGGGAATATAAGTGTTAATTTTAATTTTAATTTTATTTTCAAAGTGTTGTACGAGACTGTTCACTTAGCAGACATAAATAGTTTAATTATATAAAGGTTAGGTTAGTGATTGTGTTGTGTTTGTTGTGTTGTGTTTGTGTCGATCGTCCCTTTTTGGGGACGTGAGATTTAATTTTAATCTAGTTTCAAGAAACTAAGTCCTTTTGACCGCCACCCCTCTTGGTGGCGTAGATCTCTTTTAAGTCTAAATTTTAATTCAATTATTGTATTTATTTTGTTTCATCCTGTTTTATTGTATTGACTACCCATTATTGGGAGAATTTTAATTTGTTTATTTTATTTTACTTCTAATTTAATTGTATGATCAATTGTAATTGTATAATTTTATTTTAATCTTGACTTTAATCTTAGTTTAATTTTAATATTGACTGTATATAGTTTTTACCCGTTGACTTATTTCTGTGTGTTGTCCACCGTCCCCTATTGGGAAGTAACTTTTAATTATTTAACTTTATATTTTAAAAATTCAAATTGTAATTTAATTTTAATTTTATATTTTAATTTTATTTTGTATTATTGACAATAATTTAATTTTCAAATTCAATTTTATATTTAATTCTTAATTGTAATTTTAATTTTATATTTAATCTTAATTTGTATTAGTACCTAACAAAAATTTTATTTGTGTGTTGTGTTGTGGACCGTCCCCTATTGGGACAAATTTTAATTAAAATTGTATTGTCTTTTGACCGCCACCCTTTTGGTGACGTAATTTTAACAATTTTAATTATTTATTTTATTTTAATTGTATTTATTGTTTTAATTGTATTTTTTTTTTTTAATTGTAATAATTTTAAATTTATTTGATTGTTTCCCTTGTTGTTGCGTTGGTTGTGCTGCCCTATAAGATGTCGCAAATTACTGGGAAGAACGTAAAAAACGTTAGTGTCACGCACACAGAGCGTAAGGACAACAAGGATGGCGGGTCGCGCGAGGCCGCGGTGGCCCAGTCGCAGCCGCAGAATAGCGCCCGCCCAACGGAGAGCCACTCAGCCCGGGCCAATAGGTTGTATCGGGCCGCGAAGGCCCAGCTGGAGCTCTCGGGCAACCTGAAGACGTCCATTAAGGAGGGCGTTTTGGGCAGTCTCTCGGGACTGCTTGAAACAGTCCTCCAGGTGGACGAGACGCTTCGCTCCCGGGAGCTCCAGCTGGAGCGGTTGCGGTCCGAAAAAGAGGTGGAGCTGCGAGAGAAGCTCGCAGCAAAAGATAAAGTGATAGAGAAGTTGGCCCGGAGCATCGGTGAAATGGACATTGTGACGCGGATGGGGGAACTCGTCACAAACACCGAAACGATCAAAAAAATGATACACGTTGACGTTATGGATCGGTTCGACGAGTATCCCCCGGGCAGGGCGCTCTGCGGCAACATCAAGAAATTAGAGGGCTTGATGGAAGAAATGAAGGAAGTAAGGGTGAGTATTGACGTGACTGGAAAGAAAGTAGACGGGATGGCTGAAAAGATGGAATGTGCGGGAAGAATGACGGAGGAAGTAAGTAAGAGAATGGAAGAGACCGGAACGAAAGTGGAGGTGATCGGGGCGAGGGTCGGGGAGGTCGGGGAGAGGGTAAAGGAGTACGGGGAAACCGTTAGGGAGGCCGGAAAGGCCGTGGAGACCCTCAAGGTCCCGGCGGCAACGTACGCCGAGACGTTGAGGGTCCCCAAGGCGAAGACTCGCCCTCTCCCCTGCCGACCGAATCACGCCCTGATTATATCCTCAAAAGAGGCGAAGGACACTAGCGAGAGAGTGATAGAGAAGGTAAGAGAAGCCCTCGACGCCCGTAAAACGGGAATACAAGTTGACAGGGTCAGGAAAGTCAGGGATGGTAAGATCGTCATCTGCTGTGGGAACAGGCCGGAGCTAGAGAAGGCGCAGAGCCGGCTCAAAGCTCGGGACGGCCTCAACATAGAGCCCGCAGCAAACCGAGACCCGCGGGTGGTCATCCGAAACCTGCTCAGCTACAACTCCGAGGCTGATATCCTTGAGGCTCTCAGGACTCAGAATCGGAAGTTGTGGCTCGGCATGGACGAGGCCCACTTTCGGGTCAAGGAAGTTTATCGGAGGAGGGCGCGGAACCCTCTCCAGGCCCATGTGGTGTTGCAGGTCTCCCCTCAGGTGTGGCGCAGGCTGACTGAGGCGGAGACCCTGTACATCGATATACAGGGCCTGACTGCCGAGGACCAGTCGCCGTTGGTGCAGTGTTCCCGGTGTCTGGGGTACGGCCACGGCCGCAGATTCTGCAAGCAGAAGGTGGACCTTTGCGCCCACTGCGGGGGGGAGCACGACCGTGCGAAGTGCCCCTCCCGCGTGGACGGGAAGGCCCCGGTCTGCGTGAACTGCGACCGGGCCGGACTGCAGACGGCGGGACATAATGCGTTCGACGGCGGCTGTCCGATAAGGCAGAAGTGGGACGGTATCGCGCGCTCCTCCATAAACTATTGCTGAGGGCCCCGCAGTGGATAGTGAATGCAAGGATCGCTTTATAGCATTACAGGCCAACCTCCAGCGCGGCCGCCTTGCGACTCAGGAGTTAGTCTTGTCCGCCCATGGGGGTGGTGTCGGTGTCGCCCTGGTCCAGGAGCCTTACGTTGGCGCGGAGGGGCGGGTCGGTAGCTTCCGTGGCGTTAGGGTGGTGCAGAGGGAGTCTGCTAGGACCAAACCCGTCAAAGCGGCAGTCATGGTGTTCCGGGATGACTTGGAGGTTCTTGTGAACCCTCTAATCATCACCGAGAATATCGTGGCTGTCGTTTTAAAGGCGGGCGATTGGACCGTGGCGGCTGTCTCTGTATACCTTGAGGGCACGGAGGATATCGAGCCGTACCTTCTGCAGATACGTGACTTCATGGGCCGGGTCGGCACGGGCAGGATCCTCATGGGAGGGGACTGGAATGCATGGAGTCCGTGGTGGGGAAGCGTCGAGGAGGACTCTCGGGGGGAGTCCCTGAGGGGGTTCTTTGATGATATGGAGCTGCACGTATTGAACGAAGGAGTCGTCCCCACCTTCGATACGGTCCGTGGGGGCAGGCGGTACACAAGTCATGTCGATGTTACCGTCTGCACCCAGGGGCTGTTGAGAAGCGTCCTTGAGTGGAAAGTGGACGACTCCGTGACAAGTTCTGATCATCGGGCGATACGTGTGGTTCTGGGTCTCAAGGTGCCCTCCGGGGGTAACACCCGGTGGACGAGTCGGCGCTTCAACACCCGGAAGGCTGATTGGGGTCGTTTCACCGAGGAAATGCGAAGTGGGATATCCGCTCGAGGGCTCACCCTGGAGCGGATATCCAACGCCCAAACGAAGGGCGAGCTTGAGGGGGTGGTCTCGGACTACATAGAGTCCGTAGCCGAAGCGTGCGGGAGGGCTATCCCCCCGCACAGACCACCCCAACCCAAGAAGGGCTTTCCTTGGTGGAACGACGAGCTTGAAAGGCTGCGGCGCGACGTGAACACAAAGCGGCGTAGGATCCGCTGTGCCGCGCCGCGTCGCAGGCAGTATGTAGTGGAGGACTACCTGAGTGCCAAGGCGGAGTACGAGCGGAGGGCTGTCAACGCCCAGACTGCGAGCTGGAAGCAGTTCTGCTCGATGCAAGAAAGGGAGTCTATGTGGGACGGTATCTTTCGGGTGCTGAGAAGGGCGTCAGGTCGTCCCGAGGACCAGCTACTCGTGGAGGGTGGAGTTGTGCAGAGCCCGGATCAATCGGTCGCGCTGCTGGCCAGAACATTCTTCGCCGATGATGACGCGTCTGTGGACTCTGAGGTCCACACCGTCATCAGAGGTCGGGCGGATCTGGTCAGCATGCGCTTACCGGGAGAGACCGACGACCCCCCGATTACCAGGGGGGAGTTGGTCCGGACTCTGCGCAGCTTCAACCCTAAGAAGGCACCGGGTCCGGATGGTTTTACGAGCGATATATGCTGCCGAGTAATTAACCAGGATATCCAGCTATTCCTGGCCATCCTGAACCGGTGTCTTGACCTGGCGTGCTTCCCGGCGCCGTGGAAGGAGGCATCTGTCGTGGTGCTAAGGAAGCCGGCGCGTCCAGACTATGCCCGCGCAAAGTCGTATCGCCCCATTGGACTACTCTCCATCCTGGGCAAGATTTTGGAGAAAATCCTGTGCCGGCGAATCCGCTGGCACTTCTTGCCCAAGTCCAATGCGCGGCAATACGGCTTCGTACCGCAGCGGAGCACGGAGGACGCGCTGTACGACCTGATACAACACGTCAGAGGCATCCTCCACAAGAAGGAGATCGCCCTGATAGTCTCTCTTGACATCGAGGGGGCGTTTGACAATGCATGGTGGCCTGCTATAAAGTGCAGAATGATTGAGAAAGGTATTCCCGTTAATCTTAGGCGTCTTGTCGAGGATTACTTCAGGGACCGGAGCGTAGTCGTGCGCTACGCGGGGAAGACGATGCGGAAGCCCCAGACCAAGGGCTGTGTCCAAGGCTCCATCGGTGGGCCTCTCTTCTGGAACATGCTGCTGGACCCTCTACTGGACAACCTGGATTCGCTGGGCGCGTACGTGCAGGCGTTCGCGGATGATATCGTGTTGGTGTTCTCTGGGCACACGGCGCTCGGGATCCGGCGGGATGCCAATGCCGCTTTAGCCTGTGTGCACGAGTGGGGTGTCATAAATAAGCTGCGCTTCTCCGCCGAAAAAACTCAGGCGATGGTTGTCACGCGCAAGCTTAAATATGACACTCCGGTCGTGCAGATGGGTGGCGTTGACATCTCGATGGTGACCGAGATCAAGATCCTCGGAGTCATCGTCGACAGTAAGTTGACCTTCAACAAGCATATTTCATATGCTTGTTGCAAGGCAACTAACCTGTATAGGAAACTGTCGGCGATGGCTCGGGTGGATTGGGGCTTGTGTCCGGAGATCATCAGGACGATATACACCGCAGTCGTCGAACCGACGATCCTGTACGGCGCGAGCTCCTGGGCGAAAGCCGCCGAGAAGATCTCTGTGCAAAGAACCTTTGCTACCGTCCAGAGGGGCTTTGCACAGAAGATCGCCAAGTCGCATCGTACGGTGTCGCTCAATGCAGCACTCACGCTGTCGGGTCTCCTCCCGCTCGATCTTCGAGTGTTGGAGGTCGCCCGGCTGTTTGAGTGCAAACGGGGACGTCCGATAGATGAGCTGGAATCCCGCGAACTGGAGGAGCGTAGGGCCTTTACGGAGGCCCCTCACCCCGCCAGTGAGCCAGATGTTGACTATCAGTGTCTGGAGAATATGCTCCCCGAAACTGTGGCTCAGCTACAGCTCCCCGCTCATCTGATTTACACAGACGGTAGTAAATCGGATGAGGGGGTCGGGGCGGCATATTCTTACTGGCGGGATGGGTCCGAGATTCGGACCAAGCGAATGAGGTTGGAGCCGATGTGTACCGTCTTTCAGGCGGAGCTGCTCGCGATAGCCAGGGCTACGGACCTGGTTGTCCTGAGAGGCTTCGACTGCGCGGCGGTGCTCAGCGACTCTCGATCCTCGCTCGACTTGATCCGAAACCCGGAAACGCACCATCCCCTTGCTACCCATATTCGTAAGAATATCAGGGAGCAAGAGGGGAGTGGTAAAGTCCTCCGGTTCTTTTGGGTGAAAGCTCATGTCGGGATCCCCGGCAATGAGCGCGCCGACGAACTGGCTAGGCAGGCGGCGGCCCAGTCCAGGGTCGCCCCAGCGTATGACAGGTGTCCAGTCTCATACGTCAAGCGACGTTTGAGGGAGGGCACAGTAGCTGTCTGGAACGGGAGGTACACCGGCGGGGCCACGGCTGGGGTCACGCGAATGTTCTTCCCCGACGTGGTGCGCGCGCGCAAGGTCCTGAAGTGCCTCGACAGGACGTCTATCTGGGCGCAGATCCTGACGGGTCACGGCGGCTTCGCTGCGTACCTGCATCGCTTTAAATTGAAGGACAGTCCAGCCTGTGTGTGTGACACACAGGCGACAGAAACAGTACAGCACATATTACTGGAATGCCCGAGGCACGACCGCGACAGGTACGACCTGGAAGTAAGCACAGGTAGAAAATTGACGGAGTCATCCATAGCCGACCTCATGGCGGACAAACACTCCAGGCCGTACCTGGAGCGGTTTTGCCTCAAGGTGGCAAAAATATCGATTGACAGGAACCGGACGAGGGCAGCACAGCCAAGCACTGTGCCGTCGGCAAGAATCATCTGAGAGAATTGTAAGGAATAATATAGATTTAAGTAGATAAGATTAGTATAAGAAATTGTAAATATGATTTTAAAAGACTAAGAAAAGAAAACTAAGAAAGAATATATAAGACAAGACGTGGGAAAAGAGAGACCCAGAAAAAATGACAAGGCCAATGCCGCAAAAAATATGAGAGCGGAAAAAAGAGAATTGGCAGAAAAGTAAAAAAGTAAAAAAGATTTCTTGCCATGCAAGGAGTGAGTTGACGGCACAAAAAAAAAAAAAAAAAAAAAAAAAAAAAAAACCTAACCTAACCTAACCTAACCTAACCTAACCTAACCTAACCTAACCTAACCTAACCTAACCTAACCTAACCTAACCTAACCTAACCTAACCTAACCTAACCTAACCTAACCTAACCTAACCTTTTTTTTTTTTTTTTTTTTTTTTTCTCGAGTGGAAATGCCTTTACGCACCATACCCGTCGCTAGCTAGGCGACGAGCGTGTGTGGGACTCGCCCGGCCGAAGCCGGGAATACCCACTAAAACCACCCGGTTACCCTCTTGCCCTTCTGGGAGTGCCACGGGATCTGCCTTAAGGCAACTGGCCCCGTGTCACCCCCAGGGCTTTCCGGCTGAGCCGGTTTCCGCGCCTATGGAGGATTACCCGGTAACGAGGTAACCCCCAGACGTGGTGACCAGTGCAATGCGCGAGCGGGTGCTACCCACACACGCTGGTCACACTCCGGGGCGAAAGGAGATGGGGGTTCGTCCCCCGCCTTCTTCGCCCCGCCCGTCTACGCCGGAGGGGAGCGGGAATAGTTTGCTAATTGGCAATCTCTTCCCGTTCCCTCTCCGCTGCCTCCTTCTTGGAGGAGGCAGCCTCCCCTGCACTCTCGCTTTCAACCATGGTTTGGACCATGGTTGCCAGCGAGAGGCGTCCCTGCGGAATGAGGACACCGATGGACCTACCTGACATTAGTAGTGTCCATCGGTGCCCCCGTCCTAGCGGCGGCAGCCGAGGCGGCAGCCGGCGGCCCCCAAGCGGGGCGGCCCCGGACCGGTGGCGCCTTGCAGGCGGAGCCGGCCATCTTATGGCCGCTGGGTAGGCCCCTGTCCGTGCAAAGCGCGCACTTTACAGGGGCCGTGCAGCCCATCGAGAAGTGGCCCTCCTGGCCACAGCGGAAGCATTGCTTGCTCCGGTCCTTGGTGGACGGGCAGAGCGCCGCAGTATGCCCCTGCTCCATGCACTTACGACAGCGCATTGGGCGCTGATCCAACATTTTGATGGAGGCGGCGCTCCAGCCTACGTCCACCTTACCCCTCTGCGCCAGCTGTTTTGCGGCCTCTACGGGGCATGAGACTCGGACCGAGCCCATGCCCCTCGCTCCCGGGACGATTCTGCCCACCCGAATTTGGTCAGGCGGGCAATTGGCCAACTCGGCCAGGACCCCCTTCACGTCCTCTGGTGTGAGGGACTCTTCTAGCCCACCCACGTGGACCGCCGCCATCTTGGTGGGGCGGGTCACCTCGGCAACCTCCCCAAGCACCTCGGCCATCCTTTTTGCCAAGGTGTCAGCCTGGGAGGCGGAGGTCTCTTTGGAGAGCTCCATGAGGGAAGCTCCCGTCATGGACCTCCTTATTTTGCCCAGACCCACCCCGAGCTCGGCCAGATTGATGGCCGCCTTCGCCTTGCGTATTACGTCCACGTAGGTGGTGCCCTGACTTATTGCCTCCGGCTTGAGGGCCACCAAAATGGCGGGACTCTTTGGCACCCTTGGTGCCTTGTTGGGGCCCGCTGGATTGGGCCCTTTCTGTTTCTGGCCTGGCGTCTGGCCAGGTTCCTTTGCTGTCTTCTGGCCTGGAGTGGGGGCAGGGGCATGGGCGGTGGCGGGCTTCTTCTTGCCCTTCTTCTTGGCCACCGTGGCCCACGACTCCCCCTCCAGCACCAGGGGCTGCACGTCCCGGGAACTCCCGGGGACCTGGGTCATTGCGCGAGCCGGCTCAGGCGCGGGGCTGGCCTCAGCCCCCCCGCTTCCGCTCGGTCCCTTCAGCGCCTTTGTCTTCGCCTGTCTGGCCTTTTTTGCCTTTTTAGGCACGTTAGCCGGCGGCGGCATCAGTGTCGCCGGCTCGGTCTCGTCCATACTTCTTCTCTCCCTCGCTGGGGGCTGGCTCGATTGACTGTCAGCCGCCAGCGAGGGACGATGAGTTTTGGGCGGCAAGAGGCGGCCGTCCCTCTCGAGGCCCTCCAGTTGCGCGCTGATGACACTGCCAACGTGGTTCATCAGCTCGCGCTGGAGGACCCCCATACCACTCACAAAATCGTCCCGCGTAAGGCCCGTGGGAACGGGTTGCGGGACCGGCTCCGGGACTGGCTCCTGGGGCCGTGTCTGTCTGGGGCGCGGGCTACTCCTCTCGGAGACGGCCTGGCGCAGAGCGGCCACCTGTTGGTCCAGGACCGCGACCCGCCCCTGCAGGCGCCTGTTGTCGGCCCGGAGCCGACGCATCTCCTCGTCCTCCTTTCTGGAGGCCAGCCACCGGACCGCCTGGATCATTACCAGCGTCGCCTCCCTGATCTCCTTTATAGAGGTGCCCTTCAGATTTTTTGATTTTTTGAGGACCCCCTCAATTCTCGCCGCCCCCTCCTCAGCCATTGACTGAAGAACAGGGGGCGATGGCATAGGGGGCCCACAATCCTCGTCACGTCCGGTTGGGCGGGATTCCTTGTCCGACCGCACAGGGGGACCACATTCGTCGTCCCGTCCTGCTAGTTGCAATTCCATGTCGGAGTCCGACAGCGAGGACTCCGAGTCCAAAGGCATTTCCTTTAATAGTCTCCTGGCCTGGGAGAGCCCCACCGAATGTTTGGGGCCACCCCCGCCAGGTCCAGTTCGTATAATTTTGGGTGCCGGTTTGTCCGACCTGCCGGACCCAGCACCCTCTAGCTCAGATTCGCTGTCTGCCCACCTCCGTGCGGCCTTCCTGCTACCGCAACTTTGGGCAGACGGCGTGCGTGCCCCCTCGCTTGATGCCACCGACAACTCCGACGATCCTCCGGCGGTGTCGGTGACATCAACCTGCAGCACTCTTCTCAGCAACTCCAATCTCTCTCTTCTCGTCGGAGGAGGCTCGCGTGGTAGCCACTTTGGGGGAGATCCCCGCGATCCCACCTCGACTTCCACCCCTTCGCATTCGTAATTGCTGCCAGTAACATCAGCGACAGCAGGGGCCTGGTCGCCCACCCCTGCGTGCTCTTCGGTCGTAGATTTAACATCCGCAGCCCCGGATAGCTGCGGACGCCGGGGGTCAGCCGGATCGCTCGACATCGCATTCTCAATATTCGACATTTCCATATTACGATATGGGAAAATACGCACATCGCTTTCCCAAGGCGATGTGGCCGCTATTTCTGGGAGGGATTTAATCCTCCCAAGGCCAGCGGATGCCTCGTGTGCAGGTTATACCGCCCGCTGCTCGGTATCTAAAACTAACTTAAAACTAATTAGATTTTTTTGTGCTTTTTTCAAATTTTGTATTTTTGTCTTGGGTTTTCGCTTTTGTAGTTTTTTTTTTGGATTTTGATATATTTTTTTATAAAAACCTAATCCTAAACTTAAAACTAACCTAAGCCTACCCACCCCCTTGCACCGCGGCCAAGACGACCAACGCCACGGTGCCCCCAAACCGCGGGCTAAAAAGAAACCCGCGGTCCTCAAGGGTTTTTATAGTGGTTTTCCTTCCACGCGACCCGGGCAAATGCCCCGACAGTCACCGGTCCCCTTAGGGATTACGGTGTGCGAGGGTTTTATTCGTGGTTTTCCTTCCACTTGACCCGGGCAAATGCCCCGACGGTCCCCGGTCCCCGAAGGGATTACGGTATGCCCCATGCATGCATCCACTTACAGCACTCTGCTGATCAGAGCCGAAGTGGATGCATGCAACCCCTATAGGCCAGGTTCCCATCACCGACCATCTTAAAGATGATCGGTGACTGAAACCTGGCCCTTCCCCGTGTGAAGATTAGCCGCCAGGCCCAAGAGTCCACCAGAACGCGGTGGGCAGTTGGGGCTGGCGTTGCCCAGGGTGCGCCACGAGGAGGCTCTTCGACTTGCACCCCAACCTAACCTAACCTAACCTTTTTTTTTTTTTTTTTTTTTTTTTTTTTTTTTTTTTTCTTTTTTTTTTTTTTTTTTTTTTTTTTTTTTTTTTTTTTTTTTTTTTTTTTTTTTTTTGTCGCTGGGGAAAATGACAATTACGCATCCCCACCCGTCGGGGGACGGGCAGGGTATGTGGGACTCCCCGGGAGAGAGCCTCCCGGTATACCCACTAAAAACCCCAGCGGCGCTCCGGCATCGCCGTAGTGGCGGGGGAGTGGGAGAGTGGCACAGCCTGGGCTTCCTCTCCCCCGCCGGCGAATCCCGCCTAATTAGGCGGGCCCTCATTTGCCCCTCCTAGGAGGGGGACCGAAGCTCCCACATGGTGAGCTCTGCAAGGCGGACGCGGGCACCCCCGTGCCTCACGCCCACCGCTCACCTCAGGGCGGGAGAAAGCGGGCGAAATCCCGCCTTCTCCTGCCCCTACGCCGCCTACGGAGCGCCGGAGCGAGGGGATCCTCCTCTCGCTCGCGCTCCGCGGCCTCCTTCTGCGACATCACGACCTCGCAGAAGGAGGCCATCGCCGCCCAGGCCCCCTCGCTCCCCACCATCGCTCTGACGACGGCGGGCAGCGAGAGGTCCCCTCCTACAGCTGCGACAAGATCGCGGCGCGGCACGGCCCACGACGGGCACACCGCAAGGGTGTGGTCCGCCGTGTCCTCCGCCGCGCCGCAATCATGGCACGACGGCGTCTCCTCTCGTCCTATCCGGTGCAGGTACCTGCCGAAGCAGCCGTGACCGGAGAGTACCTGCACCAGACGGAAGGAGAGGAACCCGTGACGCCTGTCGAGCCAGTCCCTCAGGACTGGCCCGATGGCGTCGAGGGTGCGACGGCCGAACACCGCGGAGGCGAGGTCGCGCGTCCAATGTTGGACGATGGCGTCCCTCGCCTCCCGGCGGACGGCCTCCCTCAACTCCGGGGCCGGACGCTCGCCCAGCGCCCTGCGCCCCGCCGTCCACTCGTACACTCTGGCGAGCACCCAGGCCTCGAGCTCCCAAGGCGGGGTGCTCGCCAGAGCGCATGCCGAAGCGAAGCCTACCGTGCGGTAGGCCCGCGCTGCCCGCTGGGCGATGGCCCTTTGGGGCGCCCGAAGAGCGGTGACGTTCTCCCTCCTATGGAGGGAGTCCGCCCAAATGGGCGCCCCATACAGGGCCATGCTCCGCAGTATGCCGGCGTATAACCGCCGGCAATGACTGCTCGGCCCTCCCATGTTCGGCATGAGCCATGAGAGGGCGTCCGCGGCTTTCAGCAGGCGCGTCGACAGCCCGCTGAAGTGCGGGCCGAAGCGCCACCTGCTGTCCACAATGAGGCCCAGATATTTCATCTGGGCCTCAATCCCGACCCTTACCCCCTCCACATAAATGTGGGAATCGGGCGGGGGGCGCTGCCGGGGGCCGTGGAAGAACACGGCCTCCGTTTTGTGCAGCGCCACCCTCAAGCCCAGGCGGCGGATCCTCCCAGCCACTAAGGATCCGCCCGCCGACGCCAAACTGGCCGCCTCCCGGAAGGTGCTCCCGCGGGAAGTGAGGAGAGTGTCATCCGCGTAGCAGATGACACTCGTGCCTCGTAGGAGAGTTCCCCGCAGGAGCCAGTCATAACCGACGTTCCACAGAAGAGGCCCTAGAACGGACCCCTGTGGAACGCCGGTTTCCACGCCATACCGCCGGACCTGGCCAGCCCCGTCCACGAGGAGGACGGCACGGTCCTCCAAGTAGCTGGCCAGGAGGCCCCGCAAATAAAGGGGCACACCGTGGAACCGGAGCGCCTCCAGGATGGTGGAGTGGGGGATGGAGTTGAAGGCGTTGGCAATGTCGAATGACACAGCCAACACTCCATCCCCCACTCCTACCGCCTCTGTCACCTGGCCCTTGAGAAGGGCCAGGGCGTCCACTGTCGAACGCCCAGCTCGAAAACCGAACTGGGCGTCCGACAGGTCCGGTCCCACGTTCCGCAGATGGCGCTTCAGGCGGGCGGCGATAATCCCCTCGAACATCTTACCGGCCTCGTCAAGCAAGACGATGGGCCGGTAAGCCGAGGGGGAGTCCGCCGGCCGCCCTTCCTTCCGGAGGAGGCACAGTTGGCCTTCCCGCCAAGGTTTCGGGAACCTCCCCAACGCGAAACACGCGTCGAAGAGGTCCCGAAACCTCCCCTCCATCTCGGTGGCCGCGATGGCCACCACCCTGGCGGGAACGCCGTCGGGGCCAGGAGCCGTCTTTTTGGCGCGGAGACGGAGCGTCGCCGCGCCAAATTCCTCCTCTGAAACCGGAGGAGGAGGAGCTTCCTCCTCCGGTAGAGCCGCTGGTCTTGGCGGGCCCATCGCTGGTGGGGTGAAGTGCGGATCCCTGCACGGAAACAGGGACCGCACCACCCCATCCAGGAGCGCTGGTTCGAGGGTCTCGGCAACCGGGGGACCAATGCGACGCAGTTTGTTCCGCGCCGCCTTATATGGCCTCCCGAATGGGTCGTTGTCGAGACCCTCCAGCAGCTCAGCCCTCGCCGCGTCCTTGGCGGCGCCGATGGCCGACTTGAAGGCCGCCCTCGCCCCCGCGTAAGTGGAGTAGAGGCGGTCCTCTTCGGCCTCGTCCCGTCGGCGCCGCCGACGCGATCGGGTGTAGGCCCGCCGTGCCGCCACGCAGGTGGCCCGCAGCCCCGCCAACTCCTCCGACCACCAGTACACGGCGCGTCGGGGAGGTGGGCGTCTCGACCGAGGCATGCTGGCGTTGCACACCTCGGTCAGTGACCCCCTCAGTCGGGCCGCCGCCGCGTCCACGTCCAGGACGTCCACGCCGGGACCTGGCCAAAGCCAGTCCTGGACGAACGCGGCCTCCCGTGCCGCCTCCCGATCCAGGTGGGTCAGAGCCCACCTTGGAAACGGGGAACGGCCCGACGATGAGGGGGTGCTGCGGCGCCCCCGTGGATTCTGGGGGGAGATCTCGAATCGCACGTAGCGGTGATCCGAGATCGTCTCCCCCAGTTCCACCCTCCAATTTCGAATGCGGGCGGCCAGTGCGGGCGTGGCAAAGGTGAGGTCCACAATGGACCCGCCCTGCCGCCGCACGCACGTCTGGACGCTCCCCCTATTCAAGAGGGAGAGACCAGACGAGGCCGCCCACAATTCGACCGCCTGACCGCGGGCGTCGGTGGCCGGGTTTCCCCAGACCACCGACTTGGCATTCAGGTCTCCGAGCACGGAGACCTGTCGTGGCGCCGTCCTCCCGATGACCGCCGTCAGGACCCCGAGGAAATCCTCGAAGTCCTGGAGAGGGCGGTTTGGGGAGAAGTAGACCCCCACAAGGGCCAACCCTCCCCACGCGGCGGCCACGTATCCCGGTCCCCTCTCTAAGAGCGAGAGGGGAGGGGAGTCCGAGGAAGACCGCGCCACGATTGCCACCGAGCCGTCACTATCTCCCAGCCAATTGCTGGGAGTATAGTACGGCTCGGCCACCACTGCCACATCCACCAACCACTCGGCCATCGACTGCACCAGTAAGTCCTGGGCAGCCCGGCAGTGGTTGGTGTTTGCCTGCAGGATGCGATGGTCGATACCCATTATTCGACCATCGCATCACCCTCGGCCACCGCCGCTGATGGGACATCAGCGGGAGTGGTGGCAGCAGCGGCAGGACGGCTTATAGCCGCCTGCGGCTTGCCTTTCTTGGAGGGGGGACGGCATGTCGTCCCCCCCATAACGTGGTCGGCGGGGTGACCACTGGAGGAGCACGCCGCGCAGTGCGGCTTGGCGGCCTCGCACGAGGCCGCCATATGCCCCTGCTTCCCGCAGCGGAAGCATGTGTCCGCCCTATCCACGCTGGACGGACACATGGCTCGGGTGTGGCCGATGCCGAAGCACTTGAAGCAGCGCATCGGCGCTGCCTCAAGCACCCGGATCACGGCCCGGCTAAAGCCCACAAGAAGCCGCCCCTGGCATTTAGCCTGGGCGGCCAACACTGCGGCGACTGGGCACACCAGCCGGATAGTGCCCAGTCCACCGCGGCCGGGCCTAATCTCCCGAGCCTGCACCGCTGCGGGGTCGCAGCCTCCTGCCAAGGCAATGGCGGCCACCACCTCCTCCTTGGTGACCGAGTCATCAAGACCGGTCACCTCGATGGAGGTGGTTTTGGTCGGCCTGGCGACCTTCGCCACGTCGGCGAGGACCTCCCGCAACTTGGTCGCGAAGAGGTCCGCATTTTTGCCGCCGTCCTTCCCCGGAAACTCGAATAAACGAGCTCCGGTTTGGGTCCGGCGGCAAGCGCCAATCCCCAACTCGGCGGGGTTGGCGACGGTACGAGCCCGTCTCAGGACGGACTCGTACGTCACCCCCTTCTCCGCGGCCTCGGGCACGATGGTCACCGTGACCGCCGCGGTTTTGGGGGCAACCAACTTCGGCGCCTTTGTGGTCGCCGCTGCAGCTGCCGGCGCAGCCGCCGGGGCAGCCGCCGAGGCAGCCGGGGCCTGGGACGCTTTCTTCTTGCCCCTTTTCACCACCTCTGACCACGGCTGGTTGGACGGGGTGGTGGAGGGGAGAAGGGCGTCGACCTCTCGAACCTGTGGGGCGGGTGCCGCGATGGCAGCCGGCCCCGGTTTGGCGCCCGCACTCGTACCGGGGGGAGACGGAGCCCCCGGCGACTTCTTCCCCTTGCCTTTGCCCTTTGAGGGCTTCGGGGCCTGGGGAGCCGCTGTCGGCGCCTTGTCAGCCGCTAGCGGCGGACGGAGCCGCTTCTCCGGCAGAACCTAACCTTTTTTTTTTTTTTTTTTTTTTTTTTTTTTTTTGTTCTCGCTGGGGAAAATGTCAATTACGCATCCCCACCCGTCGGGGGACGGGCAGGGTATGTGGGACTCCCCGGGAGAGAGCCTCCCGGTATACCCACTAAAAACCCCAGCGGCGCTCCGGCATCGCCATAGTGGCGGGGGAGTGGGGGAATGGCACAGCCTGGGCTTCCTCTCCCCCGCCGGCGAATCCCGCCTAATTAGGCGGGCCCTCATTTGCCCCTCCTAGGAGGGGGACCGAAGCTCCCACATGGTGAGCTGTGCAAGGCGGACGCGGGCACCCCCGTGCCTCACGCCCGCCGCTCACCTCAGGGCGGGAGAAAGCGGGCGAAATCCCGCCTTCTCCTACCCCTACGCCGCCTACGGAGCGCCGGAGCGAGGGGATCCTCCTCTCGCTCGCGCTCCGCGGCCTCCTTCTGCGACATCACGACCTCGCAGAAGGAGGCCATCGCCGCCCAGGCCCCCTCGCTCCCCACCATCGCTCTGACGACGGCGGGCAGCGAGAGGTCCCCTCCTACCGCCGCGACAAGATCGCGGCGCGGCACGGCCCACGACGGGCACACCGCAAGGGTGTGGTCCGCCGTGTCCTCCGCCGCGCCGCAACCGTGGCACGACGGCGTCTCCTCTCGTCCTATCCGGTGCAGGTACCTGCCGAAGCAGCCGTGACCGGAGAGTACCTGCACCAGACGGAAGGAGAGGAACCCGTGACGCCTGTCGAGCCAGTCCTTCAGGACCGGCCCGATGGCGTCGAGGGTGCGACGGCCGAACACCGCGGAGGCGAGGTCGCGTGTCCAATGTTGGACGATGGCGTCCCTCGCCTCCCGGCGGACGGCCTCCCTCAGCTCCGGGGCCGGACGCTCGCCAAGCGCCCTGCGCCCCGCCGTCCACTCGTACACTCTGGCGAGCACCCAGGCCTCGAGCTCCCAAGGCGGGGTGCTCGCCAGAGCGCATGCCGAAGCGAAGCCTACCGTGCGGTAGGCCCGCGCTACCCGCTGGGCGATGGCCCTTTGGGGCGCCCGAAGAGCGGTGACGTTCTCCCTCCTATGGAGGGAGTCCGCCCAAATGGGCGCCCCATATAGGGCCATACTCCGCAGTATGCCGGCGTACAGACGCCGGCAACGACTGCTCGGCCCTCCCATGTTCGGCATGAGCCATGAGAGGGCGTCCGCGGCTTTCAGCAGGCGCGTCGACAGCCCGCTAAAATGCGGGCCGAAGCGCAGCCTGCTGTCCAGCATGAGGCCCAGATACTTGATCTGGGCCTCAACCCCGACCCTTACCCCCTCCACATAGATGTGGGCGTCGGGTGGGAGGCGCTGCCGGGGGCCGTGAAAGAACACGGCCTCCGTTTTGTGCAGCGCCACCCTCAAGCCCAGGCGGCGGATCCTCCCCGCCACTAAGGATCCGCCCGCCGACGCCAAACTGGCCGCCTCCCGGAAGGTGCTCCCGCGGGAAGTGAGGAGAGTGTCATCCGCGTAGCAGATGACACTCGTGCCTCGTAGGAGAGTTCCCCGCAGGAGCCAGTCATAACCGACGTTCCACAGAAGAGGCCCTAGAACGGACCCCTGTGGAACGCCGGTTTCCACGCCATACCGCCGGACCTGGCCAGCCCCGTCCACGAGGAGGACGGCACGGTCCTCCAAGTAGCTGGCCAGGAGGCCCCGCAAATAAAGGGGCACACCGTGGAACCGGAGCGCCTCCAGGATGGTGGAGTGGGGGATGGAGTTGAAGGCGTTGGCAATGTCGAATGACACAGCCAACACTCCATCCCCCACTCCTACCGCCTCTGTCACCTGGCCCTTGAGAAGGGCCAGGGCGTCCACTGTCGAACGCCCAGCTCGAAAACCGAACTGGGCGTCCGACAGGTCCGGTCCCACGTTCCGCAGGTGGCGCTTCAGGCGGGCGGCGATAATCCCCTCGAACATCTTACCGGCCTCGTCAAGCAAGACGATGGGCCGGTAAGCCGAGGGGGAGTCCGCCGGCCGCCCTTCCTTCCGGAGGAGGCACAGTTGGCCTTCCCGCCAAGGTTTCGGGAACCTCCTCGACGCGAAGCACGCGTCGAAGAGGTCCCGAAACCTTCCCTCCATCTCCGTGGCCGCGATGGCCACCACCCGAGCGGGAACGCCGTCCAGGCCAGGAGCCGTCTTTTTGGCGCGGAGACGGAGAGTCGCCGCGCCAAATTCCTCCTCTGAAACCGGAGGAGGAGGAGCTTCCTCCTCCGGTCCTTCCCTTGGCGGGCCCATCGCTGGTGGGGTGAAGTGCGGATCCCTGCGCGGAAACAGGGACCGCACCACCCCATCCAGGAGCGCTGGTTCCAGGGTCTCGGCAACCGGGGGACCAATGCGACGCAGTTTGTTCCGCGCCGCCTTATATGGTCTCCCGAATGGGTCGTTGTCGAGACCCTCCAGCAGCTCAGCCCTCGCCGCGTCCTTGGCGGCGCCGATGGCCGACTTGAAGGCCGCCCTCGCCCCCACGTAAGTGGAGTAGAGGCGGTCCTCTTCGGCCTCGTCCCGTCGGCGCCGCCGACGCGATCGGGTGTAGGCCCGCCGTGCCGCCACGCAGGTGGCCCGCAGCTCCGCCAACTCCTCCGACCACCAGTACACGGCGCGTCGGGGAGGTGGACGTCTCGACCGAGGCATGCTGGCGTTGCACACCTCGGTCAATGACCCCCTCAGTCGGGCCGCCGCCGCGTCCACGTCCAGGACGTCCCCGCCGGGACCTGGCCAAAGCCAGTCCTGGACGAACGCGGCCTCCCGTGCCGCCTCCCGATCCAGGTGGGTCACAGCCCACCTTGGAAACGGGGAACGGCCCGACGATGAGGGGGTGCTGCGGCGCCCCCGTGGATTCTGGGGGGAGATCTCGAATCGCACGTAGCGGTGATCCGAGATCGTCTCCCCCAGTTCCACCCTCCAATTTCGAATGCGGGCGGCCAGTGCGGGCATGGCAAAGGTGAGGTCCACAATGGACCCGCCCTGCCGCCGCACGCACGTCTGGACGCTCCCCCTATTCAAGAGGGAGAGACCAGACGTGGCCGCCCACAATTCCACCGCCCGCCCGCGGGCGTCGGTGGCCGGGTTTCCCCAGACCACCGACTTGGCATTCAGGTCTCCCATCACGGAGACCTGTCGTGGCGCCGTCCTCCCGATGACCGCCGTCAGGACCCCGAGGAAATCCTCGAAGTCCTGGAGAGGGCGGTTTGGGGAGAAGTAGACCCCCACAAGGGCCAACCCTCCCCACGCGGCGGCCACGTATCCCGGTCCCCTCTCTAAGAGCGAGAGGGGAGGGGAGTCCGAGGAAGACCGCGCCACGATTGCCACCGAGCCGTCACTATCTCCCAGCCAATTGCTGGGAGTATAGTACGGCTCGGCCACCACTGCCACATCCACCAACCACTCGGCCATCGACTGCACCAGCAGGTCCTGGGCAGCCCGGCAGTGGTTGGTGTTTGCCTGCAAGATGCGATGGTCGGTACCCATTACTCGACCATCGCATCACCCTCGTCGGCCACCGCCGCTGGGATCACAGCGGCGGTGGTGGCAGCAGCGGCAGGCCGGCTTATAGCCGCCTGCGGCTTGCCCTTCTTCGCGGGAGGTCGGCATGCGCTCCCCCCCATTACGTGGTCCGCGGGGCGACCACTGTCGGCGCATGCCGCGCAATGCGGCTTGGCGGCCTCGCACGAGGCCGCCTTATGCCCCTGTTGCCCGCAACGGAAGCAAGTGTCCGCCCTGTCCACTGTGGACGGACACATAGCTCGGGTGTGGCCAATCCCCAGGCACTTGAAGCAGCGCATCGGCGCTGCCTCAAGCACCCGGATCACGGCCCGGCTAAAGCCCACCAGTAGCCGCCCTTGGCATTTAGCCTGGGCGGCCAACACTGCGGCGACTGGGCACTCCAGCCGGATAGAGCCCAGTCCACCGCGGCCGGGCCTTATGTCCCGAGCTACAACCGCTGCGGGTTCACAGCCTCCCACCTTGGCGATGGCCGCCACCACCTCCTCCTTGGTGACCGAGTCATCTAGACCGGTCACCTCAATGGAGGCGGTTTTGGTCGGCCTGGCGACCTTCGCCACGTCGGCAAGCACGTCCCTCAGCTTGCCGGCGAACAGGTCGGCGTTTTTGCCGCCGTCCTTCCCCGGAAACTCGAAAAGACGAGCTCCGGTTTGGGTCCGACGGCAGGCACCGAGCCCTAACTCGGCGGGGTCCGCGACGGCACGAGCCCGTCTCAGGACGGACTCGTAGGTGACGCCCCTCTCGGCGGCCTCGGGGACTATGGTCACCGTGACCGCCGCGGATTTGGGAGGAACCAGCTTCCTCCCGCCGACTGTAGCCTTTGAGGTCGCCGCTGCAGCTGCCGGCGCAGCCGCCGGGGCAGCCGCCGAGGCAGCCGGGGCCTGGGACGCCTTCTTCTTGCCCCTTTTCACCACCTCTGACCACGGCTGGTTGGACGGGGTGGTGGAGGGGAGAAGGGCGTCGACCTCTCGAACCTGTGGGGCGGGTGCCGCGCTGGCAGCCGGCCCCGGTTTGGCGCCCGCACTCGTACCGGGGGGAGACGGAGACGGAGCCCCCGGCGACTTCTTCCCCTTGCCTTTGCCCTTTGAGGGCTTCGGGGCCTGGGGAGCCGCTGTCGGCGCCTTGTCAGCCGCTAGCGGTGGACGGAGCCGCTTCTCCGGCAGCAGGCGGTCCTCTATGCCTGCGAAGCAGGCACGAGTGAACGCCCTCTCCTCCATGACCACCTTGCGGAACAATTCCTCAAGGTTGGAGGAGGAGGGGGCGGGAACCGCCGCTGCCGGCGGGGCCGCTGCCGATGCGGCCACTGCCGACGGGGCCGAGGCCGACGGGGACGGGGCCGTAGCCTCAGCCAGCTTCTTATGAAGCTGGCTAACCTCAGCTTGCAGGCGATCGACCCTCGCCTGCAGCTGCCTCGTCTCGTCTGACACAGTGCGCTGCGTCAGCTCCATTATTATGCCGTGCAAGCTGGTTGCACGGCATTTCAGCGCCTTCTGGAAGGTCCCCTTGAGGTTGGAGGACCTGGAGGCGACCTCGACGATCTCCTCCTTGTCCTCCCCCGCCAAGCGGACCAACTCAGCCACTGATAGGCCGTCGAAACTGACGAGAGCCGAACCATAACCGGCCCTCGCCTTGGCTGCGCGCCTCTCCTTGGCGGCAACTATCTCCTCCAGTTCCAGCTCGGCCTCGGCCCGTCTGGCCAAGCCGAGCTGGCGCTGGGCGACAGCCAGACCCACATCGTGGGTGCCGGCCTGAGAACAAGTCGAAGGCGAAGCAGATGTCTGCTTCGCCTTCGACTTCCTCTTGGGCTTACTCTTGCCCGAGTCCGAGGAACCCTCGGACCCGAGCTTTAAGTACGCCCTCTTCAGGCTGCTCTCTGCAGCCACCCCACATACGGACGAGTCCAAGGCCACGGACTCGACATCCGAGTCCGAGAACTCGTCCGCCACGCTCATGCAGAGGCTCGCCACGGATGGTGCGCGACTGGCCTCTGAGGCCGACAACACGTCGGGGTGGCCCTGAGAAGGGCCTTTTGGTTGGCCCTGAGAAGGGCCTTTTGGTTGGCCCTGAGAAGGGCCGGTTGGTTGGCCCTGAGAAGGGCCTTTTGCTACGAAACGCCCGGAGGCATTTCGTAATGGTTTCGACATAGCGAAATCCAAAAACCACAATAAAAATTAATAAAACCACAATAAAAATGAATAAAACCGCAATAAAACCTAACCCACAATAAAATAAACCCTCAATAAAATTCAGAATAAAAACCACAATCGAATAAAACCCTCAATAAAATAAAAACCTCAATAAAATAATCCACTACGTACGCAATCGCCCTCGGGCAGAACCTAACCTAACCTAACCTAACCTAACCTAACCTTTTTTTTTTTTTTTTTTTTTTTTTTTTTCGAGTGGAAATGCCTTTACGCACCATACCCGTCGCTAGCTAGGCGACGAGCGTGTGTGGGACTCGCCCAGCCGAAGCCGGGAATACCCACTAAAACCACCCGGTTACCCTCTTGCCCTGCTGGGAGTGCCACGGGATCTGCCTGTAAGGCAACTGGCCCCGTGTCACCCCCGGGCTTTCCGGCTAAGCCGGTTTCCGCGCGCCGATGGAGGATCACCTGGTAACGAGGTAATCCCCAGACGTGGTGACCGCTGTGCAATGCGCGTGCGGGGGCTACCCACACACGCTGGTCACACTCCGGGGCGAGAGGAGATGGGGGTTCGTCCCCCGCCTTCTTCGCCCCGCCCGTCTACGCCGGAGGGGAGCGGGAATAGTTTGCTAATTGGCAATCTCTTCCCGCTCCCTCTCCGCTGCCTCCTTCTTGGAGGAGGCAGCCTCCCCTGCACTCTCGCTTTCAACCATGGTTTGGACCATGGTTGCCAGCGAGAGGCGTCCCTGCGGAATGAGGACACCGATGGACCTACCTGGCATTAGTAGTGTCCATCGGTGCCCCCGTCCTAGCGGCGGCCGCCGAGGCGGCAGCCTGCGGCCCCCAAGCGGGGCGGCCCCGGACCGGTGGCGCCTTACAGGCGGAGCCGGCCATCTTATGGCCGCTGGGTAGGCCCCTGTCCGTGCAAAGCGCGCACTTTACAGGGGCCGTGCAGCCCATCGAGAAGTGGCCCTCCTCGCCACAGCGGAAGCACTGCTTGCTCCGGTCCTTGGTGGACGGGCAGAGCGCCGCAGTATGCCCCGTGTCCATGCACTTCCGACAGCGCATTGGGCGCTGATCCAACAGTTGGATGGAGGCGGCGCTCCAGCCGACGTCCACCTTACCCCTCTCCGCCAGCTGTTTTGCGGCCTCTACGGGGCATGAGACTCGGACCGAGCCCATGCCCCTCGCTCCCGACACAATTGTGCCCACCCGAATTTGGTCGGGCGGGCAATTGACCAACTCGGCCAGGGCCCCCTTGACGTCCTCAGATGTGAGCGACTCTTCCAGCCCACCTACGCGGACCGCCGCCATCTTGGTGGGGCGGGTCACCTCGGCAACCTCCCCAAGCACCTCAGCCATCCTTTTTGCCAAGGTGTCAGCCTGGGAGGCGGAGGTCTCCTTCGAGAGCTCCATGAGGGAGGCCCCCGTCATGGACCTCCTTATTTTTCCCAGACCCACCCCGAGCTCGGCCAGATTGATGGCCGCCTTCGCCTTTCGTATTAGGTCCACGTAGGTGGTGCCCTCCTCTATAGCCTTAGGCTTTAGGGTCACCACAATTGCGGGACTCTTTGGCACCCTTGGTGCCTTGCTGGGGCCCGCCGGTTTTGGCCCTTTTTGTTCCTGGCCTGTCTTCTGGCCTGTCTTTTGGCCTGTCTTCTGGCCTGGAGTAGGAGCAGGGGCGGTGGCGGCCTTCTTCTTCCCCTTCTTTGCCACCGTGGCCCAGGACTCCCCCTCCAGCACCAGGGGCTGTACGTCCCGGGAGCTCCCAGGGACCTGACTTTCTGCGCGTGCCGGCTCAGGCGCAGGTCTGGCCTCTGCCTCTGTCCCCCTCGGTCTCTTCGGCTCCTTTTTCTTCGCCTTTTTGGTCTTTTTAGGCGGGTTAGCCGGCGGCGGCATAAGTGTCGCCGGCTCCGTCTCGTCCATACTCCGTCTCTCCCTCGCTGGGGGCTGGCTCGATGGCCTGTCAGCCGCCAGCGAGGGACGATGAGTTTTAGCCGGCAAGAGGCGGCCGTCCCTCTCGAGGCCCTCCAGTTGCGCGCTGATGACACTGCCAACGTGGTTCATCAGCTCGCGCTGGAGGACCCCCATACCACTCACAAAATCGTCCCGCGTAAGGCCCGTGGGAACGGGTTGCGGGACCGGCTCCGGGACTGGCTCCTGGGGCCGTGTCTGTCTGGGGCGCGGGCTACTCCTCTCGGACACGGCCTGGCGCAGAGCGGCCACCTGTTGGTCTAGGACCGCGACCCGCCCTTGCAGGCGCCTGTTGTCGGCCCGGAGCCGACGCATCTCCTCGTCCTCCTTTCTGGAGGCCAGCCACCGGACCGCCTGGATCATCACCAGTGACGCCTCTCTGATCTCTTTTATGGAGGTCCCCTTTAAATTTTTTGATTTTTTGAGAACCCCCTCAATTCTCGCCGCCCCCTCCTCAGCCATTGACTGAAGAACAGGGGGCGATGGCATAGGGGGCCCACAATCCTCGTCACGTCCGGTTGGGCGGGATTCCTTGTCCGACCGCACAGGGGGACCACATTCGTCGTCCCGTCCTGCCTGTTGCAATTCCATGTCGGAGTCCGACAGCGAGGACTCCGAGTCCAAAGGCATTTCCTTTAATAGTCTCCTGGCCTGGGAGAGCCCCACCGAATGTTTGGGGCCACCCCCGCCAGGTCCAGTTCGTATAATTTTGGGTGCCGGTTTGTCCGATCTGCCGGACCCAGCACCCTCTAGCTCAGATTCGCTGTCTGCCCACCTCCGTGCGGCCTTCCTGCTACCGCAACTTTGGGCAGACGGCGTGCGTGCCCCCTCGCTTGATGCCACCGACAACTCCGACGATCCTCCGGCGGTGTCGGTGACATCAACCTGCAGCACTCTTCTCAAGAGCTCCAATCTCTCTCTTCTCGTCGGAGGAGGCTCGCGTGGTAGCCACTTTGGGGGAGATCCCCGCGACCCTACTTCGACTTCCACCTCTTCGCCTTCGTAATCGCTGCCAGTAACATCAGCGACAGCAGGGGCCTGGTCGCCCACCCCTGCGCGCTCTTCGGTCGTAGATTTAACATCCGCAGCCCCGGGTAGCTGCGGACGCCGGGCGTCAGCCGGATCGCAAGACAGAACACTCTTCGCATTAGACATTTCCCATATTACGATTGGGAAAATACTCACATCGCTTTCCCAAGGCGATGTGGCCGCTATTTCTGGGAGGGATTTAGTCCTCCCAAGGCCAGCGGATGCCTCGTGTGCAGGTTATACCGCCCGCTACTCGGTATCTACAACTAACTTAAAACTAATTAAATTTTTTTTTGTATTTTTTCAAATTTTGTATTTTTGTCTTGGGTTTTCGCTTTTGTAGTTTTTTTTTTGGATTTTGATATATTTTTTATAAAAACCTACTCCTAAACTTAAAACTAACCTAAGCCTACCCACCCCCTTGCACCGCGGCCAAGACGACCAACGCCACGGTGCCCCCAAACCGCGGGCTAAAAAGAAACCCGCGGTCCTCAAGGGTTTTTATAGTGGTTTTCCTTCCACGCGACCCGGGCAAATGCCCCGACAGTCACCGGTCCCCTTAGGGATTACGGTGTGCGAGGGTTTTATTCGTGGTTTTCCTTCCACTTGACCCGGGCAAATGCCCCGACGGTCCCCGGTCCCCGAAGGGATTACGGTATGCCCCATGCATGCATCCACTTACAGCACTCTGCTGATCAGAGCCGAAGTGGATGCATGCAAACCCCTATAGGCCAGGTTCCCATCACCGACCATCTGAAAGATGATCGGTGACTGAAACCTGGCCCTTCCCCGTGTGAAGATTAGCCGCCAGGCCCAAGAGTCCACCAGAACGCGGTGGGCAGTTGGGGCTGGCGTTGCCCAGGGTGCGCCACGAGGAGGCTCTTCGACTTGCACCCCAACCTAACCTTTTTTTTTTTTTTTTTTTTTTTTTGTTGTCGCTGGGGAAAATGACAATTACGCATCCCCACCCGTCGGGGGACGGGCAGGGTATGTGGGACTCCCCGGGAGAGAGCCTCCCGGTATACCCACTAAAAACCCCAGCGGCGCTCCGGCATCGCCATAGTGGCGGGGGAGTGGGGGAGTGGCACAGCCTGGGCTTCCTCTCCCCCGCCGGCGAATCCCGCCTAATTAGGCGGGCCCTCATTTGCCCCTCTTAAGGAGGGGCCGTGGCTCCCGCGTGGTGAGCGGTGCAGGGCGGGCGCGGGCACCCCCGTGCCTCACGCCCGCCGCTCACCTCAGGGCGGGAGAAAGCGGGCGAAATCCCGCCTTCTCCTGCCCCTACGCCGCCTGCGGAGCGCCGGAGCGAGGGGATCCTCCTCCCGCTCGCGCTCCGCGGCCTCCTTCTGCGACATCACGACCTCGCAGAAGGAGGCCATCGCCGCCCAGGCCCCCTCGCTCCCCACCATCGCTCTGACGATGGCGGGCAGCGAGAGGTCCCCTCCTACCGCCGCGACAAGATCGCGGCGCGGCACGGCCCACGACGGGCACACCGCGAGGGTGTGGTCCGCCGTGTCCTCCGCCGCGCCGCAACCGTGGCACGACGGCGTCTCCTCTCGTCCTATCCGGTGCAGGTACCTGCCGAAGCAGCCGTGACCGGAGAGTACCTGCACCAGACGGAAGGAGAGGAACCCGTGACGCCTGTCGAGCCAGTCCTTCAGGACTGGCCCGATGGCGTCGAGGGTGCGACGGCCGAACACCGCGGAGGCGAGGTCGCGCGTCCAATGTTGGACGATGGCGTCCCTCGCCTCCCGGCGGACGGCCTCCCTCAGCTCCGGGGCCGGACGCTCGCCAAGCGTCCTGCGCCCCGCCGTCCACTCGTACACTCTGGCGAGCACCCAGGCCTCGAGCTCCCAAGGCGGGGTGCTCGCCAGAGCGCATGCCGAAGCGAAGCCTACCGTGCGGTAGGCCCGCGCTACCCGCTGGGCGATGGCCCTTTGGGGCGCCCGAAGAGCGGTGATGTTCTCCCTCCTATGGAGGGAGTCCGCCCAAATGGGCGCCCCATATAGGGCCATACTCCGCAGTATGCCGGCGTACAGACGCCGGCAACGACTGCTCGGCCCTCCCATGTTCGGCATGAGCCATGAGAGGGCGTCCGCGGCTTTCAGCAGGCGCGTCGACAGCCCGCTGAAATGCGGGCCGAAGCGCCACCTGCTGTCAAGCATTAGGCCCAGATACTTGATCTGGGCCTCGACCCGGATCCTGACGCCCTCCACAAAAATGTGGGCGTCAGGTGGGGGGCGCTGCCGGGGGCCGTGGAAGAACACGGCCTCCGTTTTGTGCAGCGCCACCCTCAAGCCCAGGCGGCGGATCCTCCCCGCCACTAAGGATCCGCCCGCCGACGCCAAACTGGCCGCCTCCCGGAAGGTGCTCCCGCGGGAAGTGAGGAGAGTGTCATCCGCGTAGCAGATGACACTCGTGCCTCGTAGGAGAGTTCCCCGCAGGAGCCAGTCATAACCGACGTTCCACAGAAGAGGCCCTAGAACGGACCCCTGTGGAACGCCGGTTTCCACGCCATACCGCCGGACCTGGCCAGCCCCGTCCACGAGGAGGACGGCACGGTCCTCCAAGTAGCTGGCCAGGAGGCCCCGCAAGTAAAGGGGCACACCGTGGAACCGGAGCGCCTCCAGGATGGTGGAGTGGGGGATGGAGTTGAAGGCGTTGGCAATGTCGAATGACACAGCCAACACTCCATCCCCCACTCCTACCGCCTCTGTCACCTGGCCCTTGAGAAGGGCCAGGGCGTCCACTGTCGAACGCCCAGCTCGAAAACCGAACTGGGCGTCCGACAGGTCCGGTCCCACGTTCCGCAGATGGCGCTTCAGGCGGGCGGCGATAATCCCCTCGAACATCTTACCGGCCTCGTCAAGCAAGACGATGGGCCGGTAAGCCGAGGGGGAGTCCGCCGGCCGCCCTTCCTTCCGGAGGAGGCACAGTTGGCCTTCCCGCCAAGGTTTCGGGAACCTCCCCGACGCGAAGCACGCGTCAAAGAGGTCCCGAAACCTTCCCTCCATCTCGGTGACCGCGATGGCCACCACCCTGGCGGGAACGCCGTCCGGGCCAGGAGCCGTCTTTTTGGCGCGGAGACGGAGAGTCGCCGCGCCAAATTCCTCCTCTGAGACCGGAGGAGGAGGAGCTTCCTCCTCCGGTTCTTCCCTTGGCGGGCCCATCACTGGTGGGGTGAAGTGCGGATCCCTGCGCGGAAACAGGGACCGCACCACCCCATCCAGGAGCGCTGGTTCCAGGGTCTCGGCAACCGGGGGACCAATGCGACGCAGTTTGTTCCGCGCCGCCTTATATGGTCTCCCGAATGGGTCGTTGTCGAGACCCTCCAGCAGCTCAGCCCTCGCCGCGTCCTTGGCGGCGCCGATGGCCGACTTGAAGGCCGCCCTCGCCCCCACGTAAGTGGAGTAGAGGCGGTCCTCTTCGGCCTCGTCCCGTCGGCGCCGCCGACGCGATCGGGTGTAGGCCCGCCGTGCCGCCACGCAGGTGGCCCGCAGCCCCGCCAACTCCTCCGACCACCAGTACACGGCGCGTCGGGGAGGTGGACGTCTTGACCGAGGCATGCTGGCGTTGCACACCTCGGTCAATGACCCCCTCAGTCGGGCCGCCGCCGCGTCCACGTCCAGGACGTCCACGCCGGGACCTGGCCAAAGCCAGTCCTGGACGAACGCGGCCTCCCGTGCCGCCTCCCGATCCAGGTGGGTCAGAGCCCACCTTGGAAACGGGGAACGGCCCGACGATGAGGGGGTGCTGCGGCGCCCCCGTGGATTCTGGGGGGCGATCTCGAAGCGCACGTAGCGGTGATCCGAGATCGTCTCCCCCAGTTCCACCCTCCAGTTCTGAATGCGGGCGGCCAGTGCGTGCGTGGCGAAGGTGAGGTCCACTATGGACCCGCCCTGCCGCCGCACGCACGTCTGGACGCTCCCCCTATTCAAGAGGGAGAGACCAGACGAGGCCGCCCACAATTCCACCGCCCGCCCGCGGGCGTCGGTGGCCGGGTTTCCCCAGACCACCGACTTGGCATTCAGGTCTCCCATCACGGAGACCTGTCGTGGCGCCGTCCTCCCGATGACCGCCGTCAGGACCCCGAGGAAATCCTCGAAGTCCTGGAGAGGGCGGTTTGGGGAGAAGTAGACCCCCACAAGGGCCAACCCTCCCCACGCGGCGGCCACGTATCCCGGTCCCCTCTCTAAGAGCGAGAGGGGAGGGGAGTCCGAGGAAGACCGCGCCACGATTGCCACCGAGCCGTCACTATCTCCCAGCCAATTGCTGGGAGTATAGTACGGCTCGGCCACCACTGCCACATCCACCAACCACTCGGCCATCGACTGCACCAGTAAGTCCTGGGCAGCCCGGCAGTGGTTGGTGTTTGCCTGCAGGATGCGATGGTCGATACCCATTATTCGACCATCGCATCACCCTCGGCCACCGCCGCTGATGGGACATCAGCGGGAGTGGTGGCAGCAGCGGCAGGACGGCTTATAGCCGCCTGCGGCTTGCCTTTCTACCCCAACCTAACCTAACCTAACCTAACCTAACCTTTTTTTTTTTTTTTTTTTTTTTTTTTTTTCGAGTGGAAATGCCTTTACGCACCATACCCGTCGCTAGCTAGGCGACGAGCGTGTGTGGGACTCGCCCGGCCGAAGCCGGGAATACCCACTAAAACCACCCGGTTACCCTCTTGCCCTTCTGGGAGTGCCACGGGATCTGCCTTAAGGCAACTGGCCCCGTGTCACCCCCAGGGCTTGCCGGCTGGGCCGGTTTCCGCGCCTATGGAGGATTACCCGGTAACAAGGTAATCCCCAGACGTGGTGACCAGTGCAATGCGCGAGCGGGAGCTACCCACACACGCTGGTCACACTCCGGGGCGAGAGGAGACGGGGGTTCATCCCCCGCCTTCTTCGCCTCGCCCGTCTACGCCGGAGGGGAGCGGGAATAGTTTGCTAATTGGCAATCTCTTCCCGCTCCCTCTCCGCTGCCTCCTTCTTGGAGGAGGCAGCCTCCCCTGCACTCTCGCTTGCAACCATGGTTTGGACCATGGTTGCCAGCGAGAGGCGTCCCTGCGGAATGAGGACACCGATGGACCTACCTGGTATTAGTAGTGTCCATCGGTGCCCCCGTCCTAGCGGCGGCCGCCGAGGCGGCAGCCGGCGGCCCCCAAGCGGGGCGGCCCCGGACCGGTGGCGCCTTGCAGGCGGAGCCGGCCATCTTATGGCCGCTGGGTAGGCCCCTGTCCGTGCAAAGCGCGCACTTGACAGGGGCCGTGCAGCCCATCGAGAAGTGGCCCTCCTGGCCACAGCGGAAGCACTGCTTGCTGCGGTCCTTGGTGGACGGGCAGAGCGCCGCAGTGTGCCCCGTCTCCATACACTTTCGACAGCGCATTGGGCGCTGATCCAGCAGGTGGATGGTGGCGGCGCTCCAGCCTACGTCCACTTTCCCCCGCTCCGCCAGCTGTTTTGCGGCCTCTACGGGGCATGAGACTCGGACTGAGCCCATGCCCCTCGCTCCCGACACAATTTTGCCCACCCGAATTTGGTCGGGCGGGCAATTGACCAACTCGGCCAGGGCCCCCTTGACGTCCTCAGATGTGAGGGACTCTTCTAGCCCACCTACGCGGACCGCCGCCATCTTGGTGGGGCGGGTCACCTCGGCAACCTCCCCAAGCACCTCAGCCATCTTCTGGGCCAAGGTATCAGCCTGGGAGGCGGAGGTCTCTTTGGACAGCTCCATAAGGGAGGCCCCTGTCATGGACCTCCTTATTTTGCCCAGACCCACCCCGAGCTCGGCCAGATTGATGGCCGCCTTCGCCTTGCGTATTACGTCCACGTAGGTGGTGCCCTGACTTATTGCCTCCGGCTTGAGGGCCACCAAAATGGCGGGACTCTTTGGCACCCTTGGTGCCTTGTTGGGGCCCGCTGGATTGGGCCCTTTCTGTTTCTGGCCTGGCGTCTGGCCAGGTTCCTTTGCTGTCTTCTGGCCTGGAGTGGGGGCAGGGGCATGGGCGGTGGCGGGCTTCTTCTTGCCCTTCTTCTTGGCCACCGTGGCCCACGACTCCCCCTCCAGCACCAGGGGCTGCACGTCCCGGGAACTCCCGGGGACCTGGGTCATTGCGCGAGCCGGCTCAGGCGCGGGACTGGCCTCAGCCACCCCGCTTCCGCTCGGTCCCTTCGGCGCCTTTGTCTTCGCCTGTCTGGCCTTTTTTGCCTTTTTAGGCACGTTAGCCGGCGGCGGCATCAGTGTCGCCGGCTCGGTCTCGTCCATACTTCTTCTCTCCCTCGCTGGGGGCTGGCTCGATTGACTGTCAGCCGCCAGCGAGGGACGATGAGTTTTGGGCGGCAAGAGGCGGCCGTCCCTCTCGAGGCCCTCCAGTTGCGCGCTGATGACACTGCCAACGTGGTTCATCAGCTCGCGCTGGAGGACCCCCATACCACTCACAAAATCGTCCCGCGTAAGGCCCGTGGGAACGGGTTGCGGGACCGGCTCCGGGACTGGCTCCTGGGGCCGTGTCTGTCTGGTGCGCGGGCTACTCCTCTCGGAGACGGCCTGGCGCAGAGCGGCCACCTGTTGGTCCAGGACCGCGACCCGCCCCTGCAGGCGCCTGTTGTCGGCCCGGAGCCGACGCATCTCCTCGTCCTCCTTTCTGGAGGCCAGCCACCGGACCGCCTGGATCATTACCAGCGTCGCCTCCCTGATCTCCTTTATAGAGGTGCCCTTCAGATTTTTTGATTTTTTGAGGACCCCCTCAATTCTCGCCGCCCCCTCCTCAGCCATTGACTGAAGAACAGGGGGCGATGGCATAGGGGGCCCACAATCCTCGTCACGTCCGGTTGGGCGGGATTCCTTGTCCGACCGCACAGGGGGACCACATTCGTCGTCCCGTCCTGCTAGTTGCAATTCCATGTCGGAGTCCGACAGCGAGGACTCCGAGTCCAAAGGCATTTCCTTTAATAGTCTCCTGGCCTGGGAGAGCCCCACCGAATGTTTGGGGCCACCCCCGCCAGGTCCAGTTCGTATAATTTTGGGTGCCGGTTTGTCCGACCTGCCGGACCCAGCACCCTCTAGCTCAGATTCGCTGTCTGCCCACCTCCGTGCGGCCTTCCTGCTACCGCAACTTTGGGCAGATGGCGTGCGTGCCCCCTCGCTTGATGCCACCGACAACTCCGACGATCCTCCGGCGGTGTCGGTGACATCAACCTGCAGCACTCTTCTCAGCAACTCCAATCTCTCTCTTCTCGTCGGAGGAGGCTCGCGTGGTAGCCACTTTGGGGGAGATCCCCGCGCGCCCACCTCAACTTCCACCCCTTCGCATTCGTAATTGCTGCCAGTAACATCAGCGACAGCAGGGGCCTGGTCGCCCACCCCTGCGTGCTCTTCGGTCGTAGATTTAACATCCGCAGCCCCGGATAGCTGCGGACGCCGGGGGTCAGCCGGATCGCTCGACATCGCATTCTCAATATTCGACATTTCCATATTACGATATGGGAAAATACGCACATCGCTTTCCCAAGGCGATGTGGCCGCTATTTCTGGGAGGGATTTAATCCTCCCAAGGCCAGCGGATGCCTCGTGTGCAGGTTATACCGCCCGCTGCTCGGTATCTAAAACTAACTTAAAACTAATTAGATTTTTTTGTGCTTTTTTCAAATTTTGTATTTTTGTCTTGGGTTTTCGCTTTTGTAGTTTTTTTTTTGGATTTTGATATATTTTTTTATAAAAACCTAATCCTAAACTTAAAACTAACCTAAGCCTACCCACCCCCTTGCACCGCGGCCAAGACGACCAACGCCACGGTGCCCCCAAACCGCGGGCTAAAAAGAAACCCGCGGTCCTCAAGGGTTTTTATAGTGGTTTTCCTTCCACGCGACCCGGGCAAATGCCCCGACAGTCACCGGTCCCCTTAGGGATTACGGTGTGCGAGGGTTTTATTCGTGGTTTTCCTTCCACTTGACCCGGGCAAATGCCCCGACGGTCCCCGGTCCCCGAAGGGATTACGGTATGCCCCATGCATGCATCCACTTACAGCACTCTGCTGATCAGAGCCGAAGTGGATGCATGCAACCCCTATAGGCCAGGTTCCCATCACCGACCATCTTAAAGATGATCGGTGACTGAAACCTGGCCCTTCCCCGTGTGAAGATTAGCCGCCAGGCCCAAGAGTCCACCAGAACGCGGTGGGCAGTTGGGGCTGGCGTTGCCCAGGGTGCGCCACGAGGAGGCTCTTCGACTTGCACCCCAACCTAACCTAACCTAACCTAACCTTTTTTTTTTTTTTTTTTTTTTTTTTTTTTTTTTTTTTTTTTTTTTTTTTTTTTTTTTTTTTTTTTTTTTTTTTCTCGAGTGGAAATGCCTTTACGCACCATACCCGTCGCTAGCTAGGCGACGAGCGTGTGTGGGACTCGCCCGGCCGAAGCCGGGAATACCCACTAAAACCACCCGGTTACCGTCGGGCCCTGTGTTGAGAGTGTCACGGGGCCGACCCGAAGGCCAAGTACTCCGTGACACCCTCAGGGCTTGCCGGCCCTCCCCTGTAGGGCCGGTTTCCGCGCCAAAGGGGGATTACCCGGTAACGGAATAATCCCCAGACGTGGTGACCGCTGTGCAATGCACGTGCGGGAGCTACCCGCACGCGCTGGTCACACCCTGGGGCTAAAGGAGACGGGGGTTCGTCCCCCGCCTTCTTCGCCCCACCCGTCTACGCCGGAGGGGAGCGGCAAGTACGTCCTCTTCCCGCTCCCTCTCCGCAGCCTCCTTCTGCAAGAGGACGGTCTCACAGAAGGAGGCGGCAGCCTCCCATGCCGTCTCACTTTCAACCATGGCTCGTACCATGGTTGCCAGTGAGAGGCGTCCGCCTCCGAGCGCCGCAACGAGATCGCGGCGCTCGTTCCGCCAGGCCGGGCACTCCACCAAGGTGTGCTCGGCCGTGTCGTCGGGGGAGTCGCAGTGATGACACCGCGGTGACTCCTCCCGACGGGCGACTCGGTGCAGGTAGTGACCGAAGCACCCATGTCCGGTCAGTACCTGCACTAGGCGGAAGGTAAGGCTGCCATGCCGGCGCCCAACCCATCCCTCCAACACCGGACGAATCGCTCCAATCGTCCGGTGGCCGGCAACTGGGGAGCGGAGCGCCTCCCTCCACCGGCTCAGGGCCTCCCCCTGAGCCGCTAATCTGACCCGCCTTACTGCCTCGAAGGCGGGTCGTTCCCCCCGTTCCCGGGCCGCGACACGGTGTCGATGCACCTGGGACAGAACCAGGGCATCGACCTCCCACGGGGGCGTGCCCGCGAGCACGCAGGCCGCCCCATGACTGACCGTGCGGTATGCCCGCACGGTCCGCGTCGCGATGACCCTCTGCGGCCTCCGCAGCAGGGCCACTGTTGCCCGGGAAAGGCGCTCCGCCCACACCGGGGCTCCGTAGAGCGCCATCGACCGTACCACTCCCTGGTACAGCCGACGGCACGCCGAATTCGGCCCCCCAAGATTGGGGAGGAGCCGTCCGAGTGCGGCTGCGAACGAGCACAGCCGTGGGGCGAGGAGCCTGAAATGCTCCTCGAAACTCCAGCGGGGATCCAGGATCAGGCCGAGGTACTTGATGTGCACCTCGACGGGAACCCGAACCTAACCTAACCTAACCTTTTTTTTTTTTTTTTTTTTGTTCTCGCTGGGGAAAATGACAATTACGCATCCCCACCCGTCGGGGGACGGGCAGGGTATGTGGGACTCCCCGGGAGAGAGCCTCCCGGTATACCCACTAAAAACCCCAGCGGCGCTCCGGCATCGCCATAGTGGCGGGGGAGTGGGAAACTAGCATAGCCTCGCTACCTCTCCCCCGCCGGCGAAACCCGCCTACTAAGGCGGGCCCTCATTTGCCCCTCTTAAGGAGGGGCCGTGGCTCCCGCGTGGTGAGCGGTGCAAGGCGGGCGCGGGCACCCCCGTGCCTCACGCCCGCCGCTCACCTCAGGGCGGGAGAAAGCGGGCGAAATCCCGCCTTCTCCTGCCCCTACGCCGCCTGCGGAGCGCCGGAGCGAGGGGATCCTCCTCCCGCTCGCGCTCCGCGGCCTCCTTCTGCGACATCACGACCTCGCAGAAGGAGGCCATCGCCGCCCAGGCCCCCTCGCTCCCCACCATCGCTCTGACGACGGCGGGCAGCGAGAGGTCCCCTCCTACCGCCGCGACAAGATCGCGGCGCGGCACGGCCCACGACGGGCACACCGCGAGGGTGTGGTCCGCCGTGTCCTCCGCCGCGCCGCAACCGTGGCACGACGGCGTTTCCTCTCGTCCTATCCGGTGCAGGTACCTGCCGAAGCAGCCGTGACCGGAGAGTACCTGCACCAGACGGAAGGAGAGGAACCCGTGACGCCTGTCGAGCCAGTCCTTCAGGACTGGCCCGATGGCGTCGAGGGTGCGACGGCCGAACACCGCGGAGGCGAGGTCGCGCGTCCAATGTTGGACGATGGCGTCCCTCGCCTCCCGGCGGACGGCCTCCCTCAACTCCGGGGCCGGACGCTCGCCCAGCGCCCTGCGCCCCGCCGTCCACTCGTACACTCTGGCGAGCACCCAGGCCTCGAGCTCCCAAGGCGGGGTGCTCGCCAGAGCGCATGCCGAAGCGAAACCTACCGTGCGGTAGGCCCGCGCTACCCGCTGGGCGATGGCCCTTTGGGGCGCCCGAAGGGTGGTGAGGTTCTCCCTCCTGTGGAGGGAGTCCGCCCAAATTGGGGCCCCGTAAAGGGCCATGCTCCTCAGTATGCCGGCGTATAACCGCCGGCAACGACTGCTCGGCCCTCCCATGTTCGGCATGAGCCATGAGAGGGCGTCCGCGGCTTTCAGCAGGCGCGTCGACAGCCCGCTAAAGTGCGGGCCGAAGCGCAGCCTGCTGTCCAGCATGAGGCCCAGATACTTCATCTGGGCCTCAACCCCGACCCTCACCCCCTCCACATAAATGTGGGCGTCGGGTGGGGGGCGCCGCCGGGGGCCGTGAAAGAACACAGCCTCCGTTTTGTGCAGCGCCACCCTCAAGCCCAGGCGGCGGATCCTTCCCGCCACTAAGGATCCGCCCGCCGACGCCAAACTGGCCGCCTCCCGGAAGGTGCTCCCGCGGGAAGTGAGGAGAGTGTCATCTGCGTAGCAGATGACACTCGTACCTCGTAGGAGGATTCCCCGCAGGAGCCAGTCATAACCGACGTTCCACAGAAGAGGCCCTAGAACGGACCCCTGTGGAACGCCGGTTTCTACGCCATATCGCCGGACCTGGCCAGCCCCGTCCACGAGGAGGACGGCACGGTCCTCCAAGTAGCTGGCCAGGAGGCCCCGCAGATAAAGGGGCACACCGTGGAACCGGAGCGCCTCCAGGATGGTGGAGTGGGGGATGGAGTTGAAGGCGTTGGCAATGTCGAATGACACAGCCAACACTCCATCCCCCACTCCTACCGCCTCTGTCACCTGGCCCTTGAGAAGGGCCAGGGCGTCCACTGTCGAACGGCCAGCTCGAAAACCGAACTGGGCGTCCGACAGGTCCGGTCCCACGTTCCGCAAATGGCGCTTCAGGCGGGCGGCGATAATCCCCTCGAACATCTTACCGGCCTCGTCAAGCAAGACGATGGGCCGGTAAGCCGAGGGGGAGTCCGCCGGCCGCCCTTCCTTCCGGAGGAGGCACAGTTGGCCTTCCCGCCAAGGTTTCGGGAACCTCCCCGACGCGAAGCACGCGTCGAAGAGGTCCCGAAACCTTCCCTCCATCTCGGTGACCGCGATGGCCACCACCCTGGCGGGAACGCCGTCGGGGCCAGGAGCCGTCTTTTTGGCGCGGAGACGGAGTGTCGCCGCGCCAAATTCCTCCTCTGAAACCGGAGGAGGAGGAGCTTCCTCCTCCGGTCCTTCCCTTGGCGGGCCCATCGCTGGTGGGGCGAAGTGCGGATCCCTGCGCGGAAACAGGGACCGCACCACCCCATCCAGGAGCGCTGGTTCCAGGGTCTCGGCAACCGGGGGACCAATGCGACGCAGTTTGTTCCGCGCCGCCTTATATGGTCTCCCGAATGGGTCGTTGTCGAGACCCTCCAGCAGCTCAGCCCTCGCCGCGTCCTTGGCGGCGCCGATGGCCGACTTAAAGGCCGCCCTCGCCCCCACGTATGTGGAGTAGAGGCGGTCCTCTTCGGCCTCGTCCCGTCGGCGCCGCCGCCGCGATCGGGTGTAGGCCCGCCGTGCCGCCACGCAGGTGGCCCGCAGCTCCGCCAACTCCTCCGACCACCAGTACACGGCGCGTCGGGGAGGTGGACGTCTCGACCGAGGCATGCTGGCGTTGCATACCTCGGTCAATGACCCCCTCAGTCGGGCCGCCGCCGCGTCCACGTCCAGGACGTCCCCGCCGGGACCTGGCCAAAGCCAGTCCTGGACGAACGCGGCCTCCCGTGCCGCCTCCCGATCCAGGTGGGTCAGAGCCCACCTTGGAAACGGGGAACGGCCCGACGATGAGGGGGTGCTCCGGCGCCCCCGTGGATTCTGGGGGGAGATCTCGAATCGCACGTAGCGGTGATCCGAGATCGTCTCCCCCAGTTCCACCCTCCAATTTCGAATGCGGGCGGCCAGTGCGGGCGTGGCAAAGGTGAGGTCCACAATGGACCCGCCCTGCCGCCGCACGCACGTCTGGACGCTCCCCCTATTCAAGAGGGAGAGACCAGACGAGGCCGCCCACAATTCGACCGCCTGACCGCGGGCGTCGGTGGCCGGGTTTCCCCAGACCACCGACTTGGCATTCAGGTCTCCGAGCACGGAGACCTGTCGTGGCGCCGTCCTCCCGATGACCGCCGTCAGGACCCCGAGGAAATCCTCGAAGTCCTGGAGAGGGCGGTTTGGGGAGAAGTAGACCCCCACAAGGGCCAACCCTCCCCACGCGGCGGCCACGTATCCCGGTCCCCTCTCTAAGAGCGAGAGGGGAGGGGAGTCCGAGGAAGACCGCGCCACGATTGCCACCGAGCCGTCACTATCTCCCAGCCAATTGCTGGGAGTATAGTACGGCTCGGCCACCACTGCCACATCCACCAACCACTCGGCCATTGACTGCACCAGCAGGTCCTGGGCAGCCCGGCAGTGGTTGGTGTTTGCCTGCAAGATGCGATGGTCGATACCCATTATTCGACCATCGCATCACCCTCGGCCACCGCCGCTGATGGGACATCAGCGGGAGTGGTGGCAGCAGCGGCAGGACGGCTTGTAGCCGCCTGCGGCTTGCCCTTCTTGGTGGGGGGTCGGCATGAGCTCCCCCCCATCACATGGTCCGCAGGGCGGCCACTGTCGGCGCATGCCGCGCAATGTGGCTTGGCGGCATCGCACGAGGCCGCCATATGCCCCTGCTTCCCGCAGCGGAAGCATGTGTCCGCCCTGTCCACGGTGGACGGACACATGGCTCGGGTGTGGCCGATGCCGAAGCACTTGAAGCAGCGCATCGGCGCTGCCTCAAGTACCCGGATCACGGCCCGGCTAAACCCTACCAAGAGCCGTCCTTGGCATTTTGCCCGGACGGCCAACACTGCGGCGACTGGGCACACCAGCCGGATAGTGCCCAGTCCACCGCGGCCGGGCCTAATAGCCCGAGCCTGCACCGCTGCGGGTTCGCAGCCGCCTGCCGAGGCGATGGCCGCCACCACCTCCTCCTTGGTGACCGAGTCGTCGAGACCGGTCACCTCGATGGCTGTGGCCTTCGTCGGTCTGGCGACCTTCGCCACATCGGCGAGGACCTCCCGCAGCTTGACTGCGAAGAGGTCCGCATTTTTGCCGCCGTCCTTCCCCGGAAACTCGAATAGTCGAGCTCCGGTTTGGGTCCGGCGGCAAGCGCCAATCCCCAACTCGGCGGGGTTGGCGACAGTACGAGCCCGTCTTAACACGGACTCGTACGTTACCCCCTTCTCCGCGGCCTCGGGCACGATGGTCACCGTGACCGCCGCGGATTTGGGGGCAACCAGCTTCGGCGCCTTTGGGGCCGCCGCTGCAGCTGCCGGGGCAGCGGCCGGGGCAGCCGCCGAGGCAGCCGGGGCCTGGGACGCCTTCTTGCCCTTTCCCTTTCCCTTCCTAACCACCTCTGACCACGACTGGTTGGCTGGGGTGGTGGAAGGGAGGAGGGCGTCTCCCTCCTGCACCTGGGGGGGTGCCACGTTGGCAACCGGCCCCGGTTTGGCGCCCGCACTCGTACTGGGGGTAGGCATAGCCCCCGGCGACTTTTTCCCCTTGCCTTTGCCCTTTGAGGGCTTTGGGGCCTGGGGAGCCGCTGTCGGCGCCTTGTCGGCCGCTAGCGGCGGACGGAGCCGCCTCTCCGGCATCAGGCGGTCCTCTATGCCTGCGAAGCAGGCACGAGTGAACGCCCTCTCCTCCATGACCACTTTGCGGAACAATTCCTCAAGGTGGGAGGAGGAGGGGGCGGGAACCGCCGCTGCCGACGGGGCCGCTGCCGACGCGGCCGCTGCCGACGGGGCCGAGGCCGACGGGGACGGGGCCGTAGCCTCAGCCAGCTTCTTATGAAGCTGGCTAACCTCAGCTTGCAGGCGATCGACCCTCGCCTGCAGCTGCCGCGTCTCGTCTGAGGCAGAGCGTTGCGTCAGCTCAGACACAATGCCGTGCAAGCTGTTTGCACGGCATTTAAGGGCCTTCTGGAAGGTACCCTTCAAATTTGAGGACCTGGAGGCGACCTCAATGATCTCCTCCATGTCCTCCTTCGCCAGCCGAGCTAGCTCCGCCACGGAGAGGCCCTCGAAGGAGACGAGGGCCGAACCGTATCCGGCCCTTGCCTTGGCTGCGCGCCTCTCCTTGGCGGCAACCAACTCCTCCAGTTCCAGCTCGGCCTCGGCCCGTCTGGCCAAGCCGAGCTGGCGCTGGGCGTCTGCCAAACCCACGTCGTGGGTGCCAGCCTGAGAAGAAGTCGATGGCGAAGCATTCTTCGCCTTCGACTTCTTCTTGTTGGGCCTGCCCTTGGCCGAGCCCGAGGAGCCCTCGGACCCGAGCCTCAGGTAGGCCCTCTTCAGGCTGCGCTCCGCAGCCAACCTAACCTTTTTTTTTTTTTTTTTTTTTTTTGTTCTCGCTGGGGAAAATGACAATTACGCATCCCCACCCGTCGGGGGACGGGCAGGGTATGTGGGACTCCCCGGGAGAGAGCCTCCCGGTATACCCACTAAAAACCCCAGCGCAACTCCGGCATCGCCATAGTGGCGGGGGAGTGGGAAACTAGCTCAGCCTCAGCTACCTCTCCCCCGCCGGCGAAACCCGCCTGAGAAGGCGGGCCCTCATTTGCCCCTCTTAAAGAGGGGCCGTGGCTCCCGCGTGGTGAGCGGTGCAGGGCGGGCGCGGGCACCCCCGTGCCTCACGCCCGCCGCTCACCTCAGGGCGGGAGAAAGCGGGCGAAATCCCGCCTTCTCCTGCCCCTACGCCGCCTACGGAGCGCCGGAGCGAGGGGATCCTCCTCTCGCTCCCGCTCCGCGGCCTCCTTCTGCGACATCACGACCTCGCAGAAGGAGGCCATCGCCGCCCAGGCCCCCTCGCTCCCCACCATCGCTCTGACGACGGCGGGCAGCGAGAGGTCCCCTCCTACCGCCGCGACAAGATCGCGGCGCGGCACGGCCCACGACGGACACACCGCGAGGGTGTGGTCCGCCGTGTCCTCCGCCGCGCCGCAACTGTGGCACGACGGCGTCTCCTCTCGTCCTATCCGGTGCAGGTACCTGCCGAAGCAGCCGTGACCGGAGAGTACCTGCACCAGACGGAAGGAGAGGAACCCGTGACGCCTGTCGAGCCAGTCCTTCAGGACCGGCCCGATGGCGTCGAGGGTGCGACGGCCGAACACCGCGGAGGCGAGGTCGCGTGTCCAATGTTGGACGATGGCGTCCCTCGCCTCCCGGCGGACGGCCTCCCTCAGCTCCGGGGCCGGACGCTCGCCAAGCGCCCTGCGCCCCGCCGTCCACTCGTACACTCTGGCGAGCACCCAGGCCTCGAGCTCCCAAGGCGGGGTGCTCGCCAGAGCGCATGCCGAAGCGAAGCCTACCGTGCGGTAGGCCCGCGCTGCCCGCTGGGCGATGGCCCTTTGGGGCGCCCGAAGAGCGGTGACGTTCTCCCTCCTATGGAGGGAGTCCGCCCAAATGGGCGCCCCATACAGGGCCATGCTCCGCAGTATGCCGGCGTACAACCGCCGGCAATGACTGCTCGGCCCTCCCATGTTCGGCATGAGCCATGAGAGGGCGTCCGCGGCTTTCAGCAGGCGCGTCGACAGCCCGCTGAAGTGCGGGCCGAAGCGCCACCTGCTGTCAAGCATGAGGCCCAGATACTTTATCTGGGCCTCGACCCGGATCCTGACGCCCTCCACAAAAATGTGGGCGTCAGGTGGGGGGCGCTGCCGGGGGCCGTGAAAGAACACGGCCTCCGTTTTGTGCAGCGCCACCCTCAAGCCCAGACGGCGGATCCTCCCCGCCACCAAGGATCCGCCCGCCGAGGCCAAACTGGCCGTCTCCCGGAAGGTGCTCCCGCGGGAAGTGAGGAGAGTGTCATCTGCGTAGCAGATGACACTCGTACCTCGTAGGAGGATTCCCCGCAGGAGCCAGTCATAACCGACGTTCCACAGAAGAGGCCCTAGAACGGACCCCTGTGGAACGCCGGTTTCCACGCCATACCGCCGGACCTGGCCAGCCCCGTCCACGAGGAGGACGGCACGGTCCTCCAAGTAGCTGGCCAGGAGGCCCCGCAAGTAAAGGGGCACACCGTGGAACCGGAGCGCCTCCAGGATGGTGGAGTGGGGGATGGAGTTGAAGGCGTTGGCAATGTCGAATGACACAGCCAACACTCCATCCCCCACTCCTACCGCCTCTGTCACCTGGCCCTTGAGAAGGGCCAGGGCGTCCACTGTCGAACGCCCAGCTCGAAAACCGAACTGGGCGTCCGACAGGTCCGGTCCCACGTTCCGCAGATGGCGCTTCAGGCGGGCGGCGATAATCCCCTCGAACATCTTACCGGCCTCGTCAAGCAAGACGATGGGCCGGTAAGCCGAGGGGGAGTCCGCCGGCCGCCCTTCCTTCCGGAGGAGGCACAGTTGGCCTTCCCGCCAAGGTTTCGGGAACCTCCCCGACGCGAAGCACGCGTCAAAGAGGTCCCGAAACCTTCCCTCCATCTCGGTGACCGCGATGGCCACCACCCTGGCGGGAACGCCGTCCGGGCCAGGAGCCGTCTTTTTGGCGCGGAGACGGAGAGTCGCCGCGCCAAATTCCTCCTCTGAAACCGGAGGAGGAGGAGCTTCCTCCTCCGGTTCTTCCCTTGGCGGGCCCATCACTGGTGGGGTGAAGTGCGGATCCCTGCGCGGAAACAGGGACCGCACCACCCCATCCAGGAGCGCTGGTTCCAGGGTCTCGGCAACCGGGGGACCAATGCGACGCAGTTTGTTCCGCGCCGCCTTATATGGCCTCCCGAATGGGTCGTTGTCGAGACCCTCCAGCAGCTCAGCCCTCGCCGCGTCCTTGGCGGCGCCGATGGCCGACTTGAAGGCCGCCCTCGCCTCCACGTATGTGGAGTAGAGGCGGTCCTCTTCGGCCTCGTCCCGTCGGCGCCGCCGACGCGAGCGGGTGTAGGCCCGCCGTGCCGCCACGCAGGTGGCCCGCAGCCCCGCCAACTCCTCCGACCACCAGTAAACGGCGCGTCGGGGAGGTGGACGTCTCGACCGAGGCATGCTGGCGTTGCACACCTCGGTCAATGACCCCCTCAGTCGGGCCGCCGCCGCGTCCACGTCCAGGACGTCCCCGCCGGGACCTGGCCAAAGCCAGTCCTGGACGAACGCGGCCTCCCGTGCCGCCTCCCGATCCAGGTGGGTCAGAGCCCACCTTGGAAACGGGGAACGGCCCGACGATGAGGGGGTGCTGCGGCGCCCCCGTGGATTCTGGGGGGCGATCTCGAAGCGCACGTAGCGGTGATCCGAGATCGTCTCCCCCAGTTCCACCCTCCAGTTCTGAATGCGGGCGGCCAGTGCGTGCGTAGCGAAGGTGAGGTCCACTATGGACCCGCCCTGCCGCCGCACGCACGTCTGGACGCTCCCCCTATTCAAGAGGGAGAGACCAGACGAGGCCGCCCACAATTCCACCGCCCGCCCGCGGGCGTCGGTGGCCGGGTTTCCCCAGACCACCGACTTGGCATTCAGGTCTCCCATCACGGAGACCTGTCGTGGCGCCGTCCTCCCGATGACCGCCGTCAGGACCCCGAGGAAATCCTCGAAGTCCTGGAGAGGGCGGTTTGGGGAGAAGTAGACCCCCACAAGGGCCAACCCTCCCCACGCGGCGGCCACGTATCCCGGTCCCCTCTCTAAGAGCGAGAGGGGAGGGGAGTCCGAGGAAGACCGCGCCACGATTGCCACCGAGCCGTCACTATCTCCCAGCCAATTGCTGGGAGTATAGTACGGCTCGGCCACCACTGCCACATCCACCAACCACTCGGCCATCGACTGCACCAGCAGGTCCTGGGCAGCCCGGCAGTGGTTGGTGTTTGCCTGCAAGATGCGATGGTCGGTACCCATTATTCGACCATCGCATCACCCTCGGCCACCGCCGCTGCGATCACAGCGGGGGTGGTGGCAGCAGCGGCAGGACGGCTTATAGCCGCCTGCGGCTTGCCCTTCTTGGAGGGAGGACGGCACGACGTCCCCCCCATGACGTGGTCGGCGGGGCGACCACTATCAGCGCATGCCGCGCAATGCGGCTTGGCGGCCTCGCACGAGGCCGCCTTATGCCCCTGTTGCCCGCAGCGGAAGCAGGTGTCCGCCCTATCCACGGAGGACGGACACGTGGCTCGGGTGTGGCCAATCCCCAGGCACTTGAAGCAGCGCATCGGCGCTGCCTCAAGCACCCGGATCACGGCCCGGCTAAAGCCCACTATTAGCCGCCCCTGACATTTAGCCTGGGCGGCCAACACTGCGGCGACTGGGCACACCAGCCGGATAGTGCCCAGTCCACCGCGGCCGGGCCTAATCTCCCGAGCCTGCACCGCTGCGGGGTCGCAGCCTCCTGCCAAGGCGATGGCGGCCACCACCTCCTCCTTGGTGACCGAGTCATCAAGACCGGTCACCTCGATGGAGGTGGTTTTGGTCGGCCTGGCGACCTTCGCCACGTCGGCGAGGACCTCCCGCAACTTGGTCACGAAGAGGTCCGCATTTTTGCCGCCGTCCTTCCCCGGAAACTCGAATAAACGAGCTCCGGTTTGGGTCCGGCGGCAAGCGCCTATCCCCAACTCGGCGGGGTTGGCGACGGTACGAGCCCGTCTCAGGACGGACTCGTACGTTACCCCCTTCTCCGCGGCCTCGGGCACGATGGTCACCGTGACCGCCGCGGTTTTGGGGGCAACCAACTTCGGCGCCTTTGTGGCCGCCGCTGCAGCTGCCGGGGCAGCCGCCGGGGCAGCCTTCGGGGCAGCCGTGGCCTGGGTCGCCTTCTTGCCCTTTCCCCCCTTCCTAACCACCTCTGACCACGACTGGTTGGCTGGGGTGGTGGAGGGGAGGAGGGCGTCTCCCTGCTGAACCTGGGGGGGCGCCGTGATGGCAACCGGCCCCGGTTTGGCGCCCGCACTCGTACTGGGGGTAGGCTGAGCCCCCGGCGACTTCTTCCCCTTGCCTTTGCCCTTTGAGGGCTTCGGGGCCTGGGGAGCCGCTGTCGGCGCCTTGTCGGCCGCTAGCGGCGGACGGAGCCGCCTCTCCGGCAGCAGGCGGTCCTCTATGCCTGCGAAGCAGGCACGAGTGAACGCCCTCTCCTCCATGACCACCTTGCGGAACAATTCCTCAAGGTTGGAGGAGGAGGGGGCGGGAACCGCCGCCGCCGACGGGGCCGCTGCCGACGCGGCCGCTGCCGACGGGGCCGAGGCCGACGGGGACGGGGCCGTAGCCTCAGCCAGCTTCTTATGAAGCTGGCTAACCTCAGCTTGCAGGCGATCGACCCTCGCCTGCAGCTGCCTCGTCTCGTCTGACGCAGTGCGCTGCGTCAGCTCCAGGATGATGCCGTGCAAACTTGTTGCACGGCATTTCAGGGCCTTCTGGAAGGTCCCCTTGAGGTTGGAGGACCTGGAGGCGACCTCGACGATCTCCTCCTTGTCCTCCTCCGCCAAGCGGACCAACTCAGCCACTGACAGGCCGTCGAAACTGACGAGGGCCGAACCATAACCGGCCCTCGCCTTGGTTGCGCGCCTCTCCTTGGCGGCAACCAACTCCTCCAGTTCCAGCTCGGCCTCGGCCCGTCTGGCCAAGCCGAGCTGGCGCTGGGCGACTGCCAGACCCACATCGTGGGTTCCGGCCTGAGAACAAGTCGAAGGCGAAGCAGATGTCTGCTTCGCCTTCGACTTCCTCTTGGGCTTACTCTTGCCCGAGTCCGAGGAACCCTCGGACCCGAGCTTTAAGTAAGCCCTCTTCAGGCTGCTCTCTGCAGCCACCCCACATACGGACGAGTCCAAGGCCACGGACTCGACATCCGAGTCCGAGAACTCGTCCGCCACGCTCATGCAGAGGCTAGCCGCGGATGGTGCGCGACTGGCCTCTGAGGCCGACAATACGTCGGGGTGGCCCTGAGAAGGGCCTTTTGTTTGGCCCTGAGAAGGGCCTTTGGGTTGGCCCTTAGAAGGGCCTTTTGGTTGGCCCTGAGAAGGGCCTTTTGGGACGAAACGCCCGGCAGCGTTTCTCAATGGCTTCGACATATCGACAACCAACAACCACAATAAAAATAAAACCACAATAAAATACTATTAAAAACCACAATCGAATAAAAACCCTCAATAAAATAAAATCCACAATAAAATAATCCACTACGTACGCAATCGCCCTCAGAATATAATAAAATCGCAAGATCGCGTAGGTCACAGTGCCTGTTAGCCACCGGTCTGCCACTCCGTTACGGTGGTCAGACACGGCGTTGCCCGGGGTACACTGCGAGGAAGTCAGCACTGTGGGGCGTACCCCCAGCCAACGTAACCTTTTTTTTTTTTTTTTTTTTTTTTTTTTTTTTTTTTTTGACGCTGTGGGAATGCATTTACGCACCATACCCCGAAGGGCGTGTGTGGGACTCGCCCAGCTCTGTAGCCAGGAATACCCACTAAACCCAACAGCGGCACACCGACATCGCCTTAGTGGCGGGGTCATGGGATGTAGCAAGCCTGCCGTCCACAACCCCGCCGGCGATTCCTGCCCGAAGGCAGGCCCACAGTGGGCCCTCCATAGGGAGGGGCCCGGCTGGGTACGTCTTCGTGTGCAAGAAGACGCAGCAGCCAAGGGTTTTTTAGCGAGGTGTCCTTCCTCTTAGCCCCACTCGTTTGCCCGGAAGCAAACGGGGCCCCCAGCTCCTCTCAGTGAGGAGGCCGGGTTGCCCGACGGTGACCCGGAGTTCGGGTCACGTCAGCCGCCTGGAGTGGTGGCCGACCCGCCGCGCGTGACCGCCGAAGCGGTCCCCACTTCTGGTTTTGGTCCGCGCCGGTAAACCGGTAACCCCCATATCTGGGGGCCGTTCCCCTATCCGCCACCTGGGGACGCGTCCGATGGCAGGTCCAGAAACTGCACACGGACAGCCAACCTAACCTAACCTAACCTAACCTAACCTTTTTTTTTTTTTTTTTTTTTTTTTTTTTTTTTTTTTTTTTTTTTTTTTTTTTTTTTTTTTTTTTTTTTTTTTTTCTCGAGTGGAAATGACAGTTTACGCACCATACCCGTCGCTAGCTAGGCGACGAGCGTGTGTGGGACTCGCCCGGCCGAAGCCGGGAATACCCACTAAAACCACCCGGTTACCGTCGGGCCCTGTGTTGAGAGTGTCACGGGGCCGACCCGAAGGCCAAGTACTCCGTGACACCCTCAGGGCTTGCCGGCCCTCCCCTGTAGGGCCGGTTTCCGCGCCAAAGGGGGATTACCCGGTAACGGAATAATCCCCAGACGTGGTGACCGTTGTGCAATGCACGTGCGGGAGCTACCCGCACGCGCTGGTCACACCCTGGGGCTAAAGGAGGCGGGGGTTCGTCCCCCGCCTTCTTCGCCCCACCCGTCTACGCCGGAGGGGAGCGGCAAGTACGTCCTCTTCCCGCTCCCTCTCCGCAGCCTCCTTCTGCAAGAGGACGGTCTCGCAGAAGGAGGCGGCAGCCTCCCATGCCGTCTCACTTTCAACCATGGCTCGTACCATGGTTGCCAGTGAGAGGCGTCCGCCTCCGAGCGCCGCAACGAGATCGCGGCGCTCGTTCCGCCAGGCCGGGCACTCCACCAGGGTGTGCTCGGCCGTGTCGTCGGGGGAGTCGCAGTGATGACACCGCGGTGACTCCTCCCGACGGGCGACCCGGTGCAGGTAGTGACCGAAGCACCCATGTCCGGTCAGTACCTGCACCAAGCGGAAGGTAAGGCTGCCATGCCGGCGCCCAACCCATCCCTCCAACACCGGACGAATCGCTCCAATCGTCCGGTGGCCGGCAGCTGGGGAGCGGAGCGCCTCCCTCCACCGGCTCAGGGCCTCTCCCTGAGCCTCTAATCGGACCCGCCTTACTTCCTCGAAGGCGGGTCGTTCCCCCCGTTCCCGGGCCGCGACACGGTGTCGATGCACCTGGGACAGAACCAGGGCATCGACCTCCCACGGGGGCGTGCCCGCGAGCACGCAGGCCGCCCCATGACTGACCGTGCGGTATGCCCGCACGGTCCGTGTCGCGATGACCCTCTGCGGCCTCCGCAGCAGGGCCACTGTTGCCCGGGAAAGGCGCTCCGCCCACACCGGGGCTCCGTAGAGCGCCATCGACCGCACCACTCCCTGGTACAGCCGACGGCACGCCGAATTCGGCCCCCCCAAATTGGGGAGGAGCCGTCCGAGTGCGGCTGCGAAAGAGCACAGCCGCGGAGCGAGGAGCCTAAAGTGCTCCTCGAAATTCCAGCGGGGATCCAGGATCAGGCCGAGGTACTTGATGTGCACCTCGACGGGAACCTGGACCCCCTCCACTCGGATACGAAGCCCCGGTGGGGTTCTGCGTCGCGGGGCGTGGAAGGTCATGGCCCTCGTCTTCTCGAGGGCCACTTCCAGCCCCAGGAGGCGGATGCGCCGGACGACCAAGGAGGTGCCGACCGACGCGAGGTGGACCGCCTCCTCCCACTCGCGCGCCCTGGCCGCGACTAGAGTGTCGTCTGCGAAACAGACGACGTCCATCCGCGGCAAGAGCGCGCCCCGCAGAACCCAATTGTACCCCAGGTTCCAGAGCAGGGGACCAAGCACTGATCCCTGGGGTACTCCGACAGATACGGTCCACGACTGGACGCGACCCTCTGCGTCCTCGTACAGCACCCTCCTCTCACGGAGGTAGTCCCGCACGAGGGCGCAGAGGTAGAGGGGCACTTCATGGAACTTCAGTGCCGCCTCTATGCATTCGTGGGGGAGGGTGTTGAACGCGTTCGCGATGTCTAACGACACCGCGACGACACCCTCACCCCTCGCTGTGGCCGCCTCAGTCCACCTCTTGAGGCGAGCCACCGCGTCCATCGTGGACCGGCCGGTCCGAAAGCCGTACTGGCAGTCCGCCAACTGCGGCCCACGGCTCTCTAGGTGCTCCTGGATGCGAGAGGCGATAATCCTCTCAAAGCACTTTCCGCTTTCATCCAGGAGCACGACCGGCCTATAACCCGACGGTGAGTCGGCGGGACGGCCGTCCTTGCGAAGGAGGCAGAGCCTGCCCACCCTCCACCTCCTGGGGAAGCGGCCCGTCGCGATGCATGTGTCCATGACCGCGCGGAACCGGTCCCCCAGGGGCTCTATGGCGATTGCCATCACCCTCGCAGGGACGCCGTCCGGGCCCGGAGCCTTGTTCTTGGCTCTGAGCCTCTCCCGAACGGAGTCCAACTCACCGTCGGATACGGGAGGCCCATCAGTCCACACCTCCAGAGTGGATGAGCTGGAGGCGGGCATCCTGGGGGGGGCGTGAAGGGTCCCGGGTTCGGAAACAGAGTTTCCAGGACCCTTCTTAGTAGGCCAGGCTCCATACAGGATGTGGGGGGTGCCGCTCCCTGCAGCTTCCCCCTCACCACCCTGTACGGCCTTCCCCAGGGGTCGCTGTCGAGGAGTGCGAGGAACTCCTCAGCGGCAGCGACCTTTGCCCTGCATATGGCGGTACGCAGGGCTCGATGAGCCTCCCTGTATGCCCGGCGAAGACCGTCCTCTTCGCCGGGCGCCCTTACGGCGCGCCTCCTGCACCTCTGGTAGGCGCGCCGTGCAGCCATACTGGCGGCACGCAGGTGAGCGACTTCCTGCGTCCACCAGTATGTCTGCCTTTTCCGGCGGGGTCCCTGGGCCCTCGGCATGGCGGCGCTGCAGACCACTTCCAGGTCCTCAGCGAGTAGGTCCGCCATGCCGTCCGCGTCTCCAATGAGGTGGGCCGGTGGTTCGGCCCACGCTCGGAACGTCGCCGCCTCCTCGGCAACGTCCCTCCGGAGATGTGCAAGCGCCCACCTCGGGAACGAGGAGGCGCCTGCCGCTGGGCCCAGGTGGAGCGGGGCCGCAGGCCCCGCAGTGGAGATCTCGAAGCGGACGTACCTGTGGTCCGAGATCTCCACCGCCGTCTCTACCCGCCAGTTCCGAACTCGGTCGGCTAGGGTCGAGGTGGCCAGGGTGACATCCACTATCGATTCACCCTGCCACCTCACGCACGTCGGGGTGTTGCCCCGGTTGAGGACCTGCAGACCCAAGCAATGGGCCCAATCCACCAGGTCCTCACCAAAGACGTTGGTGACGGGAGACCCCCACGCGCCATGCTTGGCGTTGAAGTCTCCCGCCACCAACACGGGGCGTGGAGCCGCCCTCCTGACCGTCCCCTCGACAGCCGCCAGGAGGCGCTCGAATTCGGCCCGGCCGCGATTGGGGGAGAAGTAGGTCGAGATGACCACCACTCCCCCCCACTGAACCGCCACGAACCCCGGACCCCTCTCCCTCAGAACGAGAGGGGGGCCAGTGCTCGCGGCGAGTCTCGTGATCGCCGCCAGGCCGTCCGACGACCCTAGCCAATTGGCCGAGTTCGGAACGTAATATGGCTCTGCCACCACCGCCAGGTCTGCTCCCCACTCCGCCATGTCCTGACACAAGAGGTCCTGTGACGTGGCGGAGTGGTTGACATTAACCTGTAGAATGGCACCGATGGACCTACTGGGCATTAGCAGTGTCCATCGGCGTCCCTTCTGTTGCGGTGGTCGCAGAGCCGGCCGCTGGTGGTCCCGCTGGCGGTCCCACTACGGGGCGGCCTCGGACCGGAGGGGCTTCGCATGCGGCGCCGGCCATTCTGTGGCCGCTGGGCAGGCCCCTGTCTGCGCATAGCGCGCATTTGACAGGGGCCCTACAGGCCGCAGCCATATGGCCCTCTTTGCCGCACCGGAAGCAAAGCCGGCTCCGGTCCTTGGCGGAGGGGGGGCAGAGCGCCGCAGTGTGCCCCCTCGCAAGGCACCTGCGGCAGCGCATGGGGCGCTGCTCCAAAAGGTGGATGGTGGCCACACTCCAGCCCACCACCACCTTGCCCCGTTCCGCCAGCCCCTTCGCGACCTCTATGGGGCACGAGACCCGGACCGAGCCCGTGCCCCGCGCCCCTAGGGCTATGGTGCCCACCCGAAGTTTGTCGGGCGGGCACTTGACCGCCTCGGCCAGGACCGCCTTCACCTCGTCGGCCGTGAGGGACTCGTCCAGCCCCCCCACGCGCACCTCTGCCATCTTTGTGGGCCGGGTCACCTCAGCCACCTCCCCGATCACCTCGGCCATTTTCATGGCCAAAGCGTCGGCCTGGGAGGGGGAGGTCTCTTTCGAGAGCTCCAGGAGAACGGCTCCCGTCATCGACCTCCGGAGTTTCCCCGACCCGACCCCGAGTTCGGCCAGGTTAATGGCCGCCCTCGCCCTCCTGATGGCGTCCACATAGGTGGCGCCCTGCTTCATCGCCTCCGGCTTCAGGGACACGAGGACCGCGGGCCTCTTCGGCGCCCTGGGTGCCTTCTTCTTGGCTGCCTGCTTGGGAGCCGCCTCTTTTGGTCCCTTTGGCTTCTGGGCTGGAGTGGGAGCCGGGGCAGTGGTGGCCTTCTTCTTCTTCTTCCCCTTGCGGACCACCGTGGCCCACGACTCCCCCCCCTCCCGACCCTCAAGCACCAGGGGCTGCATCTCTTTTGAGCCCCCGGCAACCTGCACCAGCGCCCGCTTTGGCTCAGGGGCAGGGGCTTCTGCCCCTCCGCGCCCGCTCGGTCCCTTCTTGCCCTTGGCCCTGACTGGCCTAGCGGCCTTGGGCATGTTCGCCGGCGGCATGAGTGTCGCCGGCTGGGTACTCGGTCGCCTATCGGCCGCCAGGGCGGGGCGATGCGACTTTTCCGGCAGTAGCCGGCCATCCTTTTCGAGGCCCTCCAGCCGCGCTGTGATGACGCTACCCGCGTAGTTCATCAGCTCGCGCTGGAGGACCTCCATGCCCCGGGCAAAATCGTCCCGCGTTATGCCCCCGACAGGGGGGGGCTGCGGGACCGGCTCTTGGGGCCGCTTCTTTTTAGAGCGAGGGCCCTCTCTATCCGAGAAGGCCCTTCGCAGAGCGGCCACCTCCTTCTGGAGGGCCGCAAGCTGCCCTTGCAGGCGCTTGTTGTCGGCCCTAAGTCGCTTCACCTCATCGTCCTCTTTCCGGGAGGCCAGGGATCGAACCGCATCGAGCATTTTGTTCGATGCATCCCTTATCTCCCGGATGCACGTCCCCTTGAGGTTCCGCGACTTTTTTAGGACCCCCTCGATTGCCGCCGCACCCTCCTCTGCCTTCGCCTGAAGGTCTGGGGACGAAACCACCAATGGGCCCGTCCCTTTGCCTCTCCTGGTGTTTCTGGGGGACACCGTCTCGGAGTCAGTTAATGTTGACTCCGAGTCCGACGGACCATCCCGCAGAAACCGTCTGGCTTGGGAGAGCCCCACCGAATGGTGAGACCCGCCCCTGCCAGCTCCCGTCTTCAGGATCTTGGAGGCCGGTCTCTCCGGAGTTCCGGATCCAGCCCCCTCACCTTCCGACCCGCTCTCTGTCCAGTGTTCCCGCGAGGCCTTCCTACTTCCCCTCACGGAACCACTTTGGGCAGACTGTGTGTCGCGAGCCCCCTCGCTTGATTCCACCGTTACCACCGACAATCGTCCGGTGGCACCGGTGGCATCAAGCTCCATCATTTGCCTAACTGTTTCGTTAGCGCACGATTTGCCGTCCGTGTTGCATTTCGATGTCCGTTTTTCTTGCCTAGTTTCGTCGTTCCTGTTCGTCGTTCCGTTCGTTTTTGTTTTGTTCAGTTTATCCATAAGAAGTCCCACGAGTCTTAGCGTTCATTGTCGTCACCACAAGGACAGAGCGTCGTATCCCAGGGAAGCCTACATACTGTGGAGGGCGGCAGGGTATCCACAGTGGGGAGCTCTAACGACTGGACATCCCCCAGCCATTCATCCTCTCGCCGAGCCCCCAAAACTTAGGATTAGATCGCACTTTCGACGGTTATTAGTCCGTCAGGTTCGCGATAACCTTGAGACGGGATATGCCGCCCGTGGTTCGGCCGTTTTATAGAGGTGTCCCCTCGCGGCCCGGACAAATGCCCCGACAGCCCCCGGTCCCCGAAGGGATTACGGTATGACTCCGGCATGCGACCACTTACCATACTCTGCAAGCAGACTGGGAAGCGGTCGCATGCTGATCCCCTTAGGCCAGGCTCCCATCAACGACCATCAAAGATGATCGGTGATTGAAACCTGACTTAATAGATCACACTTTCGACGGTTATTAGTCCGTCAGGTTCGCGGTAACCTTAAACGGGATATGCCGCCCGTGGTTCGGCCGTTTTATAGAGGTGTCCCCTCGCGGCCCGGACAAATGCCCCGACAGCCCCCGGTAACCTTTTTTTTTTTTTTTTTTTTTTGATGTCGCTGGGGAAAATGACAATTACGCATCCCCACCCGTCGGGGGACGGGCAGGGTATGTGGGACTCCCCGGGAGAGAGCCTCCCGGTATACCCACTAAAAACCCCAGCGGCGCTCCGGCATCGCCATAGTGGCGGGGGAGTGGGAAACTAGCATAGCCTCGCTACCTCTCCCCCGCCGGCGAAACCCGCCTACTAAGGCGGGCCCTCATTTGCCCCTCTTAAGGAGGGGCCGTGGCTCCCGCGTGGTGAGCGGTGCAAGGCGGGCGCGGGCACCCCCGTGCCTCACGCCCGCCGCTCACCTCAGGGCGGGAGAAAGCGGGCGAAATCCCGCCTTCTCCTGCCCCTACGCCGCCTGCGGAGCGCCGGAGCGAGGGGATCCTCCTCCCGCTCGCGCTCCGCGGCCTCCTTCTGCGACATCACGACCTCGCAGAAGGAGGCCATCGCCGCCCAGGCCCCCTCGCTCCCCACCATCGCTCTGACGACGGCGGGCAGCGAGAGGTCCCCTCCTACCGCCGCGACAAGATCGCGGCGCGGCACGGCCCACGACGGGCACACCGCGAGGGTGTGGTCCGCCGTGTCCTCCGCCGCGCCGCAACCGTGGCACGACGGCGTTTCCTCTCGTCCTATCCGGTGCAGGTACCTGCCGAAGCAGCCGTGACCGGAGAGTACCTGCACCAGACGGAAGGAGAGGAACCCGTGACGCCTGTCGAGCCAGTCCTTCAGGACCGGCCCGATGGCGTCGAGGGTGCGACGGCCGAACACCGCGGAGGCGAGGTCGCGCGTCCAATGTTGGACGATGGCGTCCCTCGCCTCCCGGCGGACGGCCTCCCTCAGCTCCGGGGCCGGACGCTCGCCCAGCGCCCTGCGCCCCGCCGTCCACTCGTACACTCTGGCGAGCACCCAGGCCTCGAGCTCCCAAGGCGGGGTGCTCGCCAGAGCGCATGCCGAAGCGAAGCCTACCGTTCGGTAGGCTCGCGCTGCCCGCTGGGCGATGGCCCTTTGGGGCGCCCTAAGAGCGGTGACGTTCTCCCTCCTATGGAGGGAGTCCGCCCAAATGGGCGCCCCATACAGGGCCATGCTCCGCAGTATGCCGGCGTATAACCGCCGGCAATGACTGCTCGGCCCTCCCATGTTCGGCATGAGCCATGAGAGGGCGTCCGCGGCTTTCAGCAGGCGCGTCGACAGCCCGCTGAAGTGCGGGCCGAAGCGCCACCTGCTGTCAAGCATGAGGCCCAGATACTTTATCTGGGCCTCGACCCGGATCCTGACGCCCTCCACAAAAATGTGGGCGTCAGGTGGGGGGCGCTGCCGGGGGCCGTGAAAGAACACGGCCTCCGTTTTGTGCAGCGCCACCCTCAAGCCCAGGCGGCGGATCCTCCCCGCCACCAACGATCCGCCCGCCGAGGCCAAACTGGCCGCCTCCCTATAACTGCTCCCGCGGGAAGTGAGGAGAGTGTCATCTGCGTAGCAGATGACACTCGTGCCTCGCAGAAGAGTTCCCCGCAGGAGCCAGTCATAACCGACGTTCCACAGAAGAGGCCCTAGAACGGACCCCTGTGGAACGCCGGTTCCCACAGCGTATCTCCGGAGCTGGCCAGCCCCGTCTACGAGGAGGACAGCACGGTCCTCCAGGTAGCTGGCCAGGAGGCCCCTCAAGTAAAGGGGCACTCCGTGGAACCGCAGCGCCTCCAGGATGGTGGAGTGGGGGATGGAGTTGAAGGCGTTGGCAATGTCGAATGACACAGCCAACACTCCATCCCCCACTCCTACCGCCTCTGTCACCTGGCCCTTGAGACGGGCCAGGGCGTCCACTGTCGAACGCCCAGCTCGAAAACCGAACTGGGCGTCCGACAGGTCCGGTCCCACGCTCCGAAGATGACACTTCAGGCGGCCGGCGATGATCCCCTCGAACATTTTACCGACCTCATCGAGCAGAACGATGGGCCGGTATGCCGAGGGGGAGTCCGCCGGCCGTCCCTCTTTGTGGAGGAGGCACAACTGGCCTTCCCGCCAAGGTTTCGGGAACCTCCCCGACGCGAAACATGCGTCGAAGAGGTCCCGAAACCTTCCCTCCATCTCGGTGGCTGCGATGGCCACCACCCTGGCGGGAATGCCGTCCGGGCCAGGAGCCGTCTTTTTGGCGCGGAGACGGAGAGTCGCCGCGCCAAATTCCTCCTCTGAAACCGGAGGAGGAGGAGCTTCCTCCTCCGGTAGAGCCGCTGCTCTTGGCGGGCCCATCGCTGGTGGGGTGAAGTGTGGATCCCTGCGCGGAAACAGGGACCGCACCACCCCATCCAGGAGCGCTGGTTCGAGGGTCTCGGCAACCGGGGGACCAATGCGACGCAGTTTGTTCCGCGCCGCCTTATATGGCCTCCCGAATGGGTCGTTGTCGAGACCCTCCAGCAGCTCAGCCCTCGCCACGTCCTTGGCGGCGCCGATGGCCGACTTAAAGGCCGCCCTCGCCCCCACATATGTGGAGTAGAGGCGGTCCTCTTCGGCCTCGTCCCGTCGGCGCCGCCGACGCGATCGGGTGTAGGCCCGCCGTGCCGCCACGCAGGTGGCCCGCAGCTCCGCCAACTCCTCCGACCACCAGTAAACGGCGCGTCGGGGAGGTGGACGTCTCGACCGAGGCATGCTGGCGTTGCACACCTCGGTCAATGACCCCCTCAGTCGGGCCGCCGCCGCGTCCACGTCCAGGACGTCCACGCCGGGACCTGGCCAAAGCCAGTCCTGGACGAACGCGGCCTCCCGTGCCGCCTCCCGATCCAGGTGGGTCAGAGCCCACCTTGGAAACGGGGAACGGCCCGACGATGAGGGGGTGCTGCGGCGCCCCCGTGGATTCTGGGGGGAGATCTCGAATCGCACGTAGCGGTGATCCGAGATCGTCTCCCCCAGTTCCACCCTCCAATTTCGAATGCGGGCGGCCAGTGCGGGCGTGGCAAAGGTGAGGTCCACAATGGACCCGCCCCGCCGCCGCACGCACGTCTGGACGCTCCCCCTATTCAAGAGGGAGAGACCAGACGTGGCCGCCCACAATTCGACCGCCTGACCGCGGGCGTCGGTGGCCGGATTTCCCCAGACCACCGACTTGGCATTCAGGTCTCCTAACACGGAGACCTGTCGTGGCGCCGTCCTCCCGATGACCGCCGTCAGGACCCCGAGGAAATCCTCGAAGTCCTGGAGAGGGCGGTTTGGGGAGAAGTAGACCCCCACAAGGGCCAACCCTCCCCACGCGGCGGCCACGTATCCCGGTCCCCTCTCTAAGAGCGAGAGGGGAGGGGAGTCCGAGGAAGACCGCGCCACGATTGCCACCGAGCCGTCACTATCTCCCAGCCAATTGCTGGGAGTATAGTACGGCTCGGCCACCACTGCCACATCCACCAACCACTCGGCCATCGACTGCACCAGCAGGTCCTGGGCAGCCCGGCAGTGGTTGGTGTTTGCCTGCAAGATGCGATGGTCGGTACCCATTACTCGACCATCGCATCACCCTCGTCGGCCACCGCCGCTGGGACAGCGGGGGTGGTGGCAGCAGCGGCAGGCCGGCTTATAGCCGCCTGCGGCTTGCCCTTCTTCGCGGGAGGTCGGCATGCGCTCCCCCCCATTACGTGGTCCGCGGGGCGACCACTGTCGGCGCATGCCGCGCAATGCGGCTTGGCGGCCTCGCACGAGGCCGCCTTATGCCCCTGTTGCCCGCAACGGAAGCAAGTGTCCGCCCTGTCCACTGTGGACGGACACATGGCTCGGGTGTGGCCAATCCCCAGGCACTTGAAGCAGCGCATCGGCGCTGCCTCAAGCACCCGGATCACGGCCCGGCTAAAACCCACCAGTAGCCGCCCTTGGCATTTAGCCTGGGCGGCCAACACTGCGGCGACTGGGCACTCCAGCCGGATAGAGCCCAGTCCACCGCGGCCGGGCCTTATGTCCCGAGCTACAACCGCTGCGGGTTCACAGCCTCCCACCTTAGCGATGGCCGCCACCACCTCCTCCTTGGTGACCGAGTCATCTAGACCGGTCACCTCAATGGAGGTGGTTTTAGTCGGCCTGGCGACCTTCGCCACGTCGGCAAGCACCTCCCTCAGCTTGCCAGCGAACAGGTCGGCGTTTTTGCCGCCGTCCTTCCCCGGAAACTCGAAAAGACGAGCTCCGGTTTGGGTCCGACGGCAGGCACCGAGCCCTAACTCGGCGGGGTCCGCGACGGCACGAGCCCGTCTCAGGACGGACTCGTAGGTGACGCCCCTCTCGGCGGCCTCGGGGACTATGGTCACCGTGACCGCCGCGGATTTGGGAGGAACCAGCTTCCTCCCGCCGACCGTAGCCTTATTGGCTGCCGGGGCTGTCGCCGGGGCAGCTGCCGGGGCAGCCGCCGCAGCAGCCGCCGAGGCAGCCGGGGCCTTGTTCGCCTTCTTCCTCCCCTTCTTCACCACCTCGGACCACGACTGGTTGGACGGGGTGGTGGATGGGAGGAGGGCGTCTACCTCCTGAACCTGCGGGGCGGATGCCGCGATGGCAGCCGGCCCCGGTTTGGCGCCCGCACTCGTGCCGGGGGGAGACGGGGCCCCCGGCGACTTCTTCCCCTTGCCTTTGCCCTTTGAGGGCTTCGGGGCCTGGGGAGCCGCTGTCGGCGCCTTGTCAGCCGCTAGCGGCGGACGAAGCCGCTTCTCCGGCAGCAGGCGGTCCTCTATGCCTGCGAAGCAGGCACGAGTGAACGCCCTCTCCTCCATGACCACCTTGCGGAACAATTCCTCAAGGTTGGAGGAGGAGGGGGCGGGAACCGCCGCTGCCGGCGGGGCCGCTGCCGACGCGGCCGCTGCCGACGGGGCCGAGGCCGACGGGGACGGGGCCGTAGCCTCAGCCAGCTTCTTATGAAGCTGGCTAACCTCAGCTTGCAGGCGATCCACCCTCGCCTGCAGCTGCCTCGTCTCTTCTGACGCAGTGCGCTGCGTCAGCTCCTTTATTATGCCGTGCAAGCTTGTTGCACGACATTTGAGGGCCTTCTGGAAGGTCCCCTTGAGGTTGGAGGACCTGGAGGCGACCTCGACGATCTCCTCCTTGTCCTCCTCCGCCAAGCGGACCAACTCAGCCACGGACAGGCCGTCAAAACTGACGAGGGCCGATCCATACCCCGCCCTCGCCTTGGTTGCACGCGCCTGCCTCTCCCTCGCGGCAACCCTCTCCTCCAGCTCCAGCTCGAGATCGGCCCGTTTGGCCAACCCGAGCTGACGCTGGGCGTCCGCCAGACCCACATTATGGGTGCCGGCCTGAGACGAAGTCGAAGGCGAAGTAGCCTTCGTCTTCGACTTCCTCTTGGGCTTACTCTTGCCCGAGTCCGAGGAACCCTCGGACCCGAGCTTCAAATAAGCCCTCTTTAGGCTGCTCTCCGCAGCCACCCCACAAACGGACGAGTCTAAGACTACGGATTCTACATCCGAGTCCGAGAACTCGTCCGCTCCACTCATGCAGAGGCTAGCCGCGGATGGTGCGCGACTGGCCTCTGAGGCCGACAATACGTCGGGGTGGCCCTGAGAAGGGCCTTTTGTTTGGCCCTGAGAAGGGCCTTTGGGTTGGCCCTGAGAAGGGCCTTTTGAAACGAAACGCCCGGAGGCATTTCGCAATGGCTTCGACATTACGAAAACCTAAACCACAATAAAAATAAAACCACACTAAAAATAAAACCGCAATAAAATCTAATAAAAACCACAATAAAATCAGAATAAAACCTAACCCACAATAAAATAAACCCACAATAAAATTCAGAATAAAAACCACAATGTACGCAATCGCCCTCAGAGTAAAATAAAATCGCAAGATCGCGTACGTCACAGCGCTTGTTAGCCACCGGTCTGCCACTCCGTTACGGTGGTCAGACACGGCGTTGCCCGGGGAACACTGCGAGGAAGTCAGCACTGTGGGGCGTCCCCCAGCCCCCGGTAACCTAACCTAACCTAACCTAACCCCAGTCTGTCCTGAGCCGCCGTCCGGAACGCCACGCTCAACCCACGCTCCGTTGATTTAAGTCTCTAAAAATTCGAAATAGTGGTAAAAGTTTTTAGAAGTTATAAGTGTCGTATATCGGAATACGCGCCGCGACGCGACAAGTCGAACCCCGCAAAAACCGTCGCGAAAGGGTGAAAATTGGGGGAGTTATCCCCATAAAACCCCTTCTTTGTGGCGGAAAACACCAAAAAGTGCGCGTATCTTGTGATTAAGATCGACGACCTACACACTTCTTGGTGTCCCCTGGAGCGTCTCGACGAACCCCACGACCTGGAGGAGGCCCCCGATTTTTCCCGCAAACGCGCGCGGAGTTACGGGGGTTTTTCCGATTGCTGGGAAAACGTGGTCCCCTTTCCTGGGACCAGAAAAGGCGCCCAGCACATCTAAGAGAAGCAGGAGAGTGTGCGGAACAGTGCTGTATTTTCAGATTTTAAATAAGTATAAATAATAAAAAGTTATAAAAGAAAGAAAATTCTACAAACCCGTGTGCGGCTGTGATAGTGACAGACCTTATTTTAATTAAAAACTGTTTTATTTCTTCAGTGACGACCTTACCCAAAAATTTTGTGAGAAGGAGGGGAAACGTTCTAGTGCGCAGCAGAGGAAAAAGAAAATTTTCTGGACCTTCCCTGTAAGTTTTAAAAAATCATTTGGTGTAGTGAAAATCTCCACTGACGGCAAAACAATCTTGGTTTTGCCGTAAATTAAAACTTAAAATACGGAGTTATTTATATATATTTTTAGATGTTTTAAATTGTAAAACAACCCCTAATATCTAGTCAAGCCTGTAGTGAATTTTAGTAGAAATTGGTCGTCACACAAAAAAAGTTACGGCCTGTTTATAAAACGCGAATTTACCCCGACTCCCGTATTTTTGACTCCGGATAAAACTGGTTGTAGCTCCATAATCACGGGTCCTGGGGGATGGAAAGTTGATGGGGGGTAGTTTTTGAGTGGTAGTCTACCATTTAAAATTTGTCCCATCCCTCAAAGACGTAGAATAAAAAAGCTCGGGGTAAATTCGCGTAATTATTTGTTACGTCACGCGGTGTTGCGCAGTGCCATAACATTTAAACATTTACATAATTAAACATTTAATCACACATTTACTCAATACATTTAATTTACACTCACATTATTTATTAATTTTGCGACACGGACACATTATTTTATTTATTTACACTTAACATAATATATTGAATTTTGTGTTGACTGGCAACCAGTAACGGGGGCTCAGTGGACATAAAATTTGGTACCGCCCACTACACAGTCCTTCTGTTATCCCCCTCCCCCTACTACCCCCTCCCCTCCCCCCTCGCACCCCACGGAACCTACCCCCCCTCCCCCTCCCCCTCCCCCCACCCCTTGCATCCCCACGAAACCTAACCCCCCCCCCCCCCCCGACCCCCCTCTGGTTACCTCACCCCCTCAGTGGATTATCTCGGGAACCGGAGGTCGTGGACTACCCGTGTTTGGGGTCCCCTGAATCGGGAGGACGAGCCCGACCTTTTGGCCCCGAGGGAATCCACCTCCCCTCATCCCCCCTCCCCCTCACCCCCCCCCCCCCCGCATCCTCACGAAACCTCCCCCCCCCCGACCCCCCCCTCTGGTTACCTCACCCCCTCAGTGGATTATCTCGGGAACCGGAGGTCGTGGACTACCCGTGTTTGGGGTCCCCTGAATCGGGAGGACGAGCCCGACCTTTTGGCCCCGAGGGAATCCACTTCCCCCTCAACCCCCCCCCCCCCCCCACGCCCCCCCACGAAACCTTCCCCCCCCCCGACCCCCCTCTGGTTACCTCACCCCCTCAGAGGATTATCTCGGGAACCAGAGGTCGTGGACTACCCGTGTTTGGGGTCCCCTGAATCGGGAGGACGAGCCCGACCTTTTGGCCCCGAGGGAATCCACTTTCCCCCCCTCGCCCCGTCCTGTCCTATCCCTTAACACACCTGGTGCTGCGCACTCAATCGTGGGCGGACAGGCCGTATCTGTTAGGTTAGTTAGGTTAGGTATTATACGTTTGTGTTTTTGTGTTGTTGTTCCCTTATTGGGACGCATAGATTTTAACTTTAGTTTTAGTAAGTCTTTTGACCGTCACCCCTTTTGGTGGCGCAGTTTTAATTACTTGTAATTATTTATTTCTTTTTAACTTCCTTTTAATTTAAGTAGCTGTATTTTTGTAATATTTTATTGTATTGACCGTCCCCCTATTGGGACATCAATTTTTAATTGTAATTTTAAGTGTACCTACTTGACCTACTTTTAATTTTAATAATAATTGTTTACTTTATTTTAAATTTGATTCGTCACTTGACGATTATTTTAGTTATTGTTGCTGACCGCCCCTATTGGGAAGTAGCTTTTAATTATTTGACTTTATATTTTAATTTTTAAATTGTAATTTAATTTTAATTTTATATTTTAATTCTATTTGTATTATTGACAATAATTTTAATCTGTGTGTTGTGCTGTGGACCGCCCCCTATTGGGACGAATTTTAGTTTTAAATTTTAAATTCAATTTTATTTTTAATTCTTAATTGTAATTTTAATTTTATATTTTAATCTTAATTTGTATTATTAACAAAAATTTTATTTGTGTGTTGTGTAGTGGACCGTCCCCTATTGGGACAAATTTTAATTAAAATTGTATTGTCTTTTGACCGCCACCCCTTTTGGTGGCGAAATTTTTAACTGTTTTAATTATTTATTTTATTCAATTGTATTCATTATTTTAATTGTATTTATCTGATTCTATTATTATCAATTGTAATTATTATTGTAAAAATTATTTTAAATTGATTTATACCTGTAGCCCCTTCTTCTCTTGTTGTTGCGCTGGTTGTGCTGCCCTTCAGGATGTCTCAAATAACTGGGAAAAATGTTAAAAATATAAGTGTCACGCACACAGAGCGTAAGGACGACAAGGATGGCAGGTCGCGCGAGGCCGCGGTGGCCCAGTCGCAGCCGCAGATTAGCGCCCGCCCAGGAGAAAGCCACTCCGCCCGGGCCAATAGATTGTATCGGGCCGCAAAAGCCCAGCTGGAGCTTTCGGGAAATCTGAAGACGTCCATTAAGGAGGGCGTTTTGGGCAGTCTGTCGGGACTGCTCGAAACAGTCCTCCAGGTGGACGAGACGCTTCGCTCCCGGGAGCTCCAGCTGGAGCGGCTGCGGTCTGAAAAAGAGGTGGAGCTGCGAGAAAAACTCGCAGCTAAGGACAAAATAATAGAGAGGCTGGCCCGGAGCTTAGGAGAATTGGATATTGGGGCACGCCTGGGGGAGCTCGTCACAAATACCGAGTCCATCAAGAAGATGATTTTCACGGACGTGATGGACCGGTTTGACGAGTATCCCCCGGGCAGGGCGCTCTGCGGCAACGTGAAGAAATTGGAGGGCCTTGTGGAAGAGATGAAGGAAGTAAGGATGAGTATTGAGGTGACTGGAAAGAAAGTAGATGGGATGGCTGAGAAGATGGAGTGTGCGGGAAGAATGACGGAGGAGGTAAGCAAGAGAACGAAAGAGACGAATGAAAAGGTGGAGACGATCGGGGCAAGGGTTGGGGAGGTCGGGGAGAGGGTAAAACAGTACGGGGAAACCGTAAGGGAGGCCGGAAAGGCCGTGGAGACCCTCAAGGTCCCGGCGGCAACGTACGCCGAGAAGTTGAGGGCCTCCAAGACGAAGGCCAGCCCTCTCCCCGTCCGACCGAACCATGCGCTGGTCGTGTCCTCGAAGGAGAAGAATGACACGAGCGAGAATGTGATTGTGAAAGTTAGGGAGGCCCTAGACGCCCGGAAAACGGGAATCCAGGTCGACAGGATAAGGAAAGTCAGAGATGGAAAAGTGGTGATCTGCTGCGGGAACAGGCCGGAGCTGGAGAAGGCGCAGAGCCGACTCAATGCTCGGGACGGCCTCGACACTCAGCCCGCAGCAAACCGAGACCCGCGAGTGGTCATCCGAAACCTGCTCAGCTACAACTCCGAGGCTGATATTGTTGAGTCTCTCAAAACTCAGAACCGGAAGTTGTGGCTGGGCATGGACGATGCTCACTTTCGGGTCAAGGAGGTTTATAGGAGGAGGGCGCGGAACCCTCTCCAGGCCCATGTGGTGTTGCAGGTCTCCCCTCAGGTGTGGCGCAGGCTGACTGAGGCGGAGACCCTGTACATCGATATACAGGGCCTGACTGCCGAGGACCAGTCGCCGTTGGTGCAGTGTTCCCGGTGTCTGGGGTACGGCCACGGCCGCAGATTCTGCAAACAGAAGGTGGACCTTTGCGCCCACTGCGGGGGGGAGCACGACCGTGCGAAGTGCCCCTCCCGCGTGGACGGGAAGGCCCCAGTCTGTGTGAACTGCGACCGGGCCGGACTGCAGACGGCGGGACACAACGCGTTCGACGGCGGCTGTCCGATAAGGCAGAAGTGGGACGGTATCGCGCGCTCCTCCATAAACTATTGCTGAGGGCCCCGCAGTGGATAGTGAATGCAAGGATCGCTTTATAGCATTACAGGCCAACCTCCAGCGCGGCCGCCTTGCTACTCAGGAGTTAGTCTTGTCCGCCCGTGGGGGTGGTGTCGGTGTCGCCCTGGTCCAGGAGCCTTACGTTGGCGCGGAGGGGCGGGTCGGTAGCTTCCGTGGCGTTAGGGTGGTGCAGAGGGAGTCTGCTAGGACCAAACCCGTCAAAGCGGCAGTCATGGTGTTCCGGGATGACTTGGAGGTTCTTGTGAACCCTCTAATCATCACCGAGAATATCGTGGCTGTCGTTTTAAAGGCGGGCGATTGGACCGTGGCGGCTGTCTCTGTATACCTTGAGGGCACGGAGGATATCGAGCCGTACCTTCTGCAGATACGTGACTTCATGGGCCGGGTCGGCACGGGCAGGATCCTCATGGGAGGAGACTGGAATGCATGGAGTCCGTGGTGGGGAAGCGTCGAGGAGGACTCTCGGGGGGAGTCCCTGAGGGGGTTCTTTGATGATATGGAGCTGCACGTATTGAACGAAGGAGTCGTCCCCACCTTCGATACGGTCCGTGGGGGCAGGCGGTACACGAGTCATGTCGATGTTACCGTCTGCACCCAGGGGCTGTTGAGAAGCGTCCTTGAGTGGAAAGTGGACGACTCCGTGACAAGTTCTGATCATCGGGCGATACGTGTGGTTCTGGGTCTCAAGGTGCCCTCCGGGGGTAACACCCGGTGGACGAGTCGGCGCTTCAACACCCGGAAGGCTGATTGGGGTCGTCTCACCGAGGAAATGCAAAGCGGGATATCCGCTCGAGGGCTCACCCTGGAGCGGATATCCAACGCCCAAACGAGGGGCGAGCTTGAAGGGGTGGTCTCGGACTATATAGAGTCCGTATCCGAAGCGTGCGGGAGGGCTATCCCCCCGCACAGACCACCCCAACCCAAGAAGGGCTTTCCTTGGTGGAACGACGAGCTTGAAAGGCTGCGGCGCGACGTGAACACAAAGCGGCGTAGGATCCGCTGTGCCGCGACGCGTCGCAGACAGTATGTTGTGGAAGACTACCTGAGTGCCAAGGCGGAGTACGAGCGGAGGGCGGTCAACGCCCAGACTGCGAGCTGGAAGCAGTTCTGCTCGATGCAAGAAAGGGAGTCTATGTGGGACGGTATCTTTCGGGTGCTGAGAAGGGCGTCAGGTCGTCCCGAGGACCAGCTACTCGTGGAGGGTGGAGTTGTGCAGAGCCCGGATCAATCGGTCGCGCTGCTGGCCAGAACATTCTTCGCCGATGATGACGCGTCTGTGGACTCTGAGGTCCACACCGTCATCAGAGGTCGGGCGGATCTGGTCAGCATGCGCCTACCGGGAGAGACCGACGACCCCCCGATTACCAGGGGGGAGTTGGTCCGGACTCTGCGCAGCTTCAACCCTAAGAAGGCACCGGGTCCGGATGGATTCACCAGCGATATATGTAGCAGGGTGATTAACCAGGAACTCGACCTATTCCTGGCCATCCTGAACCGATGTCTTGACCTGGCATGCTTCCCAGCGCCGTGGAAGGAGGCATCTGTCGTGGTGCTAAGGAAGCCGGCGCGTCCAGACTATGCCCGCGCAAAGTCGTATCGCCCCATTGGACTACTTTCCATCTTGGGCAAGATATTAGAGAAAATTCTCTGCCGGCGAATCCGCTGGCACTTCTTGCCCAAGTCCAATGCGCGGCAATACGGCTTCGTTCCGCAGCGGAGCACGGAGGACGCGCTGTACGACCTGATGCAACATGTCAGAGGCATCCTCCACAAGAAGGAGATCGCCCTGATAGTCTCTCTTGACATCGAGGGGGCGTTTGACAATGCATGGTGGCCTGCTATAAAGTGCAGAATGATTGAGAAAGGTATTCCCGTTAATCTTAGGCGTCTTGTCGAGGATTACTTCAGGGACCGGAGCGTAGTCGTGCGCTACGCGGGGAAGACGATGCGGAAGCCCCAGACCAAGGGCTGTGTCCAAGGCTCCATCGGTGGGCCTCTCTTCTGGAACATGCTGCTGGACCCTCTACTGGACAACCTGGATTCGCTGGGCGCGTACGTGCAGGCCTTCGCGGATGATATCGTGTTGGTGTTCTCTGGGCACACGGCGCTCGGGATCCAGCGGGATGCCAATGCCGCTTTAGCCTGTGTGCACGAGTGGGGTGTCATAAATAAGCTGCGCTTCTCCGCCGAAAAAACTCAGGCGATGGTTGTCACGCGCAAGCTTAAATATGACACTCCGGTCGTGCAGATGGGTGGCGTTGACATCTCGATGGTGACCGAGATCAAGATCCTCGGAGTCATCGTCGACAGTAAGTTGACCTTCAACAAGCATATTTCATATGCTTGTTGCAAGGCAACTAACCTGTATAGGAAACTGTCGGCGATGGCTCGGGTGGATTGGGGCTTGTGTCCGGAGATCATCAGGACGATATACACCGCAGTCGTCGAACCGACGATCCTGTACGGCGCGAGCTCCTGGGCGAAAGCCGCCGAGAAGATCTCTGTGCAAAGAACCTTTGCTACCGTCCAAAGGGGCTTTGCGCAGAAGATCGCCAAGTCACATCGTACGGTGTCGCTCAATGCAGCACTCACGCTGTCGGGTCTCCTCCCGCTCGATCTTCGAGTGTTGGAGGTCGCCCGGCTGTTTGAGTGCAAACGGGGACGTCCGATTGCTGAGCTGGAATCCCGCGAACTGGAGGAGCGTAGGGCCTTCACGGAGGCTCCTCACCCCGCCAGTGAGCCAGATGTGGATTACCAGTGTCTGGAGAATATGCTCCCCGAAACTGTGGCTCAGCTACAGCTCCCCGCTCATCTGATTTACACAGACGGTAGTAAATCGGATGAAGGGGTCGGGGCGGCATATTCATACTGGCGGGATGGGTCCGAGATCCGGACCAAGCGAATGAGGTTGGAGCCGATGTGTGCCGTCTTTCAGGCGGAGCTGCTCGCGATAGCCAGGGCTACGGACCTGGTTGTCCTGAGAGGCTTCGACTGCGCGGCGGTGCTCAGCGACTCTCGATCCTCGCTCGACTTGATCCGGAACCCGGAAACGCACCACCCCCTTGCTACCCATATTCGTAAGAATATCAGGGAGCAAGAGGGGAGTGGTAAAGTCCTCCGGTTCTTTTGGGTGAAAGCTCATGTCGGGATCCCCGGCAATGAGCGCGCCGACGAATTGGCTAGGCAGGCGGCGGCCCAGTCCAGGGTCGCCCCAGCGTATGACAGGTGTCCAGTCTCTTACGTCAAGAGGCGTTTGAGAGAGGGCACAGTAGCTGTTTGGAATGGGAGGTACACCGGCGGGGCCACGGCTGGGGTCACGCGGATGTTCTTCCCCGACGTGGTGCGCGCGCGCAAGGTCCTGAAGTGCCTCGACAGGACGTCTATCTGGGCGCAAGTTTTGACGGGTCACGGCGGTTTCGCCGCGTACCTGCACCGTTTCAAGCTCAAAGATAGTCCAGCCTGTGTGTGTGACACACAGGCCAGTGAAACTATTCAGCACCTAATATTTGAATGCCCGAGGCACAACCGCGACAGGTACGACCTGGAAATAAGCACTGGAAGAATTTTGACGGAGTCGTCCATAGCCGATCTTATGGCAGATAAGCACTCCAGGCCGTACCTGGAGCGGTTCTGCCTCAAAATAGCTAAGATTTGCATCGAAAGGAATAGGACGAGGGGCAGCACAGCCCCGCAGCTGCCATCGGCAAGAATAGCCTAAAATGTGAATATTATAGAAGTAAGTATAGAAGTAAGATTAGTAAATAAGAAAATGTATAAAAATGAGATAAAAAAGATAAAACAAAGCTGACAAAATATATATATATATAGATATAAAAAAAGATAACATGACGCAACGGGAAAAGAGCAACCCGAAAAGATGGACAAGCCGCAAAAAAGTTGAAGCGGAAAAGATAACAGCTATAAAAGTAAAAAAGGCAAAAAAGATTTCTTGCCATGCAAGAAGGAGAAGAAGGCTATTAACCAAAAAAAAAAAAAAAAAAAACCTAACCTAACCTAACCTAACCTAACCTAACCTAACCTTTTTTTTTTTTTTTTTTTTTTTTTTTTTTTTTTTTTTTTTTTTTTTTTTTTTTTTTTTTTTTTTTTGACGCTGTGGGAATGCATTTACGCACCATACCCCGAAGGGCGTGTGTGGGACTCGCCCAGCTCTGTAGCCAGGAATACCCACTAAACCCAACAGCGGCACACCGACATCGCCTTAGTGGCGGGGTCATGGGATGTAGCAAGCCTGCCGTCCACAACCCCGCCGGCGATTCCTGCCCGAAGGCAGGCCCACAGTGGGCCCTCCATAGGGAGGGGCCCGGCTGGTCACGTCTCCGTGTGCGAGAAGACGCAGCAGCCACGGGTTTTTTAGCGAGGTGTCCTTCCTCTTAGCCCCACTCGTTTGCCCGGAAGCAAACGGGGCCCCCAGCTCCTCTCAGTGAGGAGGCCGGGTTGCCCGACGGTGACCCGGAGTTCGGGTCACGTCAGCCACCTGGAGTGGTGGCCGACCCGCCGCGCGTGACCGCCGAAGCGGTCCCCACTTCTGGTTTTGGTCCGCGCCGGTAAACCGGTAACCCCCATATCTGGGGGCCGTTCCCCTATCCGCCACCTGGGGACGCGTCCGATGGCAGGTCCAGAAACTGCACACGGAGAAACCTAACCTAACCTAACCTAACCTAACCTTTTTTTTTTTTTTTTTTTTTTTTTTTTTTTTTTTTTTTTTTTTTTTTGACGCTGTGGGAATGCATTTACGCACCATACCCCGAAGGGCGTGTGTGGGACTCGCCCAGCTCTGTAGCCAGGAATACCCACTAAACCCAACAGCGGCACACCGACATCGCCTTAGTGGCGGGGTCATGGGAAATAGCATGCCTGCCTACCAATCCCCCGCCGGCGATTCCCGCCCGAAGGCAGGCCCACAGTGGGTCCTCCATAGGGAGGGGCCCGGCTGGTCACGTCTCCGTGTGCGAGAAGACGCAGCAGCAAGGGTTTTTTAGCGAGGTGTCCTTCCTCTTAGCCCCTCTCGTTTGCCCGAAAGCAAACGGGGCCCCCAGCTCCTCTCAGTGAGGAGACCGGGTTGCCCGACGGTGACCCGGAGTTCGGGTCACGTCAGCCACCTGGAGTGGTGGCCGACCCGCCGCGCGTGACCGCCGAAGCGGTCCCCACTTCTGGTTTTGGTCCGCGCCGGTAAACCGGTAACCCCCATATCTGGGGGCCGTTCCCCTATCCGCCACCTGGGGACGCGTCCGATGGCAGGTCCAGCAACTGCACACGGAAACCTAACCTAACCTAACCTTTTTTTTTTTTTTTTTTTTTTTTTTTTTCTCGAGTGGAAATGCCTTTACGCACCATACCCGTCGCTAGCTAGGCGACGAGCGTGTGTGGGACTCGCCCGGCCGAAACCGGGAATACCCACTAAAACCACCCGGTTACCCTCTTGCCCTTCTGGGAGTGCCACGGGATCTGCCTTAAGGCAACTGGCCCCGTGTCACCCCCGGGCTTTCCGGCTAAGCCGGTTTCCGCGCCGATGGAGGATTACCTGGTAACGAGGTAATCCCCAGACGTGGTGACCGCTGTGCAATGCGCGTGCGGGGGCTACCCACACACGCTGGTCACACTCCGGGGCGAGAGGAGATGGGGGTTCGTCCCCCGCCTTCTTCGCCCCGCCCGTCTACGCCGGAGGGGAGCGGGAATAGTTTGCTAATTGGCAATCTCTTCCCGCTCCCTCTCCGCTGCCTCCTTCTTGGAGGAGGCAGCCTCCCCTGCACTCTCGCTTTCAACCATGGTTTGGACCATGGTTGCCAGCGAGAGGCGTCCCTGCGGAATGAGGACACCGATGGACCTACCTGGCATTAGTAGTGTCCATCGGTGCCCCCGTCCTAGCGGCGGCCGCCGAGGCGGCAGCCTGCGGCCCCCAAGCGGGGCGGCCCCGGACCGGTGGCGCCTTACAGGCGGAGCCGGCCATCTTATGGCCGCTGGGTAGGCCCCTGTCCGTGCAAAGCGCGCACTTTACAGGGGCCGTGCAGCCCATCGAGAAGTGGCCCTCCTCGCCACAGCGGAAGCACTGCTTGCTCCGGTCCTTGGTGGACGGGCAGAGCGCCGCAGTGTGCCCCGTGTCCATGCACTTTCGACAGCGCATTGGGCGCTGATCCAACAGGTGGATGGTGGCGGCGCTCCAGCCTACGTCCACTTTCCCCCGCTCCGCCAGCCGTTTTGCGGCCTCTACGGGGCATGAGACTCGGACTGAGCCCATGCCCCTCGCTCCCGACACAATTGTGCCCACCCGAATTTGGTCGGGCGGGCAATTGGCCAACTCGGCCAAGGCCCCCTTGACGTCCTCAGGTGTGAGGGACTCTTCTAGCCCACCTACGCGGACTGCCGCCATCTTGGTGGGGCGGGTCACCTCGGCAACCTCCCCAAGCACCTCAGCCATCCTTTTTGCCAAGGTGTCAGCCTGGGAGGCGGAGGTCTCCTTCGAGAGCTCCATGAGGGAGGCCCCCGTCATGGACCTCCTTATTTTGCCCAGACCCACCCCGAACTCGGCCAGATTGATGGCCGCCTTCGCCTTGCGTATTACGTCAACGTAGGTGGTGCCCTCCTCTACAGCCTTAGGCTTGAGGGTCACCACAATCGCGGGACTTTTTGGCACCCTTGGTGCCTTGTTGGGGCCCGCTGGATTGGGCCCTTTCTTTTTCTGACCTGGCCTCTGGCCAGGTTCCTGGGCTGATTGACCCGGAGTGGGGGCAGGGGCAGGGGCGGTGGTGGCCTTCTTCTTCCCCTTCTTCTTGGCCACCGTGGCCCACGACTCGCCTTCCATCACCAGAGGCTGCACGACATTGGAGCCTCCGGCGACCTGTTCTTTGGAGCGTGTTGGCTCAGGGGCAGGTCTGGCCTCTGCCCCGCTCGGTCCCTTCGGCTCCTTCTTCTTCTTTGCCTGTCTGGCCTTTTTAGGCGGGTTAGCCGGCGGCGGCATCAGTGTCGCCGGCTCGGTCTCGTCCATACTTCTTCTCTCCCTCGCTGGGGGCTGGCTCGATTGACTGTCAGCCGCCAGCGAGGGACGATGAGTTTTGGGCGGCAAGAGGCGGCCGTCCCTCTCGAGGCCCTCCAGTTGCGCGCTGATGACACTGCCAACGTGGTTCATCAGCTCGCGCTGGAGGACCCCCATACCATTCACAAAATCGTCCCGCGTAAGGCCCGTGGGAACGGGTTGCGGGACCGGCTCCGGGACTGGCTCCTGGGGCCGTGTCTGTCTGGGGCGCGGGCTACTCCTCTCGGATACGGCCTGGCGCAGAGCGGCCACCTGTTGGTCTAGGACCGCGACCCGCCCTTGCAGGCGCCTGTTGTCGGCCCGGAGCCGACGCATCTCCTCGTCCTCCTTTCTGGAGGCCAGCCACCGGACCGCCTGGATCATCACCAGTGACGCCTCCCTGATCTCCTTTATGGAGGTTCCCTTTAAGTTTTTGGATTTTTTGAGGACCCCCTCAATTCTCGCCGCCCCCTCCTCAGCCATTGACTGAAGAACAGGGGGCGAAGGCAAAGGCGAAGGCATAGGGGGCCCACAATCCTCGTCACGTCCGGTTGGGCGGGATTCTTTATCCGACCGCATAGGGGGACCACATTCGTCGTCCCGTCCTGCTAGTTGCAATTCCATGTCGGAGTCCGACAGCGAGGACTCCGAGTCTAGGGGCATCTCCTTTAAGAGCCTCCTGGCCTGGGAGAGCCCCACCGAATGTTGGGGACCTCCCTTGCCAGGACCAGTTCGTAAAATTTTGGGTGCTGGTTTGTCCGTCCTGCTGGGCCCAGCACCCTCGAGCTCAGATTCGCTGTCTGCCCACCTCCGTGCGGCCTTCCTGCTACCGCAACTTTGGGCAGACGGCGTGCGTGCCCCCTCGCTTGATGCCACCGACAACTCCGACGATCCTCCGGCGGTGTCGGTGACATCAACCTGCAGCACTCTTCTCAACAGCTCCAACCTCTCTCTTCTCGTCGGAGGAGCCTCGCATGGTAGCCACTTTAGAGCAGGCGATTCATGCGGCCCTCCTTCGACGTCCACCTCTTCGCCTTCGCAAACGCTGCCAGTAGCATAAGCGACAGCAGGGGCCTGGTCGCCCACCCCTGCGCGCTCTTCGGTCGTAGATTTAACATCCGCAGCCCCGGATAGCTGCGGACGCCGGGGGTCAGCCGGATCGCTCGACATCGCATTCTCATTCATAGACATTTTCCCATATTACGAAGTGGGAAAATACGCACATCGCTTTCCCAAGGCGATGTGGCCGCTATTTCTGGGAGGGATTTAGTCCTCCCAAGGCCAGCGGATGCCTCGTGTGCAGGTTATACCGCCCGCTGCTCGGTATCTAAAAACTAACTTAAAACTAATTAGATTTTTTTGTATTTTTTCAAATTTTGTAGTTTTCTCTTTTGGTTTTCGCTTTTTTGATTTTTTTGTATTTTTGTATATTTTATATAAAAACCTAATCCTAACTTAAGCCTAACCTAAAAACTACCCACCCCCTTGCACCGCGGCCAAGACGACCAACGCCACGGTGCCCCCAAACCGCGGGCTAAAAAGAAACCCGCGGTCCTCAAGGGTTTTTATAGTGGTTTTCCTTCCACGCGACTCGGGCAAATGCCCCGACAGTCACCGGTCCCCTTAGGGATTACGGTGTGCGAGGGTTTTATTCGTGGTTTTCCTTCCACTTGACCCGGGCAAATGCCCCGACGGTCCCCGGTCCCCGAAGGGATTACGGTATGCCCCGTGCATGCATCCACTTACAGCACTCTGCTGATCAGAGCCGAAGTGGATGCATGCAAACCCCTATAGGCCAGGTTCCCATCACCGACCATCTGAAAGATGATCGGTGACTGAAACCTGGCCCTTCCCCGTGTGAAGATTAGCCGCCAGGCCCAAGAGTCCACCAGAACGCGGTGGGCAGTTGGGGCTGGCGTTGCCCAGGGTGCGCCACGAGGAGGCTCTTCGACTTGCACCCCAACCTAACCTAACCTAACCTTTTTTTTTTTTTTTTTTTTTTTTTTTTTTTTTTTTTTTTTTTTTTTTTTTTTTTTTTTTTTTTTTTTCGAGTGGAAATGCCTTTACGCACCATACCCGTCGCTAGCTAGGCGACGAGCGTGTGTGGGACTCGCCCAGCCGAAGCCGGGAATACCCACTAAAACCACCCGGTTACCCTCTTGCCCTGCTGGGAGTGCCACGGGATCTGCCTGTAAGGCAACTGGCCCCGTGTCACCCCCGGGCTTTCCGGCTAAGCCGGTTTCCGCGCCGATGGAGGATCACCTGGTAACGAGGTAATCCCCAGACGTGGTGACCGCTGTGCAATGCGCGTGCGGGGGCTACCCACACACGCTGGTCACACTCCGGGGCGAGAGGAGATGGGGGTTCGTCCCCCGCCTTCTTCGCCCCGCCCGTCTACGCCGGAGGGGAGCGGGAATAGTTTGCTAATTGGCAATCTCTTCCCGCTCCCTCTCCGCTGCCTCCTTCTTGGAGGAGGCAGCCTCCCCTGCACTCTCGCTTTCAACCATGGTTTGGACCATGGTTGCCAGCGAGAGGCGTCCTTGCGGAATGAGGACACCGATGGACCTACCTGGCATTAGTAGTGTCCATCGGTGCCCCCGTCCTAGCGGCGGCCGCCGAGGCGGCAGCCTGCGGCCCCCAAGCGGGGCGGCCCCGGACCGGTGGCGCCTTACAGGCGGAGCCGGCCATCTTATGGCCGCTGGGTAGGCCCCTGTCCGTGCAAAGCGCGCACTTTACAGGGGCCGTGCAGCCCATCGAGAAGTGGCCCTCCTCGCCACAGCGGAAGCACTGCTTGCTCCGGTCCTTGGTGGACGGGCAGAGCGCCGCAGTATGCCCCGTGTCCATGCACTTCCGACAGCGCATTGGGCGCTGATCCAACAGTTGGATGGAGGCGGCGCTCCAGCCGACGTCCACCTTACCCCTCTCCGCCAGCTGTTTTGCGGCCTCTACGGGGCATGAGACTCGGACCGAGCCCATGCCCCTCGCTCCCGACACAATTGTGCCCACCCGAATTTGGTCGGGCGGGCAATTGACCAACTCGGCCAGGGCCCCCTTGACGTCCTCAGATGTGAGCGACTCTTCCAGCCCACCTACGCGGACCGCCGCCATCTTGGTGGGGCGGGTCACCTCGGCAACCTCCCCAAGCACCTCAGCCATCCTTTTTGCCAAGGTGTCAGCCTGGGAGGCGGAGGTCTCCTTCGAGAGCTCCATGAGGGAGGCCCCCGTCATGGACCTCCTTATTTTTCCCAGACCCACCCCGAGCTCGGCCAGATTGATGGCCGCCTTCGCCTTTCGTATTAGGTCCACGTAGGTGGTGCCCTCCTCTATAGCCTTAGGCTTTAGGGTCACCACAATTGCGGGACTCTTTGGCACCCTTGGTGCCTTGCTGGGGCCCGCCGGTTTTGGCCCTTTTTGTTCCTGGCCTGTCTTCTGGCCTGTCTTTTGGCCTGTCTTCTGGCCTGGAGTAGGAGCAGGGGCGGTGGCGGCCTTCTTCTTCCCCTTCTTTGCCACCGTGGCCCAGGACTCCCCCTCCAGCACCAGGGGCTGTACGTCCCGGGAGCTCCCAGGGACCTGACTTTCTGCGCGTGCCGGCTCAGGCGCAGGTCTGGCCTCTGCCTCTGTCCCCCTCGGTCTCTTCGGCTCCTTTTTCTTCGCCTTTTTGGTCTTTTTAGGCGGGTTAGCCGGCGGCGGCATAAGTGTCGCCGGCTCCGTCTCGTCCATACTCCGTCTCTCCCTCGCTGGGGGCTGGCTCGATGGCCTGTCAGCCGCCAGCGAGGGACGATGAGTTTTAGCCGGCAAGAGGCGGCCGTCCCTCTCGAGGCCCTCCAGTTGCGCGCTGATGACACTGCCAACGTGGTTCATCAGCTCGCGCTGGAGGACCCCCATACCACTCACAAAATCGTCCCGCGTAAGGCCCGTGGGAACGGGTTGCGGGACCGGCTCCGGGACTGGCTCCTGGGGCCGTGTCTGTCTGGGGCGCGGGCTACTCCTCTCGGAGACGGCCTGGCGCAGAGCGGCCACCTGTTGGTCCAGGACCGCGACCCGCCCCTGCAGGCGCCTGTTGTCGGCCCGGAGCCGACGCATCTCCTCGTCCTCCTTTCTGGAGGCCAGCCACCGGACCGCCTGGATCATTACCAGCGTCGCCTCCCTGATCTCCTTTATAGAGGTGCCCTTCAGATTTTTTGATTTTTTGAGGACCCCCTCAATTCTCGCCGCCCCCTCCTCAGCCATTGACTGAAGAACAGGGGGCGAAGGCATAGGGGGCCCACAATCCTCGTCACGTCCGGTTGGGCGGGATTCTTTATCCGACCGCATAGGGGGACCACATTCGTCGTCCCGTCCTGCTAGTTGTAATTCCATGTCGGAGTCCGACAGCGAGGACTCCGAGTCTAGGGGCATCTCCTTTAAGAGCCTCCTGGCCTGGGAGAGCCCCACCGAATGTTGGGGACCTCCCTTGCCAGGACCAGTTCGTAAAATTTTGGGTGCTGGTTTGTCCGTCCTGCCGGGCCCAGCACCCTCGAGCTCAGATTCGCTGTCTGCCCACCTCCGTGCGGCCTTCCTGCTACCGCAACTTTGGGCAGACGGCGTGCGTGCCCCCTCGCTTGATGCCACCGACAACTCCGACGATCCTCCGGCGGTGTCGGTGACATCAACCTGCAGCACTCTTCTCAAGAGCTCCAATCTCTCTCTTCTCGTCGGAGGAGCCTCGCATGGTAGCCACTTTAGAGCAGGCGATTCATGCGGCCCTCCTTCGACGTCCACCTCTTCGCCTTCGCAAACGCTGCCAGTAACATCAGCGACAGCAGGGGCCTGGTCGCCCACCCCTGCGCGCTCTTCGGTCGTAGATTTAACATCCGCAGCCCCGGATAGCTGCGGACGCCGGGGGTCAGCCGGATCGCTCGACATCGTATTCTTCGCATTAGACATTTCCCATTTACGATTTTGGGAAGATACTCACATCGCTTTCCCAAGGCGATGTGGCCGCTATTTCTGGGAGGGATTTAATCCTCCCAAGGCCAGCGGATGCCTCGTGTGCAGGTTATACCGCCCGCTGCTCGGTATCTAAAAACTAACTTAAACTAATTAGATTTTTTTGGGTTTTTTCAAATTTTATATTTTTGTCTTTGGTTTTCGCTTTTTTGATTTTTTTTTGTATTTTTTAGTATATTTTATATAAAAACCTAATCCTAACTTAAAGCTAACCTAAGACTACCCACCCCATGCACCGCGGCCAAGACGACCAACGCCACGGTGCCCCCAAACCGCGGGCTAAGAAGAAACCCGCGGTCCTCAAGGGTTTTTATAGTGGTTTTCCTTCCACGCGACCCGGGCAAATGCCCCGACAGTCACCGGTCCCCTTAGGGATTACGGTGTGCGAGGGTTTTATTCGTGGTTTTCCTTCCACTTAACCCGGGCAAATGCCCCGACGGTCCCCGGTCCCCGAAGGGATTACGGTATGCCCCATGCATGCATCCACTTACAGCACTCTGCTGATCAGAGCCGAAGTGGATGCATGCAACCTCTATAGGCCAGGTTCCCATCACCGACCATCTTAAAGATGATCGGTGACTGAAACCTTGCCCTTCCCCGTGTGAAGATTAGCCGCCAGGCCCAAGAGTCCACCAGAACGCGGTGGGCAGTTGGGGCTGGCGTTGCCCAGGGTGCGCCACGAGGAGGCTCTTCGACTTGCACCCCAACCTAACCTAACCTAACCTAACCTAACCTAACCTAACCTAACCTAACCTAACCTAACCTAACCTAACCTAACCTAACCTAACCTTTTTTTTTTTTTTTTTTTTTTTTTTTTTTTTTTTTTTTTTTTTTTTTTTTTTTTTTTTTTTTTTTTGACGCTGTGGGAATGCATTTACGCACCATACCCCGAAGGGCGTGTGTGGGACTCGCCCAGCTCTGTAGCCAGGAATACCCACTAAACCCAACAGCGGCACACCGACATCGCCTTAGTGGCGGGGTCATGGGATGTAGCAAGCCTGCCGTCCACAACCCCGCCGGCGATTCCTGCCCGAAGGCAGGCCCACAGTGGGCCCTCCATAGGGAGGGGCCCGGCTGGTCACGTCTCCGTGTGCGAGAAGACGCAGCAGCCACGGGTTTTTTAGCGAGGTGTCCTTCCTCTTAGCCCCACTCGTTTGCCCGGAAGCAAACGGGGCCCCCAGCTCCTCTCAGTGAGGAGGCCGGGTTGCCCGACGGTGACCCGGAGTTCAGGTCACGTCAGCCACCTGGAGTGGTGACCGACCCGCCGCGCGTGACCGCCGAAGCGGTCCCCACTTCTGGTTTTGGTCCGCGCCGGTAAACCGGTAACCCCCATATCTGGGGGCCGTTCCCCTATCCGCCACCTGGGGACGCGTCCGATGGCAGGTCCAGAAACTGCGCACGGAAACCTAACCTAACCTAACCTAACCTAACCTAACCTTTTTTTTTTTTTTTTTTTTTTTTTTTTTTTTTTTTTTTTTTTTTTTTTTTTTTTTGACGCTGTGGGAATGCATTTACGCACCATACCCCGAAGGGCGTGTGTGGGACTCGCCCAGCTCTGTAGCCAGGAATACCCACTAAACCCAACAGCGGCACACCGACATCGCCTTAGTGGCGGGGTCATGGGATGTAGCAAGCCTGCCGTCCACAACCCCGCCGGCGATTCCTGCCCGAAGGCAGGCCCACAGTGGGCCCTCCATAGGGAGGGGCCCGGCTGGTCACGTCTCCGTGTGCGAGAAGACGCAGCAGCCACGGGTTTTTTAGCGAGGTGTCCTTCCTCTTAGCCCCACTCGTTTGCCCGGAAGCAAACGGGGCCCCCAGCTCCTCTCAGTGAGGAGGCCGGGTTGCCCGACGGTGACCCGGAGTTCGGGTCACGTCAGCCACCTGGAGTGGTGGCCGACCCGCCGCGCGTGGCCGCCGAAGCGGTCCCCACTTCTGGTTTTGGTCCGCGCCGGTAAACCGGTAACCCCCATATCTGGGGGCCGTTCCCCTATCCGCCACCTGGGGACGCGTCCGATGGCAGGTCCAGAAACTGCGCACGGAAACCTAACCTAACCTAACCTAACCTAACCTAACCTAACCTAACCTAACCTTTTTTTTTTTTTTTTTTTTTTTTTTTTTTTTTTTTTTTTTTTTTTTTTCTCGAGTGGAAATGACAGTTTACGCACCATACCCGTCGCTAGCTAGGCGACGAGCGTGTGTGGGACTCGCCCGGCCGAAGCCGGGAATACCCACTAAAACCACCCGGTTACCGTCGGGCCCTGTGTTGAGAGTGACACGGGGCCGACCCGAAGGCCAAGTACTCCGTGCCACTCTCAGGGCTTGCCGGCCCTCCCCTGTAGGGCCGGTTTCCGCGCCAAAGGGGGATTACCCGGTAACGGAATAATCCCCAGACGTGGTGACCGCTGTGCAATGCACGTGCGGGAGCTACCCGCACGCGCTGGTCACACCCTGGGGCTAAAGGAGGCGGGGGTTCGTCCCCCGCCTTCTTCGCCCCACCCGTCTACGCCGGAGGGGAGCGGCAAGTACGTCCTCTTCCCGCTCCCTCTCCGCAGCCTCCTTCTGCAAGAGGACGGTCTCGCAGAAGGAGGCGGCAGCCTCCCATGCCGTCTCACTTTCAACCATGGCTCGTACCATGGTTGCCAGTGAGAGGCGTCCGCCTCCGAGCGCCGCAACGAGATCGCGGCGCTCGTTCCGCCAGGCCGGGCACTCCACCAGGGTGTGCTCGGCCGTGTCGTCGGGGGAGTCGCAGTGATGACACCGCGGTGACTCCTCCCGACGGGCGACTCGGTGCAGGTAGTGACCGAAGCACCCATGTCCGGTCAGTACCTGCACTAGGCGGAAGGTAAGGCTGCCATGCCGGCGCCCAACCCATCCCTCCAACACCGGACGAATCGCTCCAATCGTCCGGTGGCCGGCTGCTGGGGAGCGGAGCGCCTCCCTCCACCGGCTCAGGGCCTCCCCCTGAGCCGCTAATCTGACCCGCCTTACTTCCTCGAAGGCGGGTCGTTCCCCCCGTTCCCGGGCCGCGACACGGTGTCGATGCACCTGGGACAGAACCAGGGCATCGACCTCCCACGGGGGCGTGCCCGCGAGCACGCAGGCCGCCCCATGACTGACCGTGCGGTATGCCCGCACGGTCCGTGTCGCGATGACCCTCTGCGGCCTCCGCAGCAGGGCCACTGTTGCCCGGGACAGGCGCTCCGCCCACACCGGGGCTCCGTAGAGCGCCATCGACCGTACCACTCCCTGGTACAGCCGACGGCACGCCGAATTCGGCCCCCCCAGATTGGGGAGGAGCCGTCCGAGTGCGGCTGCGAATGAGCACAGCCGCGGAGCGAGGAGCCTGAAATGTTCCTCGAAACTCCAGCGGGGATCCAGGATCAGGCCGAGGTACTTGATGTGCACCTCGACGGGAACCCGGACCCCCTCCACTCGGATACGGAGACCCGGTGGGGTTCTGCGTCGTGGGGCGTGGAAGGTCATGGCCCTCGTCTTCTCAAGAGCCACTTCCAGCCCCAGGAGGCGGATGCGCCGGACGACCAATGAGGTGCCGACCGACGCAAGGTGAACCGCCTCCTCCCAATCACGCGCTCTGGCCGCGACTAAAGTGTCGTCCGCGAAGCAGACGACGTCCATCCGCGGCAAGAGCGCGCCACGCAGAACCCAGTTGTACCCCAGGTTCCAGAGCAGGGGACCGAGCACTGATCCCTGGGGTACTCCAACAGTTACGGCCCACGACTGGACGCGACCCTCTGCGTCCTCGTACAGCACCCTCCTCTCACGGAGGTAGTCCCGCACGAGGGCGCAGAGGTAGAGGGGCACTTCGTGGAACTTCAGTGCCGCCTCTATGCATTCGTGGGGGAGGGTGTTGAACGCGTTCGCGATGTCTAGCGACACCGCGACTACACCCTCACCCCGCGCTGTGGCCGCCTCAGTCCACCTCTTGAGGCGAGCCACCGCGTCCATCGTGGACCGGCCGGTCCGAAAGCCGTACTGGCAGTCCGCCAACTGCGGTCCACGGCTTTCTAGGTGCTCCTGGATGCGAGAGGCGATGATCCTCTCAAAGCACTTTCCGCTTTCATCCAGGAGCACGACCGGCCTATAACCCGACGGTGAGTCGGCAGGACGTCCGTCCTTGCGAAGGAGGCAGAGCCTGCCCACCCTCCACCTCCTGGGGAAGCGGCCCGTCGCGATGCATGTGTCCATGACCGCGCGGAACCGGTCCCCCAGGGGCTCTATGGCAATTGCCATCACCTTCGCAGGGACGCCGTCCGGGCCCGGAGCCTTGTTTTTGGCTCGGAGCCTCTCCCTGACGGAGTCCAACTCACCGTCGGATACGGGAGGCCCATCAGTCCACACCTCCAGAGTGGATGAACTGGAGGCGGGCATCCTGGGGGGCGTGAAGGGTCCCGGGTTCGGAAACAGAGTTTCCAGGACCCTTCTCAATAGGCCCGGCTCCATACAGGATGTGGGGGGTGCCGCTCCCTGCAGCTTCCCCCTCACCACCCTGTACGGCCTTCCCCAGGGGTCGCTGTCGAGGAGTGCGAGGAACTCCTCAGCGGCAGCGACCTTTGCCCTGCATATGGCGGTACGCAGGGCTCGATGAGCCTCCCTGTATGCCCGACGAAGACCGTCCTCTTCGCCGGGCGCCCTTACGGCGCGCCTCCTGCACCTCTGGTAGGCGCGCCGTGCAGCCATACTGGCGGCACGCAGGTGAGCGACTTCCTGCGTCCACCAGTATGTCTGCTTTTTCCGGCGGGGTCCCTGGGCCCTCGGCATGGCGGCGCTGCAGACCACTTCCAGGTCCTCAGCGAGTAGGTCCGCCATGCCGTCCGCGTCTCCAATGAGGTGGGCCGGTGGTTCGGCCCACGCTCGGAACGTCGCCGCCTCCTCGGCAACGTCCCTCCGGAGATGTGCAAGCGCCCACCTCGGGAACGAGGAGGCGCCTGCCGCTGGGCCCAGGTGGAGCGGGGCCGCTGGCCCCGCAGTGGAGATCTCGAAGCGGACGTACCTGTGGTCCGAGATCTCCACCGCCGTCTCTACCCGCCAGTTCCGAACTCGGTCGGCTAGGGTCGAGGTGGCCAGGGTGACATCCACTATTGATTCACCCTGCCACCTCACACACGTCGGGGTGTTGCCCCGGTTGAGGACCTGGAGACCCAAGCAGTGGGCCCACTCCACCAGGTCCTCACCGAAAACGTTCGTGACGGGAGACCCCCACGCGCCATGCTTGGCGTTGAAGTCTCCCGCCACCAACACGGGGCGTGGAGCCGCCCTCCTGACCGTCCCCTCGACGGCTGCCAGGAGGCGCTCGAATTCGGCCCGGCCGCGATTGGGGGAGAAGTAGGTCGAAATGACCACCACTCCCCCCCACTGAACCGCGACGAACCCCGGACCCCTCTCCCTAAGAACGAGAGGGGGGCCGGTGCTCGCGGCGGGTCGCGTGATCGCAGCCAGGCCGTCCGACGACCCTAACCAATTGACCGAGTTCGGAACAAAGTATGGCTCTGCCACCACCGCCAGGTCTGCTCCCCACTCCGCCATGTCCTGACACAAGAGGTCCTGTGACGTGGCGGAGTGGTTGACATTAACCTGTAGAATGGCACCGATGGACCTACTGGGCATTAGCAGTGTCCATCGGTGTCCCTTCCGTTGCGGTGGTCGTAGAGCCGGCCGCTGGTGGTCCCGCTGGCGGTCCCACTACAGGGCGGCCTCGGACCGGAGGGGCTCCGCATGCGGCGCCGGCCATTCTGTGGCCGCTGGGCAGGCCCCTGTCTGCGCATAGCGCGCATTTAACAGGGGCCTTACAGGCCGCAGCCATGTGGCCCTCCTTGCCGCACCGGAAGCAAAGCCGGCTCCGGTCCTTGGCAGAGGGGGGGCAGAGCGCCGCAGTGTGCCCCCTCGCTAGGCACCTGCGGCAGCGCATGGGGCGCTGCTCCAAAAGGTGGATGGTGGCCACACTCCAGCCCACCACCACCTTGCCCCGCTCCGCCAGCCCCTTCGCGGCCTCTATGGGGCACGAGACCCGGACCGAGCCCGTGCCCCTCGCCCCCAGGACTATGGTGCCCAACCGAAGTTGGTCGGGAGGGCACTTGGCCGCCTCGGCCAGGACCGCCTTCACCTCATCGGCCGTGAGGGACTCGTCCAGCCCCCCCACGCGCACCTCTGCCATCTTTGTGGGCCGGGTCACCTCAGCCACCCCCCCGATCACCTCGGCCATTTTCACGGCCAAGGCGTCGGCCTGGGAGGGGGAGGTCTCTTTCGAGAGCTCCAGGAGAACGGCTCCCGTCATCGACCTCCGGAGTTTCCCCGACCCGACCCCGAGTTCGGCCAGGTTAATGGCCGCCCTTGCCCTCCTAATGGCGTCCGCATAGGTGGCGCCCTCCTTTATCGCCTCCGGCTTCAGGGACACGAGGACCGCGGGCCTCTTCGGCGCCCTGGGTGCCTTCTTGGCTGCCTGTTTGGGAGCCGCCTGTTTGGGAGCCGCCTGTTTGGGTCCCTTTGGCATCTGGGCTGGAGTGGGAGCCGGGGCAGTGGTGGCCTTCTTCTTCTTCCCCTTGCGGACCACCGTGGCCCACGACTCCCCCCCCTCCCGACCCTCAAGCACCAGGGGCTGCATGTCTTTAGAGCCCCCGGCAACCTGCACCAGCGCCCGCTTTGGCTCAGGGGCAGGGGCTTCTGCCCCTCCGCGCCCGCTCGGCCCCTTCGGCTTCTTTTTTTGGGCCGGCCTCGCCTTTTTGGGCATGTTGGCCGGCGGCATCAAAGTCGCCGGCTCCGTCTCCCGCCGCTCCCTCTCTTGGGGCTGGCTCGCTCGCCTGTCGGCCGCCAGCGCGGGGCGATGAGACTTGGCCGGCAGAAGCCGACCATCCTTATCGAGGCCCTCAAAACGCGCGCTGATGGCACCACTGCAGTGGTTCATCACCTCGCGCTGGAGGGCCTCCATTGCCCGGGCAAAATCGTCCCGCGTAATCATCGCCCCCCCGGTAGGGGGGGGCTGCGGGACCGGCGCCGGGACCGGCTCTTGGGGCCGCTTCTTTTTAGAGCGAGGGCCCTCTCTATCCGAGAAGGCCCTTCGCAGAGCGGCCACCTCCTTCTGGAGGGCCGCAAGCTGCCCTTGCAGGCGCTTGTTGTCGGCCCTAAGTCGCTTCACCTCATCGTCCTCTTTCCGGGAGGCAAGGGATCGGACCGCATCGAGCATTTTGTTCGATGCATCCCTTATCTCCCGGATGCACGTCCCCTTGAGGTTTCGCGACTTTTTCAGGACCCCCTCAATTGCCGCCGCACCCTCCTCAGCCTTCGCCTGAAGGTCTGGGGACGAAGCCACCGATGGGCCCGTCCCTTTGCCTCGTCCTGTCTTTTTGCGGGATTCCGTCTCGGAGTCGGCCAAAGTGGACTCCGAGTCCGACGGACCATCCCGCAAAAATCGCCTAGCCTGGGAGAGCCCCACCGAATGGTTGGACCCGCCCCTGCCAGCTCCCGTCCTGAGGATCTTGGAGGCCGGTCTCTCCGGTGTTCCGGATCCAGTCTCCTCACCTTCAGACCCGCTCTCTGCCCAGTGCTTCCGTGAGGCCTTTCTACTTCCCCCCACGGAACCACTATGGGTAGACTGTGTGTCGCGAGCCCCCTCGCTGGATTCCACCGTTACTACCGATAGTCGGCCGGTGGCACCTGTTGCGTCCAGCTCCATCATCTGCCTAACTGTATCGTTAGCGCACGATTTGCCGTCCGTGTTGCATTTCGAAGTCCGTTTTGCTTGCCTGGTTTCGTCGTTTCCGTTCGTCGTTCCGTTCGTTTTTGTATTGTTCAGTTTTTCCATATTCAGTCCCACGAGTCTTAGCGTTAAGGGTCGTCACCACAAGGACAGAGCGTCGTATCCCAGGGAAGCCTACATACTGTGGAGGGCGGCAGGGTATCCACAGTGGGGAGCTCTAACGACTGGACATCCCCCAGCCATTCATCCTCTCGCCGAGCCCCCAAAACTTAGGATTAGATCGCACTTTCGACGGTTATTAGTCCGTCAGGTTCGCGATAACCTTGAGACGGGATATGCCGCCCGTGGTTCGGCCGTTTTATAGAGGTGTCCCCTCGCGGCCCGGACAAATGCCCCGACAGCCCCCGGTCCCCGAAGGGATTACGGTATGATTCCGGCATGCGACCACTTACCATACTCTGCAAGCAGACTGGGAAGCGTTCGCATGCTGATCCCCTTAAGCCAGGCTCCCATCAACGACCATCAAAGATGATCGGTGATTGAAACCTGACTTAATAGATCACACTTTCGACGGTTATTAGTCCGTCAGGTTCGCGGTAACCTTAAACGGGATATGCCGCCCGTGGTTCGGCCGTTTTATAGAGGTGTCCCCTCGCGGCCCGGACAAATGCCCCGACAGCCCCCGGTCCCCGAAGGGATTACGGTATGACCCCGGCATGCGACCACCTACCAAACTCTGTAAACAGACTGGGAAGCGGTCGCATGCTGATCCCCATAGGCCAGGTTTCCATCAGCGACCATCAAAGATGATCGGTGATTGAAGCCGGACCTAATAGATCACACTTTCGACGGTTATTAGACCGTCAGGTTCGCGGTAACCTTAAACGGGATATGCCGCCCGTGGTTCGGCCGTTTTATAGAGGTGTCCCCTCGCGGCCCGGACAAATGCCCCGACAGCCCCCGGTCCCCGAAGGGATTACGGTATGCCCCCAGCATGCGACCACTTACCATACTCTGCAAACAGAGTGGGAAGTGGTCGCATGCTGATCCCCATAAGCCAGGTTCCCATCAACGACCATCAAAGATGATCGGTGATTGAAACCTGACCCTTCCCCGTGTGAAGATTAGCCGCCAGGCCCAAGAGTCCACCAGAACGCGGTGGGCAGTTGGGGCTGGCGTTGCCCAGGGTGCGCCACGAGGAGGCTCTTCGACTTGCACCCCAACCTAACCTAACCTAACCTTTTTTTTTTTTTTTTTGTTGTCGCTGGGGAAAATGACAATTACGCATCCCCACCCGTCGGGGGACGGGCAGGGTATGTGGGACTCCCCGGGAGAGAGCCTCCCGGTATACCCACTAAAAACCCCAGCGGCGCTCCGGCATCGCCATAGTGGCGGGGGAGTGGGGGAGTGGCACAGCCTGGGCTTCCTCTCCCCCGCCGGCGAATCCCGCCTAATTAGGCGGGCCCTCATTTGCCCCTCCTAGGAGGGGGACCGAAGCTCCCACATGGTGAGCTGTGCAAGGCGGACGCGGGCACCCCCGTGCCTCACGCCCGCCGCTCACCTCAGGGCGGGAGAAAGCGGGCGAAATCCCGCCTTCTCCTGCCCCTGCGCCGCCTGCGGAGCGCCGGAGCGAGGGGATCCTCCTCCCGCTCGCGCTCCGCGGCCTCCTTCTGCGACATCACGACCTCGCAGAAGGAGGCCATCGCCGCCCAGGCCCCCTCGCTCCCCACCATCGCTCTGACGACGGCGGGCAGCGAGAGGTCCCCTCCTACCGCCGCGACAAGATCGCGGCGCGGCACGGCCCACGACGGGCACACCGCGAGGGTGTGGTCCGCCGTGTCCTCCGCCGCGCCGCAATCGTGGCACGACGGCGTCTCCTCTCGTCCTATCCGGTGCAGGTACCTGCCGAAGCAGCCGTGACCGGAGAGTACCTGCACCAGACGGAAGGAGAGGAAACCGTGACGCCTGTCGAGCCAGTCCTTCAGGACCGGCCCGATGGCGTCGAGGGTGCGACGGCCGAACACCGCGGAGGCGAGGTCGCGCGTCCAATGTTGGACGATGGCGTCCCTCGCCTCCCGGCGGACGGCCTCCCTCAGCTCCGGGGCCGGACGCTCGCCCAGCGCCCTGCGCCCCGCCGTCCACTCGTACACTCTGGCGAGCACCCAGGCCTCGAGCTCCCAAGGCGGGGTGCTCGCCAGAGCGCATGCCGAAGCGAAGCCTACCGTGCGGTAGGCCCGCGCTACCCGCTGGGCGATGGCCCTTTGGGGCGCCCGAAGAGCGGTGACGTTCTCCCTCCTATGGAGGGAGTCCGCCCAAATGGGGGCCCCATAAAGGGCCATGCTCCGCAGTATGCCGGCGTATAACCGCCGGCAACGACTGCTCGGCCCTCCCATGTTCGGCATGAGCCATGAGAGGGCGTCCGCGGCTTTCAGCAGGCGCGTCGACAGCCCGCTGAAGTGCGGGCCGAAGCGCCACCTGCTGTCAAGCATTAGGCCCAGATACTTTATCTGGGCCTCAACCCCGACCCTCACCCCCTCCACATAGATGTGGGCGTCGGGTGGGGGGCGCTGCCGGGGGCCGTGGAAGAACACGGCCTCCGTTTTGTGCAGCGCCACCCTCAAGCCCAGGCGGCGGATCCTCCCCGCCACTAGCGATCCGCCCGCCGACGCCAAACTGGCCGCCTCCCGGAAGGTGCTCCCGCGGGAAGTGAGGAGAGTGTCATCTGCGTAGCAGATGACACTCGTACCTCGTAGGAGGATTCCCCGCAGGAGCCAGTCATAACCGACGTTCCACAGAAGAGGCCCTAGAACGGACCCCTGTGGAACGCCGGTTTCCACGCCATACCGCCGGACCTGGCCAGCCCCGTCTACGAGGAGGACGGCACGGTCCTCCAAGTAGCTGGCCAGGAGGCCCCGCAAATAAACCTTTTTTTTTTTTTTTTTTTTTTTTTGTTCTCGCTGGGGAAAATGTCAATTACGCATCCCTACCCGTCGGGGGACGGGCAGGGTATGTGGGACTCCCCGGGAGAGAGCCTCCCGGTATACCCACTAAAAACCCCAGCGCAACTCCGGCATCGCCATAGTGGCGGGGGAGTGGGAAACTAGCACAGCCTCAGCTACCTCTCCCCCGCCGGCGAAACCCGCCTAAGAAGGCGGGCCCTCATTTGCCCCTCTTAAAGAGGGGCCGTGGCTCCCGCGTGGTGAGCGGTGCAGGGCGGGCGCGGGCACCCCCGTGCCTCACGCCCGCCGCTCACCTCAGGGCGGGAGAAAGCGGGCGAAATTCCGCCTTCTCCTGCCCCTACGCCGCCTACGGAGCGCCGGAGCGAGGGGATCCTCCTCTCGCTCCCGCTCCGCGGCCTCCTTCTGCGACATCACGACCTCGCAGAAGGAGGCCATCGCCGCCCAGGCCCCCTCGCTCCCCACCATCGCTCTGACGACGGCGGGCAGCGAGAGGTCCCCTCCTACCGCCGCGACAAGATCGCGGCGCGGCACGGCCCACGACGGGCACACCGCGAGGGTGTGGTCCGCCGTGTCCTCCGCCGCGCCGCAACCGTGGCACGACGGCGTTTCCTCTCGTCCTATCCGGTGCAGGTACCTGCCGAAGCAGCCGTGACCGGAGAGTACCTGCACCAGACGGAAGGAGAGGAACCCGTGACGCCTGTCGAGCCAGTCCTTCAGGACCGGCCCGATGGCGTCGAGGGTGCGACGGCCGAACACCGCGGAGGCGAGGTCGCGCGTCCAATGTTGGACGATGGCATCCCTCGCCTCCCGGCGGACGGCCTCCCTCAGCTCCGGGGCCGGACGCTCGCCCAGCGCCCTGCGCCCCGCCGTCCACTCGTACACTCTGGCGAGCACCCAGGCCTCGAGCTCCCAAGGCGGGGTGCTCGCCAGAGCGCATGCCGAAGCGAAGCCTACCGTGCGGTAGGCCCGCGCTACCCGCTGGGCGATGGCCCTTTGGGGCGCCCGAAGAGCGGTGACGTTCTCCCTCCTATGGAGGGAGTCCGCCCAAATGGGGGCCCCATAAAGGGCCATGCTCCGCAGTATGCCGGCGTATAACCGCCGGCAACGACTGCTCGGCCCTCCCATGTTCGGCATGAGCCATGAGAGGGCGTTCGCAGCCTTCAGCAGGCGCGTCGACAGCCCGCTGAAATGCGGGCCGAAGCGCAGCCTGCTGTCCACAATGAGGCCCAGATACTTCATCTGGGCCTCAACCCCGACCCTCACTCCCTCCACAAATATGTGGGCGTCGGGTGGGGGGCGCTGCCGGGGGCCGTGAAAGAACACGGCCTCCGTTTTGTGCAGCGCCACCCTCAAGCCCAGGCGGCGGATCCTCCCCGCCACTAAGGATCCGCCCGCCGATGCCAAACTGGCCGCCTCCCGGAAGGTGCTCCCGCGGGAAGTGAGGAGAGTGTCATCCGCGTAGCAGATGACACTCGTGCCTCGTAGGAGGGTTCCCCGCAGGAGCCAGTCATAACCGACGTTCCACAGAAGAGGCCCTAGAACGGACCCCTGTGGAACGCCGGTTTCCACGCCATACCGCCGGACCTGGCCAGCCCCGTCCACGAGGAGGACGGCACGGTCCGCCAAGTAGCTGGCCAGGAGGCCCCGCAAGTACAGGGGCACACCGTGGAACCGGAGCGCCTCCAGGATGGTGGAGTGGGGGATGGAGTTGAAGGCGTTGGCAATGTCGAATGACACAGCCAACACTCCATCCCCCACTCCTACCGCCTCTGTCACCTGGCCCTTTAGACGGGCCAGGGCGTCCACTGTCGAACGCCCAGCTCGAAAACCGAACTGGGCGTCCGACAGGTCCGGTCCCACGTCCTGCAGATGGCGCTTCAGGCGGGCGGCGATAATCCCCTCGAACATCTTACCGGCCTCGTCAAGCAAGACGATGGGCCGGTAAGCCGAGGGGGAGTCCGCCGGCCGCCCTTCCTTCCGGAGGAGGCACAGTTGGCCTTCCCGCCAAGGTTTCGGGAACCTCCTCGACGCGAAGCACGCGTCGTAGAGGTCCCGAAACCTTCCCTCCATCTCCGTGGCCGCGATGGCCACCACCCGAGCGGGAACGCCGTCCAGGCCGGGAGCCGTCTTTTTGGCGCGGAGACGAATAGTCGCCGCGCCAAATTCCTCGTCTGAAACCGGAGGAGGAGGAGCTTCCTCCTCCGGTAGAGCCGCTGCTCTTGGCGGGCCCATCGCTGGTGGGGTGAAGTGTGGATCCCTGCGCGGAAACAGGGACCGCACCACCCCATCCAGGAGCGCTGGTTCGAGGGTCTCGGCAACCGGGGGACCAATGTGACGCAGTTTGTTCCGCGCCGCCTTATATGGCCTCCCGAATGGGTCGTTGTCGAGACCCTCCAGCAGCTCAGCCCTCGCCGCGTCCTTGGCGGCGCCGATGGCCGACTTGAAGGCCGCCCTCGCCTCCACGTATCTGGCGTAGAGGCGGTCCTCGTCAGCCAGATCCCGTCGACGTCGCCGACGCGAGCGGGTGTAGGCCCGCCGTGCCGCCACGCAGGAGGCCCGCAGCTCCGCCAACTCCTCCGACCACCAGTACACGGCACGTCGGGGAGGTGGACGTCTCGACCGAGGCATGCTGGCGTTGCACACCTCGGTCAATGACCCCCTCAGTCGGGCCGCCGCCGCGTCCACGTCCAGGACGTCCACGCCGGGACCTGGCCAAAGCCAGTCCTGGACGAACGCGGCCTCCCGTGCCGCCTCCCGATCCAGGTGGGTCAGAGCCCACCTTGGAAACGGGGAACGGCCCGACGATGAGGGGGTGCTGCGGCGCCCCCGTGGATTCTGGGGGGAGATCTCGAATCGCACGTAGCGGTGATCCGAGATCGTCTCCCCCAGTTCCACCCTCCAGTTACGAATGCGGGCGGCCAGTGCCGGTGTGGCGAAGGTGAGGTCCACTATGGACCCGCCCTGCCGCCGCACGCACGTCTGGACGCTCCCCCTATTCAAGAGGGAGAGACCAGACGTGGCCGCCCACAATTCGACCGCCCGTCCGCGATTGTCGGTGGCCGGGTTTCCCCAGACCACCGATTTGGCATTCAGATCTCCCAAAACGGAGACCTGACGCGTTGTCGCCCTACCTATGACCGCCGTCAGGACTCCGAGGAAGTCCTCGAAGTCCTGAAGTGGGCGGTTTGGGGAGAAATAGACCCCCACAAGGGCCATCCCTCCCCACGCGGCGGCCACGTATCCCGGTCCCCTCTCTAAGAGCGAGAGGGGAGGGGAGTCCGTGGAGGACCGCACCGCGATTGCCACCAAGCCGTCACTATCTCCCAGCCAATTGCTGGGAGTATAGTACGGCTCGGCCACCACTGCCACATCCACCAACCACTCGGCCATTGACTGCACCAGTAAGTCCTGGGCAGCCCGGCAGTGGTTGATGTTTGCCTGCAGGATGCGACGGTCGGTACCCATTATTCGACCATCGCATCACCCTCGGCCACCGCCGCTGATGGGATATCAGCGGGGGTAGTGGCAGCAGCGGCAGGACGGCTTATAACCGCTTGCGGCTTGCCCTTCTTAGACGGGGGTCGGCATGACCTCCCCCCCATCACGTGGTCCGCGGGGCGGCCACTAGAGGCACACGCGGCGCAGTGCGACTTGGCGGCCTCACACGTGGCCGCCATATGCCCCTGTTTCCCGCAGCGGAAGCATGTGTCCGCCCTATCCACGGTGGATGGACACATGGCTCGGGTGTGGCCGATGCCGAAGCACTTGAAGCAGCGCATTGGCGCTGCCTCAAGCACCCGGATCACAGCCCGGCTGAAGCCTACCAGAAGCCGTCCCTGGCATTTAGCCTGGACGGCCAACATTGCGGCGACTGGGCACATCAGCCGGATAGTGCCCAGTCCACCGCGGCCGGGCCTGATATCCCGAGCCTGCACCGCTGTGGGTTCGCAGCCACCGGCTTTCGCGACCGCCTCCACCACTTCCTCCTTGGTGACCGAGTCATCTAGACCGGTCACCTCAATGGCTGTGGTTTTGGTCGGCCTGGCGACCTTCGCCACGTCGGCAAGTGCCTCCCTCAACTTGCCGGCGAATAAGTCAGCGTTCCTGCCGCCGTCCTTCCCCGGAAACTCGAAGAGTCGAGCTCCGGTTTGGGTACGTCGGCAGTTACCGAGCCCCAACTCGGCGGGGTCTGCGACGGCTCGAGCCCGTCTCAGGACGGACTCGTAGGTTACCCCCCTCTCCGCGGCCTCGGGCACGATGGTCACCGTGACCGCCGCGGATTTGGGGGCAACCAGCCTCGGAGACTTTTTAGCTGCCGAGGCAGCCGCTGGTGCAGCCGCTGGGGTTGCCGGAGCTTGGGTCGCCTTCTTCCTCCTGCCCCTCTTCACCACCTCTGACCACGGCTGGTTGGACGGGGTGGTGGAGGGGAGGAGGGCGTCTCCCTCCTGAACCTGGGGGGCAGGTGTCGCGATGGCAACCGGCCCCAGTTCGGCACCCGCACTCGTACCGGGGGGAGGCAGAGCCCCCGGCGTCTTCTTCCCCTTGCCCTTGCCCTTTGAGGGCTTTGGGACAGGGGGAGCTACTGTCGGCGTCTTGTCCGCCGCTAGTGGTGGACGGAGACGCGGTTCGGGCAAGAGGCGGTCTTCTATGCCTGCAAAACAGGCACGGATGAACGCCCTCTCCTCCATGACAACCTTGCGGAACAGTTCCTCGAGATTGGAGGAGGAGGGGGCGGGAACCACTGCCGACGGGGCCGCTGCTGACGGGGGCGGGGCCGTAGCTTCAGCCAGCTTCTTGTGAAGCTGGCTGACTTCTGCTTGCAGGCGATCCACCCTCGCCTGCAGCTGCCGCGTCTCCTCTGACGCAGTACGCTGCGTCAGTTCAGACACAATGCCGAGCAGGCTAGTTGCTCGGCATTTCAGGGCCTTTTGAATCGTGCCCTTCAGGTTGGAGGACTTGGAGGCGACCTCGACGATCTCCTCCTTGTCCTCTTCTGCCAGTCGGGCCAGCTCCGCCACGGATAATCCCTCGAAACTGACGAGGGCTGAACCATATCCGGCCCTCGACTTGGCTGCACGCGCCTGCCTCTCTTTCACGGCAACCTTCTCCTCCAGCTCCAGCTCGAGGTCGGCCCGTCTGGCCAAGTCAAGCTGACGCTGGGCGTCCGCTAGACCCACATCATGGGTGCCAGTCTGAGAAGAAGTCGAGAGCGAAGAAGTCTTCGCCCTCGGCTTCTTCTGTTTGGGCTTACCCTTGGCCGAGTCCGAAGAACACTCGGACCCGGGCCTCAGGTAGGCCCTCTTCAAGCTGCGGTCCGCAGCCACTCCACACACGGACGACGAGTCCCCGACAACGGACCCCATGTCCGAGTCGGAGTACTCGTCCTCCCCGCAAGAGCCCGCCGCCGATGGTGCGCGACTGGCTTCCGACGCCGACAAGTCGTCGGGTTGGCCCTGAGAAGGGCCTTTTGGTTGGCCCTGAGAAGGGCCTTTTGGTTGGCCCTGAGAAGGGCCGGTTGGTTGGCCCTGAGAAGGGCCTTTTGAGACGAAACGCCCGGAGGCATTCCGCAATGATTTCGGCTTCGGCATAGCGTCAACCAAAAACCACAATAAAAATAAAACCCACAGTTAGAACAAAAACCACAATTTAAATATCCACAATTACGCAATCGCCCTCAGAGTAAAAGAAAGTAGGATCGCGTAGGTCACAGTGCTTGTTAGCCACCGGTCTGCCACTCCGTTACGGTGGTCAGACACGGCGTTGCCCGGGGTACACTGCGAGGAAGTCAGCACTGTGGGGCGTACCCCCCCGCAAATAAACCTAACCTAACCTAACCTAACCTAACCTAACCTAACCTAACCTAACCTAACCGGGGCCACGGCTGGGGTCACGCGAATGTTCTTCCCCGACGTGGTGCGCGCGCGCAAGGTCCTGAAGTGCCTCGACAGGACGTCTATCTGGGCGCAAATTTTGACTGGTCACGGCGGCTTCGCCGCGTACCTGCACAAGTTTAAATTGAAAGATAGTCCAGCCTGTGTGTGTGACACACAGGCCAGCGAGACAGTCCAGCACCTTCTCTTCGAGTGTCCGAGGCACAACCGCGACAGGTACGACCTGGAAGTAAGTACTGGAAAAATGTTGACGGAATCATCTATAGCCGACCTCATGGCGGACAAGCACTCCAGGCCGTACCTGGAGCGGTTTTGCCTCAAAGTGGCCAAAATGTGTATTGAGAGGAATCGGACAAGGGCAGCACAGCCAAGCACTGTGCCGTCGGCAAGAATCGATTAAAAAGTGTATAATATAGGAATAAGACGTAATGTAATAGAAATAAGAGTAGTATAAGAGACGATTTTTAAAAAAAAAAAGAAAAGAAACAAAAGATATATAATAATCAAAAAGAAAGATGACAAAAGAATAAGACACAGTGGAAAAAAAGCAATCCACGACAGCCTACTGCAAAAGAAAAAGCGGTAAAAAGAAAGCTGAAACCAAACATATAGACAAGGATTCTTGCCATGCAAGAAGGAAAGAGACGGCTATAAAAAAAAAAAAAAAACCTAACCTAACCTAACCTAACCTAACCTAACCTAACCTAACCTAACCTAACCTAACCTAACCTAACCTAACCTAACCTTTTTTTTTTTTTTTTTTTTTGATGTCGCTGGGGAAAATGACAATTACGCATCCCCACCCGTCGGGGGACGGGCAGGGTATGTGGGACTCCCCGGGAGAGAGCCTCCCGGTATACCCACTAAAAACCCCAGCGGCGCTCCGGCATCGCCATAGTGGCGGGGGAGTGGGAAACTAGCATAGCCTCGCTACCTCTCCCCCGCCGGCGAAACCCGCCTACTAAGGCGGGCCCTCATTTGCCCCTCTTAAGGAGGGGCCGTGGCTCCCGCGTGGTGAGCGGTGCAAGGCGGGCGCGGGCACCCCCGTGCCTCACGCCCGCCGCTCACCTCAGGGCGGGAGAAAGCGGGCGAAATCCCGCCTTCTCCTGCCCCTACGCCGCCTGCGGAGCGCCGGAGCGAGGGGATCCTCCTCCCGCTCGCGCTCCGCGGCCTCCTTCTGCGACATCACGACCTCGCAGAAGGAGGCCATCGCCGCCCAGGCCCCCTCGCTCCCCACCATCGCTCTGACGACGGCGGGCAGCGAGAGGTCCCCTCCTACCGCCGCGACAAGATCGCGGCGCGGCACGGCCCACGACGGGCACACCGCGAGGGTGTGGTCCGCCGTGTCCTCCGCCGCGCCGCAACCGTGGCACGACGGCGTTTCCTCTCGTCCTATCCGGTGCAGGTACCTGCCGAAGCAGCCGTGACCGGAGAGTACCTGCACCAGACGGAAGGAGAGGAACCCGTGACGCCTGTCGAGCCAGTCCTTCAGGACTGGCCCGATGGCGTCGAGGGTGCGACGGCCGAACACCGCGGAGGCGAGGTCGCGCGTCCAATGTTGGACGATGGCGTCCCTCGCCTCCCGGCGGACGGCCTCCCTCAACTCCGGGGCCGGACGCTCGCCCAGCGCCCTGCGCCCCGCCGTCCACTCGTACACTCTGGCGAGCACCCAGGCCTCGAGCTCCCAAGGCGGGGTGCTCGCCAGAGCGCATGCCGAAGCGAAACCTACCGTGCGGTAGGCCCGCGCTACCCGCTGGGCGATGGCCCTTTGGGGCGCCCGAAGGGTGGTGAGGTTCTCCCTCCTGTGGAGGGAGTCCGCCCAAATTGGGGCCCCGTAAAGGGCCATGCTCCTCAGTATGCCGGCGTATAACCGCCGGCAACGACTGCTCGGCCCTCCCATGTTCGGCATGAGCCATGAGAGGGCGTCCGCGGCTTTCAGCAGGCGCGTCGACAGCCCGCTAAAGTGCGGGCCGAAGCGCAGCCTGCTGTCCAGCATGAGGCCCAGATACTTCATCTGGGCCTCAACCCCGACCCTCACCCCCTCCACATAAATGTGGGCGTCGGGTGGGGGGCGCCGCCGGGGGCCGTGAAAGAACACAGCCTCCGTTTTGTGCAGCGCCACCCTCAAGCCCAGGCGGCGGATCCTTCCCGCCACTAAGGATCCGCCCGCCGACGCCAAACTGGCCGCCTCCCGGAAGGTGCTCCCGCGGGAAGTGAGGAGAGTGTCATCTGCGTAGCAGATGACACTCGTACCTCGTAGGAGGATTCCCCGCAGGAGCCAGTCATAACCGACGTTCCACAGAAGAGGCCCTAGAACGGACCCCTGTGGAACGCCGGTTTCTACGCCATATCGCCGGACCTGGCCAGCCCCGTCCACGAGGAGGACGGCACGGTCCTCCAAGTAGCTGGCCAGGAGGCCCCGCAGATAAAGGGGCACACCGTGGAACCGGAGCGCCTCCAGGATGGTGGAGTGGGGGATGGAGTTGAAGGCGTTGGCAATGTCGAATGACACAGCCAACACTCCATCCCCCACTCCTACCGCCTCTGTCACCTGGCCCTTGAGAAGGGCCAGGGCGTCCACTGTCGAACGGCCAGCTCGAAAACCGAACTGGGCGTCCGACAGGTCCGGTCCCACGTTCCGCAAATGGCGCTTCAGGCGGGCGGCGATAATCCCCTCGAACATCTTACCGGCCTCGTCAAGCAAGACGATGGGCCGGTAAGCCGAGGGGGAGTCCGCCGGCCGCCCTTCCTTCCGGAGGAGGCACAGTTGGCCTTCCCGCCAAGGTTTCGGGAACCTCCCCGACGCGAAGCACGCGTCGAAGAGGTCCCGAAACCTTCCCTCCATCTCGGTGACCGCGATGGCCACCACCCTGGCGGGAACGCCGTCGGGGCCAGGAGCCGTCTTTTTGGCGCGGAGACGGAGTGTCGCCGCGCCAAATTCCTCCTCTGAAACCGGAGGAGGAGGAGCTTCCTCCTCCGGTCCTTCCCTTGGCGGGCCCATCGCTGGTGGGGCGAAGTGCGGATCCCTGCGCGGAAACAGGGACCGCACCACCCCATCCAGGAGCGCTGGTTCCAGGGTCTCGGCAACCGGGGGACCAATGCGACGCAGTTTGTTCCGCGCCGCCTTATATGGTCTCCCGAATGGGTCGTTGTCGAGACCCTCCAGCAGCTCAGCCCTCGCCGCGTCCTTGGCGGCGCCGATGGCCGACTTAAAGGCCGCCCTCGCCCCCACGTATGTGGAGTAGAGGCGGTCCTCTTCGGCCTCGTCCCGTCGGCGCCGCCGCCGCGATCGGGTGTAGGCCCGCCGTGCCGCCACGCAGGTGGCCCGCAGCTCCGCCAACTCCTCCGACCACCAGTACACGGCGCGTCGGGGAGGTGGACGTCTCGACCGAGGCATGCTGGCGTTGCATACCTCGGTCAATGACCCCCTCAGTCGGGCCGCCGCCGCGTCCACGTCCAGGACGTCCCCGCCGGGACCTGGCCAAAGCCAGTCCTGGACGAACGCGGCCTCCCGTGCCGCCTCCCGATCCAGGTGGGTCAGAGCCCACCTTGGAAACGGGGAACGGCCCGACGATGAGGGGGTGCTCCGGCGCCCCCGTGGATTCTGGGGGGAGATCTCGAATCGCACGTAGCGGTGATCCGAGATCGTCTCCCCCAGTTCCACCCTCCAATTTCGAATGCGGGCGGCCAGTGCGGGCGTGGCAAAGGTGAGGTCCACAATGGACCCGCCCTGCCGCCGCACGCACGTCCGGACGCTCCCCCTATTCAAGAGGGAGAGACCAGACGAGGCCGCCCACAATTCGACCGCCTGACCGCGGGCGTCGGTGGCCGGGTTTCCCCAGACCACCGACTTGGCATTCAGGTCTCCGAGCACGGAGACCTGTCGTGGCGCCGTCCTCCCGATGACCGCCGTCAGGACCCCGAGGAAATCCTCGAAGTCCTGGAGAGGGCGGTTTGGGGAGAAGTAGACCCCCACAAGGGCCAACCCTCCCCACGCGGCGGCCACGTATCCCGGTCCCCTCTCTAAGAGCGAGAGGGGAGGGGAGTCCGAGGAAGACCGCGCCACGATTGCCACCGAGCCGTCACTATCTCCCAGCCAATTGCTGGGAGTATAGTACGGCTCGGCCACCACTGCCACATCCACCAACCACTCGGCCATTGACTGCACCAGCAGGTCCTGGGCAGCCCGGCAGTGGTTGGTGTTTGCCTGCAAGATGCGATGGTCGATACCCATTATTCGACCATCGCATCACCCTCGGCCACCGCCGCTGATGGGACATCAGCGGGAGTGGTGGCAGCAGCGGCAGGACGGCTTGTAGCCGCCTGCGGCTTGCCCTTCTTGGTGGGGGGTCGGCATGAGCTCCCCCCCATCACATGGTCCGCAGGGCGGCCACTGTCGGCGCATGCCGCGCAATGTGGCTTGGCGGCATCGCACGAGGCCGCCATATGCCCCTGCTTCCCGCAGCGGAAGCATGTGTCCGCCCTGTCCACGGTGGACGGACACATGGCTCGGGTGTGGCCGATGCCGAAGCACTTGAAGCAGCGCATCGGCGCTGCCTCAAGTACCCGGATCACGGCCCGGCTAAACCCTACCAAGAGCCGTCCTTGGCATTTTGCCCGGACGGCCAACACTGCGGCGACTGGGCACACCAGCCGGATAGTGCCCAGTCCACCGCGGCCGGGCCTAATAGCCCGAGCCTGCACCGCTGCGGGTTCGCAGCCGCCTGCCGAGGCGATGGCCGCCACCACCTCCTCCTTGGTGACCGAGTCGTCGAGACCGGTCACCTCGATGGCTGTGGCCTTCGTCGGTCTGGCGACCTTCGCCACATCGGCGAGGACCTCCCGCAGCTTGACTGCGAAGAGGTCCGCATTTTTGCCGCCGTCCTTCCCCGGAAACTCGAATAGTCGAGCTCCGGTTTGGGTCCGGCGGCAAGCGCCAATCCCCAACTCGGCGGGGTTGGCGACAGTACGAGCCCGTCTTAACACGGACTCGTACGTTACCCCCTTCTCCGCGGCCTCGGGCACGATGGTCACCGTGACCGCCGCGGATTTGGGGGCAACCAGCTTCGGCGCCTTTGGGGCCGCCGCTGCAGCTGCCGGGGCAGCGGCCGGGGCAGCCGCCGAGGCAGCCGGGGCCTGGGACGCCTTCTTGCCCTTTCCCTTTCCCTTCCTAACCACCTCTGACCACGACTGGTTGGCTGGGGTGGTGGAAGGGAGGAGGGCGTCTCCCTCCTGCACCTGGGGGGGTGCCACGTTGGCAACCGGCCCCGGTTTGGCGCCCGCACTCGTACTGGGGGTAGGCATAGCCCCCGGCGACTTTTTCCCCTTGCCTTTGCCCTTTGAGGGCTTTGGGGCCTGGGGAGCCGCTGTCGGCGCCTTGTCGGCCGCTAGCGGCGGACGGAGCCGCCTCTCCGGCATCAGGCGGTCCTCTATGCCTGCGAAGCAGGCACGAGTGAACGCCCTCTCCTCCATGACCACTTTGCGGAACAATTCCTCAAGGTGGGAGGAGGAGGGGGCGGGAACCGCCGCTGCCGACGGGGCCGCTGCCGACGCGGCCGCTGCCGACGGGGCCGAGGCCGACGGGGACGGGGCCGTAGCCTCAGCCAGCTTCTTATGAAGCTGGCTAACCTCAGCTTGCAGGCGATCGACCCTCGCCTGCAGCTGCCGCGTCTCGTCTGAGGCAGAGCGTTGCGTCAGCTCAGACACAATGCCGTGCAAGCTGTTTGCACGGCATTTAAGGGCCTTCTGGAAGGTACCCTTCAAATTTGAGGACCTGGAGGCGACCTCAATGATCTCCTCCATGTCCTCCTTCGCCAGCCGAGCTAGCTCCGCCACGGAGAGGCCCTCGAAGGAGACGAGGGCCGAACCGTATCCGGCCCTTGCCTTGGCTGCGCGCCTCTCCTTGGCGGCAACCAACTCCTCCAGTTCCAGCTCGGCCTCGGCCCGTCTGGCCAAGCCGAGCTGGCGCTGGGCGTCTGCCAAACCCACGTCGTGGGTGCCAGCCTGAGAAGAAGTCGATGGCGAAGCATTCTTCGCCTTCGACTTCTTCTTGTTGGGCCTGCCCTTGGCCGAGCCCGAGGAGCCCTCGGACCCGAGCCTCAGGTAGGCCCTCTTCAGGCTGCGCTCCGCAGCCACTCCACACACAGAGGACGAGTCCCCGACAACGGACCCCATGTCCGAATCGGAGAACTCGTCCTCTCCGCAGAAGCCCGTCGCAGAAGGTGCGCGACTCGCCTCCGACGCCGACATTTCGTCGGGGTGGCCCTGAGAAGGGCCTTTGGGTTGGCCCTGAGAAGGGCCTTTTGATACGAAACGCCCGGAGGCATTCCGCAATGGTTTCGGAGGCATAATGACAACCAGAAACCAAATCCACAATAACAATTAAAAACAACAATAAAACCAACCCACAATAGAATAAAACCCACGATAAAAACAATAATAAAAACCACAATGTACGCAATCGCCCTCAAGTAAAATAAAAATTCGCAGATCGCGTAGGTCACAGTGCCTGTTAGCCACCGGTCTGCCACTCCGTTACGGTGGTCAGACACGGCGTTGCCCGGGGTACACTGCGAGGAAGTCAGCACTGTGGGGCGTACCCCAACCTAACCTAACCTAACCTAACCTAACCTAACCTAACCTAACCTTTTTTTTTTTTTTTTGATGTCGCTGGGGAAAATGACAATTACGCATCCCCACCCGTCGGGGGACGGGCAGGGTATGTGGGACTCCCCGGGAGAGAGCCTCCCGGTATACCCACTAAAAACCCCAGCGGCGCTCCGGCATCGCCATAGTGGCGGGGGAGTGGGAAACTAGCATAGCCTCGCTACCTCTCCCCCGCCGGCGAAACCCGCCTACTAAGGCGGGCCCTCATTTGCCCCTCTTAAGGAGGGGCCGTGGCTCCCGCGTGGTGAGCGGTGCAAGGCGGGCGCGGGCACCCCCGTGCCTCACGCCCGCCGCTCACCTCAGGGCGGGAGAAAGCGGGCGAAATCCCGCCTTCTCCTGCCCCTACGCCGCCTGCGGAGCGCCGGAGCGAGGGGATCCTCCTCCCGCTCGCGCTCCGCGGCCTCCTTCTGCGACATCACGACCTCGCAGAAGGAGGCCATCGCCGCCCAGGCCCCCTCGCTCCCCACCATCGCTCTGACGACGGCGGGCAGCGAGAGGTCCCCTCCTACCGCCGCGACAAGATCGCGGCGCGGCATGGCCCACGACGGGCACACCGCGAGGGTGTGGTCCGCCGTGTCCTCCGCCGCGCCGCAACCGTGGCACGACGGCGTTTCCTCTCGTCCTATCCGGTGCAGGTACCTGCCGAAGCAGCCGTGACCGGAGAGTACCTGCACCAGACGGAAGGAGAGGAACCCGTGACGCCTGTCGAGCCAGTCCTTCAGGACTGGCCCGATGGCGTCGAGGGTGCGACGGCCGAACACCGCGGAGGCGAGGTCGCGCGTCCAATGTTGGACGATGGCGTCCCTCGCCTCCCGGCGGACGGCCTCCCTCAACTCCGGGGCCGGACGCTCGCCCAGCGCCCTGCGCCCCGCCGTCCACTCGTACACTCTGGCGAGCACCCAGGCCTCGAGCTCCCAAGGCGGGGTGCTCGCCAGAGCGCATGCCGAAGCGAAACCTACCGTGCGGTAGGCCCGCGCTACCCGCTGGGCGATGGCCCTTTGGGGCGCCCGAAGGGTGGTGAGGTTCTCCCTCCTGTGGAGGGAGTCCGCCCAAATTGGGGCCCCGTAAAGGGCCATGCTCCTCAGTATGCCGGCGTATAACCGCCGGCAACGACTGCTCGGCCCTCCCATGTTCGGCATGAGCCATGAGAGGGCGTCCGCGGCTTTCAGCAGGCGCGTCGACAGCCCGCTAAAGTGCGGGCCGAAGCGCAGCCTGCTGTCCAGCATGAGGCCCAGATACTTCATCTGGGCCTCAACCCCGACCCTCACCCCCTCCACATAAATGTGGGCGTCGGGTGGGGGGCGCCGCCGGGGGCCGTGAAAGAACACAGCCTCCGTTTTGTGCAGCGCCACCCTCAAGCCCAGGCGGCGGATCCTTCCCGCCACTAAGGATCCGCCCGCCGACGCCAAACTGGCCGCCTCCCGGAAGGTGCTCCCGCGGGAAGTGAGGAGAGTGTCATCTGCGTAGCAGATGACACTCGTACCTCGTAGGAGGATTCCCCGCAGGAGCCAGTCATAACCGACGTTCCACAGAAGAGGCCCTAGAACGGACCCCTGTGGAACGCCGGTTTCTACGCCATATCGCCGGACCTGGCCAGCCCCGTCCACGAGGAGGACGGCACGGTCCTCCAAGTAGCTGGCCAGGAGGCCCCGCAGATAAAGGGGCACACCGTGGAACCGGAGCGCCTCCAGGATGGTGGAGTGGGGGATGGAGTTGAAGGCGTTGGCAATGTCGAATGACACAGCCAACACTCCATCCCCCACTCCTACCGCCTCTGTCACCTGGCCCTTGAGAAGGGCCAGGGCGTCCACTGTCGAACGGCCAGCTCGAAAACCGAACTGGGCGTCCGACAGGTCCGGTCCCACGTTCCGCAAATGGCGCTTCAGGCGGGCGGCGATAATCCCCTCGAACATCTTACCGGCCTCGTCAAGCAAGACGATGGGCCGGTAAGCCGAGGGGGAGTCCGCCGGCCGCCCTTCCTTCCGGAGGAGGCACAGTTGGCCTTCCCGCCAAGGTTTCGGGAACCTCCCCGACGCGAAGCACGCGTCGAAGAGGTCCCGAAACCTTCCCTCCATCTCGGTGACCGCGATGGCCACCACCCTGGAGGGAACGCCGTCGGGGCCAGGAGCCGTCTTTTTGGCGCGGAGACGGAGTGTCGCCGCGCCAAATTCCTCCTCTGAAACCGGAGGAGGAGGAGCTTCCTCCTCCGGTCCTTCCCTTGGCGGGCCCATCGCTGGTGGGGCGAAGTGCGGATCCCTGCGCGGAAACAGGGACCGCACCACCCCATCCAGGAGCGCTGGTTCCAGGGTCTCGGCAACCGGGGGACCAATGCGACGCAGTTTGTTCCGCGCCGCCTTATATGGTCTCCCGAATGGGTCGTTGTCGAGACCCTCCAGCAGCTCAGCCCTCGCCGCGTCCTTGGCGGCGCCGATGGCCGACTTAAAGGCCGCCCTCGCCCCCACGTATGTGGAGTAGAGGCGGTCCTCTTCGGCCTCGTCCCGTCGGCGCCGCCGACGCGATCGGGTGTAGGCCCGCCGTGCCGCCACGCAGGTGGCCCGCAGCTCCGCCAACTCCTCCGACCACCAGTACACGGCGCGTCGGGGAGGTGGACGTCTCGACCGAGGCATGCTGGCGTTGCATACCTCGGTCAATGACCCCCTCAGTCGGGCCGCCGCCGCGTCCACGTCCAGGACGTCCCCGCCGGGACCTGGCCAAAGCCAGTCCTGGACGAACGCGGCCTCCCGTGCCGCCTCCCGATCCAGGTGGGTCAGAGCCCACCTTGGAAACGGGGAACGGCCCGACGATGAGGGGGTGCTCCGGCGCCCCCGTGGATTCTGGGGGGAGATCTCGAATCGCACGTAGCGGTGATCCGAGATCGTCTCCCCCAGTTCCACCCTCCAATTTCGAATGCGGGCGGCCAGTGCGGGCGTGGCAAAGGTGAGGTCCACAATGGACCCGCCCTGCCGCCGCACGCACGTCTGGACGCTCCCCCTATTCAAGAGGGAGAGACCAGACGAGGCCGCCCACAATTCGACCGCCTGACCGCGGGCGTCGGTGGCCGGGTTTCCCCAGACCACCGACTTGGCATTCAGGTCTCCGAGCACGGAGACCTGTCGTGGCGCCGTCCTCCCGATGACCGCCGTCAGGACCCCGAGGAAATCCTCGAAGTCCTGGAGAGGGCGGTTTGGGGAGAAGTAGACCCCCACAAGGGCCAACCCTCCCCACGCGGCGGCCACGTATCCCGGTCCCCTCTCTAAGAGCGAGAGGGGAGGGGAGTCCGAGGAAGACCGCGCCACGATTGCCACCGAGCCGTCACTATCTCCCAGCCAATTGCTGGGAGTATAGTACGGCTCGGCCACCACTGCCACATCCACCAACCACTCGGCCATTGACTGCACCAGCAGGTCCTGGGCAGCCCGGCAGTGGTTGGTGTTTGCCTGCAAGATGCGATGGTCGATACCCATTATTCGACCATCGCATCACCCTCGGCCACCGCCGCTGATGGGACATCAGCGGGAGTGGTGGCAGCAGCGGCAGGACGGCTTGTAGCCGCCTGCGGCTTGCCCTTCTTGGTGGGGGGTCGGCATGAGCTCCCCCCCATCACATGGTCCGCAGGGCGGCCACTGTCGGCGCATGCCGCGCAATGTGGCTTGGCGGCATCGCACGAGGCCGCCATATGCCCCTGCTTCCCGCAGCGGAAGCATGTGTCCGCCCTGTCCACGGTGGACGGACACATGGCTCGGGTGTGGCCGATGCCGAAGCACTTGAAGCAGCGCATCGGCGCTGCCTCAAGTACCCGGATCACGGCCCGGCTAAACCCTACCAAGAGCCGTCCTTGGCATTTTGCCCGGACGGCCAACACTGCGGCGACTGGGCACACCAGCCGGATAGTGCCCAGTCCACCGCGGCCGGGCCTAATAGCCCGAGCCTGCACCGCTGCGGGTTCGCAGCCGCCTGCCGAGGCGATGGCCGCCACCACCTCCTCCTTGGTGACCGAGTCGTCGAGACCGGTCACCTCGATGGCTGTGGCCTTCGTCGGTCTGGCGACCTTCGCCACATCGGCGAGGACCTCCCGCAGCTTGACTGCGAAGAGGTCCGCATTTTTGCCGCCGTCCTTCCCCGGAAACTCGAATAGTCGAGCTCCGGTTTGGGTCCGGCGGCAAGCGCCAATCCCCAACTCGGCGGGGTTGGCGACAGTACGAGCCCGTCTTAACACGGACTCGTACGTTACCCCCTTCTCCGCGGCCTCGGGCACGATGGTCACCGTGACCGCCGCGGATTTGGGGGCAACCAGCTTCGGCGCCTTTGGGGCCGCCGCTGCAGCTGCCGGGGCAGCGGCCGGGGCAGCCGCCGAGGCAGCCGGGGCCTGGGACGCCTTCTTGCCCTTTCCCTTTCCCTTCCTAACCACCTCTGACCACGACTGGTTGGCTGGGGTGGTGGAAGGGAGGAGGGCGTCTCCCTCCTGCACCTGGGGGGGTGCCACGTTGGCAACCGGCCCCGGTTTGGCGCCCGCACTCGTACTGGGGGTAGGCATAGCCCCCGGCGACTTTTTCCCCTTGCCTTTGCCCTTTGAGGGCTTTGGGGCCTGGGGAGCCGCTGTCGGCGCCTTGTCGGCCGCTAGCGGCGGACGGAGCCGCCTCTCCGGCAGCAGGCGGTCCTCTATGCCTGCGAAGCAGGCACGAGTGAACGCCCTCTCCTCCATGACCACTTTGCGGAACAATTCCTCAAGGTGGGAGGAGGAGGGGGCGGGAACCGCCGCTGCCGACGGGGCCGCTGCCGACGCGGCCGCTGCCGACGGGGCCGAGGCCGACGGGGACGGGGCCGTAGCCTCAGCCAGCTTCTTATGAAGCTGGCTAACCTCAGCTTGCAGGCGATCGACCCTCGCCTGCAGCTGCCGCGTCTCGTCTGAGGCAGAGCGTTGCGTCAGCTCAGACACAATGCCGTGCAAGCTGTTTGCACGGCATTTAAGGGCCTTCTGGAAGGTACCCTTCAAATTTGAGGACCTGGAGGCGACCTCAATGATCTCCTCCATGTCCTCCTTCGCCAGCCGAGCTAGCTCCGCCACGGAGAGGCCCTCGAAGGAGACGAGGGCCGAACCGTATCCGGCCCTTGCCTTGGCTGCGCGCCTCTCCTTGGCGGCAACCAACTCCTCCAGTTCCAGCTCGGCCTCGGCCCGTCTGGCCAAGCCGAGCTGGCGCTGGGCGTCTGCCAAACCCACGTCGTGGGTGCCAGCCTGAGAAGAAGTCGATGGCGAAGCATTCTTCGCCTTCGACTTCTTCTTGTTGGGCCTGCCCTTGGCCGAGCCCGAGGAGCCCTCGGACCCGAGCCTCAGGTAGGCCCTCTTCAGGCTGCGCTCCGCAGCCACTCCACACACAGAGGACGAGTCCCCGACAACGGACCCCATGTCCGAATCGGAGAACTCGTCCTCTCCGCAGAAGCCCGTCGCAGAAGGTGCGCGACTCGCCTCCGACGCCGACATTTCGTCGGGGTGGCCCTGAGAAGGGCCTTTGGGTTGGCCCTGAGAAGGGCCTTTTGATACGAAACGCCCGGAGGCATTCCGCAATGGTTTCGGAGGCATAATGACAACCAGAAACCAAATCCACAATAACAATTAAAAACAACAATAAAACCAACCCACAATAGAATAAAACCCACGATAAAACAATAATAAAAACCACAATGTACGCAATCGCCCTCAAGTAAAATAAAAATTCGCAGATCGCGTAGGTCACAGTGCCTGTTAGCCACCGGTCTGCCACTCCGTTACGGTGGTCAGACACGGCGTTGCCCGGGGTACACTGCGAGGAAGTCAGCACTGTGGGGCGTACCCCAACCTAACCTAACCTAACCTAACCTAACCTAACCTAACCTAACCTTTTTTTTTTTTTTTTTTTTTTTTGACGCTGTGGGAATGCATTTACGCACCATACCCCGAAGGGCGTGTGTGGGACTCGCCCAGCTCTGTAGCCAGGAATACCCACTAAACCCAACAGCGGCACACCGACATCGCCTTAGTGGCGGGGTCATGGGATGTAGCAAGCCTGCCGTCCACAACCCCGCCGGCGATTCCTGCCCGAAGGCAGGCCCACAGTGGGCCCTCCATAGGGAGGGGCCCGGCTGGTCACGTCTCCGTGTGCGAGAAGACGCAGCAGCCACGGGTTTTTTAGCGAGGTGTCCTTCCTCTTAGCCCACTCGTTTGCCCGAAGGCAAACGGGGCCCCCAGCTCCTCTCAGTGAGGAGACCGGGTTGCCCGACGGTGACCCGGAGTTCGGGTCACGTCAGCCACCTGGAGTGGTGGCCGACCCGCCGCGCGTGACCGCCGAAGCGGCCCCCACTTCTGGTTTTGGTCCGCGCCGGTAAACCGGTAACCCCCATATCTGGGAGCCGTTCCCCTATCCGCCACCTGGGGACGCGTCCGATGGCAGGTCCAGAAACTGCGCACGGAAACCTAACCTAACCTAACCTAACCTAACCTAACCTAACCTAACCGTGACAAGTACTCCGTGACACCCTCAGGGCTTGCCGGCCCTCCCCTGTAGGGCCGGTTTCCGCGCCAAAGGGGGATTACCCGGTAACGGAATAATCCCCAGACGTGGTGACCGTTGTGCAATGCACGTGCGGGAGCTGCCCGCACGCGCTGGTCACACCCTGGGGCTAAAGGAGACGGGGGTTCGTCCCCCGCCTTCTTCGCCCCACCCGTCTACGCCGGAGGGGAGCGGCAAGTACGTCCTCTTCCCGCTCCCTCTCCGCAGCCTCCTTCTGCAAGAGGACGGTCTCGCAGAAGGAGGCGGCAGCCTCCCATGCCGTCTCACTTTCAACCATGGCTCGTACCATGGTTGCCAGTGAGAGGCGTCCGCCTCCGAGCGCCGCAACGAGATCGCGGCGCTCGTTCCGCCAGGCCGGGCACTCCACCAGGGTGTGCTCGGCCGTGTCGTCGGGGGAGTCGCAGTGATGACACCGCGGTGACTCCTCCCGACGGGCGACCCGGTGCAGGTAGTGACCGAAGCACCCATGTCCGGTCAGTACCTGCACCAAGCGGAAGGTAAGGCTGCCATGCCGGCGCCCAACCCATCCCTCCAACACCGGACGAATCGCTCCAATCGTCCGGTGGCCGGCAGCTGGGGAGCGGAGCGCCTCCCTCCACCGGCTCAGGGCCTCCCCCTGAGCCGCTAATCTGACCCGCCTTACTTCCTCGAAGGCGGGTCGTTCCCCCCGTTCCCGGGCCGCGACACGGTGTCGATGCACCTGGGACAGAACCAGGGCATCGACCTCCCACGGGGGCGTGCCCGCGAGCACGCAGGCCGCCCCATGACTAACCGTGCGGTATGCCCGCACGGTCCGTGTCGCGATGACCCTCTGCGGCCTCCGCAGCAGGGCCACTGTGCGCCGGGAAAGGCGCTCCGCCCACACCGGGGCTCCGTAGAGTGCCATCGACCGCACCACTCCCTGGTACAGCCGACGGCACGCCGAATTCGGCCCCCCCAAATTGGGGAGGAGCCGTCCGAGTGCGGCTGCGAAAGAGCACAGCCGCGGAGCGAGGAGCCTGAAATGCTCCTCGAAATTCCAGCGGGGATCCAGGATCAGGCCGAGGTACTTGATGTGCACCTCGACGGGAACCCGGACCCCCTCCACTCGGATACGAAGCCCCGGTGGGGTTCTGCGTCGTGGGGCGTGGAAGGTCATGGCCCTCGTCTTCTCGAGAGCCACTTCCAGCCCCAGGAGGCGGATGCGCCGGACGACCAATGAGGTGCCGACCGACGCAAGGTGAACCGCCTCCTCCCAGTCACGCGCTCTGGCCGCGACTAGGGTGTCGTCCGCAAAGCAGACGATGTCCATCCGCGGCAAGAGCGCGCCACGCAGAACCCAGTTGTACCCCAGGTTCCAGAGCAGGGGACCGAGCACTGATCCCTGGGGTACTCCTACATTGACGGTCCACGACTGGACGCGACCCTCTGCGTCCTCGTACAGCACCTTCCTCTCACGGAGGTAGTCCCGCACGAGGGCGCAGAGGTAGAGGGGCACTTCGTGGTACTTCAGTGCCGCCTCTATGCATTCGTGGGGGAGGGTGTTGAACGCGTTCGCGATGTCTAGCGACACCGCGACTACACCCTCACCCCTCGCTGTGGCCGCCTCAGTCCACCTCTTGAGGCGAGCCACCGCGTCCATCGTGGACCGGCCGGTCCGAAAGCCGTACTGGCAGTCCGCCAACTGCGGCCCACGGCTTTCCAGGTGCTCCTGGATGCGAGAGGCGATGATCCTCTCAAAGCATTTTCCGCTTTCATCCAGGAGCACGACCGGCCTATAACCCGACGGTGAGTCGGCAGGACGTCCGTCCTTGCGAAGGAGGCAGAGCCTGCCCACCCTCCACCTCCTGGGGAAGCGGCCCGTCGCGATGCATGTGTCCATGACCGCGCGGAACCGGTCCCCCAGGGGCTCTATGGCAATTGCCATCACCTTCGCAGGGACGCCGTCCGGGCCCGGAGCCTTGTTCTTGGCTCGGAGCCTCTCCCGGACAGAGTCCAACTCACCGTCGGATACGGGAGGCCCATCGGTCCACACCTCCAGAGTGGATGAACTGGAGGCGGGCATCCTGGGGGGCGTGAAGGGTCCCGGGTTCGGAAACAGAGTTTCCAGGACCCTTCTAAGTAGGCCCGGCTCCATACAGGATGTGGGGGGTGCCGCTCCCTGCAGCTTCCCCCTCACCACCCTGTAGGGCCTTCCCCAGGGGTCGCTGTCGAGGAGTGCGAGGAACTCCTCAGCGGCAGCGACCTTTGCCCTGCATATGGCGGTACGCAGGGCTCGATGAGCCTCCCTGTATGCCCGGCGAAGACCGTCCTCTTCGCCGGGCGCCCTTACGGCGCGCCTCCTGCACCTCTGGTAGGCGCGCCGTGCAGCCATACTGGCGGTACGCAGGTGAGCGACTTCCTGCGTCCACCAGTATGTCTGCTTTTTCCGGCGGGGTCCCTGGGCCCTCGGCATGGCGGCGCTGCAGACCACTTCCAGGTCCTCAGCGAGTAGGTCCGCCATGCCGTCCGCGTCTCCAATGAGGTGGGCCGGTGGTTCGGCCCACGCTCGGAACGTCGCCGCCTCCTCGGCAACGTCCCTCCGGAGATGTGCAAGCGCCCACCTCGGGAACGAGGAGGCGCCTGCCGCTGGGCCCAGGTGGAGCGGGGCCGCTGGCCCCGCAGTGGAGATCTCGAAGCGGACGTACCTGTGGTCCGAGATCTCCACCGCCGTCTCTACCCGCCAGTTCCGAACTCGGTCGGCTAGGGTCGAGGTGGCCAGGGTGACATCCACTATTGATTCACCCTGCCACCTCACACACGTCGGGGTGTTGCCCCGGTTGAGGACCTGGAGACCCAAGCAGTGGGCCCACTCCACCAGGTCCTCGCCGAAGACGTTCGTGACGGGAGACCCCCACGCGCCATGCTTGGCGTTGAAGTCTCCCGCCACCAACACGGGGCGTGGAGCCGCCCTCCTGACCGTCCCCTCGACGGCTGCCAGGAGGCGCTCGAATTCGGCCCGGCTGCGATTGGGGGAGAAGTAGGTCGAAATGACCACCACTCCCCCCCACTGAACCGCGACGAACCCCGGACCCCTCTCCCTAAGAACGAGAGGGGGGCCGGTGCTCGCGGCGGGTCGCGTGATCGCAGCCAGGCCGTCCGACGACCCTAACCAATTGACCGAGTTCGGAACAAAGTATGGCTCTGCCACCACCGCCAGGTCTGCTCCCCACTCCGCCATGTCCTGACACAAGAGGTCCTGTGACGTGGCGGAGTGGTTGACATTAACCTGTAGAATGGCACCGATGGACCTACTGGGCATTAGCAGTGTCCATCGGCGCCCCTTCCGTTGCGGTGGTCACAGAGCCGGCCGCTGGTGGTCCCGCTGGCGGTCCCACCACGGGGCGGCCTCGGACCGGAGGGGCTCCGCATGCGGCGCCGGCCATTCTGTGGCCGCTGGGCAGGCCCCTGTCTGCGCATAGCGCGCATTTAACAGGGGCCTTACAGGCCGCAGCCAAATGGCCCTCCTTGCCGCACCGGAAGCAGAGCCGGCTCCGGTCCTTGGCGGAGGGGGGGCAGAGCGCCGCAGTGTGCCCCCTCGCGAGGCACCTGCGGCAGCGCATGGGCCGCTGCTCCAGCAGGTGGATGGTGGCCACACTCCAGCCCACCACCACCTTGCCCCGTTCCGCCAGCCCCTTCGCGGCCTCTATGGGGCACGAGACCCGGACCGAGCCCGTGCCCCTCGCCCCCAGGGCTATGGTGCCCAACCGAAGTTGGTCGGGGGGGCACTTGGCCGCCTCGGCCAGGACCGCCTTCACCTCATCGGCCGTGAGGGACTCGTCCAGCCCCCCCACGCGCACCTCTGCCATCTTTGTGGGCCGGGTCACCTCAGCCACCTCCCCGATCACCTCGGCCATTTTCATGGCCAAGGCGTCGGCCTGGGAGGGGGAGGTCTCTTTCGAGAGCTCCAGGAGAACGGCTCCCGTCATTGTCCTCCGGAGTTTCCCCGACCCGACCCCGAGTTCGGCCAGGTTAATGGCCGCCCTCGCCCTCCTGATGGCGTCCACATAGGTGGCGCCCTGCTTCATCGCCTCCGGCTTCAGGGACACGAGGACCGCGGGCCTCTTCGGCGCCCTGGGTGCCCTCTTGGCAGCCTGCTTGGGAGCCGCCTGTTTAGGTCCCTTGGGCTTCTGGGCTGGAGTGGGAGCCGGGGCAGTGGTGGCCTTCTTCTTCTTCTTTTTGACCACCGTGGCCCACGACTCCCCCTCCTCCCGACCCTCCAGCACCAGGGGCTGCACGTCCCTGGAGCCTCCGGCGACCTGCTCCTTCGCGCGCTTTGGCTCAGGGGCAGGGGCCTCTGCCCCTCCGCGCCCGCTCGGCCCCTTCGGCTTCTTTTTTTGAGCCGGCCTCGCCTTTTTGGGCATGTTGGCCGGCGGCATCAATGTCGCCGGCTCCGTCTCCTGCCTCTCCCTCGCCTGAGGCTGGCTCGCTCGCCTGTCGGCCGCCAGCGCGGGGCGATGAGACTTGGCCGGCAGAAGCCGACCATCCTTGTCGAGGCCCTCGAAGCGCGCGTTGATGGCACCACTGCAGTGGTTCATCACCTCGCGCTGGAGGGCCTCCATTGCCCGGGCAAAATCGTCCCGCGTAATCATCGCCCCCCCGGTAGGGGGGGGCTGCGGGACCGTCCTCGGGCCCGGCTGTTCGGGCCGCTTCTTTTTGGAGCGAGGGCTTCCCCTTTCGGAGAAAGCCCTGCGCAGCGCCGCCACTTCCTTCTGCAAGGCTGCGAGCTGCCCTTGCAGGCGCTTATTGTCGGCCCGCAGCCTTGCTACCTCCTCGTCCTCCTGCCGGGAGGCCAGGGATTTGACCGCATCGAGCATTTTGGTCGACGCCTCCCTGATCTCCCGGATGCAGGTACCCTTGAGGTTCCGGGACTTCTTCAATACCCCCTCGATGGCCGCCGCCCCTTCCTCAGCCTTCGCCCGAAGGTCCTGAGGTGCAGCCACCGAGGGAGCAGTCCCTTTACCCCGCCTGGTATTCTTGGGGGATACCGTCTCGGAGTCAGTTAAAGTGGACTCCGAGTCCGACGGACCATCCCTCAAGAATCTCCTGGCCTGGGAGAGCCCCACCGAATGGTGTAACCCGCCCCTGCCAGCTCCCGTCCTGAGGATCTTGGAGGCCGGTCTCTCCGGTGATCCGGATCCAGCCCCCTCACCTTCAGACACGCTGTCTCCCCAGTGTTCCCGTGAGGCCTTCCGACCTCCCCCCACGGACCCACTTTGGGCAGACGTCGTGTCTCGTGCCCCCTCGCTTGATTCCACCGTCACCACCGACAATCGTCCGGTGGTACCGGTGGCATCAAGCGCCATCATTAACCTAACAGTGTCGTTAGCGTTCGTTGTTCCTTCCGTGTTGCAGTTCGAGTTCCGTTTTGCTTGCCTGGTTTCGTCGTTTCCGTTTTGTCTAGTCCGTTCGATTTGTTTTTCAGTTTTATCCATATTCAGTCCCACGAGTCTTAGCGTTAGGGGTCGTCACCACAAGGACAGAGCGTCGTATCCCAGGGAAGCCTACATACTGTGGAGGGCGGCAGGGTATCCACAGTGGGGAGCTCTAACGACTGGACATCCCCCAGCCATTCATCCTCTCGCCGAGCCCCCAAAACTTAGGATTAGATCGCACTTTCGACGGTTATTAGTCCGTCAGGTTCGCGATAACCTTGAGACGGGATATGCCGCCCGTGGTTCGGCCGTTTTATAGAGGTGTCCCCTCGCGGCCCGGACAAATGCCCCGACAGCCCCCGGTCCCCGAAGGGATTACGGTATGACTCCGGCATGCGACCACTTACCATACTCTGCAAGCAGACTGGGAAGCGGTCGCATGCTGATCCCCTTAGGCCAGGCTCCCATCAACGACCATCAAGATGATCGGTGATTGAAACCTGACTTAATAGATCACACTTTCGACGGTTATTAGTCCGTCAGGTTCGCGGTAACCTTAAACGGGATATGCCGCCCGTGGTTCGGCCGTTTTATAGAGGTGTCCCCTCGCGGCTCGGACAAATGCCCCGACAGCCCCCGGTCCCCGAAGGGATTACGGTATGACCCCGGCATGCGACCACCTACCAAACTCTGTAAACAGACTGGGAAGCGGTCGCATGCTGATCCCCATAGGCCAGGTTTCCATCAACGACCATCAAAGATGATCGGTGATTGAAGCCGGACCTAATAGATCACACTTTCGACGGTTATTAGTCCGTCAGGTTCGCGGTAACCTTAAACGGGATATGCCGCCCGTGGTTCGGCCGTTTTATAGAGGTGTCCCCTCGCGGCCCGGACAAATGCCCCGACAGCCCCCGGTCCCCGAAGGGATTACGGTATGCCCCCAGCATGCGACCACTTACCATACTCTGCAGACAGAGTGGGAAGTGGTCGCATGCTGATCCCCATCAGCCAGGTTCCCATCAACGACCATCAAAGATGATCGGTGATTGAAACCTGACCCTTCCCCGTGTGAAGATTAGCCGCCAGGCCCAAGAGTCCACCAGAACGCGGTGGGCAGTTGGGGCTGGCGTTGCCCAGGGTGCGCCACGAGGAGGCTCTTCGACTTGCACCCCAACCTAACCTAACCTTTTTTTTTTTTTTTTTTTTGTTCTCGCTGGGGAAAATGACAATTACGCATCCCCACCCGTCGGGGGACGGGCAGGGTATGTGGGACTCCCCGGGAGAGAGCCTCCCGGTATACCCACTAAAAACCCAGCGCAACTCCGGCATCGCCATAGTGGCGGGGGAGTGGGAAACTAGCTCAGCCTCAGCTACCTCTCCCCCGCCGGCGAAACCCGCCTGAGAAGGCGGGCCCTCATTTGCCCCTCTTAAAGAGGGGCCGTGGCTCCCGCGTGGTGAGCGGTGCAGGGCGGGCGCGGGCACCCCCGTGCCTCACGCCCGCCGCTCACCTCAGGGCGGGAGAAAGCGGGCGAAATCCGCCTTCTCCTGCCCCTACGCCGCCTACGGAGCGCCGGAGCGAGGGGATCCTCCTCTCGCTCCCGCTCCGCGGCCTCCTTCTGCGACATCACGACCTCGCAGAAGGAGGCCATCGCCGCCCAGGCCCCCTCGCTCCCCACCATCGCTCTGACGACGGCGGGCAGCGAGAGGTCCCCTCCTACCGCCGCGACAAGATCGCGGCGCGGCACGGCCCACGACGGACACACCGCGAGGGTGTGGTCCGCCGTGTCCTCCGCCGCGCCGCAACTGTGGCACGACGGCGTCTCCTCTCGTCCTATCCGGTGCAGGTACCTGCCGAAGCAGCCGTGACCGGAGAGTACCTGCACCAGACGGAAGGAGAGGAACCCGTGACGCCTGTCGAGCCAGTCCTTCAGGACCGGCCCGATGGCGTCGAGGGTGCGACGGCCGAACACCGCGGAGGCGAGGTCGCGTGTCCAATGTTGGACGATGGCGTCCCTCGCCTCCCGGCGGACGGCCTCCCTCAGCTCCGGGGCCGGACGCTCGCCAAGCGCCCTGCGCCCCGCCGTCCACTCGTACACTCTGGCGAGCACCCAGGCCTCGAGCTCCCAAGGCGGGGTGCTCGCCAGAGCGCATGCCGAAGCGAAGCCTACCGTGCGGTAGGCCCGCGCTGCCCGCTGGGCGATGGCCCTTTGGGGCGCCCGAAGAGCGGTGACGTTCTCCCTCCTATGGAGGGAGTCCGCCCAAATGGGCGCCCCATACAGGGCCATGCTCCGCAGTATGCCGGCGTACAACCGCCGGCAATGACTGCTCGGCCCTCCCATGTTCGGCATGAGCCATGAGAGGGCGTCCGCGGCTTTCAGCAGGCGCGTCGACAGCCCGCTGAAGTGCGGGGCCGAAGCGCCACCTGCTGTCAAGCATGAGGCCCAGATACTTTATCTGGGCCTCGACCCGGATCCTGACGCCCTCCACCAAAAATGTGGGCGTCAGGTGGGGGGCGCTGCCGGGGGCCGTGAAAGAACACGGCCTCCGTTTTGTGCAGCGCCACCCTCAAGCCCAGACGGCGGATCCTCCCCGCCACCAAGGATCCGCCCGCCGAGGCCAAACTGGCCGCCTCCCGGAAGGTGCTCCCCGCGGGAAGTGAGGAGAGTGTCATCTGCGTAGCAGATGACACTCGTACCTCGTAGGAGGATTCCCCGCAGGAGCCAGTCATAACCGACGTTCCACAGAAGAGGCCCCTAGAACGGACCCCTGTGGAACGCCGGTTTCCACGCCATACCGCCGGACCTGGCCAGCCCCGTCCACGAGGAGGACGGCACGGTCCTCCAAGTAGCTGGCCAGGAGGAACCTAACCTAACCTAACCTAACCCAGTCTGGCCTCAGCAGCCGCCCGAGTAACCACGCTCAACCCACGCTCCGGCGATTTAAGTATATTAAAAATCAAAGTTGTGGTAAAAGTTTTAAAAGATATAAGTGTCGCATACCAAATTACGCGCCGCGACGCGAGGAGTCGAACGCCGGAAAGATCATCGCGAAAGGGTGGAAATTGGGGGAGTTATCCCCAAAAAAAAACCCCTTTTCCGTGGCGGAAAATTCACAAAAGTGCGCGTATCTCGTGAAAAGGATCGACGACCTATATATTTTATGGTGTCCCCTGGAGCGTCTCGACGAGCCCCACGACCTGGAGGAAGCCCCCGATTTTTCCCGCAAACGCGCGCGGAGCTACGGGGGTTTTTCCGTTTTGCTGGGAAAACGTGGTCCCCTTTTCTGGGACCAGAAAAGGCGCCCAGCACATCTAAGAGAAGCAGGAGAGCGTGTGGAACAGTGCTGTGTTTTCAGATTTTAAATAAGTGATAATAATAAAAAGTTATAAAAGAAAGAAAATTTTACAAACCAGTGTGCGGCTGTGAAAGTGACAGACCTTATTTTAATTAATTATTATTTTAAATTATCAGTGACGACCTTATCTGAGAAAATTCAAGAGGAAAGGAAAAACATTTTAGTGTACGACAAAGAAGAAAGAAAAATTTTTGGACCCTAACTGTAAGTTTTGAAAATTAATTAGTAAAGTGAGATTTCTCCACTGACAGCAAAACAAACTTGGTTTTGCTGCGAATAAAAATACGAAATACTCGGGATTTTAGATATATTTTGAATTGTTTCAAATTGTAAAACTACCCTTAGCCCATAGGCTTGCTTGTAGTGATTTTTAGTGGAGATTGGTCGTCATAATAAAAGATACGGCTTGTTTAAGAAACGCGAATTTACCCCGAGTTCAGTAAATTTGACCCAGGATAAAACCGGCTGTAGTTCCAGAACCGAGGGTCTTGGGGGATGGAAAATTGTCAGGGGGTAGTTTTTGATTGATAGGCTACCAGGTAAAATTTGTCCCATCCCTCTAGGACGTAGTATAAAAAAGCTCGGGGTAAATTCGCGTAATTATTTGTTACGTCACACGGTGTTGCGCGGTGCCATAACATTTAAACATTTACATAATTAAACATTTAATCACACATTTACTCAATACATTTAATTTACACTTACGTTATTTATTAATTTTGCGACACGAACACATTTATTTATTTATTTACACAACACTATACATTGGATTTTGTGTTGACTGACAACCCAAGGGGGTCAGTTAACATAAAATTTGGAACCGCCCACTACACAGTCCTGCCGTTATCCCCCCTTCCCTTACTAGCCCCTCCCCTTACTACCCCCCCCCACCCCTCGCATACCCACGAAACCTACCCCCCTCCCCCCTCCCCCTTCCCCCACCCCTCGCATCCCCACGAAACCTACCCCCTCCCCCCGACCCCCCTCTGGTTACCTCACCCCCTCAGTGGATTATCTCGGGAACCGGAGGTCGTGGACTACCCGTGTTTGGGGTCCCCTGAATCGGGAGGACGAGCCCGACCTTTTGGCCCCGAGGGAATCCACTTCCCCCTCACCCCCCTCCCCTCAACCCCCCCCCCCCCCGCCTCCCCACGAAACCTCCCCCCCCTCCGACCCCCTCTGGTTACCTCACCCCCTCAGTGGATTATCTCGGGAACCAGAGGTCGTGGACTACCCGTGTTTGGGGTCCCTTGAACCGGGAGGACGAGCCCGACCTTTTGGCCCCGAGGGAATCCACTTTCCCCCCTCGCCCCGTCCTGTCCTATCCCTTAACACACCTGGTGCTGCGCACTCAATCGTTGGCGGACAGGCCGTATCTATTAGGTTAGCTAGGTTAGGTATTATACGTTTGTGTTTTTGTGTTGTTGTTCCCTTATTGGGACGCATAGATTTTAACTTTATTTTTAGTAAGTCTATTGACCGTCACCCCTTTTGGTGGCGCAGTTTTAATTACTTGTAATTATTTATTTCTTTTTTAACTTTCTTTTAATTTAAGTAGCTGTATTTTTGTAATATTTTATTGTATTGACCGTCCCCCTATTGGGACATCAATTTTAATTGTAATTTTAAGTGTATTTGACCAACTTCTAATTTTAATAATAATTGTTTACTTTTAATTTAATTTGACTCGTCATTGACAATTATTATTAGTTACTGTTGCCGACTGTCCCCTATTGGGAAGTAGCTTTTAATTATTTAACTTTATATTTTAATTTTTAAATTGTAATTTAATTTTAATTTTATATTTTAATTTTATTTGTATTATTGACAACAATTTTAATCTGTGTGTTGTGCTGTGAATTTTATTGTGTGTTGTGTTGTGGACCGTCCCCTTTTGGGACAAATTTTAATTAAAATTGTATTGTCTTTTGACCGCCACCCCTTTTGGTGACGTAATTTTAACAATTTTAATTATTTATTTTATTTTAATTGTATTTATTGTTTTAATTGTAAAAATTTAAATTTATTTGATTGTTCCCTAGTTGTTGCTTTGGTTGTGCTGCCCTGTAAAAAATGTCTCTAATAACAGGAAAGAACGTAAAAAACGTTGGTGTCACGCACACAGAGCGTAAGGACAACAAGGATGGCGGGTCGCGCGAGGCCGCGGTGGCCCAGTCGCAGCCGCAGAATAGCGCCCGCCCAACGGAGAGTCACTCAGCCCGGGCCAATAGGTTGTATCGGGCCGCGAAGTCCCAGCTGGAGCTCTCGGGCAACCTGAAGACGTCCATTAAGGAGGGCGTTTTGGGCAGTCTCTCGGGACTGCTCGAAACAGTCCTCCAGGTGGACGAGATGCTTCGCTCCCGGGAACTCCAGCTGGAGCAGTTGCGGTCTGAAAAGGAGAAGGAATTAAGGGAGAAGCTTGAAGGAAAAGACCGAGTAATCGAAAGATTGGCCCGGAGCATTGGGGAGTTGGACATTGGGGCACGCCTGGGGGAGCTCGTCACGAATACCGAGTCCATAAAGAAAATGATTAACACGGATGTAATGGACCGGTTTGACGAGTATCCCCCTGGCAGGGCGCTCTGCGGCAATGTTAAAAAGTTAGAGGGCCTAGTGGAAGAAATGAAGGAAGTAAGGGTGAGTATCGAGGTGACTGGAAAGAAAGTAGATGGGATGGCTGAGAAGATGGAGTGTGCGGGAAGAATGACGGAGGAAGTAAGCAAGAGAACGAAAGAGACGCATGAAAAGGTCGAGACGATCAGGGCAAGGGTTGGGGAGGTCGGGGAGAGTGTGAAAAAGTACGGGGAAACCGTAAGGGAGGCCGGAAAGGCCGTGGAGACCCTCAAGGTCCCGGCGGCAACGTACGCCGAGAAATTGAGGGCCTCCAAGACAAAGGCCCGCCCTCTCCCCGTCCGACCGAACCATGCGCTGGTCGTCTCATCGAAGGAGAAGAATGACACGAGCGAGAACGTGATTTTGAAAGTTAGGGAGGCCCTAGACGCCCGGAAAACGGGAATCCAGGTCGATAGGATAAGGAAAGTTAGAGACGGAAAAGTGGTTATTTGCTGCGGGAACAGGCCGGAGCTGGAGAAGGCGCAGAGCCGACTCAATGCTCGGGACGGCCTCGACACACAGCCCGCGGCAAACCGAGACCCGCGAGTGGTCATTCGTAACTTGCTGGGTTACAACTCCGAGGCTGACATCATTGAGTCTCTCAAGATGCAGAATCGGAAGTTGTGGCTCGGCATGGACGAGGCCCACTTTCGGGTCAAGGAGGTTTACAGGAGGAGGGCGCGGAACCCTCTCCAGGCCCATGTGGTGCTGCAGGTCTCCCCTCAGGTGTGGCGCAGGCTGACTGAGGCGGAGACCCTGTACATCGATATACAGGGCCTGACTGCCGAGGACCAGTCGCCGTTGGTGCAGTGTTCCCGGTGTCTGGGGTACGGCCACGGCCGCAGATTCTGCAAGCAGAAGGTGGACCTTTGCGCCCACTGCGGGGGGGAGCACGACCGTGCGAAGTGCCCCTCCCGCGTGGACGGGAAGGCCCCAGTCTGCGTGAACTGCGACCGGGCCGGACTGCAGACGTCGGGACACAATGCGTTCGATGGCGGCTGTCCGATAAGGCAGAAGTGGGACGGTATCGCGCGCTCCTCCATAAGCTATTGCTGAGGGCCCCGCAGTAGATGATGAACGCAAGGATCACTTTGTAGCGTTACAGGCTAACCTCCAGCGCGGCCGCCTGGCGACTCAGGAGTTAGTCATGTCCGCCCATGGGGATGGTGTCGGTGTCGCCCTGGTCCAGGAGCCTTACGTTGGCGCGGAGGGGCGGGTCGGTAGCTTCCGTGGCGTTAGGGTGGTGCAGAGGGAGTCTGCTAGGACCAAACCCGTCAAGGCGGCAGTCATGGTGTTCCGGGATGACTTGGAGGTTCTTGTGAACCCTCTAATCATCACCGAGAATATCGTGGCTGTCGTCTTAAAGGCGGGCGATTGGACCGTGGCGGCTGTCTCTGTATACCTTGAGGGCACGGAGGATATCGAGCCGTACCTTCTGCAGATACGTGACTTCATGGGCCGGGTCGGCACTGGCAGGATCCTCATGGGAGGAGACTGGAATGCTTGGAGTCCGTGGTGGGGAAGCGTCGAGGAGGACTCTCGGGGGGAGTCCCTGAGGGGGTTCTTTGATGATATGGAGCTGCACGTATTGAACGAAGGAGTCGTCCCCACCTTCGATACGGTCCGTGGGGGCAGGCGGTACACGAGTCATGTCGATGTTACTGTCTGCACCCAGGGACTGTTGAGAAGCGTCCTTGAGTGGAAAGTGGACGACTCCGTGACAAGTTCTGATCATCGAGCGATACGTGTGGTTCTGGGTCTCAAGGTGCCCTCCGGGGGTAACACCCGGTGGACGAGTCGGCGCTTCAACACCCGGAAGGCTGATTGGGGTCGTTTCACCGAGGAAATGCGGAGTGGGGTGACCGCTCGGGGCCTCACCCTGGAGCGAGTCACCAACGTCCGCAACAAGGCTGAGTTGGAGGGGGCGGTCGCGGACTTTATTGAGTCCGTGACCGAAGCGTGTGGGAGGGCTATCCCCCCACACAAACCGCCCCGACCAAAAAGCGGCTTTCCTTGGTGGAACGACGAGCTTGAAAGGCTGCGGCGCGACGTGAACACAAAGCGGCGCAGGATCCGCTGTGCCGCGCCGCGTCGCAGGCAGTATGTTGTGGACGACTACCTGAGTGCCAAGGCGGAGTACGAGCGGAGGGCGGTCAACGCCCAGACTGCGAGCTGGAAGCAGTTCTGCTCGATGCAAGAAAGGGAGTCTATGTGGGACGGTATCTTTCGGGTGCTGAGAAGGGCGTCAGGTCGTCCCGAGGACCAGCTACTCGTGGAGGGTGGAGTTGTGCAGAGCCCGGATCAATCGGTCGCGCTGCTGGCCAGAACATTCTTCGCCGATGATGACGTGTCTGTGGACTCTGAGGTCCACACCGTCATCAGAGGTCGGGCGGATCTGGTCAGCACGCGCTTACCGGGAGAGACCGACGACCCCCCGATCACCAGGGGGGAGTTGGTCCGGACTCTGCGCAGCTTCAACCCTAAGAAGGCACCGGGTCCGGATGGATTCACCAGCGATATATGTAGCAGGGTGATTAACCAGGAACTCGACCTATTCCTGGCCATCCTGAACCGGTGTCTTGACCTGGCATGCTTCCCAGCGCCGTGGAAGGAGGCATCTGTCGTGGTGTTAAGGAAGCCGGCGCGTCCAGACTATGCCCGCGCAAAGTCGTATCGCCCCATTGGACTACTTTCCATCTTGGGCAAGATATTAGAGAAAATTCTCTGCCGGCGAATCCGCTGGCACTTCTTGCCCAAGTCCAATGCGCGGCAATACGGCTTCGTTCCGCAGCGGAGCACGGAGGACGCGCTGTACGACCTGATGCAACACGTCAGAGGCATCCTCCACAAGAAGGAGATCGCCCTGATAGTCTCTCTTGACATCGAGGGGGCGTTTGACAATGCATGGTGGCCCGCTATAAAGTGTAGAATGATTGAGAAGAGGATTCCCGTTAATCTTAGACGTCTTGTCGAGGATTATTTCAGGGACCGGAGCGTAGTCGTGCGCTACGCGGGGAAGACGATGCGGAAGCCCCAGACCAAGGGCTGTGTCCAGGGCTCCATCGGTGGGCCTCTCTTCTGGAACATGCTGCTGGACCCTCTGCTGGACAACCTGGATGCGCTGGGCGCGTACGTGCAGGCGTTCGCGGATGATATCGTGCTGGTGTTCTCTGGCACACGGCGCTCGGGATCCAGCGGGATGCCAATGCCGCTTTAGCCTGTGTGCACGAGTGGGGTGTCGTAAATAAGCTCCGCTTCTCCGCCGAGAAGACTCTGGCGATGGTCGTCACGCGGAAGCTTAAATATGACACTCCGGTCGTGCAGATGGGTGGCGTTGACATCTCGATGGTGACCGAGCTCAAGATCCTCGGAGTCATCGTCGACAGTAAGTTGACCTTCAACAAGCATATTTCATATGCTTGTTGCAAGGCAACTAACCTGTATAGGAAACTGTCGGCGATGGCTCGAGTGGATTGGGGCTTGTGTCCGGAGATCATCAGGGCGATATACACCGCGGTGGTCGAACCCACCATCCTGTACGGCGCGAGCTCCTGGGCGAAAGCCGCCGAGAAGATCTCTGTGCAAAGAACCTTTGCTACCGTCCAAAGGGGCTTTGCGCAGAAGATCGCCAAGTCACATCGCACGGTGTCGCTCAATGCAGCGCTCACGCTGTCGGGTCTCCTCCCGCTCGATCTTCGAGTGTTGGAGGTCGCCCGGCTGTTTGAGTGCAAACGGGGACGTCCGATTGCTGAGCTGGAATCCCGCGAACTGGAGGAGCGTAGGGCCTTTACGGAGGCCCCTCACCCCGCCAGTGAGCCAGATGTTGAATATCAGTGTCTGGAGAATATGCTCCCCGAAACTGTGGCTCAGCTACAGCTCCCCGCTCATCTGATTTACACAGACGGTAGTAAATCGGATGAGGGGGTCGGGGCGGCATATTCATACTGGCGGGATGGGTCCGAGATTCGGACCAAGCGAATGAGGCTGGAGCCGATGTGTACCGTCTTTCAGGCGGAGCTGCTCGCGATAGCCAGGGCTACGGACCTGGTTGTCCTGAGAGGCTTCGACTGCGCGGCGGTGCTCAGCGACTCTCGATCCTCGCTCGACTTGATCCGAAACCCGGAAACGCACCACCCCCCTTGCTACCCATATTCGTAAGAATATTAGGGAGCAAGAGGGGAGTGGTAAAATCCTCCGGTTCTTCTGGGTGAAAGCTCATGTCGGGATCCCCGGCAATGAGCGCGCCGACGAATTGGCTAGGCAGGCGGCGGCCCAGTCCAGGGTCGCCCCAGCGTATGACAGGTGTCCGGTCTCATACGTCAAGCGACGTTTGAGGGAGGGCACAGTAGCTGTCTGGAACGGGAGGTACACCGGCGGGGCCACGGCTGGGGTCACGCGAATGTTCTTCCCCGATGTGGTGCGCGCGCGCAAGGTCCTGAAGTGCCTCGACAGGACGTCTATCTGGGCGCAAATTTTGACTGGTCACGGCGGCTTCGCCGCGTACCTGCACAAGTTTAAATTGAAAGATAGTCCGGCCTGTGTGTGTGACACACAGGCATCCGAAACGGTTCAGCATCTATTATTAGAATGCCCGAGGCACGACCGCGACAGGTACGACCTGGAAGTAAGCACTGGTATAAAATTGACGGAAACATCCATAGCCGACCTCATGGCGGACAAACACTCCAGGCCGTACCTGGAGCGGTTTTGCCTCAAAGTTGCAAAATTGAGCATAGAACGAAATCGGACAAGGGCAGCACAGCCAAACACTGTGCCGTCGGCAAGAATTGTTGAAGTATAAAATTGTATAGAAGTAATAGAAGTAAGATAGCTTAAGCAAAATAAGATTAATTGTAATATGATATAAAGAAAAGAATGACTAAGAAAAGAAAAGAATATTGACAGGGAAAAAAGCAACCCAAAAAAGAAATGACAAGGCCAATGCCGCAAAAAAACAAGACGCGGAAAAAATAGAATTGGCGAAAATAAAAATGGCAAACAATGATTCTTGCCAAGCAAGAAGAAAAGAGACGGCATATATTTAAAAAAAAAAAAAAAAAAAAAAAAAAAAACCTAACCTAACCTAACCTAACCTTTTTTTTTTTTTTTTTTTTTTTTTGTTGTCGCTGGGGAAAATGACAATTACGCATCCCCTCCCGTCGGGGGACGGGAAGGGTATGTGGGACTCCCCGGGAGAGAGCCTCCCGGTATACCCACTAAAAACCCCAGCGGCGCTCCGGCATCGCCATAGTGGCGGGGGAGTGGGAAACTAGCACAGCCTGGGCTTCCTCTCCCCCGCCGGCGAAACCCGCCTAGTAAGGCGGGCCCTCATTTGCCCCTCCTAGGAGGGGGACCGAAGCTCCCACACGTGGTGAGCCCTGCAAGGCGGGCGCGGGCACCCCCGTGCCTCACGCCCGCCGCTCACCTCAGGGCGGGAGAAAGCGGGCGAAATCCCGCCTTCTCCTGCCCCTACGCCGCCTACGGAGCGCCGGAGCGAGGGGATCCTCCTCCCGCTCGCGCTCCGCGGCCTCCTTCTGCGACATCACGAGCTCGCAGAAGGAGGCCATCGCCGCCCAGGCCCCCTCGCTCCCCACCATCGCTCTGACGACGGCGGGCAGCGAGAGGTCCCCTCCTACCGCCGCGACAAGATCGCGGCGCGGCACGGCCCACGACGGGCACACCGCGAGGGTGTGGTCCGCCGTGTCCTCCGCCGCGCCGCAACCGTGGCACGACGGCGTTTCCTCTCGTCCTATCCGGTGCAGGTACCTGCCGAAGCAGCCGTGACCGGAGAGTACCTGCACCAGACGGAAGGAGAGGAACCCGTGACGCCTGTCGAGCCAGTCCTTCAGGACTGGCCCGATGGCGTCGAGGGTGCGACGGCCGAACACCGCGGAGGCGAGGTCGCGCGTCCAATGTTGGACGATGGCGTCCCTCGCCTCCCGGCGGACGGCCTCCCTCAACTCCGGGGCCGGACGCTCGCCCAGCGCCCTGCGCCCCGCCGTCCACTCGTACACTCTGGCGAGCACCCAGGCCTCGAGCTCCCAAGGCGGGGTGCTCGCCAGAGCGCATGCCGAAGCGAAGCCTACCGTGCGGTAGGCCCGCGCTACCCGCTGGGCGATGGCCCTTTGGGGCGCCCGAAGGGTGGTGAGGTTCTCCCTCCTGTGGAGGGAGTCCGCCCAAATTGGGGGCCCCGTAAAGGGCCATGCTCCTCAGTATGCCGGCGTATAACCGCCGGCAACGACTGCTCGGCCCTCCCATGTTCGGCATGAGCCATGAGAGGGCGTCCGCGGCTTTCAGCAGGAACCTAACCTAACCTAACCTTTTTTTTTTTTTTTTTTTTTTTTTTTTTTTTTTTTTTTTTTTTTTTTTTTTTTTTTTTTTTTGACGCTGTGGGAATGCATTTACGCACCATACCCCGAAGGGCGTGTGTGGGACTCGCCCAGCTCTGTAGCCAGGAATACCCACTAAACCCAACAGCGGCACACCGACATCGCCTTAGTGGCGGGGTCATGGGATGTAGCAAGCCTGCCGTCCACAACCCCGCCGGCGATTCCTGCCCGAAGGCAGGCCCACAGTGGGCCCTCCATAGGGAGGGGCCCGGCTGGTCACGTCTCCGTGTGCGAGAAGACGCAGCAGCCACGGGTTTTTTAGCGAGGTGTCCTTCCTCTTAGCCCCACTCGTTTGCCCCGGAAGCAAACGGGGCCCCCAGCTCCTCTCAGTGAGGAGACCGGGTTGCCCGACGGTGACCCGGAGTCCAGGTCACGTCAGCCACCTGGAGTGGTGGCCGACCCGCCGCGCGTGACCGCCGAAGCGGTCCCCACTTCTGGTTTTGGTCCGCGCCGGTAAACCGGTAACCCCCATATCTGGGGGCCGTTCCCCTATCCGCCACCTGGGGACGCGTCCGATGGCAGGTCCAGAAACTGCACACGGAAACCTAACCTAACCTTTTTTTTTTTTTTTTTTTTTTTGACGCTGTGGGAATGCATTTACGCACCATACCCCGAAGGGCGTGTGTGGGACTCGCCCAGCTCTGTAGCCAGGAATACCCACTAAACCCAACAGCGGCACACCGACATCGCCTTAGTGGCGGGGTCATGGGATGTAGCAAGCCTGCCGTCCACAACCCCGCCGGCGATTCCTGCCCGAAGGCAGGCCCACAGTGGGCCCTCCATAGGGAGGAGCCCGGCTGGTCACGTCTCCGTGTGCGAGAAGACGCAGCAGCCACGGGTTTTTTAGCGAGGTGTCCTTCCTCTTAGCCCCACTCGTTTGCCCGGAAGCAAACGGGGCCCCCAGCTCCTCTCAGTGAGGAGGCCGGGTTGCCCGACGGTGACCCGGAGTTCGGGTCACGTCAGCCACCTGGAGTGGTGGCCGACCCGCCGCGCGTGACCGCCGAAGCGGTCCCCACTTCTGGTTTTGGTCCGCGCCGGTAAACCGGTAACCCCCATATCTGGGGGCCGTTCCCCTATCCGCCACCTGGGGACGCGTCCGATGGCAGGCCAGAAACTGCGCACGGAAACCTAACCTAACCTTTTTTTTTTTTTTTTTTTTTGTTCTCGCTGGGGAAAATGACAATTACGCATCCCCACCCGTCGGGGGACGGGCAGGGTATGTGGGACTCCCCGGGAGAGAGCCTCCCGGTATACCCACTAAAAACCCCAGCGCAACTCCGGCATCGCCAAAGTGGCGGGGGAGTGGGAAACTAGCTCAGCCTCAGCTACCTCTCCCCCGCCGGCGAAACCCGCCTGAGAAGGCGGGCCCTCATTTGCCCCTCTTAAAGAGGGGCCGTGGCTCCCGCGTGGTGAGCGGTGCAGGGCGGGCGCGGGCACCCCCGTGCCTCACGCCCGCCGCTCACCTCAGGGCGGGAGAAAGCGGGCGAAATCCCGCCTTCTCCTGCCCCTACGCCGCCTACGGAGCGCCGGAGCGAGGGGATCCTCCTCTCGCTCCCGCTCCGCGGCCTCCTTCTGCGACATCACGACCTCGCAGAAGGAGGCCATCGCCGCCCAGGCCCCCTCGCTCCCCACCATCGCTCTGACGACGGCGGGCAGCGAGAGGTCCCCTCCTACCGCCGCGACAAGATCGCGGCGCGGCACGGCCCACGACGGACACACCGCGAGGGTGTGGTCCGCCGTGTCCTCCGCCGCGCCGCAACTGTGGCACGACGGCGTCTCCTCTCGTCCTATCCGGTGCAGGTACCTGCCGAAGCAGCCGTGACCGGAGAGTACCTGCACCAGACGGAAGGAGAGGAACCCGTGACGCCTGTCGAGCCAGTCCTTCAGGACCGGCCCGATGGCGTCGAGGGTGCGACGGCCGAACACCGCGGAGGCGAGGTCGCGTGTCCAATGTTGGACGATGGCGTCCCTCGCCTCCCGGCGGACGGCCTCCCTCAGCTCCGGGGCCGGACGCTCGCCAAGCGCCCTGCGCCCCGCCGTCCACTCGTACACTCTGGCGAGCACCCAGGCCTCGAGCTCCCAAGGCGGGGTGCTCGCCAGAGCGCATGCCGAAGCGAAGCCTACCGTGCGGTAGGCCCGCGCTGCCCGCTGGGCGATGGCCCTTTGGGGCGCCCGAAGAGCGGTGACGTTCTCCCTCCTATGGAGGGAGTCCGCCCAAATGGGCGCCCCATACAGGGCCATGCTCCGCAGTATGCCGGCGTACAACCGCCGGCAATGACTGCTCGGCCCTCCCATGTTCGGCATGAGCCATGAGAGGGCGTCCGCGGCTTTCAGCAGGCGCGTCGACAGCCCGCTGAAGTGCGGGCCGAAGCGCCACCTGCTGTCAAGCATGAGGCCCAGATACTTTATCTGGGCCTCGACCCGGATCCTGACGCCCTCCACAAAAATGTGGGCGTCAGGTGGGGGGCGCTGCCGGGGGCCGTGAAAGAACACGGCCTCCGTTTTGTGCAGCGCCACCCTCAAGCCCAGACGGCGGATCCTCCCCGCCACCAAGGATCCGCCCGCCGAGGCCAAACTGGCCGTCTCCCGGAAGGTGCTCCCGCGGGAAGTGAGGAGAGTGTCATCTGCGTAGCAGATGACACTCGTACCTCGTAGGAGGATTCCCCGCAGGAGCCAGTCATAACCGACGTTCCACAGAAGAGGCCCTAGAACGGACCCCTGTGGAACGCCGGTTTCCACGCCATACCGCCGGACCTGGCCAGCCCCGTCCACGAGGAGGACGGCACGGTCCTCCAAGTAGCTGGCCAGGAGGCCCCGCAAGTAAAGGGGCACACCGTGGAACCGGAGCGCCTCCAGGATGGTGGAGTGGGGGATGGAGTTGAAGGCGTTGGCAATGTCGAATGACACAGCCAACACTCCATCCCCCACTCCTACCGCCTCTGTCACCTGGCCCTTGAGAAGGGCCAGGGCGTCCACTGTCGAACGCCCAGCTCGAAAACCGAACTGGGCGTCCGACAGGTCCGGTCCCACGTTCCGCAGATGGCGCTTCAGGCGGGCGGCGATAATCCCCTCGAACATCTTACCGGCCTCGTCAAGCAAGACGATGGGCCGGTAAGCCGAGGGGGAGTCCGCCGGCCGCCCTTCCTTCCGGAGGAGGCACAGTTGGCCTTCCCGCCAAGGTTTCGGGAACCTCCCCGACGCGAAGCACGCGTCAAAGAGGTCCCCGAAACCTTCCCTCCATCTCGGTGACCGCGATGGCCACCACCCTGGCGGGAACGCCGTCCGGGCCAGGAGCCGTCTTTTTGGCGCGGAGACGGAGAGTCGCCGCGCCAAATTCCTCCTCTGAAACCGGAGGAGGAGGAGCTTCCTCCTCCGGTTCTTCCCTTGGCGGGCCCATCACTGGTGGGGTGAAGTGCGGATCCCTGCGCGGAAACAGGGACCGCACCACCCCATCCAGGAGCGCTGGTTCCAGGGTCTCGGCAACCGGGGGACCAATGCGACGCAGTTTGTTCCGCGCCGCCTTATATGGCCTCCCGAATGGGTCGTTGTCGAGACCCTCCAGCAGCTCAGCCCTCGCCGCGTCCTTGGCGGCGCCGATGGCCGACTTGAAGGCCGCCCTCGCCTCCACGTATGTGGAGTAGAGGCGGTCCTCTTCGGCCTCGTCCCGTCGGCGCCGCCGACGCGAGCGGGTGTAGGCCCGCCGTGCCGCCACGCAGGTGGCCCGCAGCCCCGCCAACTCCTCCGACCACCAGTAAACGGCGCGTCGGGGAGGTGGACGTCTCGACCGAGGCATGCTGGCGTTGCACACCTCGGTCAATGACCCCCTCAGTCGGGCCGCCGCCGCGTCCACGTCCAGGACGTCCCCGCCGGGACCTGGCCAAAGCCAGTCCTGGACGAACGCGGCCTCCCGTGCCGCCTCCCGATCCAGGTGGGTCAGAGCCCACCTTGGAAACGGGGAACGGCCCGACGATGAGGGGGTGCTGCGGCGCCCCCGTGGATTCTGGGGGGCGATCTCGAAGCGCACGTAGCGGTGATCCGAGATCGTCTCCCCCAGTTCCACCCTCCAGTTCTGAATGCGGGCGGCCAGTGCGTGCGTAGCGAAGGTGAGGTCCACTATGGACCCGCCCTGCCGCCGCACGCACGTCTGGACGCTCCCCCTATTCAAGAGGGAGAGACCAGACGAGGCCGCCCACAATTCCACCGCCCGCCCGCGGGCGTCGGTGGCCGGGTTTCCCCAGACCACCGACTTGGCATTCAGGTCTCCCATCACGGAGACCTGTCGTGGCGCCGTCCTCCCGATGACCGCCGTCAGGACCCCGAGGAAATCCTCGAAGTCCTGGAGAGGGCGGTTTGGGGAGAAGTAGACCCCCACAAGGGCCAACCCTCCCCACGCGGCGGCCACGTATCCCGGTCCCCTCTCTAAGAGCGAGAGGGGAGGGGAGTCCGAGGAAGACCGCGCCACGATTGCCACCGAGCCGTCACTATCTCCCAGCCAATTGCTGGGAGTATAGTACGGCTCGGCCACCACTGCCACATCCACCAACCACTCGGCCATTGACTGCACCAGCAGGTCCTGGGCAGCCCGGCAGTGGTTGGTGTTTGCCTGCAAGATGCGATGGTCGGTACCCATTATTCGACCATCGCATCACCCTCGGCCACCGCCGCTGCGATCACAGCGGGGGTGGTGGCAGCAGCGGCAGGACGGCTTATAGCCGCCTGCGGCTTGCCCTTCTTGGAGGGAGGACGGCACGACGTCCCCCCCATGACGTGGTCGGCGGGGCGACCACTATCAGCGCATGCCGCGCAATGCGGCTTGGCGGCCTCGCACGAGGCCGCCTTATGCCCCTGTTGCCCGCAGCGGAAGCAGGTGTCCGCCCTATCCACGGAGGACGGACACGTGGCTCGGGTGTGGCCAATCCCCAGGCACTTGAAGCAGCGCATCGGCGCTGCCTCAAGCACCCGGATCACGGCCCGGCTAAAGCCCACTATTAGCCGCCCCTGACATTTAGCCTGGGCGGCCAACACTGCGGCGACTGGGCACACCAGCCGGATAGTGCCCAGTCCACCGCGGCCGGGCCTAATCTCCCGAGCCTGCACCGCTGCGGGGTCGCAGCCTCCTGCCAAGGCGATGGCGGCCACCACCTCCTCCTTGGTGACCGAGTCATCAAGACCGGTCACCTCGATGGAGGTGGTTTTGGTCGGCCTGGCGACCTTCGCCACGTCGGCGAGGACCTCCCGCAACTTGGTCGCGAAGAGGTCCGCATTTTTGCCGCCGTCCTTCCCCGGAAACTCGAATAAACGAGCTCCGGTTTGGGTCCGGCGGCAAGCGCCTATCCCCAACTCGGCGGGGTTGGCGACGGTACGAGCCCGTCTCAGGACGGACTCGTACGTTACCCCCTTCTCCGCGGCCTCGGGCACGATGGTCACCGTGACCGCCGCGGTTTTGGGGGCAACCAACTTCGGCGCCTTTGTGGCCGCCGCTGCAGCTGCCGGGGCAGCCGCCGGGGCAGCCTTCGGGGCAGCCGTGGCCTGGGTCGCCTTCTTGCCCTTTCCCCCCTTCCTAACCACCTCTGACCACGACTGGTTGGCTGGGGTGGTGGAGGGGAGGAGGGCGTCTCCCTGCTGAACCTGGGGGGGCGCCGTGATGGCAACCGGCCCCGGTTTGGCGCCCGCACTCGTACTGGGGGTAGGCTGAGCCCCCGGCGACTTCTTCCCCTTGCCTTTGCCCTTTGAGGGCTTCGGGGCCTGGGGAGCCGCTGTCGGCGCCTTGTCGGCCGCTAGCGGCGGACGGAGCCGCCTCTCCGGCAGCAGGCGGTCCTCTATGCCTGCGAAGCAGGCACGAGTGAACGCCCTCTCCTCCATGACCACCTTGCGGAACAATTCCTCAAGGTTGGAGGAGGAGGGGGCGGGAACCGCCGCCGCCGACGGGGCCGCTGCCGACGCGGCCGCTGCCGACGGGGCCGAGGCCGACGGGGACGGGGCCGTAGCCTCAGCCAGCTTCTTATGAAGCTGGCTAACCTCAGCTTGCAGGCGATCGACCCTCGCCTGCAGCTGCCTCGTCTCGTCTGACGCAGTGCGCTGCGTCAGCTCCAGGATGATGCCGTGCAAACTTGTTGCACGGCATTTCAGGGCCTTCTGGAAGGTCCCCTTGAGGTTGGAGGACCTGGAGGCGACCTCGACGATCTCCTCCTTGTCCTCCTCCGCCAAGCGGACCAACTCAGCCACTGACAGGCCGTCGAAACTGACGAGGGCCGAACCATAACCGGCCCTCGCCTTGGTTGCGCGCCTCTCCTTGGCGGCAACCAACTCCTCCAGTTCCAGCTCGGCCTCGGCCCGTCTGGCCAAGCCGAGCTGGCGCTGGGCGACTGCCAGACCCACATCGTGGGTTCCGGCCTGAGAACAAGTCGAAGGCGAAGCAGATGTCTGCTTCGCCTTCGACTTCCTCTTGGGCTTACTCTTGCCCGAGTCCGAGGAACCCTCGGACCCGAGCTTTAAGTAAGCCCTCTTCAGGCTGCTCTCTGCAGCCACCCCACATACGGACGAGTCCAAGGCCACGGACTCGACATCCGAGTCCGAGAACTCGTCCGCCACGCTCATGCAGAGGCTAGCCGCGGATGGTGCGCGACTGGCCTCTGAGGCCGACAATACGTCGGGGTGGCCCTGAGAAGGGCCTTTTGTTTGGCCCTGAGAAGGGCCTTTGGGTTGGCCCTTAGAAGGGCCTTTTGGTTGGCCCTGAGAAGGGCCTTTTGGGACGAAACGCCCGGCAGCGTTTCTCAATGGCTTCGACATATCGACAACCAACAACCACAATAAAAATAAAACCACAATAAAATACTATTAAAAACCACAATCGAATAAAAACCCTCAATAAAATAAAATCCACAATAAAATAATCCACTACGTACGCAATCGCCCTCAGAATATAATAAAATCGCAAGATCGCGTAGGTCACAGTGCCTGTTAGCCACCGGTCTGCCACTCCGTTACGGTGGTCAGACACGGCGTTGCCCGGGGTACACTGCGAGGAAGTCAGCACTGTGGGGCGTACCCCAACCTAACCTAACCTTTTTTTTTTTTTTTTTTTTTTTTTTTTTTTTTTTTTTTTTTTTTTTTTTTTTTTTTTTTTTTTTTTTTTTTTTTTTTGACGCTGTGGGAATGCATTTACGCACCATACCCCGAAGGGCGTGTGTGGGACTCGCCCAGCTCTGTAGCCAGGAATACCCACTAAACCCAACAGCGGCACACCGACATCGCCTTAGTGGCGGGGTCATGGGATGTAGCAAGCCTGCCGTCCACAACCCCGCCGGCGATTCCTGCCCGAAGGCAGGCCCACAGTGGGCCCTCCATAGGGAGGGGCCCGGCTGGGTACGTCTTCGTGTGCGAGAAGACGCAGCAGCCAAGGGTTTTTTAGCGAGGTGTCCTTCCTCTTAGCCCCACTCGTTTGCCCGGAAGCAAACGGGGCCCCCAGCTCCTCTCAGTGAAGAGGCCGGGTTGCCCGACGGTGACCCGGAGTTCGGGTCACGTCAGCCACCTGGAGTGGTGGCCGACCCGCCGCGCGTGACCGCCGAAGCGGTCCCCACTTCTGGTTTTGGTCCGCGCCGGTAAACCGGTAACCCCCATATCTGGGGGCCGTTCCCCTATCCGCCACCTGGGGACGCGTCCGATGGCAGGTCCAGAAACTGCGCACGGAAACCTAACCTAACCTTTTTTTTTTTTTTTTTTTTTTTTTTTTTGTTCTCGCTGGGGAAAATGACAATTACGCATCCCCACCCGTCGGGGGACGGGCAGGGTATGTGGGACTCCCCGGGAGAGAGCCTCCCGGTATACCCACTAAAAACCCCAGCGCAACTCCGGCATCGCCATAGTGGCGGGGGAGTGGGAAACTAGCACAGCCTAAGCTACCTCTCCCCCGCCGGCGAAACCCGCCTAGGAAGGCGGGCCCTCATTAGCCCCTCTTAGAGAGGGGCCGTGGCTCCCGCGTGGTGAGCGGTGCAAGGCGGGCGCGGGCACCCCCGTGCCTCACGCCCGCCGCTCACCTCAGGGCGGGAGAAAGCGGGCGAAATCCCGCCTTCTCCTGCCCCTACGCCGCCTGCGGAGCGCCGGAGCGAGGGGATCCTCCTCCCGCTCGCGCTCCGCGGCCTCCTTCTGCGACATCACGACCTCGCAGAAGGAGGCCATCGCCGCCCAGGCCCCCTCGCTCCCCACCATCGCTCTGACAACGGCGGGCAGCGAGAGGTCCCCTCCTACCGCCGCGACAAGATCGCGGCGCGGCACGGCCCACGACGGGCATACCGCGAGGGTGTGATCCGCCGTGTCCTCAGCCGCGCCGCAACCGTGGCACGACGGCGTCTCCTCTCGTCCTATCCGGTGCAGGTACCTGCCGAAGCAGCCGTGACCGGAGAGTACCTGCACCAGACGGAAGGAGAGGAACCCGTGACGCCTGTCGAGCCAGTCCTTCAGGACCGGCCCGATGGCGTCGAGGGTGCGACGGCCGAACACCGCGGAGGCGAGGTCGCGCGTCCAATGTTGGACGATGGCGTCCCTCGCCTCCCGGCGGACGGCCTCCCTCAGCTCCGGGGCCGGACGCTCGCCCAGCGCCCTGCGCCCCGCCGTCCACTCGTACACTCTGGCGAGCACCCAGGCCTCGAGCTCCCAAGGCGGGGTGCTCGCCAGAGCGCATGCCGAAGCGAAGCCTACCGTGCGGTAGGCCCGCGCTGCCCGCTGGGCGATGGCCCTTTGGGGCGCCCGAAGAGCGGTGACGTTCTCCCTCCTGTGGAGGGAGTCCGCCCAAATGGGCGCCCCATACAGGGCCATGCTCCGCAGTATGCCGGCGTATAACCGCCGGCAATGACTGCTCGGCCCTCCCATGTTCGGCATGAGCCATGAGAGGGCGTCCGCGGCTTTCAGCAGGCGCGTCGACAGCCCGCTAAAATGCGGGCCGAAGCGCAGCCTGCTGTCCAGCATGAGGCCCAGATACTTGATCTGGGCCTCAACCCCGACCCTTACCCCCTCCACATAGATGTGGGCGTCGGGTGGGAGGCGCTGCCGGGGGCCGTGAAAGAACACGGCCTCCGTTTTGTGCAGCGCCACCCTCAAGCCCAGGCGGCGGATCCTCCCCGCCACCAAGGATCCGCCCGCCGAGGCCAAACTGGCCGCCTCCCTATAACTGCTCCCGCGGGAAGTGAGGAGAGTGTCATCTGCGTAGCAGATGACACTCGTGCCTCGCAGAAGAGTTCCCCGCAGGAGCCAGTCATAACCGACGTTCCACAGAAGAGGCCCTAGAACGGACCCCTGTGGAACGCCGGTTCCCACAGCGTATCTCCGGAGCTGGCCAGCCCCGTCTACGAGGAGGACAGCACGGTCCTCCAGGTAGCTGGCCAGGAGGCCCCTCAAGTAAAGGGGCACTCCGTGGAACCGCAGCGCCTCCAGGATGGTGGAGTGGGGGATGGAGTTGAAGGCGTTGGCAATGTCGAATGACACAGCCAACACTCCATCCCCCACTCCTACCGCCTCTGTCACCTGGCCCTTGAGACGGGCCAGGGCGTCCACTGTCGAACGCCCAGCTCGAAAACCGAACTGGGCGTCCGACAGGTCCGGTCCCACGCTCCGAAGATGACACTTCAGGCGGCCGGCGATGATCCCCTCGAACATTTTACCGACCTCATCGAGCAGAACGATGGGCCGGTATGCCGAGGGGGAGTCCGCCGGCCGTCCCTCCTTGTGGAGGAGGCACAATTGGCCTTCCCGCCAAGGTTTCGGGAACCTCCCCGACGCGAAGCACGCGTCGAAGAGGTCCCGAAACCTCCCCTCCATCTCGGTGGCCGCGATGGCCACCACCCTGGCGGGAACGCCGTCGGGGCCAGGAGCCGTCTTTTTGGCGCGGAGACGGAGTGTCGCCGCGCCAAATTCCTCCTCTGAAACCGGAGGAGGAGGAGCTTCCTCCTCCGGTCCTTCCCTTGGCGGGCCCATCGCTGGTGGGGTGAAGTGCGGATCCCTGCGCGGAAACAGGGACCGCACCACCCCATCCAGGAGCGCTGGCTCCAGGGTCTCGGCAACCGGGGGACCAATGCGACGCAGTTTGTTCCGCGCCGTCTTATATGGTCTCCCGAATGGGTCGTTGTCGAGACCCTCCAGCAGCTCAGCCCTCGCCGCGTCCTTGGCGGCGCCGATGGCCGACTTAAAGGCCGCCCTCGCCCCCACGTATGTGGAGTAGAGGCGGCCCTCTTCGGCCTCGTCCCGTCGGCGCCGCCGACGCGATCGGGTGTAGGCCCGCCGTGCCGCCACGCAGGTGGCCCGCAGCTCCGCCAACTCCTCCGACCACCAGTACACGGCGCGTCGGGGAGGTGGACGTCTCGACCGAGGCATGCTGGCGTTGCACACCTCGGTCAATGACCCCCTCAGTCGGGCCGCCGCCGCGTCCACGTCCAGGACGTCCCCGCCGGGACCTGGCCAAAGCCAGTCCTGGACGAACGCGGCCTCCCGTGCCGCCTCCCGATCCAGGTGGGTCAGAGCCCACCTTGGAAACGGGGAACGGCCCGACGATGAGGGGGTGCTGCGGCGCCCCCGTGGATTCTGGGGGGAGATCTCGAATCGCACGTAGCGGTGATCCGAGATCGTCTCCCCCAGTTCCACCCTCCAGTTCTGAATGCGGGCGGCCAGTGCGGGCGCGGCAAAGGTGAGGTCCACTATGGACCCGCCCTGCCGCCGCACGCACGTCTGGACGCTCCCCCTATTCAAGAGGGAGAGACCAGACGAGGCCGCCCACAATTCCACCGCCCGCCCGCGGGCGTCGGTGGCCGGGTTTCCCCAGACCACCGACTTGGCATTCAGGTCTCCCATCACGGAGACCTGACGTGGCGCCGTCCTCCCGATGACCGCCGTCAGGACCCCGAGGAAATCCTCGAAGTCCTGGAGAGGGCGGTTTGGGGAGAAGTAGACCCCCACAAGGGCCAACCCTCCCCACGCGGCGGCCACGTATCCCGGTCCCCTCTCTAAGAGCGAGAGGGGAGGGGAGTCCGAGGAAGACCGCGCCACGATTGCCACCGAGCCGTCACTATCTCCCAGCCAATTGCTGGGAGTATAGTACGGCTCGGCCACCACTGCCACATCCACCAACCACTCGGCCATTGACTGCACCAGCAGGTCCTGGGCAGCCCGGCAGTGGTTGGTGTTTGCCTGGAGGATGCGATGGTCGGCACCCATTACTCGACCATCGCATCACCCTCGGCCACCGCCGCTGCGATCACAGCGGGGGTTGTGGCAGCAGCGGCAGGACGGCTTATAGCCGCCTGCGGCTTGCCCTTCTTGGAGGGAGGACGGCATGACGTGCCCCCCATGACGTGGTCGGCGGGGCGACCACTGTCGGCGCACGCAGCGCAGTGCGGCTTGGCGGCATCGCACGAGGCCGCCATATGCCCCTGCTTCCCGCAGCGGAAACATGTGTCCGCCCTGTCCACGGTGGACGGACACATGGCTCGGGTGTGGCCGATGCCGAAGCACTTGAAGCAGCGCATCGGCGCTGCCTCAAGTACCCGGATCACGGCCCGGCTAAAGCCCACGAATAACCGCCCCTGGCATTTAGCCTGGGCGGCCAACACTGCGGCGACTGGGCACACCAGCCGGATAGTGCCCAGTCCACCGCGGCCGGGCCTAATCTCCCGAGCCTGCACCGCTGCGGGGTCGCAGCCTCCTGCCGAGGCGATGGCGGCCACCACCTCCTCCTTGGTGACCGAGTCATCAAGACCGGTCACCTCGATGGCCGTGGACTTCACCGGCCTGGCCACCTTCGCCACATCGGCAAGGGCCTCCCGCACCTTGCTGGCGAACAAATCGGCATTTCTGCCGCCGTCCTTCCCCGGAAACTCGAATAACCGAGCTCCGGTTTGGGTCCGACGGCAGGCACCGATTCCCAGCTGGGCGGGGTCTGCGACGGTACGAGCCCGTCTCAGGACGGACTCGTACGTTACCCCCCTTCTCCGCGGCCTCGGGCACGATGGTCACCGTGACCGCCGCGGTTTTGGGGGCAACCAACTTCGGCGCCTTTGTGGTCGCCGCTGCAGCTGCCGGCGCAGCCGCCGGGGCAGCCGCCGAGGCAGCCGGGGCCTGGGACGCCTTCTTCTTGCCCCTTTTCACCACCTCTGACCACGGCTGGTTGGACGGGGTGGTGGAGGGGAGAAGGGCGTCGACCTCTCGAACCTGTGGGGCGGGTGCCGCGATGGCAGCCGGCCCCGGTTTGGCGCCCGCACTCGTACCGGGGGGAGACGGAGCCCCCGGCGACTTCTTCCCCTTGCCTTTGCCCTTTGAGGGCTTCGGGGCCTGGGGAGCCGCTGTCGGCGCCTTGTCAGCCGCTAGCGGCGGACGGAGCCGCTTCTCCGGCAGCAGGCGGTCCTCTATGCCTGCGAAGCAGGCACGAGTGAACGCCCTCTCCTCCATGACCACCTTGCGGAACAATTCCTCAAGGTTGGAGGAGGAGGGGGCGGGAACCGCTGCCACCGGGGCCGCTGCCGACGGAGCCGCTGCCGACGGGGGCGGGGCCGTAGCCTCAGCCAGCTTCTTATGAAGCTGGCTGACCTCCGCTTGCAGGCGATCCACCCTCGCCTGCAGCTGCCGCGTCTCCTCCGACGCAGTGCGCTGCGTCAGTTCCGCTACAATGCCGTGCAGGCTAGTTGCACGGCATTTGAGGGCCTTTTGAAAGGTCCCCTTTAGGTTGGAGGACCTGGAGGCGACCTCGACGATCTCCTCCATGTCCTCCTTCGCCAGCTGAGCCAGCTCAGCCACGGAGAGTCCGTCGAAAGTGGCTAGGGCGGAACCGTACCCGGCCCTCGCCTTGGTTGCGCGCCTCTCCTTGGCGGCAACCAACTCCTCCAGTTCCAGCTCGGCCTCGGCCCGTCTGGCCAAGCCGAGCCGGCGCTGGGCGACAGCCAGACCCACATCGTGGATGCCGGCTTGAGAAGAAGTCGAAGGCGAAGCAGATGTCTGCTTCGCCTTCGACTTCCTCTTGGGCTTACTCTTGCCCGAGTCCGAGGAACCCTCGGACCCGAGCTTTAAGTATGCCCTCTTCAAGCTGCTTTCCGCAGCCACCCCACAAACGGACGAGTCCAAGACTACGGATTCGACATCCGAGTCTGAAAACTCGTCCGCTCCACTCATGCAGAAGCTAGCCGCGGATGGTGCGCGACTAGCCTCTGAGGCCGACAATACGTCGGGGTGGCCCTGAGAAGGGCCTTTTGTTTGGCCCTGAGAAGGGCCTTTGGGTTGGCCCTGAGAAGGGCCGTTTGGTTGGCCCTGAGAAGGGCCTTTTGATACGAAACGCCCGGAGGCATTTCGTAGTGGTTTCGACATAGCGAAAACCAAAAACCACACTAATAAAAACAAATAAAAACCTCAATTAAAACCAACCCACAATAATCAACCTAACCTTTTTTTTTTTTTTTTTTTTTTTTTTTTTTTTTTTTTTTTTTTTTTTTTTTTTTTTTGATGTCGCTGGGGAAAATGACAATTACGCATCCCCACCCGTCGGGGGACGGGCAGGGTATGTGGGACTCCCCGGGAGAGAGCCTCCCGGTATACCCACTAAAAACCCCAGCGGCGCTCCGGCATCGCCATAGTGGCGGGGGAGTGGGAAACTAGCATAGCCTCGCTACCTCTCCCCCGCCGGCGAAACCCGCCTACTAAGGCGGGCCCTCATTTGCCCCTCTTAAGGAGGGGCCGTGGCTCCCGCGTGGTGAGCGGTGCAAGGCGGGCGCGGGCACCCCCGTGCCTCACGCCCGCCGCTCACCTCAGGGCGGGAGAAAGCGGGCGAAATCTCGCCTTCTCCTGCCCCTACGCCGCCTGCGGAGCGCCGGAGCGAGGGGATCCTCCTCCCGCTCGCGCTCCGCGGCCTCCTTCTGCGACATCACGACCTCGCAGAAGGAGGCCATCGCCGCCCAGGCCCCCTCGCTCCCCACCATCGCTCTGACGACGGCGGGCAGCGAGAGGTCCCCTCCTACCGCCGCGACAAGATCGCGGCGCGGCACGGCCCACGACGGGCACACCGCGAGGGTGTGGTCCGCCGTGTCCTCCGCCGCGCCGCAACCGTGGCACGACGGCGTTTCCTCTCGTCCTATCCGGTGCAGGTACCTGCCGAAGCAGCCGTGACCGGAGAGTACCTGCACCAGACGGAAGGAGAGGAACCCGTGACGCCTGTCGAGCCAGTCCTTCAGGACTGGCCCGATGGCGTCGAGGGTGCGACGGCCGAACACCGCGGAGGCGAGGTCGCGCGTCCAATGTTGGACGATGGCGTCCCTCGCCTCCCGGCGGACGGCCTCCCTCAACTCCGGGGCCGGACGCTCGCCCAGCGCCCTGCGCCCCGCCGTCCACTCGTACACTCTGGCGAGCACCCAGGCCTCGAGCTCCCAAGGCGGGGTGCTCGCCAGAGCGCATGCCGAAGCGAAACCTACCGTGCGGTAGGCCCGCGCTACCCGCTGGGCGATGGCCCTTTGGGGCGCCCGAAGGGTGGTGAGGTTCTCCCTCCTGTGGAGGGAGTCCGCCCAAATTGGGGCCCCGTAAAGGGCCATGCTCCTCAGTATGCCGGCGTATAACCGCCGGCAACGACTGCTCGGCCCTCCCATGTTCGGCATGAGCCATGAGAGGGCGTCCGCGGCTTTCAGCAGGCGCGTCGACAGCCCGCTAAAGTGCGGGCCGAAGCGCAGCCTGCTGTCCAGCATGAGGCCCAGATACTTCATCTGGGCCTCAACCCCGACCCTCACCCCCTCCACATAAATGTGGGCGTCGGGTGGGGGGCGCCGCCGGGGGCCGTGAAAGAACACAGCCTCCGTTTTGTGCAGCGCCACCCTCAAGCCCAGGCGGCGGATCCTTCCCGCCACTAAGGATCCGCCCGCCGACGCCAAACTGGCCGCCTCCCGGAAGGTGCTCCCGCGGGAAGTGAGGAGAGTGTCATCTGCGTAGCAGATGACACTCGTACCTCGTAGGAGGATTCCCCGCAGGAGCCAGTCATAACCGACGTTCCACAGAAGAGGCCCTAGAACGGACCCCTGTGGAACGCCGGTTTCTACGCCATATCGCCGGACCTGGCCAGCCCCGTCCACGAGGAGGACGGCACGGTCCTCCAAGTAGCTGGCCAGGAGGCCCCGCAGATAAAGGGGCACACCGTGGAACCGGAGCGCCTCCAGGATGGTGGAGTGGGGGATGGAGTTGAAGGCGTTGGCAATGTCGAATGACACAGCCAACACTCCATCCCCCACTCCTACCGCCTCTGTCACCTGGCCCTTGAGAAGGGCCAGGGCGTCCACTGTCGAACGGCCAGCTCGAAAACCGAACTGGGCGTCCGACAGGTCCGGTCCCACGTTCCGCAAATGGCGCTTCAGGCGGGCGGCGATAATCCCCTCGAACATCTTACCGGCCTCGTCAAGCAAGACGATGGGCCGGTAAGCCGAGGGGGAGTCCGCCGGCCGCCCTTCCTTCCGGAGGAGGCACAGTTGGCCTTCCCGCCAAGGTTTCGGGAACCTCCCCGACGCGAAGCACGCGTCGAAGAGGTCCCGAAACCTTCCCTCCATCTCGGTGACCGCGATGGCCACCACCCTGGCGGGAACGCCGTCGGGGCCAGGAGCCGTCTTTTTGGCGCGGAGACGGAGTGTCGCCGCGCCAAATTCCTCCTCTGAAACCGGAGGAGGAGGAGCTTCCTCCTCCGGTCCTTCCCTTGGCGGGCCCATCGCTGGTGGGGCGAAGTGCCGATCCCTGCGCGGAAACAGGGACCGCACCACCCCATCCAGGAGCGCTGGTTCCAGGGTCTCGGCAACCGGGGGACCAATGCGACGCAGTTTGTTCCGCGCCGCCTTATATGGTCTCCCGAATGGGTCGTTGTCGAGACCCTCCAGCAGCTCAGCCCTCGCCGCGTCCTTGGCGGCGCCGATGGCCGACTTAAAGGCCGCCCTCGCCCCCACGTATGTGGAGTAGAGGCGGTCCTCTTCGGCCTCGTCCCGTCGGCGCCGCCGACGCGATCGGGTGTAGGCCCGCCGTGCCGCCACGCAGGTGGCCCGCAGCTCCGCCAACTCCTCCGACCACCAGTACACGGCGCGTCGGGGAGGTGGACGTCTCGACCGAGGCATGCTGGCGTTGCATACCTCGGTCAATGACCCCCTCAGTCGGGCCGCCGCCGCGTCCACGTCCAGGACGTCCCCGCCGGGACCTGGCCAAAGCCAGTCCTGGACGAACGCGGCCTCCCGTGCCGCCTCCCGATCCAGGTGGGTCAGAGCCCACCTTGGAAACGGGGAACGGCCCGACGATGAGGGGGTGCTCCGGCGCCCCCGTGGATTCTGGGGGGAGATCTCGAATCGCACGTAGCGGTGATCCGAGATCGTCTCCCCCAGTTCCACCCTCCAATTTCGAATGCGGGCGGCCAGTGCGGGCGTGGCAAAGGTGAGGTCCACAATGGACCCGCCCTGCCGCCGCACGCACGTCTGGACGCTCCCCCTATTCAAGAGGGAGAGACCAGACGAGGCCGCCCACAATTCGACCGCCTGACCGCGGGCGTCGGTGGCCGGGTTTCCCCAGACCACCGACTTGGCATTCAGGTCTCCGAGCACGGAGACCTGTCGTGGCGCCGTCCTCCCGATGACCGCCGTCAGGACCCCGAGGAAATCCTCGAAGTCCTGGAGAGGGCGGTTTGGGGAGAAGTAGACCCCCACAAGGGCCAACCCTCCCCACGCGGCGGCCACGTATCCCGGTCCCCTCTCTAAGAGCGAGAGGGGAGGGGAGTCCGAGGAAGACCGCGCCACGATTGCCACCGAGCCGTCACTATCTCCCAGCCAATTGCTGGGAGTATAGTACGGCTCGGCCACCACTGCCACATCCACCAACCACTCGGCCATTGACTGCACCAGCAGGTCCTGGGCAGCCCGGCAGTGGTTGGTGTTTGCCTGCAAGATGCGATGGTCGATACCCATTATTCGACCATCGCATCACCCTCGGCCACCGCCGCTGATGGGACATCAGCGGGAGTGGTGGCAGCAGCGGCAGGACGGCTTGTAGCCGCCTGCGGCTTGCCCTTCTTGGTGGGGGGTCGGCATGAGCTCCCCCCCATCACATGGTCCGCAGGGCGGCCACTGTCGGCGCATGCCGCGCAATGTGGCTTGGCGGCATCGCACGAGGCCGCCATATGCCCCTGCTTCCCGCAGCGGAAGCATGTGTCCGCCCTGTCCACGGTGGACGGACACATGGCTCGGGTGTGGCCGATGCCGAAGCACTTGAAGCAGCGCATCGGCGCTGCCTCAAGTACCCGGATCACGGCCCGGCTAAACCCTACCAAGAGCCGTCCTTGGCATTTTGCCCGGACGGCCAACACTGCGGCGACTGGGCACACCAGCCGGATAGTGCCCAGTCCACCGCGGCCGGGCCTAATAGCCCGAGCCTGCACCGCTGCGGGTTCGCAGCCGCCTGCCGAGGCGATGGCCGCCACCACCTCCTCCTTGGTGACCGAGTCGTCGAGACCGGTCACCTCGATGGCTGTGGCCTTCGTCGGTCTGGCGACCTTCGCCACATCGGCGAGGACCTCCCGCAGCTTGACTGCGAAGAGGTCCGCATTTTTGCCGCCGTCCTTCCCCGGAAACTCGAATAGTCGAGCTCCGGTTTGGGTCCGGCGGCAAGCGCCAATCCCCAACTCGGCGGGGTTGGCGACAGTACGAGCCCGTCTTAACACGGACTCGTACGTTACCCCCTTCTCCGCGGCCTCGGGCACGATGGTCACCGTGACCGCCGCGGATTTGGGGGCAACCAGCTTCGGCGCCTTTGGGGCCGCCGCTGCAGCTGCCGGGGCAGCGGCCGGGGCAGCCGCCGAGGCAGCCGGGGCCTGGGACGCCTTCTTGCCCTTTCCCTTTCCCTTCCTAACCACCTCTGACCACGACTGGTTGGCTGGGGTGGTGGAAGGGAGGAGGGCGTCTCCCTCCTGCACCTGGGGGGGTGCCACGTTGGCAACCGGCCCCGGTTTGGCGCCCGCACTCGTACTGGGGGTAGGCATAGCCCCCGGCGACTTTTTCCCCTTGCCTTTGCCCTTTGAGGGCTTTGGGGCCTGGGGAGCCGCTGTCGGCGCCTTGTCGGCCGCTAGCGGCGGACGGAGCCGCCTCTCCGGCAGCAGGCGGTCCTCTATGCCTGCGAAGCAGGCACGAGTGAACGCCCTCTCCTCCATGACCACTTTGCGGAACAATTCCTCAAGGTGGGAGGAGGAGGGGGCGGGAACCGCCGCTGCCGACGGGGCCGCTGCCGACGCGGCCGCTGCCGACGGGGCCGAGGCCGACGGGGACGGGGCCGTAGCCTCAGCCAGCTTCTTATGAAGCTGGCTAACCTCAGCTTGCAGGCGATCGACCCTCGCCTGCAGCTGCCGCGTCTCGTCTGAGGCAGAGCGTTGCGTCAGCTCAGACACAATGCCGTGCAAGCTGTTTGCACGGCATTTAAGGGCCTTCTGGAAGGTACCCTTCAAATTTGAGGACCTGGAGGCGACCTCAATGATCTCCTCCATGTCCTCCTTCGCCAGCCGAGCTAGCTCCGCCACGGAGAGGCCCTCGAAGGAGACGAGGGCCGAACCGTATCCGGCCCTTGCCTTGGCTGCGCGCCTCTCCTTGGCGGCAACCAACTCCTCCAGTTCCAGCTCGGCCTCGGCCCGTCTGGCCAAGCCGAGCTGGCGCTGGGCGTCTGCCAAACCCACGTCGTGGGTGCCAGCCTGAGAAGAAGTCGATGGCGAAGCATTCTTCGCCTTCGACTTCTTCTTGTTGGGCCTGCCCTTGGCCGAGCCCGAGGAGCCCTCGGACCCGAGCCTCAGGTAGGCCCTCTTCAGGCTGCGCTCCGCAGCCACTCCACACACAGAGGACGAGTCCCCGACAACGGACCCCATGTCCGAATCGGAGAACTCGTCCTCTCCGCAGAAGCCCGTCGCAGAAGGTGCGCGACTCGCCTCCGACGCCGACATTTCGTCGGGGTGGCCCTGAGAAGGGCCTTTGGGTTGGCCCTGAGAAGGGCCTTTTGATACGAAACGCCCGGAGGCATTCCGCAATGGTTTCGGAGGCATAATGACAACCAGAAACCAAATCCACAATAACAATTAAAAACAACAATAAAACCAACCCACAATAGAATAAAACCCACGATAAAAACAATAATAAAAACCACAATGTACGCAATCGCCCTCAAGTAAAATAAAAATTCGCAGATCGCGTAGGTCACAGTGCCTGTTAGCCACCGGTCTGCCACTCCGTTACGGTGGTCAGACACGGCGTTGCCCGGGGTACACTGCGAGGAAGTCAGCACTGTGGGGCGTACCCCATAATCAACCTAACCTAACCTAACCTTTTTTTTTTTTTTTTTTTTTTTTTTTTTTTTTTTTTTTTTTTGTTGTCGCTGGGGAAAATGACAATTACGCATCCCCACCCGTCGGGGGACGGGCAGGGTATGTGGGACTCCCCGGGAGAGAGCCTCCCGGTATACCCACTAAAAACCCCAGCGGCGCTCCGGCATCGCCATAGTGGCGGGGGAGTGGGAGAGTGGCACAGCCTGGGCTTCCTCTCCCCCGCCGGCGAATCCCGCCTAATTAGGCGGGCCCTCATTTGCCCCTCCTAGGAGGGGGACCGAAGCTCCCACATGGTGAGCTGTGCAAGGCGGACGCGGGCACCCCCGTGCCTCACGCCCGCCGCTCACCTCAGGGCGGGAGAAAGCGGGCGAGATCCCGCCTTCTCCTGCCCCTACGCCGCCTACGGAGCGCCGGAGCGAGGGGATCCTCCTCTCGCTCGCGCTCCGCGGCCTCCTTCTGCGACATCACGACCTCGCAGAAGGAGGCCATCGCCGCCCAGGCCCCCTCGCTCCCCACCATCGCTCTGACGACGGCGGGCAGCGAGAGGTCCCCTCCTACAGCTGCGACAAGCTCGCGGCGCGGCACGGCCCACGACGGGCACACCGCAAGGGTGTGGTCCGCCGCGTCCTCCGCCGCGCCGCAATCATGGCACGACGGCGTCTCCTCTCGTCCTATCCGGTGCAGGTACCTGCCGAAGCAGCCGTGACCGGAGAGTACCTGCACCAGACGGAAGGAGAGGAACCCGTGACGCCTGTCGAGCCAGTCCCTCAGGACTGGCCCGATGGCGTCGAGGGTGCGACGGCCGAACACCGCGGAGGCGAGGTCGCGCGTCCAATGTTGGACGATGGCGTCCCTCGCCTCCCGGCGGACGGCCTCCCTCAACTCCGGGGCCGGACGCTCGCCCAGCGCCCTGCGCCCCGCCGTCCACTCGTACACTCTGGCGAGCACCCAGGCCTCGAGCTCCCAAGGCGGGGTGCTCGCCAGAGCGCATGCCGAAGCGAAGCCTACCGTGCGGTAGGCCCGCGCTGCCCGCTGGGCGATGGCCCTTTGGGGCGCCCGAAGAGCGGTGACGTTCTCCCTCCTATGGAGGGAGTCCGCCCAAATGGGCGCCCCATACAGGGCCATGCTCCGCAGTATGCCGGCGTATAACCGCCGGCAATGACTGCTCGGCCCTCCCATGTTCGGCATGAGCCATGAGAGGGCGTCCGCGGCTTTCAGCAGGCGCGTCGACAGCCCGCTAAAATGCGGGCCGAAGCGCAGCCTGCTGTCCAGCATTAGGCCCAGATATTTCATCTGGGCCTCGACCCCGATTCTGACGCCCTCCACAAAAATGTGGGCATCAGGTGGGGGGCGCTGCCGGGGGCCGTGAAAGAACACGGCCTCCGTTTTGTGCAGCGCCACCCTCAAGCCCAGGCGGCGGATCCTCCCCGCCACCAAGGATCCGCCCGCCGAGGCCAAACTGGCCGCCTCCCTGTAACTGCTCCCGCGGGAAGTGAGGAGAGTGTCATCTGCATAGCAGATGACACTCGTGCCTCGCAGGAGGGTTCCCCGCAGGAGCCAGTCATAACCGACGTTCCACAGGAGAGGCCCTAGAACGGACCCCTGTGGAACGCCGGTTCCCACAGCGTATCTCCGGAGCTGGCCAGCCCCGTCTACGAGGAGGACAGCACGGTCCTCCAGGTAGCTGGCCAGGAGGCCCCGCAAGTACAGGGGCACTCCGTGGAACCGGAGGGCCTCCAGGATGGTGGAGTGGGGGATGGAGTTGAAGGCGTTGGCAATGTCGAATGACACAGCCAACACTCCATCCCCCACTCCTACCGCCTCTGTCACCTGGCCCTTGAGACGGGCCAGGGCGTCCACCGTCGAACGCCCAGCTCGAAAACCGAACTGGGCGTCCGACAGGTCCGGTCCCACGCTCCGAAGATGACACTTCAGGCGGCCGGCGATGATCCCCTCGAACATTTTACCGACCTCATCGAGCAGAACGATGGGCCGGTATGCCGAGGGGGAGTCCGCCGGCCGTCCCTCCTTGTGGAGGAGGCACAATTGGCCTTCCCGCCAAGGTTTCGGGAACCTCCCCGACGCGAAGCACGCGTCGAAGAGGTCCCGAAACCTTCCCTCCATCTCGGTGGCCGCGATGGCCACCACCCTGGCGGGAACGCCGTCGGGGCCTGGAGCCGTCTTTTTGGCGCGGAGACGGAGTGTCGCCGCGCCAAATTCCTCCTCTGAAACCGGAGGAGGAGGAGCTTCCTCCTCCGGTAGAGCCGCTGGTCTTGGCGGGCCCATCGCTGGTGGGGTGAAGTGCGGATCCCTGCGCGGAAACAGGGACCGCACCACCCCATCCAGGAGCGCTGGTTCCAGGGTCTCGGCAACCGGGGGACCAATGCGACGCAGTTTGTTCCGCGCCGCCTTATATGGCCTCCCGAATGGGTCGTTGTCGAGACCCTCCAGCAGCTCAGCCCTCGCCGCGTCCTTGGCGGCGCCGATGGCCGACTTGAAGGCCGCCCTCGCCCCCACGTAAGTGGAGTAGAGGCGGTCCTCCTCGGCCTCGTCCCGTCGGCGCCGCCGACGCGATCGGGTGTAGGCCCGCCGTGCCGCCACGCAGGTGGCCCGCAGCCCCGCCAACTCCTCCGACCACCAGTACACGGCGCGTCGGGGAGGTGGACGTCTCGACCGAGGCATGCTGGCGTTGCACACCTCGGTCAATGACCCCCTCAGTCGGGCCGCCGCCGCGTCCACGTCCAGGACGTCCCCGCCGGGACCTGGCCAAAGCCAGTCCTGGACGAACGCGGCCTCCCGTGCCGCCTCCCGATCCAGGTGGGTCAGAGCCCACCTTGGAAACGGGGAACGGCCCGACGATGAGGGGGTGCTGCGGCGCCCCCGTGGATTCTGGGGGGCGATCTCGAAGCGCACGTAGCGGTGATCCGAGATCGTCTCCCCCAGTTCCACCCTCCAGTTCTGAATGCGGGCGGCCAGTGCGTGCGTGGCGAAGGTGAGGTCCACTATGGACCCGCCCTGCCGCCGCACGCACGTCTGGACGCTCCCCCTATTCAAGAGGGAGAGACCAGACGAGGCCGCCCACAATTCCACCGCCCGCCCGCGGGCGTCGGTGGCCGGGTTTCCCCAGACTACCGACTTGGCATTCAGGTCTCCCATCACGGAGACCTGTCGTGGCGCCGTCCTCCCGATGACCGCCGTCAGGACCCCGAGGAAATCCTCGAAGTCCTGGAGAGGGCGGTTTGGGGAGAAGTAGACCCCCACAAGGGCCAACCCTCCCCACGCGGCGGCCACGTATCCCGGTCCCCTCTCTAAGAGCGAGAGGGGAGGGGAGTCCGAGGAAGACCGCGCCACGATTGCCACCGAGCCGTCACTATCTCCCAGCCAATTGCTGGGAGTATAGTACGGCTCGGCCACCACTGCCACATCCACCAACCACTCGGCCATCGACTGCACCAGTAAGTCCTGGGCAGCCCGGCAGTGGTTGGTGTTTGCCTGTAGGATGCGATGGTCGATACCCATTATTCGACCATCGCATCACCCTCGGCCACCGCCGCTGATGGGACATCAGCGGGGGTGGTGGCAGCAGCGGCAGGACGGCTTATAGCCGCCTGCGGCTTGCCCTTCTTGGTTGGGGGTCGGCAGGCGCTCCCCCCCATAACATGTTCGGCGGGGCGGCCACTGGAGGCACACGCCGCGCAGTGCGGCTTGGCGGCCTCACACGTGGCCGCCATATGCCCCGCCTTCCCGCAGCGGAAACATGTGTCCGCCATGTCCACAGTGGACGGACACATGGCTCGGGTATGACCGATCCCGAAGCACTTGAAGCAGCGCATCGGCGCCGCCTCAAGCACCCGGATCACGGCCCGGCTAAAACCCACGAATAGCCGCCCCTGGCATTTAGCCTGGGCGGCCAACACTGCGGCGACTGGGCACACCAGCCGGATAGTGCCCAGTCCACCGCGGCCGGGCCTTATGTCCCGAGCCTGAACCGCTGCGGGGTCGCAGCCTCCTGCCGAGGCGATGGCGGCCACCACCTCCTCCTTGGTGACCGAGTCATCAAGACCGGTCACCTCAATGGCCGTGGACTTCACCGGCCTGGCCACCTTCGCCACATCGGCAAGGGCCTCCCGCACCTTGCTGGCGAACAAATCGGCGTTTCTGCCGCCGTCCTTCCCCGGAAACTCGAATAACCGAGCTCCGGTTTGGGTCCGACGGCAGGCACCGATTCCCAGCTGGGCGGGGTCTGCGACGGTACGAGCCCGTCTCAGGACGGACTCGTACGTTACCCCCTTCTCCGCGGCCTCGGGCACGATGGTCACCGTGACCGCCGCGGTTTTGGGGGCAACCAACTTCGGCGCCTTTGTGGTCGCCGCTGCAGCTGCCGGCGCAGCCGCCGGGGCAGCCGCCGAGGCAGCCGGGGCCTGGGACGCCTTCTTCTTGCCCCTTTTCACCACCTCTGACCACGGCTGGTTGGACGGGGTGGTGGAGGGGAGAAGGGCGTCGACCTCTCGAACCTGTGGGGCGGGTGCCGCGATGGCAGCCGGCCCCGGTTTGGCGCCCGCACTCGTACCGGGGGGAGACGGAGCCCCCCGGCGACTTCTTCCCCTTGCCCTTGCCCTTTGAGGGCCTCGGGGCCTGGGGAGCCGCTGTCGGCGCCTTGTCGGCCGCTAGCGGCGGACGGAGCCGCTTCTCCGGCAGCAGGCGGTCCTCTATGCCTGCGAAGCAGGCACGAGTGAACGCCCTCTCCTCCATGACCACCTTGCGGAACAATTCCTCAAGGTTGGAGGAGGAGGGGGCGGGAACCGCCGCTGCCGACGGGGCCGCTGCCGACGCGGCCGCTGCCGACGGGGCTGAGGCCGACGGGGACGGGGCCGTAGCCTCAGCCAGCTTCTTATGAAGCTGGCTAACCTCAGCTTGCAGGCGATCGACCCTCGCCTGCAGCTGCCTCGTCTCCTGTGACGCAGTGCGCTGCGTCAGCTCCACTATTATGCCGTGCAAGCTCGTTGCACGGCATTTTAGCGCCTTCTGGATGGTCCCCTTGAGGTTGGAGGACTTGGAGGCGACCTCGACGATCTCCTCCTTGTCCTCTTCCGCCAAGCGGACCAACTCGGCCACGGACAGGCCCTCGAAGGAGACGAGGGCCGAACCGTATCCGGCCCTCGCCTTGGCCGCACGCGCCTGCCTCTCTTTCGCGGCGACTTGCTCCTCCAACTCCAGCTCGGATTCGGCCCGTCTGGCCAAGCCGAGCTGGCGCTGGGCGACAGCCAGACCCACATCGTGGGTGCCGGCCTGAGAGGAAGTCGAAGGCGAAGCAGCCTTCGTCTTCGACTTCCTCTTGGGCTTACTCTTGCCCGAGTCCGACGAACCCTCGGACCCGAGCTTCAAGTAAGCCCTCTTCAGGCTGCTCTCTGCAGCCACCCCACATACGGACGAGTCCAAGGCCACGGACTCGACATCCGAGTCCGAGAACTCGTCCGCCACGCTCATGCAGAGGCTCGCCACGGATGGTGCGCGACTAGCCTCTGAGGCCGAACACTCGCCCTTTGGTTGGCCCTGAGAAGGGCCTTTGGGTTGGCCCTGAGAAGGGCCGTTTGGTTGGCCCTGAGAAGGGCCTTTTGCTACGAAACGCCCGGAGGCATTTCGTAGTGGTTTCGACATAGCGAAATCCAAAAACTACAACCACAATAAAAATGAATAAAAAACCACAATAAAAATGAATAAAACCGCAATAAAACCTAACCCACAATAAAATAAACCCACAATAAAATTCAGAATAAAAACCACAATAAGAATAAAAACCCACAATAAAATAGTCCACTACGTACGCAATCGCCCTCAAAATAAAATAAAATCGCAAGATCGCGTAGAGCACAGTGCTTGTTAGCCACCGGTCTGCCACTCCGTTACGGTGGTCAGACACGGCGTTGCCCGGGGTACACTGCGAGGAAGTCAGCACTGTGGGGCGTACCCCAACCTAACCTAACCTAACCTAACCTAGTAACCGGTCAGACACCGTCAATACAACATCTACTCCGCGGAAAAAATTCACAAAAAAAAAAAAAAAAATACACCGCGTCGAGTTATAAGGCGGAAAGTGTTACACCAGGTTGGGGATCTTTCATTTCACCTGTACAAGTGTGGGCAAGTCTCCATCTCAAGTGGTTCCTGAGTTATTCAACTCCAACTTTGCGGGACTCTTACATCTCTCCTGTGAAACTTACATCGTCTCCTCCAATTACCCGGCGAGAACACACCACGGCGGATCCGGCGGCGTAAACACCAAGAAAATCGGTCTCCAAACACCAGAGTTATAGGGGTTCAAAGTTACATCAAAAGCACGTGGTCCTAACCTCAGAGACCGCGTGCACATAACCCCCAAACAAGACCACGTGTTTTCTGCCGTCATCCCAGCCCGACGTGGAGACTCCGGAGCCGGCCGAGGAGTACGCCGAGCCACTTGGGGACAGCACCACACCCTCGAGCACCATCCATCTTCAGCGCTGCGGTGAGTCCTGAGGGAACTCCTCAACCCCCCACCCTAGTCCACCCGAGATTGGGCTCTATCTCCTGGTCTCTTCGAGACCAAGCCACAACCCTCGGGATATCCCCTCCACCTAAACCCACCCCCTCCCCCTCTACCAACCCCCCCCTTGACACTCCCCCCCCCCCCCCTAGTCGTCCACACGAAACCCCCCCCCCCCCCCCTCTCCATACCTCACCCCCTCGAGGCATAACTTTGCCCCCGAGGGAGTTAGACCCCCCGTGTTTGGGCTCAATTTGTAGGGCTCGCCGAGCTCTATAACTTGGCCCCTACACTTTTCCCAACCCCCCCCCCCCCCCCCAACAAACCCCCCCCCCAAACCTCCCCACGAAACTTCCCCCCCCTCCCCCCCCCCCCCGCCCCTCCCTTACCTCACCCCCTCTGGGCATAACTTCGCCCCTGAGTGGGTTAGACCCCCCGTGTTTGGGCTCATTTTGTAGGGCTCGACGAGCTCTATAACTTGGCCCCTACACTTTTTCCAACCCCCCCCCCCCCCAGCAAACCCCCCCCCCCCCAAACCTCCCCACGAAACTTCCCCCCCCCCCTTCCCTTACCTCACCCCCTCGGGGCATAACTTCGCCCCTGAGTGGGTTAGACCCCCCGTGTTTGGGCTCATTTTGTAGGGCTCGACGAGCTCTATAACTTGGCCCCTACACTTTCCCCAAAAATCCCCCTCGTTCCCAAAAAAAAAAAACACCCACCCAACCTCCCAATCCCTCCCCCTCACCACACCACTCCCTTCTTCACTCTTCTTTCCCTTTTTCTCCTCTCTTCCCCCCCAGGACTTTGTCACCCCCTCACCAACACAACTACCGGAACAACACCACCGGGAACTCCCTCAACTGGTGTCACCAACATCCACCGCCAAGGGCCAACAACATCGTGCCCTCCCAGGCCGGGACACTCAACCATCACAACACATCACCAGAGGACTACTCTACTCATCGGCACAACATCAGCCGTCACACATCGTCACTACCATCAAGACCCTCCGTGAGTCCACATAACTAACTAAAAAAAAAAAAAAAAAAAAAAAAAAAAAAAAAAAAAAAAAAAAAAAAAAAAAAAAAAAAAAAAAAAACTAATCTCTAACTCTAATTGGTGTGTGTTAGTGACACCACAACAATCATATTGTTGTGTGGATCACTAATTTACACATCCATTAGCAATATTAATTTATTTTTATATTACCCATTAAACTGTACAACAAAAAAAGGAAATCAGGTGTGTTCCCGGTGGCCGGGACTGTCATACTCGCTCAATAGTCCCTGCTTAAAGCCGCCGGAGAGCCGCGCGGCAGCTGACACGAGCGCCAAACCATCAAGCGTGTGCCGTCAGCGGGACTGGTCAGTCCCGGCCTCCGGGAACGACACCCTTCCCCCACAAACTAACTTAGTCTAAGCCATATACTAACACATAATTATAAGAACTAGAATATATCCACGTACCTAATACCTTATTACCTACCATCACAAAGAGCACAACAACATGTCATCACAATACCGCCCGCTGCTCGGTATCTAAAACTAACTTAAAACTAATTAGATTTTTTTTTTGTGCTTTTTTCAAATTTTGTATTTTTGTCTTGGGTTTTCGCTTTTGTAGTTTTTTTTTGGATTTTGATATATTTTTTTATAAAAACCTAATCCTAAACTTAAAACTAACCTAAGCCTACCCACCCCCTTGCACCGCGGCCAAGACGACCAACGCCACGGTGCCCCCAAACCGCGGGCTAAAAAGAAACCCGCGGTCCTCAAGGGTTTTTATAGTGGTTTTCCTTCCACGCGACCCGGGCAAATGCCCCGACAGTCACCGGTCCCCTTAGGGATTACGGTGTGCGAGGGTTTTATTCGTGGTTTTCCTTCCACTTGACCCGGGCAAATGCCCCGACGGTCCCCGGTCCCCGAAGGGATTACGGTATGCCCCATGCATGCATCCACTTACAGCACTCTGCTGATCAGAGCCGAAGTGGATGCATGCAACCCCTATAGGCCAGGTTCCCATCACCGACCATCTTAAAGATGATCGGTGACTGAAACCTGGCCCTTCCCCGTGTGAAGATTAGCCGCCAGGCCCAAGAGTCCACCAGAACGCGGTGGGCAGTTGGGGCTGGCGTTGCCCAGGGTGCGCCACGAGGAGGCTCTTCGACTTGCACCCCAACCTAACCTTTTTTTTTTTTTTTTTTTTTTTTTTTTTTTTTTTTTTTTTTTTTTTTTTTTTTTTTTTTTTTTTTTGACGCTGTGGGAATGCATTTACGCACCATACCCCGAAGGGCGTGTGTGGGACTCGCCCAGCTCTGTAGCCAGGAATACCCACTAAACCCAACAGCGGCACACCGACATCGCCTTAGTGGCGGGGTCATGGGATGTAGCAAGCCTGCCGTCCACAACCCCGCCGGCGATTCCTGCCCGAAGGCAGGCCCACAGTGGGCCCTCCATAGGGAGGGGCCCGGCTGGTCACGTCTCCGTGTGCGAGAAGACGCAGCAGCCACGGGTTTTTTAGCGAGGTGTCCTTCCTCTTAGCCCCACTCGTTTGCCCGAAGGCAAACGGGGCCCCCAGCTCCTCTCAGTGAGGAGACCGGGTTGCCCGACGGTGACCCGGAGTCCAGGTCACGTCAGCCACCTGGAGTGGTGGCCGACCCGCCGCGCGTGACCGCCGAAGCGGTCCCCACTTCTGGTTTTGGTCCGCGCCGGTAAACCGGTAACCCCCATATCTGGGGGCCGTTCCCCTATCCGCCACCTGGGGACGCGTCCGATGGCAGGTCCAGAAACTGCGCACGGATCCCCAACCTAAACTTTTTTTTTTTTTTTTTTTTTTTTTTTTTTTTGTTGTCGCTGGGGAAAATGACAATTACGCATCCCCTCCCGTCGGGGGACGGGAAGGGTATGTGGGACTCCCCGGGAGAGAGCCTCCCGGTATACCCACTAAAAACCCCAGCGCAACTCCGGCATCGCCATAGTGGCGGGGGAGTGGGAAACTAGCTCAGCCTCAGCTACCTCTCCCCCGCCGGCGAAACCCGCCTGAGAAGGCGGGCCCTCATTTGCCCCTCTTAAAGAGGGGCCGTGGCTCCCGCGTGGTGAGCGGTGCAGGGCGGGCGCGGGCACCCCCGTGCCTCACGCCCGCCGCTCACCTCAGGGCGGGAGAAAGCGGGCGAAATCCCGCCTTCTCCTGCCCCTACGCCGCCTACGGAGCGCCGGAGCGAGGGGATCCTCCTCTCGCTCCCGCTCCGCGGCCTCCTTCTGCGACATCACGACCTCGCAGAAGGAGGCCATCGCCGCCCAGGCCCCCTCGCTCCCCACCATCGCTCTGACGACGGCGGGCAGCGAGAGGTCCCCTCCTACCGCCGCGACAAGATCGCGGCGCGGCACGGCCCACGACGGACACACCGCGAGGGTGTGGTCCGCCGTGTCCTCCGCCGCGCCGCAACTGTGGCACGACGGCGTTTCCTCTCGTCCTATCCGGTGCAGGTACCTGCCGAAGCAGCCGTGACCGGAGAGTACCTGCACCAGACGGAAGGAGAGGAACCCGTGACGCCTGTCGAGCCAGTCCTTCAGGACCGGCCCGATGGCGTCGAGGGTGCGACGGCCGAACACCGCGGAGGCGAGGTCGCGTGTCCAATGTTGGACGATGGCGTCCCTCGCCTCCCGGCGGACGGCCTCCCTCAGCTCCGGGGCCGGACGCTCGCCAAGCGCCCTGCGCCCCGCCGTCCACTCGTACACTCTGGCGAGCACCCAGGCCTCGAGCTCCCAAGGCGGGGTGCTCGCCAGAGCGCATGCCGAAGCGAAGCCTACCGTGCGGTAGGCCCGCGCTGCCCGCTGGGCGATGGCCCTTTGGGGCGCCCGAAGGGTGGTGAGGTTCTCCCTCCTGTGGAGGGAGTCCGCCCAAATGGGCGCCCCATACAGGGCCATGCTCCGCAGTATGCCGGCGTACAACCGCCGGCAATGACTGCTCGGCCCTCCCATGTTCGGCATGAGCCATGAGAGGGCGTCCGCGGCTTTCAGCAGGCGCGTCGACAGCCCGCTGAAGTGCGGGCCGAAGCGCAGCCTGCTGTCCAGCATGAGGCCCAGATACTTTATCTGGGCCTCGACCCGGATCCTGACGCCCTCCACAAAAATGTGGGCGTCGGGTGGGGGGCGCTGCCGGGGGCCGTGAAAGAACACGGCCTCCGTTTTGTGCAGCGCCACCCTCAAGCCCAGACGGCGGATCCTCCCCGCCACCAAGGATCCGCCCGCCGAGGCCAAACTGGCCGCCTCCCGGAAGGTGCTCCCGCGGGAAGTGAGGAGAGTGTCATCTGCGTAGCAGATGACACTCGTACCTCGTAGGAGGATTCCCCGCAGGAGCCAGTCATAACCGACGTTCCACAGAAGAGGCCCTAGAACGGACCCCTGTGGAACGCCGGTTTCCACGCCATACCGCCGGACCTGGCCAGCCCCGTCCACGAGGAGGACGGCACGGTCCTCCAAGTAGCTGGCCAGGAGGCCCCGCAAGTAAAGGGGCACACCGTGGAACCGGAGCGCCTCCAGGATGGTGGAGTGGGGGATGGAGTTGAAGGCGTTGGCAATGTCGAATGACACAGCCAACACTCCATCCCCCACTCCTACCGCCTCTGTCACCTGGCCCTTGAGAAGGGCCAGGGCGTCCACTGTCGAACGCCCAGCTCGAAAACCGAACTGGGCGTCCGACAGGTCCGGTCCCACGTTCCGCAGATGGCGCTTCAGGCGGGCGGCGATAATCCCCTCGAACATCTTACCGGCCTCGTCAAGCAAGACGATGGGCCGGTAAGCCGAGGGGGAGTCCGCCGGCCGCCCTTCCTTCCGGAGGAGGCACAGTTGGCCTTCCCGCCAAGGTTTCGGGAACCTCCCCGACGCGAAGCACGCGTCAAAGAGGTCCCGAAACCTTCCCTCCATCTCGGTGACCGCGATGGCCACCACCCTGGCGGGAACGCCGTCCGGGCCAGGAGCCGTCTTTTTGGCGCGGAGACGGAGAGTCGCCGCGCCAAATTCCTCCTCTGAAACCGGAGGAGGAGGAGCTTCCTCCTCCGGTTCTTCCCTTGGCGGGCCCATCACTGGTGGGGTGAAGTGCGGATCCCTGCGCGGAAACAGGGACCGCACCACCCCATCCAGGAGCGCTGGTTCCAGGGTCTCGGCAACCGGGGGACCAATGCGACGCAGTTTGTTCCGCGCCGCCTTATATGGCCTCCCGAATGGGTCGTTGTCGAGACCCTCCAGCAGCTCAGCCCTCGCCTCAAGTACCCGGATCACGGCCCGGCTAAACCCTACCAAGAGCCGTCCTTGGCATTTTGCCCGGACGGCCAACACTGCGGCGACTGGGCACACCAGCCGGATAGTGCCCAGTCCACCGCGGCCGGGCCTAATCTCCCGAGCCTGCACCGCTGCGGGGTCGCAGCCTCCTGCCAAGGCGATGGCGGCCACCACCTCCTCCTTGGTGACCGAGTCATCAAGACCGGTCACCTCGATGGAGGTGGTTTTGGTCGGCCTGGCGACCTTCGCCACGTCGGCGAGGACCTCCCGCAACTTGGTCGCGAAGAGGTCCGCATTTTTGCCGCCGTCCTTCCCCGGAAACTCGAATAAACGAGCTCCGGTTTGGGTCCGGCGGCAAGCGCCTATCCCCAACTCGGCGGGGTTGGCGACGGTACGAGCCCGTCTCAGGACGGACTCGTACGTTACCCCCCTTCTCCGCGGCCTCGGGCACGATGGTCACCGTGACCGCCGCGGTTTTGGGGGCAACCAACTTCGGCGCCTTTGTGGCCGCCGCTGCAGCTGCCGGGGCAGCCGCCGGGGCAGCCTTCAGGGCAGCCGTGGCCTGGGTCGCCTTCTTGCCCTTTCCCCCCTTCCTAACCACCTCTGACCACGACTGGTTGGCTGGGGTGGTGGAGGGGAGGAGGGCGTCTCCCTGCTGAACCTGGGGGGGCGCCGTGATGGCAACCGGCCCCGGTTTGGCGCCCGCACTCGTACTGGGGGTAGGCTGAGCCCCCGGCGACTTCTTCCCCTTGCCTTTGCCCTTTGAGGGCTTCGGGGCCTGGGGAGCCGCTGTCGGCGCCTTGTCGGCCGCTAGCGGCGGACGGAGCCGCCTCTCCGGCAGCAGGCGGTCCTCTATGCCTGCGAAGCAGGCACGAGTGAACGCCCTCTCCTCCATGACCACCTTGCGGAACAATTCCTCAAGGTTGGAGGAGGAGGGGGCGGGAACCGCCGCCGCCGACGGGGCCGCTGCCGACGCGGCCGCTGCCGACGGGGCCGAGGCCGACGGGGACGGGGCCGTAGCCTCAGCCAGCTTCTTATGAAGCTGGCTAACCTCAGCTTGCAGGCGATCGACCCTCGCCTGCAGCTGCCTCGTCTCGTCTGACGCAGTGCGCTGCGTCAGCTCCAGGATGATGCCGTGCAAACTTGTTGCACGGCATTTCAGGGCCTTCTGGAAGGTCCCCTTGAGGTTGGAGGACCTGGAGGCGACCTCGACGATCTCCTCCTTGTCCTCCTCCGCCAAGCGGACCAACTCAGCCACTGACAGGCCGTCGAAACTGACGAGGGCCGAACCATAACCGGCCCTCGCCTTGGTTGCGCGCCTCTCCTTGGCGGCAACCAACTCCTCCAGTTCCAGCTCGGCCTCGGCCCGTCTGGCCAAGCCGAGCTGGCGCTGGGCGACTGCCAGACCCACATCGTGGGTTCCGGCCTGAGAACAAGTCGAAGGCGAAGCAGATGTCTGCTTCGCCTTCGACTTCCTCTTGGGCTTACTCTTGCCCGAGTCCGAGGAACCCTCGGACCCGAGCTTTAAGTAAGCCCTCTTCAGGCTGCTCTCTGCAGCCACCCCACATACGGACGAGTCCAAGGCCACGGACTCGACATCCGAGTCCGAGAACTCGTCCCGCCACGCTCATGCAGAGGCTAGCCGCGGATGGTGCGCGACTGGCCTCTGAGGCCGACAATACGTCGGGGTGGCCCTGAGAAGGGCCTTTTGTTTGGCCCTGAGAAGGGCCTTTGGGTTGGCCCTTAGAAGGGCCTTTTGGTTGGCCCTGAGAAGGGCCTTTTGGGACGAAACGCCCGGCAGCGTTTCTCAATGGCTTCGACATATCGACAACCAACAACCACAATAAAAATAAAACCACAATAAAATACTATTAAAAACCACAATCGAATAAAAACCCTCAATAAAATAAAATCCACAATAAAATAATCCACTACGTACGCAATCGCCCTCAGAATATAATAAAATCGCAAGATCGCGTAGGTCACAGTGCCTGTTAGCCACCGGTCTGCCACTCCGTTACGGTGGTCAGACACGGCGTTGCCCGGGGTACACTGCGAGGAAGTCAGCACTGTGGGGCGTACCCCAACCTAACCTAACCTTTTTTTTTTTTTTTTTTTTTTTTTTTTTTTTTTTGTTCTCGCTGGGGAAAATGTCAATTACGCATCCCCACCCGTCGGGGGACGGGCAGGGTATGTGGGACTCCCCGGGAGAGAGCCTCCCGGTATACCCACTAAAAACCCCAGCGCAACTCCGGCATCGCCATAGTGGCGGGGGAGTGGGAAACTAGCTCAGCCTCAGCTACCTCTCCCCCGCCGGCGAAACCCGCCTAAGAAGGCGGGCCCTCATTTGCCCCTCTTAAAGAGGGGCCGTGGCTCCCGCGTGGTGAGCGGTGCAGGGTGGGCGCGGGCACCCCCGTGCCTCACGCCCGCCGCTCACCTCAGGGCGGGAGAAAGCGGGCGAAATCCCGCCTTCTCCTGCCCCTACGCCGCCTACGGAGCGCCGGAGCGAGGGGATCCTCCTCTCGCTCCCGCTCCGCGGCCTCCTTCTGCGACATCACGACCTCGCAGAAGGAGGCCATCGCCGCCCAGGCCCCCTCGCTCCCCACCATCGCTCTGACGACGGCGGGCAGCGAGAGGTCCCCTCCTACCGCCGCGACAAGATCGCGGCGCGGCACGGCCCACGACGGGCACACCGCGAGGGTGTGGTCCGCCGTGTCCTCCGCCGCGCCGCAACCGTGGCACGACGGCGTCTCCTCTCGTCCTATCCGGTGCAGGTACCTGCCGAAGCAGCCGTGACCGGAGAGTACCTGCACCAGACGGAAGGAGAGGAACCCGTGACGCCTGTCGAGCCAGTCCCTTAGGACTGGCCCGATGGCGTCGAGGGTGCGACGGCCGAACACCGCGGAGGCGAGGTCGCGCGTCCAATGTTGGACGATGGCGTCCCTCGCCTCCCGGCGGACGGCCTCCCTCAACTCCGGGGCCGGACGCTCGCCAAGCGCCCTGCGCCCCGCCGTCCACTCGTACACTCTGGCGAGCACCCAGGCCTCGAGCTCCCAAGGCGGGGTGCTCGCCAGAGCGCATGCCGAAGCGAAGCCTACCGTGCGGTAGGCCCGCGCTGCCCGCTGGGCGATGGCCCTTTGGGGCGCCCGTAGGGCGGTGAGATTCTCCCTCCTATTGAGGGAGTCCGCCCAAATGGGGGCCCCGTAAAGGGCCATGCTCCGCAGAATGCCGGCGTACAGACGCCGGCACCGCGTGCTCGGCCCTCCCATGTTCGGCATGAGCCATGAGAGGGCGTCCGCAGCCTTCAGCAGGCGCGTCGACAGCCCGCTGAAATGCGGGCCGAAGCGCAGCCTGCTGTCCACAATGAGGCCCAGATACTTGATCTGGGCCTCAACCCCGACCCTCACCCCCTCCACGAAGATGTGGGAGTCTGGTGGGGGGCGCTGCCGGGGGCCGTGAAAAAACACGGCCTCCGTTTTGTGCAGCGCCACCCTCAAGCCCAGGTGGCGGATCCTCCCCGCCACCAAGGATCCGCCCGCCGAGGCCAAACTGGCCGCCTCCCTATAACTGCTCCCGCGGGAAGTGAGGAGAGTGTCATCTGCGTAGCAGATGACACTCGTGCCTCGCAGAAGAGTTCCCCGCAGGAGCCAGTCATAACCGACGTTCCACAGAAGAGGCCCTAGAACGGACCCCTGTGGAACGCCGGTTTCTACGCCATACCGCCGGACCTGGCCAGCCCCGTCCACGAGGAGGACGGCACGGTCCTCCAAGTAGCTGGCCAGGAGGCCCCGCAAATAAAGGGGCACACCGTGGAACCGGAGCGCCTCCAGGATGGTGGAGTGGGGGATGGAGTTGAAGGCGTTGGCAATGTCGAATGACACAGCCAACACTCCATCCCCCACTCCTACCGCCTCTGTCACCTGGCCCTTGAGGAGAGCCAGGGCGTCCACTGTCGAACGCCCAGCTCGAAAACCGAACTGGGCGTCCGACAGGTCCGGTCCCACGTTCCGCAGATGGCGCTTCAGGCGGGCGGCGATAATCCCCTCGAACATTTTACCGGCCTCGTCAAGCAAGACGATGGGCCGGTAAGCCGAGGGGGAGTCCGCCGGCCGCCCTTCCTTCCGGAGGAGGCACAGTTGGCCTTCCCGCCAAGGTTTCGGGAACCTCCCCGACGCGAAGCACGCGTTGAAGAGGTCCCGAAACCTTCCCTCCATCTCCGTGGCCGCGATGGCCACCACCCGAGCGGGAACGCCGTCCAGGCCAGGAGCCGTCTTTTTGGCGCGGAGACGAAGTGTCGCCGCGCCAAATTCCTCCTCTGTCACCGGAGGAGGAGGAGCTTCCTCCTCCGGTAGAGCCGCTGCTCTTGGCGGGCCCATCACTGGTGGGGTGAAGTGCGGATCCCTGCGCGGAAACAGGGACCGCACCACCCCATCCAGGAGCGCTGGTTCGAGGGTCTCGGCAACCGGGGGACCAATGCGACGCAGTTTGTTCCGCGCCGCCTTATATGGTCTCCCGAATGGGTCGTTGTCGAGACCCTCCAGCAGCTCAGCCCTCGCCGCGTCCTTGGCGGCGCCGATGGCCGACTTGAAGGCCGCCCTCGCCTCCACGTATGTGGAGTAGAGGCGGTCCTCTTCGGCCTCATCCCGTCGGCGCCGCCGACGCGAGCGGGTGTAGGCCCGCCGTGCCGCCACGCAGGTGGCCCGCAGCTCCGCCAACTCCTCCGACCACCAGTACACGGCGCGTCGGGGAGGTGGACGTCTCGACCGAGGCATGCTGGCGTTGCACACCTCGGTCAATGACCCCCTCAGTCGGGCCGCCGCCGCGTCCACGTCCAGGACGTCCCCGCCGGGACCTGGCCAAAGCCAGTCCTGGACGAACGCGGCCTCCCGTGCCGCCTCCCGATCCAGGTGGGTCAGAGCCCACCTTGGAAACGGGGAACGGCCCGACGATGAGGGGGTGCTGCGGCGCCCCCGTGGATTCTGGGGGGAGATCTCGAATCGCACGTAGCGGTGATCCGAGATCGTCTCCCCCAGTTCCACCCTCCAATTTCGAATGCGGGCGGCCAGTGCGGGCGTGGCAAAGGTGAGGTCCACAATGGACCCGCCCTGCCGCCGCACGCACGTCTGGACGCTCCCCCTATTCAAGAGGGAGAGACCAGACGTGGCCGCCCACAATTCGACCGCCTGACCGCGGGCGTCGGTGGCCGGATTTCCCCAGACCACCGACTTGGCATTCAGGTCTCCTAACACGGAGACCTGTCGTGGCGCCGTCCTCCCGATGACCGCCGTCAGGACCCCGAGGAAATCCTCGAAGTCCTGGAGAGGGCGGTTTGGGGAGAAGTAGACCCCCACAAGGGCCAACCCTCCCCACGCGGCGGCCACGTATCCCGGTCCCCTCTCTAAGAGCGAGAGGGGAGGGGAGTCCGAGGAAGACCGCGCCACGATTGCCACCGAGCCGTCACTATCTCCCAGCCAATTGCTGGGAGTATAGTACGGCTCGGCCACCACTGCCACATCCACCAACCACTCGGCCATCGACTGCACCAGCAGGTCCTGGGCAGCCCGGCAGTGGTTGGTGTTTGCCTGCAGGATGCGATGGTCGATACCCATTATTCGACCATCGCATCACCCTCGGCCACCGCCGCTGATGGGACATCAGCGGGAGTGGTGGCAGCAGCGGCAGGACGGCTTATAGCCGCCTGCGGCTTGGCCTTCTTGGAGGGAGGACGGCATGTCGTCCCCCCCATAATGTGGTCGGCGGGGCGGCCACTGTCGGCGCATGCCGCGCAATGCGGCTTGGCGGCATCGCACGAGGCCGCCATATGCCCCTGCTTCCCGCAGCGGAAACATGTGTCCGCCCTGTCCACGGTGGACGGACACATGGCTCGGGTATGACCGATCCCGAAGCACTTGAAGCAGCGCATCGGCGCTGCCTCAAGTACCCGGATCACGGCCCGGCTAAAGCCCACGAATAGCCGCCCCTGGCATTTAGCCTGGGCGGCCAACACTGCGGCGACTGGGCACACCAGCCGGATAGTGCCCAGTCCACCGCGGCCGGGCCTAATCTCCCGAGCCTGCACCGCTGCGGGGTCGCAGCCTCCTGCCGAGGCGATGGCGGCCACCACCTCCTCCTTGGTGACCGAGTCATCAAGACCGGTCACCTCGATGGCCGTGGACTTCACCGGCCTGGCCACCTTCGCCACATCGGCAAGGGCCTCCCGCACCTTGCTGGCGAACAAATCGGCGTTTCTGCCGCCGTCCTTCCCCGGAAACTCGAATAACCGAGCTCCGGTTTGGGTCCGACGGCAGGCACCGATTCCCAGCTGGGCGGGGTCTGCGACGGTACGAGCCCGTCTCAGGACGGACTCGTACGTTACCCCCTTCTCCGCGGCCTCGGGCACGATGGTCACCGTGACCGCCGCGGATTTGGGGGCAACCAACTTCGGCGCCTTTGTGGTCGCCGCTGCAGCTGCCGGCGCAGCCGCCGGGGCAGCCGCCGAGGCAGCCGGGGCCTGGGACGCCTTCTTCTTGCCCCTTTTCACCACCTCTGACCACGGCTGGTTGGACGGGGTGGTGGAGGGGAGAAGGGCGTCGACCTCTCGAACCTGTGGGGCGGGTGCCGCGATGGCAGCCGGCCCCGGTTTGGCGCCCGCACTCGTACCGGGGGGAGACGGAGCCCCCGGCGACTTCTTCCCCTTGCCTTTGCCCTTTGAGGGCTTCGGGGCCTGGGGAGCCACTGTAGGCGTCTTGTCTGCCGCAAGGGGCGGACGGAGCCGCTTCTCTGGCAGCAGGCGGTCCTCTATGCCTGCGAAGCAGGCACGAGTGAACGCCCTCTCCTCCATGACCACCTTGCGGAACAATTCCTCAAGGTTGGAGGAGGAGGGGGCGGGAACCGCCGCTGCCGACGGGGCCGCTGCCGACGCGGCCGCTGCCGACGGGGCCGAGGCCGACGGGGACGGGGCCGTAGCCTCAGCCAGCTTCTTATGAAGCTGGCTAACCTCAGCTTGCAGGCGATCGACCCTCGCCTGCAGCTGCCTCGTCTCCTCAGACGCATTGCGCTGCGTCAGCTCCAGAATGATGCCGTGCAAACTTGTTGCACGGCATTTCAGGGCCTTCTGGAAGGTCCCCTTGAGGTTGGAGGACTTGGAGGCGACCTCGACGATCTCCTCCTTGTCCTCTTCCGCCAAGCGGACCAACTCGGCCACGGACAGGCCCTCGAAGGAGACGAGGGCCGAACCGTATCCGGCCCTCGCCTTGGCCGCACGCGCCTGCCTCTCTTTCGCGGCGACTTGCTCCTCCAACTCCAGCTCGGATTCGGCCCGTCTGGCCAAGCCGAGCTGGCGCTGGGCGACCGCCAGACCCACATCGTGGGTGCCGGCCTGAGAGGAAGTCGAAGGCGAAGCAGCCTTCGTCTTCGACTTCCTCTTGGGCTTACTCTTGCCCGAGTCCGACGAACCCTCGGACCCGAGCTTCAAGTAAGCCCTCTTCAGGCTGCTCTCTGCAGCCACCCCACATACGGACGAGTCCAAGGCCACGGACTCGACATCCGAGTCCGAGAACTCGTCCGCCACGCTCATGCAGAGGCTCGCCACGGATGGTGCGCGACTGGCCTCTGAGGCCGAACACTCGCCTTTGGGTTGGCCCTGAGAAGGGCCTTTTGGTTGGCCCTGAGAAGGGCCGTTTGGTTGGCCCTGAGAAGGGCCTTTTTTGGCGAAACGCCCGGAGGCATTCCGCAATGGTTTCGGCATCGCGTCCACCAACAACCACAATTAAAAAATAAAACCCACAATAAAACTCAAATAAAAACCTCAATAAAATCAGAATAAAACCACAATAAAATCAGAATAAAAACCCACTACGAATAAAAACCCACAATAAAATAATATAAAATCCACAATGTACGCAAACGCCCTCAAGTAAAATAAAATCGCAAGATCACGTACGTCACAGCGCTTGTTAGCCACCGGTCTGCCACTCCGTTACGGTGGTCAGACACGGCGTTGCCCGGGGAACACTGCGAGGAAGTCAGCACTGTGGGGCGTCCCCCAACCTAACCTAACCTTTTTTTTTTTTTTTTTTTTTTTTTTTTTTTGACGCTGTGGGAATGCATTTACGCACCATACCCCGAAGGGCGTGTGTGGGACTCGCCCAGCTCTGTAGCCAGGAATACCCACTAAACCCAACAGCGGCACACCGACATCGCCTTAGTGGCGGGGTCATGGGATGTAGCAAGCCTGCCGTCCACAACCCCGCCGGCGATTCCTGCCCGAAGGCAGGCCCACAGTGGGCCCTCCATAGGGAGGGGCCCGGCTGGTCACGTCTCCGTGTGCGAGAAGACGCAGCAGCCACGGGTTTTTTAGCGAGGTGTCCTTCCTCTTAGCCCCACTCGTTTGCCCGGAAGCAAACGGGGCCCCCAGCTCCTCTCAGTGAGGAGACCGGGTTGCCCGACGGTGACCCGGAGTTCGGGTCACGTCAGCCACCTGGAGTGGTGGCCGACCCGCCGCGCGTGACCGCCGAAGCGGTCCCCACTTCTGGTTTTGGTCCGCGCCGGTAAACCGGTAACCCCCATATCTGGGGGCCGTTCCCCTATCCGCCACCTGGGGACGCGTCCGATGGCAGGTCCAGAAACTGCACACGGAAACCTAACCTAACCTAACCTAACCTTTTTTTTTTTTTTTTTTTTTTTTTTTTTTTTTTTTTTTTTTTTTTTTTTTTTTTTTTTTTTTCTCGAGTGGAAATGCATTTACGCACCATACCCGTCGCTAGCTAGGCGACGAGCGTGTGTGGGACTCGCCCGGCCTTAAGGCAACTGGCCCCGTGTCACCCCCAGGGCTTTCCGGCTGAGCCGGTTTCCGCGCCTATGGAGGATTACCCGGTAACGAGGTAACCCCCAGACGTGGTGACCAGTGCAATGCGCGAGCGGGTGCTACCCACACACGCTGGTCACACTCCGGGGCGAAAGGAGATGGGGGTTCGTCCCCCGCCTTCTTCGCCCCGCCCGTCTACGCCGGAGGGGAGCGGGAATAGTTTGCTAATTGGCAATCTCTTCCCGCTCCCTCTCCGCTGCCTCCTTCTTAGAGGAGGCAGCCTCCCCTGCACTCTCGCTTTCAACCATGGTTTGGACCATGGTTGCCAGCGAGAGGCGTCCCTGCGGAATGAGGACACCGATGGACCTACCTGGCATTAGTAGTGTCCATCGGTGCCCCCGTCCTAGCGGCGGCCGCCGAGGCGGCAGCCGGCGGCGGCCGCCGAGGCGGCAGCCGGCGGCCCCCAAGCGGGGCGGCCCCGGACCGGTGGCGCCTTGCAGGCGGAGCCGGCCATCTTATGGCCGCTGGGTAGGCCCCTGTCCGTGCAAAGCGCGCACTTTACAGGGGCCGTGCAGCCCATCGAGAAGTGGCCCTCCTGGCCACAGCGGAAGCATTGCTTGCTCCGGTCCTTGGTGGACGGGCAGAGCGCCGCAGTATGCCCCTGCTCCATGCACTTACGACAGCGCATTGGGCGCTGATCCAACATTTTGATGGAGGCGGCGCTCCAGCCTACGTCCACCTTACCCCTCTCCGCCAGCCGCTTTGCGGTCTCCACGGGGCATGAGACTCGGACCGAGCCCATGCCCCTCGCTCCCGGGACGATTCTGCCCACCCGAATTTGGTCAGGCGGGCAATTGGCCAACTCGGCCAGGACCCCTTTCACGTCCTCTGGTGTGAGGGACTCTTCTAGCCCACCCACGTGGACCGCCGCCATCTTGGTGGGGCGGGTCACCTCGGCAACCTCCCCAAGCACCTCGGCCATCCTTTTTGCCAAGGTGTCAGCCTGGGAGGCGGAGGTCTCTTTGGAGAGCTCCATGAGGGAGGCTCCCGTCATGGACCTCCTTATTTTGCCCAGACCCACCCCGAGCTCGGCCAGATTTATGGCCGCCTTCGCTTTCTTTAGTATGTCCACATAGGTGGTGCCCTCGCGTATGGCCTCCGGCTTGAGGGCCACCAAAATGGCGGGACTCTTTGGCACCCTTGGTGCCTTGCTGGGGCCCGCCGGTTTTGGCCCTTTCTGCTTCTGGCCTGGCCTCTGGCCAGGTTCCTGGCCTGACTTCTGACTTCTTCCGACTTCTTCTTGCCCCGGAGTGGGGGCAGGGGCATGGGCGGTGGCGGGCTTCTTCTTGCCCTTCTTCTTGGCCACCGTGGCCCACGACTCCCCCTCCAGCACCAGGGGCTGTACGTCCCGGGAGCTCCCAGGGACCTGACTTTCTGCGCGTGCCGGCTCAGGCGCAGGTCTGGCCTCTGCCTCTGTCCCCCTCGGTCTCTTCGGCTCCTTTTTCTTCGCCTTTTTGGTCTTTTTAGGCGGGTTAGCCGGCGGCGGCATAAGTGTCGCCGGCTCCGTCTCGTCCATACTCCGTCTCTCCCTCGCTGGGGGCTGGCTTGATTGCCTGTCAGCCGCCAGCGAGGGACGATGAGTTTTAGCCGGCAAGAGGCGGCCGTCTTTCTCGAGGCCCTCCAGCTGCGCGCTGATGACACTTCCAACGTGGTTCATCAGCTCGCGCTGGAGGACCTCCATACCACTTACGAAATCGTCCCGCGTAAGGCCCGTGGGAACGGGTTGCGGGACCGGCTCCGGGACTGGCTCCTGGGGCCGTGTCTGTCTGGGGCGCGGGCTACTCCTCTCGGACACGGCCTGGCGCAGAGCGGCCACCTGTTGGTCCAGGACCGCGACCCGCCCCTGCAGGCGCCTGTTGTCGGCCCGGAGCCGACGCATCTCCTCGTCCTCCTTTCTGGAGGCCAGCCACCGGACCGCCTGGATCATCACCATTGACGCCTCCCTGATCTCTTTTATAGAGGTGCCCTTCAAATTTTTGGATTTTTTGAGGACCCCCTCAATTCTCGCCGCCCCCTCCTCAGCCATTGACTGAAGAACAGGGGGTGAAGGCATAGGGGGCCCACAATCCTCGTCACGTCCGGTTGGGCGGGATTCCTTGTCCGACCGCACAGGGGGACCACATTCGTCGTCCCGTCCTGCCTGTTGCAATTCCATGTCGGAGTCCGACAGCGAGGACTCCGAGTCCAAAGGCATTTCCTTTAATAGTCTCCTGGCCTGGGAGAGCCCCACTGAATGTTTGGGACCACCCCCACCAGGTCCAGTTCGTATAATTTTGGGTGCCGGTTTGTCCGACCTGCCGGACCCAGCACCCTCGAGCTCAGATTCGCTGTCTGCCCACCTCCGTGCGGCCTTCCTACTGCCACAACTTTGGGCAGACGGCGTGTCACGTGCCCCCTCGCTTGATGCCAACGACACCTCCGACGATCCTCCGGCGGTGTCGGTGACATCAACCTGCAGCACTCTTCTCAAGAGCTCCAACCTCTCTCTTCTCGTCGGAGGAGCCTCGCATGGTAGCCACTTTAAAGCAGGCGATTCATGCGGCCCTCCTTCGACGTCCACCTCTTCGCCTTCGCAAACGCTGCCAGTAACATCAGCGACAGCAGGGGCCTGGTCGCCCACCCCTGCGCGCTCTTCGGTCGTAGATTTAACATCCGCAGCCCCGGATAGCTGCGGACGCCGGGGGTCAGCCGGATCGCTCGACATCGTATTCTTCGCATTAGACATTTCCCATATTACGATTTGGGAAAATACGCACATCGCTTTCCCAAGGCGATGTGGCCGCTATTTCTGGGAGGGATTTAGTCCTCCCAAGGCCAGCGGATGCCTCGTGTGCAGGTTATACCGCCCGCTGCTCGGTATCTACAAACTAACTTAAAACTAATTAGATTTTTTTGTATTTTTTCAAATTTTGTATTTTTCTCTTTGGTTTTCGCTTTTGTAAGTTTTTTTGTATTTTTGTATATTTTTTTTTATAAAAACCTAATCCTAAACTTACAACTAACCTAAAACTACCCACCCCGTTGCACCGCGGCCAAGACGACCAACGCCACGGTGCCCCCAAACCGCGGGCTAAGAAGAAACCCGCGGTCCTCAAGGGTTTTTATAGTGGTTTTCCTTCCACGCGACCCGGGCAAATGCCCCGACAGTCACCGGTCCCCTTAGGGATTACGGTGTTCGAGGGTTTTATTCGTGGTTTTCCTTCCACTTGACCCGGGCAAATGCCCCGACGGTCCCCGGTCCCCGAAGGGATTACGGTATGCCCCATGCATGCATCCACTTACAGCACTCTGCTAATCAGAGCCGAAGTGGATGCATGCAAACCCCTAGAGGCCAGGTTCCCATCACCGACCATCTTAAAGATGATCGGTGACTGAAACCTGGCCCTTCCCCGTGTGAAGATTAGCCGCCAGGCCCAAGAGTCCACCAGAACGCGGTGGGCAGTTGGGGCTGGCGTTGCCCAGGGTGCGCCACGAGGAGGCTCTTCGACTTGCACCCCAACCTAACCTTTTTTTTTTTTTTTTTTTTTTTTTTTTTTTTTTTTTTTTTTTTTTTTTTTTTTTTGTTGTCGCTGGGGAAAATGACAATTACGCATCCCCTCCCGTCGGGGGACGGGAAGGGTATGTGGGACTCCCCGGGAGAGAGCCTCCCGGTATACCCACTAAAAACCCCAGCGGCGCTCCGGCATCGCCATAGTGGCGGGGGAGTGGGAAACTAGCACAGCCTGGGCTTCCTCTCCCCCGCCGGCGAAACCCGCCTAGTAAGGCGGGCCCTCATTTGCCCCTCCTAGGAGGGGGACCGAAGCTCCCACACGTGGTGAGCCCTGCAAGGCGGGCGCGGGCACCCCCGTGCCTCACGCCCGCCGCTCACCTCAGGGCGGGAGAAAGCGGGCGAAATCCCGCCTTCTCCTGCCCCTACGCCGCCTACGGAGCGCCGGAGCGAGGGGATCCTCCTCCCGCTCGCGCTCCGCGGCCTCCTTCTGCGACATCACGAGCTCGCAGAAGGAGGCCATCGCCGCCCAGGCCCCCTCGCTCCCCACCATCGCTCTGACGACGGCGGGCAGCGAGAGGTCCCCTCCTACCGCCGCGACAAGATCGCGGCGCGGCACGGCCCACGACGGGCACACCGCGAGGGTGTGGTCCGCCGTGTCCTCCGCCGCGCCGCAACCGTGGCACGACGGCGTTTCCTCTCGTCCTATCCGGTGCAGGTACCTGCCGAAGCAGCCGTGACCGGAGAGTACCTGCACCAGACGGAAGGAGAGGAACCCGTGACGCCTGTCGAGCCAGTCCTTCAGGACTGGCCCGATGGCGTCGAGGGTGCGACGGCCGAACACCGCGGAGGCGAGGTCGCGCGTCCAATGTTGGACGATGGCGTCCCTCGCCTCCCGGCGGACGGCCTCCCTCAACTCCGGGGCCGGACGCTCGCCCAGCGCCCTGCGCCCCGCCGTCCACTCGTACACTCTGGCGAGCACCCAGGCCTCGAGCTCCCAAGGCGGGGTGCTCGCCAGAGCGCATGCCGAAGCGAAGCCTACCGTGCGGTAGGCCCGCGCTACCCGCTGGGCGATGGCCCTTTGGGGCGCCCGAAGGGTGGTGAGGTTCTCCCTCCTGTGGAGGGAGTCCGCCCAAATTGGGGCCCCGTAAAGGGCCATGCTCCTCAGTATGCCGGCGTATAACCGCCGGCAACGACTGCTCGGCCCTCCCATGTTCGGCATGAGCCATGAGAGGGCGTCCGCGGCTTTCAGCAGGCGCGTCGACAGCCCGCTAAAGTGCGGGCCGAAGCGCAGCCTGCTGTCCAGCATGAGGCCCAGATACTTCATCTGGGCCTCAACCCCGACCCTCACCCCCTCCACATAAATGTGGGCGTCGGGTGGGGGGCGCCGCCGGGGGCCGTGAAAGAACACAGCCTCCGTTTTGTGCAGCGCCACCCTCAAGCCCAGGCGGCGGATGTTTCCCGCCACTAAGGATCCGCCCGCCGACGCCAAACTGGCCGCCTCCCGGAAGGTGCTCCCGCGGGAAGTGAGGAGAGTGTCATCCGCGTAGCAGATGACACTCGTACCTCGTAGGAGGATTCCCCGCAGGAGCCAGTCATAACCGACGTTCCACAGAAGAGGCCCTAGAACGGACCCCTGTGGAACGCCGGTTTCTACGCCATATCGCCGGACCTGGCCAGCCCCGTCCACGAGGAGGACGGCACGGTCCTCCAAGTAGCTGGCCAGGAGGCCCCGCAGATAAAGGGGCACACCGTGGAACCGGAGCGCCTCCAGGATGGTGGAGTGGGGGATGGAGTTGAAGGCGTTGGCAATGTCGAATGACACAGCCAACACTCCATCCCCCACCCCTACCGCCTCTGTCACCTGGCCCTTGAGAAGGGCCAGGGCGTCCACTGTCGAACGGCCAGCTCGAAAACCGAACTGGGCGTCCGACAGGTCCGGTCCCACGTTCCGCAAATGGCGCTTCAGGCGGGCGGCGATAATCCCCTCGAACATCTTACCGGCCTCGTCAAGCAAGACGATGGGCCGGTAAGCCGAGGGGGAGTCCGCCGGCCGCCCCTCCTTCCGGAGGAGGCACAGTTGGCCTTCCCGCCAAGGTTTCGGGAACCTCCCCGACGCGAAGCACGCGTCGAAGAGGTCCCGAAACCTTCCCTCCATCTCGGTGACCGCGATGGCCACCACCCTGGCGGGAACGCCGTCGGGGCCAGGAGCCGTCTTTTTGGCGCGGAGACGGAGTGTCGCCGCGCCAAATTCCTCCTCTGAAACCGGAGGAGGAGGAGCTTCCTCCTCCGGTCCTTCCCTTGGCGGGCCCATCGCTGGTGGGGTGAAGTGCGGATCCCTGCGCGGAAACAGGGACCGCACCACCCCATCCAGGAGCGCTGGTTCCAGGGTCTCGGCAACCGGGGGACCAATGCGACGCAGTTTGTTCCGCGCCGCCTTATATGGTCTCCCGAATGGGTCGTTGTCGAGACCCTCCAGCAGCTCAGCCCTCGCCGCGTCCTTGGCGGCGCCGATGGCCGACTTAAAGGCCGCCCTCGCCCCCACGTATGTGGAGTAGAGGCGGTCCTCTTCGGCCTCGTCCCGTCGGCGCCGCCGACGCGATCGGGTGTAGGCCCGCCGTGCCGCCACGCAGGTGGCCCGCAGCTCCGCCAACTCCTCCGACCACCAGTACACGGCGCGTCGGGGAGGTGGACGTCTCGACCGAGGCATGCTGGCGTTGCATACCTCGGTCAATGACCCCCTCAGTCGGGCCGCCGCCGCGTCCACGTCCAGGACGTCCCCGCCGGGACCTGGCCAAAGCCAGTCCTGGACGAACGCGGCCTCCCGTGCCGCCTCCCGATCCAGGTGGGTCAGAGCCCACCTTGGAAACGGGGAACGGCCCGACGATGAGGGGGTGCTCCGGCGCCCCCGTGGATTCTGGGGGGAGATCTCGAATCGCACGTAGCGGTGATCCGAGATCGTCTCCCCCAGTTCCACCCTCCAATTTCGAATGCGGGCGGCCAGTGCGGGCGTGGCAAAGGTGAGGTCCACAATGGACCCGCCCTGCCGCCGCACGCACGTCTGGACGCTCCCCCTATTCAAGAGGGAGAGACCAGACGAGGCCGCCCACAATTCGACCGCCTGACCGCGGGCGTCGGTGGCCGGGTTTCCCCCAGACCACCGACTTGGCATTCAGGTCTCCGAGCACGGAGACCTGTCGTGGCGCCGTCCTCCCGATGACCGCCGTCAGGACCCCGAGGAAATCCTCGAAGTCCTGGAGAGGGCGGTTTGGGGAGAAGTAGACCCCCACAAGGGCCAACCCTCCCCACGCGGCGGCCACGTATCCCGGTCCCCTCTCTAAGAGCGAGAGGGGAGGGGAGTCCGAGGAAGACCGCGCCACGATTGCCACCGAGCCGTCACTATCTCCCAGCCAATTGCTGGGAGTATAGTACGGCTCGGCCACCACTGCCACATCCACCAACCACTCGGCCATTGACTGCACCAGCAGGTCCTGGGCAGCCCGGCAGTGGTTGGTGTTTGCCTGCAAGATGCGATGGTCGATACCCATTATTCGACCATCGCATCACCCTCGGCCACCGCCGCTGATGGGACATCAGCGGGAGTGGTGGCAGCAGCGGCAGGACGGCTTGTAGCCGCCTGCGGCTTGCCCTTCTTGGTGGGGGGTCGGCATGAGCTCCCCCCCATCACATGGTCCGCAGGGCGGCCACTGTCGGCGCATGCCGCGCAATGTGGCTTGGCGGCATCGCACGAGGCCGCCATATGCCCCTGCTTCCCGCAGCGGAAGCATGTGTCCGCCCTGTCCACGGTGGACGGACACATGGCTCGGGTGTGGCCGATGCCGAAGCACTTGAAGCAGCGCATCGGCGCTGCCTCAAGTACCCGGATCACGGCCCGGCTAAACCCTACCAAGAGCCGTCCTTGGCATTTTGCCCGGACGGCCAACACTGCGGCGACTGGGCACACCAGCCGGATAGTGCCCAGTCCACCGCGGTCGGGCCTAATAGCCCGAGCCTGCACCGCTGCGGGTTCGCAGCCGCCTGCCGAGGCGATGGCCGCCACCACCTCCTCCTTGGTGACCGAGTCGTCGAGACCGGTCACCTCGATGGCTGTGGCCTTCGTCGGTCTGGCGACCTTCGCCACATCGGCGAGGACCTCCCGCAGCTTGACTGCGAAGAGGTCCGCATTTTTGCCGCCGTCCTTCCCCGGAAACTCGAATAGTCGAGCTCCGGTTTGGGTCCGGCGGCAAGCGCCAATCCCCAACTCGGCGGGGTTGGCGACAGTACGAGCCCGTCTTAACACGGACTCGTACGTTACCCCCTTCTCCGCGGCCTCGGGCACGATGGTCACCGTGACCGCCGCGGATTTGGGGGCAACCAGCTTCGGCGCCTTTGGGGCCGCCGCTGCAGCTGCCGGGGCAGCGGCCGGGGCAGCCGCCGAGGCAGCCGGGGCCTGGGACGCCTTCTTGCCCTTTCCCTTTCCCTTCCTAACCACCTCTGACCACGACTGGTTGGCTGGGGTGGTGGAAGGGAGGAGGGCGTCTCCCTCCTGCACCTGGGGGGGTGCCACGTTGGCAACCGGCCCCGGTTTGGCGCCCGCACTCGTACTGGGGGTAGGCATAGCCCCCGGCGACTTTTTCCCCTTGCCTTTGCCCTTTGAGGGCTTTGGGGCCTGGGGAGCCGCTGTCGGCGCCTTGTCGGCCGCTAGCGGCGGACGGAGCCGCCTCTCCGGCAGCAGACGGTCCTCTATGCCTGCGAAGCAGGCACGAGTGAACGCCCTCTCCTCCATGACCACTTTGCGGAACAATTCCTCAAGGTGGGAGGAGGAGGGGGCGGGAACCGCCGCTGCCGACGGGGCCGCTGCCGACGCGGCCGCTGCCGACGGGGCCGAGGCCGACGGGGACGGGGCCGTAGCCTCAGCCAGCTTCTTATGAAGCTGGCTAACCTCAGCTTGCAGGCGATCGACCCTCGCCTGCAGCTGCCGCGTCTCGTCTGAGGCAGAGCGTTGCGTCAGCTCAGACACAATGCCGTGCAAGCTGTTTGCACGGCATTTAAGGGCCTTCTGGAAGGTACCCTTCAAATTTGAGGACCTGGAGGCGACCTCAACGATCTCCTCCATGTCCTCCTTCGCCAGCCGAGCTAGCTCCGCCACGGAGAGGCCCTCGAAGGAGACGAGGGCCGAACCGTATCCGGCCCTTGCCTTGGCTGCGCGCCTCTCCTTGGCGGCAACCAACTCCTCCAGTTCCAGCTCGGCCTCGGCCCGTCTGGCCAAGCCGAGCTGGCGCTGGGCGTCTGCCAAACCCACGTCGTGGGTGCCAGCCTGAGAAGAAGTCGATGGCGAAGCATTCTTCGCCTTCGACTTCTTCTTGTTGGGCCTGCCCTTGGCCGAGCCCGAGGAGCCCTCGGACCCGAGCCTCAGGTAGGCCCTCTTCAGGCTGCGCTCCGCAGCCACTCCACACACAGAGGACGAGTCCCCGACAACGGACCCCATGTCCGAGTCGGAGAACTCGTCCTCTCCGCAGAAGCCCGTCGCAGAAGGTGCGCGACTCGCCTCCGACGCCGACATTTCGTCGGGGTGGCCCTGAGAAGGGCCTTTGGGTTGGCCCTGAGAAGGGCCTTTTGATACGAAACGCCCGGAGGCATTCCGCAATGGTTTCGGAGGCATAATGACAACCAGAAACCAAATCCACAATAACAATTAAAAACAACAATAAAACCAACCCACAATAGAATAAAACCCACGATAAAAACAATAATAAAAACCACAATGTACGCAATCGCCCTCAAGTAAAATAAAAATTCGCAGATCGCGTAGGTCACAGTGCCTGTTAGCCACCGGTCTGCCACTCCGTTACGGTGGTCAGACACGGCGTTGCCCGGGGTACACTGCGAGGAAGTCAGCACTGTGGGGCGTACCCCACCCCAACCTAACCTTTTTTTTTTTTTTTTTTTTTTGACGCTGTGGGAATGCATTTACGCACCATACCCCGAAGGGCGTGTGTGGGACTCGCCCAGCTCTGTAGCCAGGAATACCCACTAAACCCAACAGCGGCACACCGACATCGCCTTAGTGGCGGGGTCATGGGATGTAGCAAGCCTGCCGTCCACAACCCCGCCGGCGATTCCTTTTTTTTTTTTTTTTTTTTTTTTTTTTGATGTCGCTGGGGAAAATGACAATTACGCATCCCCACCCGTCGGGGGACGGGCAGGGTATGTGGGACTCCCCGGGAGAGAGCCTCCCGGTATACCCACTAAAAACCCCAGCGCAACTCCGGCATCGCCATAGTGGCGGGGGAGTGGGAAACTAGCTCAGCCTCAGCTACCTCTCCCCCGCCGGCGAAACCCGCCTAGAAAGGCGGGCCCTCATTTGCACCTCTTAAGGAGGGGCCGTGGCTCCCGCGTGGTGAGCGGTGCAAGGCGGGCGCGGGCACCCCCGTGCCTCACGCCCGCCGCTCACCTCAGGGCGGGAGAAAGCGGGCGAAATCCCGCCTTCTCCTGCCCCTACGCCGCCTGCGGAGCGCCGGAGCGAGGGGATCCTCCTCCCGCTCGCGCTCCGCGGCCTCCTTCTGCGACATCACGACCTCGCAGAAGGAGGCCATCGCCGCCCAGGCCCCCTCGCTCCCCACCATCGCTCTGACGACGGCGGGCAGCGAGAGGTCCCCTCCTACCGCCGCGACAAGATCGCGGCGCGGCACGGCCCACGACGGGCACACCGCGAGGGTGTGGTCCGCCGTGTCCTCCGCCGCGCCGCAACCGTGGCACGACGGCGTCTCCTCTCGTCCTATCCGGTGCAGGTACCTGCCGAAGCAGCCGTGACCGGAGAGTACCTGCACCAGACGGAAGGAGAGGAACCCGTGACGCCTGTCGAGCCAGTCCCTCAGGACTGGCCCGATGGCGTCGAGGGTGCGACGGCCGAACACCGCGGAGGCGAGGTCGCGCGTCCAATGTTGGACGATGGCGTCCCTCGCCTCCCGGCGGACGGCCTCCCTCAACTCCGGGGCCGGACGCTCGCCCAGCGCCCTGCGCCCCGCCGTCCACTCGTACACTCTGGCGAGCACCCAGGCCTCGAGCTCCCAAGGCGGGGTGCTCGCCAGAGCGCATGCCGAAGCGAAGCCTACCGTGCGGTAGGCCCGCGCTGCCCGCTGGGCGATGGCCCTTTGGGGCGCCCGAAGAGCGGTGACGTTCTCCCTCCTATGGAGGGAGTCCGCCCAAATGGGCGCCCCATACAGGGCCATGCTCCGCAGTATGCCGGCGTATAACCGCCGGCAATGACTGCTCGGCCCTCCCATGTTCGGCATGAGCCATGAGAGGGCGTCCGCGGCTTTCAGCAGGCGCGTCGACAGCCCGCTGAAGTGCGGGCCGAAGCGCCACCTGCTGTCAAGCATGAGGCCCAGATACTTTATCTGGGCCTCGACCCGGATCCTGACGCCCTCCACAAAAATGTGGGCGTCAGGTGGGGGGCGCTGCCGGGGGCCGTGAAAGAACACGGCCTCCGTTTTGTGCAGCGCCACCCTCAAGCCCAGGCGGCGGATCCTCCCCGCCACCAAGGATCCGCCCGCCGAGGCCAAACTGGCCGCCTCCCTATAACTGCTCCCGCGGGAAGTGAGGAGAGTGTCATCTGCGTAGCAGATGTCACTCGTGCCTCGCAGAAGAGTTCCCCGCAGGAGCCAGTCATAACCGACGTTCCACAGAAGAGGCCCTAGAACGGACCCCTGTGGAACGCCGGTTCCCACAGTGTATCTCCGGAGCTGGCCAGCCCCGTCTACGAGGAGGACAGCACGGTCCTCCAGGTAGCTGGCCAGGAGGCCCCTCAAGTAAAGGGGCACTCCGTGGAACCGGAGCGCCTCCAGGATGGTGGAGTGGGGGATGGAGTTGAAGGCGTTGGCAATGTCGAATGACACAGCCAACACTCCATCCCCCACTCCTACCGCCTCTGTCACCTGGCCCTTGAGACGGGCCAGGGCGTCCACTGTCGAACGCCCAGCTCGAAAACCGAACTGGGCGTCCGACAGGTCCGGTCCCACGCTCCGAAGATGACACTTCAGGCGGCCGGCGATGATCCCCTCGAACATTTTACCGACCTCATCGAGCAAAACGATGGGCCGGTATGCCGAGGGGGAGTCCGCCGGCCGTCCCTCTTTGTGGAGGAGGCACAACTGGCCTTCCCGCCAAGGTTTCGGGAACCTCCCCGACGCTAAACACGCGTCGAAGAGGTCCCGAAACCTTCCCTCCATCTCGGTGGCCGCGATGGCCACCACCCTGGCGGGAACGCCGTCCGGGCCAGGAGCCGTCTTTTTGGCGCGGAGACGGAGAGTCGCCGCGCCAAATTCCTCCTCTGAAACCGGAGGAGGAGGAGCTTCCTCCTCCGGTAGAGCCGCTGGTCTTGGCGGGCCCATCGCTGGTGGGGTGAAGTGCGGATCCCTGCGCGGAAACAGGGACCGCACCACCCCATCCAGGAGCGCTGGTTCCAGGGTCTCGGCAACCGGGGGACCAATGCGACGCAGTTTGTTCCGCGCCGCCTTATATGGCCTCCCGAATGGGTCGTTGTCGAGACCCTCCAGCAGCTCAGCCCTCGCCGCGTCCTTGGCGGCGCCGATGGCCGACTTAAAGGCCGCCCTCGCCTCCACGTATGTGGAGTAGAGGCGGTCCTCCTCGGCCTCGTCCCGTCGGCGCCGCCGACGCGAGCGGGTGTAGGCCCGCCGTGCCGCCACGCAGGTGGCCCGCAGCTCCGCCAACTCCTCCGACCACCAGTACACGGCGCGTCGGGGAGGTGGACGTCTCGACCGAGGCATGCTGGCGTTGCACACCTCGGTCAATGACCCCCTCAGTCGGGCCGCCGCCGCGTCCACGTCCAGGACGTCCACGCCGGGACCTGGCCAAAGCCAGTCCTGGACGAACGCGGCCTCCCGTGCCGCCTCCCGATCCAGGTGGGTCAGAGCCCACCTTGGAAACGGGGAACGGCCCGACGATGAGGGGGTGCTGCGGCGCCCCCGTGGATTCTGGGGGGAGATCTCGAATCGCACGTAGCGGTGATCCGAGATCGTCTCCCCCAGTTCCACCCTCCAGTTCTGAATGCGGGCGGCCAGTGCGTGCGTGGCGAAGGTGAGGTCCACAATGGACCCGCCCTGCCGCCGCACGCACGTCCGGACGCTCCCCCTATTCAAGAGGGAGAGACCAGACGAGGCCGCCCACAATTCCACCGCCCGCCCGCGGGCGTCGGTGGCCGGGTTTCCCCAGACCACCGACTTGGCATTCAGGTCTCCCAACACGGAGACCTGTCGTGGCGCCGTCCTCCCGATGACCGCCGTCAGGACCCCGAGGAAATCCTCGAAGTCCTGGAGAGGGCGGTTTGGGGAGAAGTAGACCCCCACAAGGGCCAACCCTCCCCACGCGGCGGCCACGTATCCCGGTCCCCTCTCTAAGAGCGAGAGGGGAGGGGAGTCCGAGGAAGACCGCGCCACGATTGCCACCGAGCCGTCACTATCTCCCAGCCAATTGCTGGGAGTATAGTACGGCTCGGCCACCACTGCCACATCCACCAACCACTCGGCCATCGACTGCACCAGCAGGTCCTGGGCAGCCCGGCAGTGGTTGGTGTTTGCCTGCAAGATGCGATGGTCGGTACCCATTACTCGACCATCGCATCACCCTCGTCGGCCACCGCCGCTGGGACAGCGGGGGTGGTGGCAGCAGCGGCAGGCCGGCTTATAGCCGCCTGCGGCTTGCCCTTCTTCGCGGGAGGTCGGCATGCGCTCCCCCCCATTACGTGGTCCGCGGGGTGACCACTGTCGGCGCATGCCGCGCAATGCGGCTTGGCGGCCTCGCACGAGGCCGCCTTATGCCCCTGTTGCCCGCAACGGAAGCAAGTGTCCGCCCTGTCCACTGTGGACGGACACATGGCTCGGGTGTGGCCAATCCCCATGCACTTGAAGCAGCGCATCGGCGCTGCCTCAAGCACCCGGATCACGGCCCGGCTAAAGCCCACCAGTAGCCGCCCTTGGCATTTAGCCTGGGCGGCCAACACTGCGGCGACTGGGCACTCCAGCCGGATAGAGCCCAGTCCACCGCGGCCGGGCCTTATGTCCCGAGCTACAACCGCTGCGGGTTCACAGCCTCCCACCTTGGCGATGGCCGCCACCACCTCCTCCTTGGTGACCGAGTCATCTAGACCGGTCACCTCAATGGAGGTGGTTTTAGTCGGCCTGGCGACCTTCGCCACGTCGGCAAGCACCTCCCTCAGCTTGCCGGCGAACAGGTCGGCGTTTTTGCCGCCGTCCTTCCCCGGAAACTCGAAAAGACGAGCTCCGGTTTGGGTCCGACGGCAGGCACCGAGCCCTAACTCGGCGGGGTCCGCGACGGCACGAGCCCGTCTCAGGACGGACTCGTAGGTGACGCCCCTCTCGGCGGCCTCGGGGACTATGGTCACCGTGACCGCCGCGGATTTGGGAGGAACCAGCTTCCTCCCGCCGACCGTAGCCTTATTGGCTGCCGGGGCTGTCGCCGGGGCAGCTGCCGGGGCAGCCGCCGCAGCAGCCGCCGAGGCAGCCGGGGCCTTGTTCGCCTTCTTCCTCCCCTTCTTCACCACCTCGGACCACGACTGGTTGGACGGGGTGGTGGATGGGAGGAGGGCGTCTACCTCCTGAACCTGCGGGGCGGATGCCGCGATGGCAGCCGGCCCCGGTTTGGCGCCCGCACTCGTGCCGGGGGGAGACGGGGCCCCCGGCGACTTCTTCCCCTTGCCTTTGCCCTTTGAGGGCTTCGGGGCCTGGGGAGCCGCTGTCGGCGCCTTGTCAGCCGCTAGCGGCGGACGAAGCCGCTTCTCCGGCAGCAGGCGGTCCTCTATGCCTGCGAAGCAGGCACGAGTGAACGCCCTCTCCTCCATGACCACCTTGCGGAACAATTCCTCAAGGTTGGAGGAGGAGGGGGCGGGAACCGCCGCTGCCGGCGGGGCCGCTGCCGACGGGGCCGAGGCCAACGGGGACGGGGCCGTAGCCTCAGCCAGCTTCTTATGAAGCTGGCTAACCTCAGCTTGCAGGCGATCCACCCTCGCCTGCAGCTGCCTCGTCTCGTCCGACGCAGTGCGCTGCGTCAGCTCCATTATTATGCCGTGCAAGCTGGTTGCACGGCATTTCAGCGCCTTCTGGAAGGTCCCCTTGAGGTTGGAGGACCTGGAGGCGACCTCGACGATCTCCTCCTTGTCCTCCTCCGCCAAGCGGACCAACTCAGCCACTGACAGGCCGTCGAAACTGACGAGGGCCGAACCATAACCGGCCCTCGCCTTGGCTGCGCGCCTCTCCTTGGCGGCAACCATCTCCTCCAGTTCCAGCTCGGCCTCGGCCCGTCTGGCCAAGCCGAGCTGACGCTGGGCGTCCGCCAGACCCACATTATGGGTGCCGGCCTGAGAGGAAGCCGAAGGCGAAGTAGCCTTCGTCTTCGACTTCCTCTTGGGCTTACTCTTGCCCGAGTCCGAGGATCCCTCGGACCCGAGCTTCAAATAAGCCCTCTTCAGGCTACTTTCCGCAGCCACCCCGCAAACGGACGAGTCCAAAACTACGGATTCGACATCCGAGTCTGAGAACTCGTCCGCTCCACTCATGCAGAGGCTAGCCGCGGATGGTGCGCGACTGGCCTCTGAGGCCGACAATACTTTGGGGTGGCCCTGAGAAGGGCCTTTGGGTTGGCCCTGAGAAGGGCCTTTTGGTTGGCCCTGAGAAGGGCCTTTGGGTTGGCCCTGAGAAGGGCCTTTTGGGATGAAACGCCCGGAAGCGTTCCTCAAAGGCTTCGACATATTATCGACAACCACAAAACCACAATAAGAATAAAAACGACAATAAAATACTATAAAAACCACAATCAAATAAAACCCTCAATAAAATAAAAACCTCAATAAAATAATCCACTACGTACGCAATCGCCCTCAAAACAGAATAAAATCGCAAGATCGCGTACGTCACAGCGCTTGTTAGCCACCGGTCTGCCACTCCGTTACGGTGGTCAGACACGGCGTTGCCCGGGGAACACTGCGAGGAAGTCAGCACTGTGGGGCGTCCCCCAACCTAACCTTTTTTTTTTTTTTTTTTTTTTTTTTTTTTTTTTTTTTTTTTTTTTTTTTTTTTTTGATGTCGCTGGGGAAAATGACAATTACGCATCCCCACCCGTCGGGGGACGGGCAGGGTATGTGGGACTCCCCGGGAGAGAGCCTCCCGGTATACCCACTAAAAACCCCAGCGCAACTCCGGCATCGCCATAGTGGCGGGGGAGTGGGAAACTAGCACAGCCTCAGCTACCTCTCCCCCGCCGGCGAAACCCGCCTAGATAGGCGGGCCCTCATTTGCCCCTCTTATAGAGGGGCCGTGGCTCCCGCGTGGTGAGCGGTGCAAGGCGGGCGCGGGCACCCCCGTGCCTCACGCCCGCCGCTCACCTCAGGGCGGGAGAAAGCGGGCGAAATCCCGCCTTCTCCTGCCCCTACGCCGCCTGCGGAGCGCCGGAGCGAGGGGATCCTCCTCCCGCTCGCGCTCCGCGGCCTCCTTCTGCGACATCACGACCTCGCAGAAGGAGGCCATCGCCGCCCAGGCCCCCTCGCTCCCCACCATCGCTCTGACGACGGCGGGCAGCGAGAGGTCCCCTCCTACCGCCGCGACAAGATCGCGGCGCGGCACGGCCCACGACGGGCACACCGCGAGGGTGTGGTCCGCCGTGTCCTCCGCCGCGCCGCAACCGTGGCACGACGGCGTCTCCTCTCGTCCTATCCGGTGCAGGTACCTGCCGAAGCAGCCGTGACCGGAGAGTACCTGCACCAGACGGAAGGAGAGGAACCCGTGACGCCTGTCGAGCCAGTCCCTTAGGACTGGCCCGATGGCGTCGAGGGTGCGACGGCCGAACACCGCGGAGGCGAGGTCGCGCGACCAATGTTGGACGATGGCGTCCCTCGCCTCCCGGCGGACGGCCTCCCTCAACTCCGGGGCCGGACGCTCGCCAAGCGCCCTGCGCCCCGCCGTCCACTCGTACACTCTGGCGAGCACCCAGGCCTCGAGCTCCCAAGGCGGGGTGCTCGCCAGAGCGCATGCCGAAGCGAAGCCTACCGTGCGGTAGGCCCGCGCTGCCCGCTGGGCGATGGCCCTTTGGGGCGCCCGTAGGGCGGTGAGGTTCTCCCTCCTATTGAGGGAGTCCGCCCAAATGGGGGCCCCGTAAAGGGCCATGCTCCGCAGAATGCCGGCGTACAGACGCCGGCACCGCGTGCTCGGCCCTCCCATGTTCGGCATGAGCCATGAGAGGGCGTCCGCGGCTTTTAGCAGGCGCGTCGACAGCCCGCTAAAATGCGGGCCGAAGCGCAGCCTGCTGTCCAGCATGAGGCCCAGATACTTGATCTGGGCCTCGACCCCGACCCTCACCCCCTCCACATAAATGTGGGCGTCGGGTGGGGGGCGCTGCCGGGGGCCGTGAAAGAACACGGCCTCCGTTTTGTGCAGCGCCACCCTCAAGCCCAGGCGGCGGATCCTTCCCGCCACCAAGGATCCGCCCGCCGAGGCCAAACTGGCCGCCTCCCTGAAACTGCTCCCGCGGGAAGTGAGGAGAGTGTCATCCGCGTAGCAGATGACACTCGTGCCTCCCAGAAGAGTTCCCCGCAGGAGCCAGTCATAACCGACGTTCCACAGAAGAGGCCCTAGAACGGACCCCTGTGGAACGCCGGTTCCCACAGCGTATCTCCGGAGCTGGCCAGCCCCGTCTACGAGGAGGACAGCACGGTCCCCCAGGTAGCTGGCCAGGAGGCCCCGCAAGTACAGGGGCACTCCGTGGAACCGAAGCGCCTCCAGGATGGTGGAGTGGGGGATGGAGTTGAAGGCGTTGGCAATGTCGAATGACACAGCCAACACTCCATCCCCCACTCCTACCGCCTCTGTCACCTGGCCCTTGAGACGGGCCAGGGCGTCCACTGTCGAACGCCCAGCTCGAAAACCGAACTGGGCGTCCGACAGGTCCGGTCCCACGCTCCGAAGATGACACTTCAGGCGGCCGGCGATGATCCCCTCGAACATTTTACCGACCTCATCGAGCAAAACGATGGGCCGGTATGCCGAGGGGGAGTTCGCCGGCCGTCCCTCTTTGTGGAGGAGGCACAACTGGCCTTCCCGCCAAGGTTTCGGGAACCTCCCCGACGCGAAGCACGCGTCGAAGAGGTCCCGAAACCTTCCCTCCATCTCGGTGGCCGCGATGGCCACCACCCTGGCGGGAACGCCGTCGGGGCCAGGAGCCGTCTTTTTGGCGCGGAGACGGAGCGTCGCCGCGCCAAATTCCTCCTCTGAAACCGGAGGAGGAGGAGCTTCCTCCTCCGGTCCTTCCCTTGGCGGGCCCATCGCTGGTGGGGTGAAGTGCGGATCCCTGCGCGGAAACAGGGACCGCACCACCCCATCCAGGAGCGCTGGTTCCAGGGTCTCGGCAACCGGGGGACCAATGCGACGCAGTTTGTTCCGCGCCGCCTTATATGGTCTCCCGAATGGGTCGTTGTCGAGACCCTCCAGCAGCTCAGCCCTCGCCGCGTCCTTGGCGGCGCCGATGGCCGACTTAAAGGCCGCCCTCGCCCCCACGTATGTGGAGTAGAGGCGGTCCTCCTCGGCCTCGTCTCGTCGGCGCCGCCGACGCGAGCGGGTGTAGGCCCGCCGTGCCGCCACGCAGGTGGCCCGCAGCTCCGCCAACTCCTCCGACCACCAGTACACGGCGCGTCGGGGAGGTGGACGTCTCGACCGAGGCATGCTGGCGTTGCACACCTCGGTCAATGACCCCCTCAGTCGGGCCGCCGCCGCGTCCACGTCCAAGACGTCCACGCCGGGACCTGGCCAAAGCCAGTCCTGGACGAACGCGGCCTCCCGTGCCGCCTCCCGATCCAGGTGGGTCAGAGCCCACCTTGGAAACGGGGAACGGCCCGACGATGAGGGGGTGCTGCGGCGCCCCCGTGGATTCTGGGGGGAGATCTCGAATCGCACGTAGCGGTGATCCGAGATCGTCTCCCCCAGTTCCACCCTCCAATTTCGAATGCGGGCGGCCAGTGCGGGCGTGGCAAAGGTGAGGTCCACAATGGACCCGCCCTGCCGCCGCACGCACGTCTGGACGCTCCCCCTATTCAAGAGGGAGAGACCAGACGTGGCCGCCCACAATTCGACCGCCTGACCGCGGGCGTCGGTGGCCGGATTTCCCCAGACCACCGACTTGGCATTCAGGTCTCCTAACACGGAGACCTGTCGTGGCGCCGTCCTCCCGATGACCGCCGTCAGGACCCCGAGGAAATCCTCGAAGTCCTGGAGAGGGCGGTTTGGGGAGAAGTAGACCCCCACAAGGGCCAACCCTCCCCACGCGGCGGCCACGTATCCCGGTCCCCTCTCTAAGAGCGAGAGGGGAGGGGAGTCCGAGGAAGACCGCGCCACGATTGCCACCGAGCCGTCACTATCTCCCAGCCAATTGCTGGGAGTATAGTACGGCTCGGCCACCACTGCCACATCCACCAACCACTCGGCCATCGACTGCACCAGCAGGTCCTGGGCAGCCCGGCAGTGGTTGGTGTTTGCCTGCAAGATGCGATGGTCGGTACCCATTATTCGACCATCGCATCACCCTCGTCGGCCACCTCCGCTGGGAGTACAGCGGGGGTGGTGGCAGCAGCGGCAGGACGGCTTATAGCCGCCTGCGGCTTGCCCTTCTTGGTTGGGGGTCGGCAGGAGCTACCCCCCATGACGTGGTCGGCGGGGCGACCACTGTCGGCGCACGCAGCGCAGTGCGGCTTGGCGGCATCGCACGAGGCCGCCATATGCCCTTGCTTCCCGCAGCGGAAGCATGTGTCCGCCCTATCCACGCTGGACGAACACATGGCTCGGGTGTGGCCGATGCCGAGGCACTTGAAGCAGCGCATCGGCGCTGCCTCAAGCACCCGGATCACGGCCCGGCTGAAACCTACCAGTAGCCGCCCCTGGCATTTAGCCTGGGCGGCCAACACTGCGGCGACTGGGCACACCAGCCGGATAGTGCCCAGTCCACCGCGGCCGGGCCTAATTGCCCGAGCCTGCACCGCTGCGGGGTCGCAGCCTCCTGCCAAGGCGATGGCGGCCACCACCTCCTCCTTGGTGACCGAGTCATCAAGACCGGTCACCTCGATGGAGGTGGTTTTGGTCGGCCTGGCGACCTTCGCCACGTCGGCGAGGACCTCCCGCAACTTGGTCGCGAAGAGGTCCGCATTTTTGCCGCCGTCCTTCCCCGGAAACTCGAATAAACGAGCTCCGGTTTGGGTCCGGCGGCAAGCGCCAATCCCCAACTCGGCGGGGTTGGCGACGGTACGAGCCCGTCTCAGGACGGACTCGTACGTTACCCCCTTCTCCGCGGCTTCGGGGACGATCGTCACCGTGACCGCCGCGGTTTTGGGGGCAACCAGCCTCGGAGCCTTTGCGGCTGTCGCGGCAGCTGCCGGGGCAGCCACCGAGGCAGCCGCCGGGGCAGCCGTGGCCTTGGTCGCCTTTTTGCCCTTCCCCTTTCCCTTCCTAACCACCTCTGACCACGACTGGTTGGCTGGGGTGGTGGAAGGGAGGAGGGCGTCTCCCTCCTGCACCTGGGGAGCGGGTGCTGCGATGGCAGCCGGCCCCGGTTTAGCGCCCGCACTCGTATCGGGGGGAGGCAGAGCCCCCGGCGACTTCTTCCCCTTGCCCTTGCCCTTTGAGGGCTTCGGGGCAAGAGGAGCCACTGTCGGCGTCTTGTCCGCCGCCAAAGGCGGACGGAGGCGCTTCTCGGGCAGGAGACGGTCCTCTATGCCCGCAAAGCAGGCCCGAGTGAACGCCCTCTCCTCCATGACCACCTTGCGGAACAATTCCTCAAGGTTGGAGGAGGAGGGGGCGGGTACCGCTGCCGACGGGGCTGCTGCCGACGGGGCCGCTGCCGACGGGGGCGGGGCCGTAGCCTCAGCCAGCTTCTTGTGAAGCTGGCTGACCTCCGCTTGCAGGCGATCCACCCTCGCCTGCAGCTGCCTCGTCTCTTCTGACGCCGATCGCTGCGTCAGCTCCAGGACTATGCCGTGCAAACTTGTTGCACGGCACCTCAGGGCCTTCTGCAGAGTGCCCTTCAGGTTTGAGGACTTGGAGGCGACCAGGACGATCTCCTCCTTGTCCTCTTCAGCCAGTCGGGCCAGCTCTGCCACGGAGAGGCCGTCAAACGAGACGAGGGCCGAACCGTATCCTGCCCTTGACTTGGCTGCGCGCGCCTGCCCCTCTTTCACGGCAACCCTCTCTTCTAAGTCTTGCTCGAGCTCGGCCCGTCTGGCCAAGCTGAGCTGACGCTGGGCGTCCGCCAGACCCACATCGTGGGTGCCGGCCTGAGAACAAGTCGAAGGCGAAGCAGATGTCTGCTTCGCCTTCGACTTCCTCTTGGGCTTACTCTTGCCCGAGTCCGAGGAACCCTCGGACCCGAGCTTCAAATAAGCCCTCTTTAGGCTGCTCTCCGCAGCCACCCCACAAACGGACGAGTCTAAGACTACGGATTCTACATCCGAGTCTGAGAGCTCGTCCGCTCCACTCATGCAGAGGCTAGCCGCGGATGGTGCGCGACTGGCCTCTGAGGCCGACAATACGTCGGGGTGGCCCTGAGAAGGGCCTTTTGTTTGGCCCTGAGAAGGGCCTTTGGGTTGGCCCTGAGAAGGGCCGTTTGGTTGGCCCTGAGAAGGGCCTTTTGATACGAAACGCCCGGAGGCATTTCGTAGTGGTTTCGACATAGCGAAAACCAAAAACCACACTAATAAAAACAAATAAAAACCTCAATTAAAACCAACCCACAATAATAAAACCCACGATAAAAACAATATTAAAAACCACAATCCGCAATCGCCCTCAAAGTAAAATAAAATTTCGCAGATCGCGTAGGTCACAGTGCCTGTTAGCCACCGGTCTGCCACTCCGTTACGGTGGTCAGACACGGCGTTGCCCGGGGTACACTGCGAGGAAGTCAGCACTGTGGGGCGTACCCCCCCCAACCTAACCTAACCTAACCTAACCTTTTTTTTTTTTTTTTTTTTTTTTTTTTTTTGACGCTGTGGGAATGCATTTACGCACCATACCCCGAAGGGCGTGTGTGGGACTCGCCCAGCTCTGTAGCCAGGAATACCCACTAAACCCAACAGCGGCACACCGACATCGCCTTAGTGGCGGGGTCATGGGATGTAGCAAGCCTGCCGTCCACAACCCCGCCGGCGATTCCTGCCCGAAGGCAGGCCCACAGTGGGCCCTCCATAGGGAGGGGCCCGGCTGGTCACGTCTCCGTGTGCGAGAAGACGCAGCAGCCACGGGTTTTTTTAGCGAGGTGTCCTTCCTCTTAGCCCCACTCGTTTGCCCGAAGACAAACGGGGCCCCCAGCTCCTCTCAGTGAGGAGACCGGGTTGCCCGACGGTGACCCGGAGTCCAGGTCACGTCAGCCACCTGGAGTGGTGGCCGACCCGCCGCGCGTGACCGCCGAAGCGGTCCCCACTTCTGGTTTTGGTCCGCGCCGGTAAACCGGTAACCCCCATATCTGAGGGCCGTTCCCCTATCCGCCACCTGGGGACGCGTCCGATGGCAGGTCCAGAAACTGCGCACGGAAACCTAACCTTTTTTTTTTTTTTTTTTTTTTGACGCTGTGGAAATGACATTTACGCACCATACCCCGAAGGGCGTGTGTGGGACTCGCCCAGCCGAAGCCGGGAATACCCACTAAAACCGAACAGCGGCACACCGACATCGCCTTAGTGGCGGGGTCATGGGAAATAGCATGCCTGCCTACCAATCCCCCGCCAGCGATTCCCGCCCGAAGGCAGGCCCACAGTGGGTCCTCCATAGGGAGGAGCCCGGCTGGGTACGTCTTCGTGTGCAAGAAGACGCAGCAGCCAAGGGTTTTTTAGCGAGGTGTCCTTCCTCTTAGCCCACTCGTTTGCCCGAAGGCAAACGGGGCCCCCAGCTCCTCTCAGTGAGGAGACCGGGTTGCCCGACGGTGACCCGGAGTCCGGGTCACGTCAGCCACCTGGAGTGGTGGCCGACCCGCCGCGCGTGACCGCCGAAGCGGTCCCCACTTCTGGTTTTGGTCCGCGCCGGTAAACCGGTAACCCCCATATCTGGGGGCCGTTCCCCTATCCGCCACCTGGGGACGCGTCCGATGGCAGGTCCAGAAACTGCACACGGAACGGAAACCTTTTTTTTTTTTTTTTTTTTTTTTTTTTTTTTTTTTTTTTTTGACGCTGTGGGAATGCATTTACGCACCATACCCCGAAGGGCGTGTGTGGGACTCGCCCAGCTCTGTAGCCAGGAATACCCACTAAACCCAACAGCGGCACACCGACATCGCCTTAGTGGCGGGGTCATGGGATGTAGCAAGCCTGCCGTCCACAACCCCGCCGGCGATTCCTGCCCGAAGGCAGGCCCACAGTGGGCCCTCCATAGGGAGGGGCCCGGCTGGTCACGTCTCCGTGTGCGAGAAGACGCAGCAGCCACGGGTTTTTTAGCGAGGTGTCCTTCCTCTTAGCCCCACTCGTTTGCCCGGAAGCAAACGGGGCCCCCAGCTCCTCTCAGTGAGGAGGCCGGGTTGCCCGACGGTGACCCGGAGTTCGGGTCACGTCAGCCACCTGGAGTGGTGGCCGACCCGCCGCGCGTGACCGCCGAAGCGGTCCCCACTTCTGGTTTTGGTCCGCGCCGGTAAACCGGTAACCCCCATATCTGGGGGCCGTTCCCCTATCCGCCACCTGGGGACGCGTCCGACGGCAGGCCAGAAACTGCGCACGGAACGGAACGGAAACCTAACCTAACCTTTTTTTTTTTTTTTTTTTTTTTTTTTTGACGCTGTGGAAATGACATTTACGCACCATACCCCGAAGGGCGTGTGTGGGACTCGCCCAGCCGAAGCCGGGAATACCCACTAAAACCGAACAGCGGCACACCGACATCGCCTTAGTGGCGGGGTCATGGGAAATAGCATGCCTGCCTACCAATCCCCCGCCAGCGATTCCCGCCCGAAGGCAGGCCCACAGTGGGTCCTCCATAGGGAGGAGCCCGGCTGGGTACGTCTTCGTGTGCAAGAAGACGCAGCAGCCAAGGGTTTTTTAGCGAGGTGTCCTTCCTCTTAGCCCCACTCGTTTGCCCGAAGGCAAACGGGGCCCCCAGCTCCTCTCAATGAGGAGACCGGGTTGCCCGACGGTGACCCGGAGTCCGGGTCACGTCAGCCACCTGGAGTGGTGGCCGACCCGCCGCGCGTGACCGCCGAAGCGGTCCCCACTTCTGGTTTTGGTCCGCGCCGGTAAACCGGTAACCCCCATATCTGGGGGCCGTTCCCCTATCCGCCACCTGGGGACGCGTCCGATGGCAGGTCCAGAAACTGCACACGGAACCTAACCTAACCTTTTTTTTTTTTTTTTTTTTTTTTTTTTTTTTTTGACGCTGTGGAAATGACATTTACGCACCATACCCCGAAGGGCGTGTGTGGGACTCGCCCAGCCGAAGCCGGGAATACCCACTAAAACCGAACAGCGGCACACCGACATCGCCTTAGTGGCGGGGTCATGGGAAATAGCATGCCTGCCGACCAATCCCCCGCCGGCGATTCCCGCCCGAAGGCAGGCCCACAGTGGGCCCTCCATAGGGAGGGGCCCGGCTGGGTACGTCTTCGTGTGCGAGAAGACGCAGCAGCCAAGGGTTTTTAAGCGAGGTGTCCTTCCTCTTAGCCCCACTCGTTTGCCCGGAGGCAAACGGGGCCCCCAGCTCCTCTCAATGAGGAGACCGGGTTGCCCGACGGTGACCCGGACTTCGGGTCACGTCAGCCACCTGGAGTGGTGGCCGACCCGCCGCGCGTGACCGCCGAAGCGGTCCCCACTTCTGGTTTTGGTCCGCGCCGGTAAACCGGTAACCCCCATATCTGGGGGCCGTTCCCCTATCCGCCACCTGGGGACGCGTCCGATGGCAGGCCAGAAACTGCACACGGAAACCTAACCTAACCTTTTTTTTTTTTTTTTTTTTTTTTTTTTTTTTTTTTGACGCTGTGGGAATGCATTTACGCACCATACCCCGAAGGGCGTGTGTGGGACTCGCCCAGCTCTGTAGCCAGGAATACCCACTAAACCCAACAGCGGCACACCGACATCGCCTTAGTGGCGGGGTCATGGGATGTAGCAAGCCTGCCGTCCACAACCCCGCCGGCGATTCCTGCCCGAAGGCAGGCCCACAGTGGGTCCTCCATAGGGAGGGGCCCGGCTGGTCACGTCTCCGTGTGCGAGAAGACGCAGCAGCAAGGGTTTTTTAGCGAGGTGTCCTTCCTCTTAGCCCCACTCGTTTGCCCGAAGGCAAACGGGGCCCCCAGCTCCTCTCAATGAGGAGACCGGGTTGCCCGACGGTGACCCGGACTTCGGGTCACGTCAGCCACCTGGAGTGGTGGCCGACCCGCCGCGCGTGACCGCCGAAGCGGTCCCCACTTCTGGTTTTGGTCCGCGCCGGTAAACCGGTAACCCCCATATCTGGGGGCCGTTCCCCTATCCGCCACCTGGGGACGCGTCCGATGGCAGGTCCAGAAACTGCACACGGAAACCTAACCTAACCTTTTTTTTTTTTTTTTTTTTTTTTTTTGACGCTGTGGGAATGCATTTACGCACCATACCCCGAAGGGCGTGTGTGGGACTCGCCCAGCTCTGTAGCCAGGAATACCCACTAAACCCAACAGCGGCACACCGACATCGCCTTAGTGGCGGGGTCATGGGATGTAGCAAGCCTGCCGTCCACAACCCCGCCGGCGATTCCTGCCCGAAGGCAGGCCCACAGTGGGCCCTCCATAGGGAGGGGCCCGGCTGGTCACGTCTCCGTGTGCGAGAAGACGCAGCAGCCACGGGTTTTTTAGCGAGGTGTCCTTCCTCTTAGCCCCACTCGTTTGCCCGGAAGCAAACGGGGCCCCCAGCTCCTCTCAGTGAGGAGGCCGGGTTGCCCGACGGTGACCCGGAGTTCGGGTCACGTCAGCCACCTGGAGTGGTGGCCGACCCGCCGCGCGTGACCGCCGAAGCGGTCCCCACTTCTGGTTTTGGTCCGCGCCGGTAAACCGGTAACCCCCATATCTGGGGGCCGTTCCCCTATCCGCCACCTGGGGACGCGTCCGATGGCAGGTCCAGAAACTGCACACGGAAACCTAACCTAACCTTTTTTTTTTTTTTTTTTTTTTTTTTTTTTTGTTGTCGCTGGGGAAAATGACAATTACGCATCCCCACCCGTCGGGGGACGGGCAGGGTATGTGGGACTCCCCGGGAGAGAGCCTCCCGGTATACCCACTAAAAACCCCAGCGGCGCTCCGGCATCGCCATAGTGGCGGGGGAGTGGGGGAGTGGCACAGCCTGGGCTTCCTCTCCCCCGCCGGCGAATCCCGCCTAATTAGGCGGGCCCTCATTTGCCCCTCCTAGGAGGGGGACCGAAGCTCCCACATGGTGAGCTGTGCAAGGCGGACGCGGGCACCCCCGTGCCTCACGCCCGCCGCTCACCTCAGGGCGGGAGAAAGCGGGCGAAATCCCGCCTTCTCCTACCCCTACGCCGCCTACGGAGCGCCGGAGCGAGGGGATCCTCCTCTCGCTCGCGCTCCGCGGCCTCCTTCTGCGACATCACGACCTCGCAGAAGGAGGCCATCGCCGCCCAGGCCCCCTCGCTCCCCACCATCGCTCTGACGACGGTGGGCAGCGAGAGGTCCCCTCCTACCGCCGCGACAAGATCGCGGCGCGGCACGGCCCACGACGGGCACACCGCGAGGGTGTGGTCCGCCGTGTCCTCCGCCGCGCCGCAACCGTGGCACGACGGCGTCTCCTCTCGTCCTATCCGGTGCAGGTACCTGCCGAAGCAGCCGTGACCGGAGAGTACCTGCACCAGACGGAAGGAGAGGAACCCGTGACGCCTGTCGAGCCAGTCCTTCAGGACCGGCCCGATGGCGTCGAGGGTGCGACGGCCGAACACCGCGGAGGCGAGGTCGCGTGTCCAATGTTGGACGATGGCGTCCCTCGCCTCCCGGCGGACGGCCTCCCTCAGCTCCGGGGCCGGACGCTCGCCAAGCGCCCTGCGCCCCGCCGTCCACTCGTACACTCTGGCGAGCACCCAGGCCTCGAGCTCCCAAGGCGGGGTGCTCGCCAGAGCGCATGCCGAAGCGAAGCCTACCGTGCGGTAGGCTCGCGCTGCCCGCTGGGCGATGGCCCTTTGGGGCGCCCGTAGGGCGGTGAGGTTCTCCCTCCTATTGAGGGAGTCCGCCCAAATGGGGGCCCCGTAAAGGGCCATGCTCCGCAGAATGCCGGCGTACAGACGCCGGCACCGCATGCTCGGCCCTCCCATGTTCGGCATGAGCCATGAGAGGGCGTCCGCAGCCTTCAGCAGGCGCGTCGACAGCCCGCTGAAATGCGGGCCGAAGCGCAGCCTGCTGTCCACAATGAGGCCCAGATACTTGATCTGGGCCTCGACCCGGATCCTGACGCCCTCCACAAAAATGTGGGCGTCAGGTGGGGGGCGCTGCCGGGGGCCGTGAAAGAACACGGCCTCCGTTTTGTGCAGCGCCACCCTCAAGCCCAGGCGGCGGATCCTCCCTGCCACTAAGGATCCGCCCGCCGAGGCCAAACTGGCCGCCTCCCTGTAACTGCTCCCGCGGGAAGTGAGGAGAGTGTCATCTGCGTAGCAGATGACACTCGTGCCTCGCAGAGGAGTTCCCCGCAGGAGCCAGTCATAACCGACGTTCCACAGAAGAGGCCCTAGAACGGACCCCTGTGGAACGCCGGTTCCCACAGCGTATCTCCGGAGCTGGCCAGCCCCGTCTACGAGGAGGACAGCACGGTCCTCCAGGTAGCTGGCCAGGAGGCCCCGCAAGTACAGGGGCACTCCGTGGAACCGCAGCGCCTCCAGGATGGTGGAGTGGGGGACGGAGTTGAAGGCGTTGGCAATGTCGAATGACACAGCCAACACTCCATCCCCCACTCCTACCGCCTCTGTCACCTGGCCCTTGAGACGGGCCAGGGCGTCCACTGTCGAACGCCCAGCTCGAAAACCGAACTGGGCGTCCGACAGGTCCGGTCCCACGCTCCGAAGATGACACTTCAGGCGGCCGGCGATGATCCCCTCGAACATTTTACCGACCTCATCGAGCAGAACGATGGGCCGGTATGCCGAGGGGGAGTCCGCCGGCCGTCCCTCTTTGTGGAGGAGGCACAGCTGGCCTTCCCGCCAAGGTTTCGGGAACCTCCCCGACACGAAGCACGCGTCGAAGAGGTCCCGAAACCTTCCTTCCATCTCGGTGACCGCGATGGCCACCACCCTGGCGGGAACGCCGTCCGGGCCAGGAGCCGTCTTTTTGGCGCGGAGACGGAGAGTCGCCGCGCCAAAACCTAACCTAACCTTTTTTTTTTTTTTTTTTTTTTTTTTTTTTTTTGACGCTGTGGGAATGCATTTACGCACCATACCCCGAAGGGCGTGTGTGGGACTCGCCCAGCCGAAGCCGGAAATACCCACTAAACCCAACAGCGGCACACCGACATCGCCTTAGTGGCGGGGTCATGGGAAGTAGCATGCCTGCCGTCCAATCCCCCGCCGGCGATTCCTGCCCGAAGGCAGGCCCACAGTGGGCCCTCCATAGGGAGGGGCCCGGCTGGGTACGTCTTCGTGTGCAAGAAGACGCAGCAGCCAAGGGTTTTTTAGCGAGGTGTCCTTCCTCTTAGCCCCTCTCGTTTGCCCGAAAGCAAACGGGGCCCCCAGCTCCTCTCAGTGAGGAGACCGGGTTGCCCGACGGTGACCCGGAGTTCGGGTCACGTCAGCCACCTGGAGTGGTGGCCGACCCGCCGCGCGTGACCGCCGAAGCGGTCCCCACTTCTGGTTTTGGTCCGCGCCGGTAAACCGGTAACCCCCATATCTGGGGGCCGTTCCCCTATCCGCCACCTGGGGACGCGTCCGATGGCAGGCCAGAAACTGCGCACGGAAACCTAACCTAACCTTTTTTTTTTTTTTTTTTTTTTTTTTTTTTTTTTTTTTTTTTTTTTTTTGTTCTCGCTGGGGAAAATGACAATTACGCATCCCCACCCGTCGGGGGACGGGCAGGGTATGTGGGACTCCCCGGGAGAGAGCCTCCCGGTATACCCACTAAAAACCCCAGCGCAACTCCGGCATCGCCATAGTGGCGGGGGAGTGGGAAACTAGCTCAGCCTCAGCTACCTCTCCCCCGCCGGCGAAACCCGCCTAAGAAGGCGGGCCCTCATTTGCCCCTCTTAAAGAGGGGCCGTGGCTCCCGCGTGGTGAGCGGTGCAGGGCGGGCGCGGGCACCCCCGTGCCTCACGCCCGCCGCTCACCTCAGGGCGGGAGAAAGCGGGCGAAATCCCGCCTTCTCCCGCCCCTACGCCGCCTACGGAGCGCCGGAGCGAGGGGATCCTCCTCTCGCTCCCGCTCCGCGGCCTCCTTCTGCGACATCACGACCTCGCAGAAGGAGGCCATCGCCGCCCAGGCCCCCTCGCTCCCCACCATCGCTCTGACGACGGCGGGCAGCGAGAGGTCCCCTCCTACCGCCGCGACAAGATCGCGGCGCGGCACGGCCCACGACGGGCACACCGCGAGGGTGTGGTCCGCCGTGTCCTCCGCCGCGCCGCAACCGTGGCACGACGGCGTCTCCTCTCGTCCTATCCGGTGCAGGTACCTGCCGAAGCAGCCGTGACCGGAGAGTACCTGCACCAGACGGAAGGAGAGGAACCCGTGACGCCTGTCGAGCCAGTCCCTCAGGACTGGCCCGATGGCGTCGAGGGTGCGACGGCCGAACACCGCGGAGGCGAGGTCGCGCGTCCAATGTTGGACGATGGCGTCCCTCGCCTCCCGGCGGACGGCCTCCCTCAACTCCGGGGCCGGACGCTCGCCCAGCGCCCTGCGCCCCGCCGTCCACTCGTACACTCTGGCGAGCACCCAGGCCTCGAGCTCCCAAGGCGGGGTGCTCGCCAGAGCGCATGCCGAAGCGAAGCCTACCGTGCGGTAGGCCCGCGCTGCCCGCTGGGCGATGGCCCTTTGGGGCGCCCGAAGAGCGGTGACGTTCTCCCTCCTGTGGAGGGAGTCCGCCCAAATGGGCGCCCCATACAGGGCCATGCTCCGCAGTATGCCGGCGTATAACCGCCGGCAATGACTGCTCGGCCCTCCCATGTTCGGCATGAGCCATGAGAGGGCGTCCGCGGCTTTCAGCAGGCGCGTCGACAGCCCGCTGAAGTGCGGGCCGAAGCGCCACCTGCTGTCAAGCATGAGGCCCAGATACTTTATCTGGGCCTCGACCCGGATCCTGACGCCCTCCACAAAAATGTGGGCGTCAGGTGGGGGGCGCTGCCGGGGGCCGTGAAAGAACACGGCCTCCGTTTTGTGCAGCGCCACCCTCAAGCCCAGGCGGCGGATCCTCCCCGCCACTAAGGATCCGCCCGCCGACGCCAAACTGGCCGCCCCCCGGAAGGTGCTCCCGCGGGAAGTGAGGAGAGTGTCATCCGCGTAGCAGATGACACTCGTGCCTCGTAGGAGAGTTCCCCGCAGGAGCCAGTCATAACCGACGTTCCACAGAAGAGGCCCTAGAACGGACCCCTGTGGAACGCCGGTTTCCACGCCATACCGCCGGACCTGGCCAGCCCCGTCCACGAGGAGGACGGCACGGTCCTCCAAGTAGCTGGCCAGGAGGCCCCGCAAATAAAGGGGCACACCGTGGAACCGGAGCGCCTCCAGGATGGTGGAGTGGGGGATGGAATTGAAGGCGTTGGCAATGTCGAATGACACGGCCAACACTCCATCCCCCACTCCTACCGCTTCTGTCACCTGGCCCTTGAGAAGGGCCAGGGCGTCCACTGTCGAACGCCCAGCTCGAAAACCGAACTGGGCGTCCGACAGGTCCGGTCCCACGTCCCGCAGATGGCGCTTCAGGCGGGCGGCGATAATCCCCTCGAACATCTTACCGGCCTCGTCAAGCAAGACGATGGGCCGGTAAGCCGAGGGGGAGTCCGCCGGCCGCCCCTCCTTCCGGAGGAGGCACAGTTGGCCTTCCCGCCAAGGTTTCGGGAACCTCCTCGACGCGAAGCACGCGTCGAAGAGGTCCCGAAACCTTCCCTCCATCTCCGTGGCCGCGATGGCCACCACCCGAGCGGGAACGCCGTCCAGGCCAGGAGCCGTCTTTTTGGCGCGGAGACGGAGAGTCGCCGCGCCAAATTCCTCCTCTGAGACCGGAGGAGGAGGAGCTTCCTCCTCCGGTCCTACCCTTGGCGGGCCCATCGCCGGTGGGGTGAAGTGCGGATCCCTGCGCGGAAACAGGGACCGCACCACCCCATCCAGGAGCGCTGGTTCCAGGGTCTCGGCAACCGGGGGACCAATGCGACGCAGTTTGTTCCGCGCCGCCTTATATGGCCTCCCGAATGGGTCGTTGTCGAGACCCTCCAGCAGCTCAGCCCTCGCCGCGTCCTTGGCGGCGCCGATGGCCGACTTGAAGGCCGCCCTCGCCTCCACGTATGTGGAGTAGAGGCGGTCCTCTTCGGCCTCGTCCCGTCGGCGCCGTCGACGCGAGCGGGTGTAGGCCCGCCGTGCCGCCACGCAGGTGGCCCGCAGCTCCGCCAACTCCTCCGACCACCAGTACACGGCGCGTCGGGGAGGTGGACGTCTCGACCGAGGCATGCTGGCGTTGCACACCTCGGTCAATGACCCCCTCAGTCGGGCCGCCGCCGCGTCCACGTCCAGGACGTCCCCGCCGGGACCTGGCCAAAGCCAGTCCTGCACGAACGCGGCCTCCCGTGCCGCCTCCCGATCCAGGTGGGTCAGAGCCCACCTTGGAAACGGGGAACGGCCCGACGATGAGGGGGTGCTGCGGCGCCCCCGTGGATTCTGGGGGGAGATCTCGAATCGCACGTAGCGGTGATCCGAGATCGTCTCCCCCAGTTCCACCCTCCAATTTCGAATGCGGGCGGCCAGTGCGGGCGTGGCAAAGGTGAGGTCCACAATGGACCCGCCCTGCCGCCGCACGCACGTCTGGACGCTCCCCCTATTCAAGAGGGAGAGACCAGACGTGGCCGCCCACAATTCGACCGCCTGACCGCGGGCGTCGGTGGCCGGATTTCCCCAGACCACCGACTTGGCATTCAGGTCTCCTAACACGGAGACCTGTCGTGGCGCCGTCCTCCCAATGACCGCCGTCAGGACCCCGAGGAAATCCTCGAAGTCCTGGAGAGGGCGGTTTGGGGAGAAGTAGACCCCCACAAGGGCCAACCCTCCCCACGCGGCGGCCACGTATCCCGGTCCCCTCTCTAAGAGCGAGAGGGGAGGGGAGTCCGAGGAAGACCGCGCCACGATTGCCACCGAGCCGTCACTATCTCCCAGCCAATTGCTGGGAGTATAGTACGGCTCGGCCACCACTGCCACATCCACCAACCACTCGGCCATCGACTGCACCAGTAAGTCCTGGGCAGCCCGGCAGTGGTTGGTGTTTGCCTGTAGGATGCGATGGTCGATACCCATTATTCGACCATCGCATCACCCTCGGCCACCGCCGCTGCGATCACAGCGGGGGTGGTGGCAGCAGCGGCAGGACGGCTTATAGCCGCCTGCGGCTTGCCCTTCTTGGAGGGAGGACGGCACGACGTCCCCCCCATGACGTGGTCGGCGGGGCGACCACTGTCGGCGCACGCAGCGCAGTGCGGCTTGGCGGCATCGCACGAGGCCGCCATATGCCCCTGTTTCCCGCAGCGGAAGCATGTGTCCGCCCTATCCACTGTGGACGGACACATGGCTCGGGTGTGGCCAATCCCCAAGCACTTGAAGCAGCGCATCGGCGCTGCCTCAAGTACTCGGATCACGGCCCGGCTAAAACCTACCAGTAGCCGCCCCTGGCATTTAGCCTGGGCGGCCAACACTGCGGCGACTGGGCACACCAGCCGGATAGTGCCCAGTCCACCACGGCCGGGCCTAATGTCCCGAGCCTGCAACGCTGCGGGTTCGCAGCCACCGGCATTTGCGACCGCCTCCACCACCTCCTCTTTGGTGACCGAGTCATCAAGACCGGTCACCTCAATGGTGGTGGTTTTGGTCGGCCTGGCGACCTTCGCCACGTCGGCAAGGACCTCCCGCAGCTTGACTGCGAAGAGGTCCGCATTTTTGCCGCCGTCCTTTCCCGGGAACTCGAATAGTCGAGCTCCGGTTTGGGTCCGGCGGCAAGCACCAATCCCCAATTCGGCGGGGTCAGCGACGGTACGAGCCCGTCTTAAGACGGACTCGTACGTTACCCCCTTCTCCGCGGCCTCGGGCACGATAGTCACCGTGACCGCCGCGGTTTTGGGGGCAACCAGCTTTGGCGCCTTTGTGGCTGCCGGTGCAGCTGCCGGGGCAGCCGCCGGGGCAGCCTTCGGGGCAGCCGTGGCCTGGGTCGCCTTCTTGCCCTTTCCCCCCTTCCTAACCACCTCTGACCACGACTGGTTGGCTGGGGTGGTGGAAGGGAGGAGGGCGTCTCCCTCCTGCGCCTGAGGGGGTGCTGTGATGGCAACCGGCTCCTTGTGGGCGCCTGCACTCGCACCCGGGGGAGGCAGAGCCCCCGGGGATTTCTTCCCCTTGCCCTTGCCCTTTGAGGGCCTCGGGGCCTGGGGAGCCGCTGTCGGCGCCTTGTCGGCCGCTAGCGGTGGACGGAGCCGCTTCTCCGGCAGCAGGCGGTCCTCTATGCCTGCGAAGCAGGCACGAGTGAACGCCCTCTCCTCCATGACCACCTTGCGGAACAATTCCTCAAGGTTGGAGGAGGAGGGGGTGGGAACCGCCGCTGCCGACGGGGCCGCCGCCGACGCGGCCGCTGCCGAAGGGGCCGAGAACGACGGGGACGGGGCCGTAGCCTCAGCCAGCTTCTTATGAAGCTGGCTAACCTCAGCTTGCAGGCGATCGACCCTCGCCTGCAGCTGCCTCGTCTCTTCCGACGCAGTGCGCTGCGTCAGCTCCAGGATGATGCCGTGCAAACTTGTTGCACGGCATTTCAGGGCCTTCTGGAAGGTCCCCTTGAGGTTGGAGGACCTGGAGGCGACCTCGACGATCTCCTCCTTGTCCTCCTCCGCCAAGCGGACCAACTCAGCCACTGACAGGCCGTCGAAACTGACGAGGGCCGAACCATAACCGGCCCTCGCCTTGGCTGCGCGCCTCTCCTTGGCGGCAACCGACTCCTCCAGTTCCAGCTCGGCCTCGGCCCGTCTGGCCAAGCCGAGCTGGCGCTGGGCGACCGCCAGACCCACATCGTGGGTGCCGGCCTGAGAGGAAGTCGAAGGCGAAGCAGCCTTCGTCTTCGACTTCCTCTTGGGCTTACTCTTGCCCGAATCCGAGGAACCCTCGGACCCGAGCTTCAAGTAAGCCCGCTTCAGGCTGCTCTCCGCAACCACCCCACACACCGACGAGTCCAGGACCACGGACTCAACATCCGAGTCCGAGAACTCGTCTGCTACACTCATGCAGAGGCTAGCCGCGGATGGTGCGCGACTGGCCTCTGAGGCAGACAACTCGTCCGGGTGGCCCTGAGAAGGGCCTTTTGGTTGGCCCTGAGAAGGGCCTTTGGGTTGGCCCTGAGAAGGGCCTTTTTTGGCGAAACGCCCGGAGGCATTCCGCAATGGTTTCGGCATCGCGTCCACCAACAACCACAATTAAAAAATAAAACCCACAATAAAACTCAAATAAAAACCTCAATAAAATCAGAATAAAACCACAATAAAATCAGAATAAAAACAACCTAACCTTTTTTTTTTTTTTTTTTTTTTTTTTTGTTGTCGCTGGGGAAAATGACAATTACGCATCCCCACCCGTCGGGGGACGGGCAGGGTATGTGGGACTCCCCGGGAGAGAGCCTCCCGGTATACCCACTAAAAACCCCAGCGGCGCTCCGGCATCGCCATAGTGGCGGGGGAGTGGGGGAGTGGCACAGCCTGGGCTTCCTCTCCCCCGCCGGCGAATCCCGCCTAATTAGGCGGGCCCTCATTTGCCCCTCCTAGGAGGGGGACCGAAGCTCCCACATGGTGAGCTGTGCAAGGCGGACGCGGGCACCCCCGTGCCTCACGCCCGCCGCTCACCTCAGGGCGGGAGAAAGCGGGCGAAATCCCGCCTTCTCCTGCCCCTACGCCGCCTGCGGAGCGCCGGAGCGAGGGGATCCTCCTCCCGCTCGCGCTCCGCGGCCTCCTTCTGCGACATCACGACCTCGCAGAAGGAGGCCATCGCCGCCCAGGCCCCCTCGCTCCCCACCATCGCTCTGACGACGGCGGGCAGCGAGAGGTCCCCTCCTACCGCCGCGACAAGATCGCGGCGCGGCACGGCCCACGACGGGCACACCGCGAGGGTGTGGTCCGCCGTGTCCTCCGCCGCGCCGCAACCGTGGCACGACGGCGTCTCCTCTCGTCCTATCCGGTGCAGGTACCTGCCGAAGCAGCCGTGACCGGAGAGTACCTGCACCAGACGGAAGGAGAGGAACCCGTGACGCCTGTCGAGCCAGTCCTTCAGGACTGGCCCGATGGCGTCGAGGGTGCGACGGCCGAACACCGCGGAGGCGAGGTCGCGCGTCCAATGTTGGACGATGGCGTCCCTCGCCTCCCGGCGGACGGCCTCCCTCAGCTCCGGGGCCGGACGCTCGCCAAGCGCCCTGCGCCCCGCCGTCCACTCGTACACTCTGGCGAGCACCCAGGCCTCGAGCTCCCAAGGCGGGGTGCTCGCCAGAGCGCATGCCGAAGCGAAGCCTACCGTGCGGTAGGCCCGCGCTGCCCGCTGGGCGATGGCCCTTTGGGGCGCCCGTAGGGCGGTGAGGTTCTCCCTCCTATTGAGGGAGTCCGCCCAAATGGGGGCCCCGTAAAGGGCCATGCTCCGCAGAATGCCGGCGTACAAACGCCGGCACCGCATGCTCGGCCCTCCCATGTTCGGCATGAGCCATGAGAGGGCGTCCGCAGCCTTCAGCAGGCGCGTCGACAGCCCGCTGAAATGCGGGCCGAAGCGCAGCCTGCTGTCCACAATGAGGCCCAGATACTTGATCTGGGCCTCGACCCGGATCCTGACGCCCTCCACAAAAATGTGGGCGTCAGGTGGGGGGCGCTGCCGGGGGCCGTGGAAGAACACGGCCTCCGTTTTGTGCAGCGCCACCCGCAAGCCCAGGCGGCGGATCCTCCCCGCCACCAAGGATCCGCCCGCCGACGCCAAACTGGCCGCCTCCCGGAAGGTGCTCCCGCGGGAAGTGAGGAGAGTGTCATCCGCGTAGCAGATGACACTCGTGCCTCGTAGGAGAGTTCCCCGCAGGAGCCAGTCATAACCGACGTTCCACAGAAGAGGCCCTAGAACGGACCCCTGTGGAACGCCGGTTTCCACGCCATACCGCCGGACCTGGCCAGCCCCGTCCACGAGGAGGACGGCACGGTCCTCCAAGTAGCTGGCCAGGAGGCCCCGCAAGTAAAGGGGCACACCGTGGAACCGGAGCGCCTCCAGGATGGTGGAGTGGGGGATGGAGTTGAAGGCGTTGGCAATGTCGAATGACACAGCCAACACCCCATCCCCCACTCCTACCGCCTCTGTCACCTGGCCCTTGAGAAGGGCCAGGGCGTCCACTGTCGAACGCCCAGCTCGAAAACCGAACTGGGCGTCCGACAGGTCCGGTCCCACGTTCCGCAGATGGCGCTTCAGGCGGGCGGCGATAATCCCCTCGAACATCTTACCGGCCTCGTCAAGCAAGACGATGGGCCGGTAAGCCGAGGGGGAGTCCGCCGGCCGCCCTTCCTTCCGGAGGAGGCACAGTTGGCCTTCCCGCCAAGGTTTCGGGAACCTCCCCGACGCGAAGCACGCGTCAAAGAGGTCCCGAAACCTTCCCTCCATCTCGGTGACCGCGATGGCCACCACCCTGGCGGGAACGCCGTCGGGGCCAGGAGCCGTCTTTTTGGCGCGGAGACGGAGAGTCGCCGCGCCAAATTCCTCCTCTGAGACCGGAGGAGGAGGAGCTTCCTCCTCCGGTTCTTCCCTTGGCGGGCCCATCACTGGTGGGGTGAAGTGCGGATCCCTGCGCGGAAACAGGGACCGCACCACCCCATCCAGGAGCGCTGGTTCCAGGGTCTCGGCAACCGGGGGACCAATGCGACGCAGTTTGTTCCGCGCCGCCTTATATGGTCTCCCGAATGGGTCGTTGTCGAGACCCTCCAGCAGCTCAGCCCTCGCCGCGTCCTTGGCGGCGCCGATGGCCGACTTGAAGGCCGCCCTCGCCCCCACGTAAGTGGAGTAGAGGCGGTCCTCTTCGGCCTCGTCCCGTCGGCGCCGCCGACGCGATCGGGTGTAGGCCCGCCGTGCCGCCACGCAGGTGGCCCGCAGCCCCGCCAACTCCTCCGACCACCAGTACACGGCGCGTCGGGGAGGTGGACGTCTTGACCGAGGCATGCTGGCGTTGCACACCTCGGTCAATGACCCCCTCAGTCGGGCCGCCGCCGCGTCCACGTCCAGGACGTCCACGCCGGGACCTGGCCAAAGCCAGTCCTGGACGAACGCGGCCTCCCGTGCCGCCTCCCGATCCAGGTGGGTCAGAGCCCACCTTGGAAACGGGGAACGGCCCGACGATGAGGGGGTGCTGCGGCGCCCCCGTGGATTCTGGGGGGAGATCTCGAATCGCACGTAGCGGTGATCCGAGATCGTCTCCCCCAGTTCCACCCTCCAATTTCGAATGCGGGCGGCCAGTGCGGGCGTGGCGAAGGTGAGGTCCACAATGGACCCGCCCTGCCGCCGCACGCACGTCTGGACGCTCCCCCTATTCAAGAGGGAGAGTCCAGACGTGGCCGCCCACAATTCGACTGCCCGTCCGCGAGCGTCGGTGGCCGGGTTTCCCCAGACCACCGACTTGGCATTCAGGTCTCCTAAAACGGAGACCTGTCGTGGCGCCGTCCTCCCGATGACCGCCGTCAGGACCCCGAGGAAATCCTCGAAGTCCTGGAGAGGGCGGTTTGGGGAGAAGTAGGCCCCCACAAGGGCCAACCCTCCCCACGCGGCGGCCACGTATCCCGGTCCCCTCTCTAAGAGCGAGAGGGGAGGGGAGTCCGAGGAAGACCGCGCCACGATTGCCACCGAGCCGTCGCTATCTCCCAGCCAATTGCTGGGAGTATAGTACGGCTCGGCCACCACTGCCACATCCACCAACCACTCGGCAATTGACTGCACCAGCAGGTCCTGGGCAGCCCGGCAGTGGTTGGTGTTTGCCTGCAAGATGCGATGGTCGATACCCATTATTCGACCATCGCATCACCCTCGGCCACCGCCGCTGATGGGACATCAGCGGGAGTGGTGGCAGCAGCGACAGGACGGCTTATAGCCGCCTGCGGCTTGCCCTTCTTGGAGGGAGGACGGCATGACGTCCCCCCCATAACGTGGTCGGCGGGGCGGCCGCCGGAGGCACACGCCGCGCAATGCGGCTTGGCGGCCTCACACGTGGCCGCCATGTGCCCCTCCTTCCCGCAGCGGAAGCATGTGTCCGCCCTGTCCACAGTGGACGGACACAAGGCTCGGGTGTGGCCGATCCCGAAGCACTTGAAGCAGCGCATCGGCGCTGCCTCAAGCACCCGGATCACGGCCCGGCTGAAGCCTACGAATAGCCGCCCCTGGCCTTTAGCCTGGGCGGCCAACGCTGCGGCGACTGGGCACACCAGCCGGATAGTGCCCAGTCCACCGCGGCCGGGCCTAACGTCCCGAGCCTGCACCGCTGCGGGTTCGCAGCCTCCGGCCACTGCGATCGCCGCCACCACCTCCTCCTTGGTGACCGAGTCGTCGAGACCGGTCACCTCTATGGCCGCCGTCTTGGTCGGCCTGGCCACCTTTGCCACGTCGGCGAGGACCTCCCGCAACTTGGTCGCGAAGAGATCCGCATTTTTGCCGCCGTCCTTCCCCGGGAACTCGAACAGTCGAGCTCCGGTTTGGGTCCGGCGGCAAGCGCCAATCCCCGATTCGGCGGGGTCCACGACTGTACGAGCCCGTCTCAGGACGGACTCGTACGTTACCCCCTTCTCCGCGGCCTCGGGCACGATGGTCACCGTGACCGCCGCGGTTTTGGGGGCAACCAACTTCGGCGCCTTTGTGGCCGCCGCTGCAGCTGCCGAGGCAGCCGCCGGGGCAGCCTTCGGGGCAGCCGTGGCCTGGGTCGCCTTCTTGCCCTTTCCCCCCTTCCTAACCACCTCTGACCACGACTGGTTGGCTGGGGTGGTGGAGGGGAGGAGGGCGTCTCCCTGCTGAACCTGGGGGGGTGCCGTGATGGCAACCGGCCCCGGTTTGGCGCCCGCACTCGTGCTGGGGGTAGGCTGAGCCCCCGGCGACTTCTTCCCCTTGCCTTTGCCCTTTGAGGGCTTCGGGGCAAGGGGAGCCACTGTCGGCGTCTTGTCCGCCGCTAAAGGCGGACGGAGGCGCTTCTCGGGCAGGAGCCGGTCCTCAATGCCCGCAAAGCAGGCCCGAGTGAACGCCCTCTCCTCCATGACCACCTTGCGGAACAATTCCTCAAGGTTGGAGGAGGAGGGGGCGGGTACCGCTGCCGACGGGGCTGCCGCCACCGGGGCCGCTGCCGACGGGGCCGCTGCCAACGGGGCCGCTGTCGACGGAGCCGCTGCCGACGGGGGCGGGGCCGTAGCCTCAGCCAGCTTCTTGTGAAGCTGGCTGACTTCCGCTTGCAAGCGATCCACCCTCGCCTGCAGCTGCCTGGTCTCTTCAGACGCAGTCCGCTGCGTCATCTCTAAGACGATGCCGTGCAAGCTTGTTGCACGGCATTTTAGCGCCTTCTGAAAGGTCCCCTTGAGGTTGGAGGACCTGGAGGCGACCTCAACGATCTCCTCCTTGTCCTCCTCCGCCAAGCGGACCAACTCGGCCACGGACAGGCCGTCAAAACTGAGGAGGGCCGAACCATAACCGGCCCTCGCCTTGGTTGCGCGCGCCTTCCTCTCCTTAGCGGCAACCGATTCCTCCAGTTCCAGCTCGGACTCGGCCCGTCTGGCCAAGCCGAGCTGGCGCTGGGCGACCGCCAGACCCACATCGTGGGTGCCGGCCTGAGAGGAAGTCGAAGGCGAAGCAGCCTTCGTCTTCGACTTCCTCTTGGGCTTACTCTTGCCCGAATCCGAGGAACCCTCGGACCCGAGCTTCAAGTAAGCCCGCTTCAGGCTGCTCTCCGCAACCACCCCACACACCGACGAGTCCAGGACCACGGACTCAACCTCCGAGTCCGAGAACTCGTCTGCTACACTCATGCAGAGGCTAGCCGCGGATGGTGCGCGACTGGCCTCTGAGGCAGACAACTCGTCCGGTTGGCCCTGAGAAGGGCCTTTTGGTTGGCCCTGAGAAGGGCCGTTTGGTTGGCCCTGAGAAGGGCCTTTTTTGGCGAAACGCCCGGAGGCATTCCGCAATGGTTTCGGCATCGCGTCCACCAAACAACAACAATAAAAATAAAACCCTCAATAAAATCGAATAAAAACCGCAATAAAAACAGAATAAAACCACAATAAAATCAGAATAAAACCCACTACGAATAAAAACCCACAATAAAATAAAATAAAATCCACAATGTACGCAATCGCCCTCAAGTAAAATAAAATCGCAAGATCACGTACGTCACAGCGCTTGTTAGCCACCGGTCTGCCACTCCGTTACGGTGGTCAGACACGGCGTTGCCCGGGGAACACTGCGAGGAAGTCAGCACTGTGGGGCGTCTCCCAAAAACAACCTAACCTAACCTTTTTTTTTTTTTTTTTTTTTTTTTGATGTCGCTGGGGAAAATGACAATTACGCATCCCCACCCGTCGGGGGACGGGCAGGGTATGTGGGACTCCCCGGGAGAGAGCCTCCCGGTATACCCACTAAAAACCCCAGCGCAACTCCGGCATCGCCATAGTGGCGGGGGAGTGGGAAACTAGCTCAGCCTCAGCTACCTCTCCCCCGCCGGCGAAACCCGCCTTAGAAGGCGGGCCCTCATTTGCCCCTCTTAAAGAGGGGCCGTGGCTCCCGCGTGGTGAGCGGTGCAAGGCGGGCGCGGGCACCCCCGTGCCTCACGCCCGCCGCTCACCTCAGGGCGGGAGAAAGCGGGCGAAATCCCGCCTTCTCCTGCCCCTACGCCGCCTACGGAGCGCCGGAGCGAGGGGATCCTCCTCTCGCTCCCGCTCCGCGGCCTCCTTCTGCGACATCACGACCTCGCAGAAGGAGGCCATCGCCGCCCAGGCCCCCTCGCTCCCCACCATCGCTCTGACGACGGCGGGCAGCGAGAGGTCCCCTCCTACCGCCGCGACAAGATCGCGGCGCGGCACGGCCCACGACGGGCACACCGCGAGGGTGTGGTCCGCCGCGTCCTCCGCCGCGCCGCAATCGTGGCACGACGGCGTTTCCTCTCGTCCTATCCGGTGCAGGTACCTGCCGAAGCAGCCGTGACCGGAGAGTACCTGCACCAGACGGAAGGAGAGGAACCCGTGACGCCTGTCGAGCCAGTCCTTCAGGACCGGCCCGATGGCGTCGAGGGTGCGACGGCCGAACACCGCGGAGGCGAGGTCGCGCGTCCAATGTTGGACGATGGCGTCCCTCGCCTCCCGGCGGACGGCCTCCCTCAGCTCCGGGGCCGGACGCTCGCCCAGCGCCCTGCGCCCCGCCGTCCACTCGTACACTCTGGCGAGCACCCAGGCCTCGAGCTCCCAAGGCGGGGTGCTCGCCAGAGCGCATGCCGAAGCGAAGCCTACCGTGCGGTAGGCCCGCGCTACCCGCTGGGCGATGGCCCTTTGGGGCGCCCGAAGAGCGGTGACGTTCTCCCTCCTATGGAGGGAGTCCGCCCAAATGGGGGCCCCATAAAGGGCCATGCTCCGCAGTATGCCGGCGTATAACCGCCGGCAACGACTGCTCGGCCCTCCCATGTTCGGCATGAGCCATGAGAGGGCGTCCGCGGCTTTCAGCAGGCGCGTCGACAGCCCGCTAAAATGCGGGCCGAAGCGCAGCCTGCTGTCCAGCATTAGGCCCAGATATTTTATCTGGGCCTTGACCCCGATTCTGACGCCCTCCACAAAAATGTGGGCGTCGGGTGGGGGGCGCTGCCGGGGGCCGTGAAAGAACACGGCCTCCGTTTTGTGCAGCGCCACCCTCAAGCCCAGGCGGCGGATCCTCCCCGCCACTAAGGATCCGCCCGCCGAAGCCAAACTGGCCGCCTCCCTGAAAGTGCTCCCGCGGGAAGTGAGGAGAGTGTCATCTGCATAGCAGATGACACTCGTGCCTCGCAGGAGGGTTCCCCGCAGGAGCCAGTCATAACCGACGTTCCACAGAAGAGGCCCTAGAACGGACCCCTGTGGAACGCCGGTTCCCACAGCGTATCTCCGGAGCTGGCCAGCCCCGTCTACGAGGAGGACAGCACGGTCCTCCAGGTAGCTGGCCAGGAGACCCCGCAAGTACAGGGGCACTCCGTGGAACCGCAGCGCCTCCAGGATGGTGGAGTGGGGGACGGAGTTGAAGGCGTTGGCAATGTCGAATGACACAGCCAACACTCCATCCCCCAGTCCTACCGCCTCTGTCACCTGGCCCTTGAGACGGGCCAGGGCGAACCTAACCTAACCTTTTTTTTTTTTTTTTTTTTTTTTTTTGACGCTGTGGGAATGCATTTACGCACCATACCCCGAAGGGCGTGTGTGGGACTCGCCCAGCTCTGTAGCCAGGAATACCCACTAAACCCAACAGCGGCACACCGACATCGCCTTAGTGGCGGGGTCATGGGATGTAGCAAGCCTGCCGTCCACAACCCCGCCGGCGATTCCTGCCCGAAGGCAGGCCCACAGTGGGCCCTCCATAGGGAGGGGCCCGGCTGGTCACGTCTCCGTGTGCGAGAAGACGCAGCAGCCACGGGTTTTTTAGCGAGGTGTCCTTCCTCTTAGCCCACTCGTTTGCCCGAAGGCAAACGGGGCCCCCAGCTCCTCTCAGTGAGGAGACCGGGTTGCCCGACGGTGACCCGGAGTTCGGGTCACGTCAGCCACCTGGAGTGGTGGCCGCCCCGCCGCGCGTGACCGCCGAAGCGGTCCCCACTTCTGGTTTTGGTCCGCGCCGGTAAACCGGTAACCCCCATATCTGGGGGCCGTTCCCCTATCCGCCACCTGGGGACGCGTCCGATGGCAGGCCAGAAACTGCGCACGGAAACCTAACCTAACCTTTTTTTTTTTTTTTTTTTTTTTTTTTTTTGTTGTCGCTGGGGAAAATGACAATTACGCATCCCCACCCGTCGGGGGACGGGCAGGGTATGTGGGACTCCCCGGGAGAGAGCCTCCCGGTATACCCACTAAAAACCCCAGCGGCGCTCCGGCATCGCCATAGTGGCGGGGGAGTGGGGGAGTGGCACAGCCTGGGCTTCCTCTCCCCCGCCGGCGAATCCCGCCTAATTAGGCGGGCCCTCATTTGCCCCTCCTAGGAGGGGGACCGAAGCTCCCACATGGTGAGCTGTGCAAGGCGGACGCGGGCACCCCCGTGCCTCACGCCCGCCGCTCACCTCAGGGCGGGAGAAAGCGGGCGAAATCCCGCCTTCTCCTACCCCTACGCCGCCTACGGAGCGCCGGAGCGAGGGGATCCTCCTCTCGCTCGCGCTCCGCGGCCTCCTTCTGCGACATCACGACCTTGCAGAAGGAGGCCATCGCCGCCCAGGCCCCCTCGCTCCCCACCATCGCTCTGACGACGGCGGGCAGCGAGAGGTCCCCTCCTACCGCCGCGACAAGATCGCGGCGCGGCACGGCCCACGACGGGCACACCGCGAGGGTGTGGTCCGCCGTGTCCTCCGCCGCGCCGCAACCGTGGCACGACGGCGTCTCCTCTCGTCCTATCCGGTGCAGGTACCTGCCGAAGCAGCCGTGACCGGAGAGTACCTGCACCAGACGGAAGGAGAGGAACCCGTGACGCCTGTCGAGCCAGTCCTTCAGGACCGGCCCGATGGCGTCGAGGGTGCGACGGCCGAACACCGCGGAGGCGAGGTCGCGTGTCCAATGTTGGACGATGGCGTCCCTCGCCTCCCGGCGGACGGCCTCCCTCAGCTCCGGGGCCGGACGCTCGCCAAGCGCCCTGCGCCCCGCCGTCCACTCGTACACTCTGGCGAGCACCCAGGCCTCGAGCTCCCAAGGCGGGGTGCTCGCCAGAGCGCATGCCGAAGCGAAGCCTACCGTGCGGTAGGCCCGCGCTGCCCGCTGGGCGATGGCCCTTTGGGGCGCCCGTAGGGCGGTGAGGTTCTCCCTCCTATTGAGGGAGTCCGCCCAAATGGGGGCCCCGTAAAGGGCCATGCTCCGCAGAATGCCGGCGTACAGACGCCGGCACCGCATGCTCGGCCCTCCCATGTTCGGCATGAGCCATGAGAGGGCGTCCGCAGCCTTCAGCAGGCGCGTCGACAGCCCGCTGAAATGCGGGCCGAAGCGCAGCCTGCTGTCCACAATGAGGCCCAGATACTTGATCTGGGCCTCGACCCGGATCCTGACGCCCTCCACAAAAATGTGGGCGTCAGGTGGGGGGCGCTGCCGGGGGCCGTGAAAGAACACGGCCTCCGTTTTGTGCAGCGCCACCCTCAAGCCCAGGCGGCGGATCCTCCCTGCCACTAAGGATCCGCCCGCCGAGGCCAAACTGGCCGCCTCCCTGTAACTGCTCCCGCGGGAAGTGAGGAGAGTGTCATCTGCGTAGCAGATGACACTCGTGCCTCGCAGAAGAGTTCCCCGCAGGAGCCAGTCATAACCGACGTTCCACAGAAGAGGCCCTAGAACGGACCCCTGTGGAACGCCGGTTCCCACAGCGTATCTCCGGAGCTGGCCAGCCCCGTCTACGAGGAGGACAGCACGGTCCTCCAGGTAGCTGGCCAGGAGGCCCCGCAAGTACAGGGGCACTCCGTGGAACCGCAGCGCCTCCAGGATGGTGGAGTGGGGGATGGAGTTGAAGGCGTTGGCAATGTCGAATGACACAGCCAACACTCCATCCCCCACTCCTACCGCCTCTGTCACCTGGCCCTTGAGACGGGCCAGGGCGTCCACTGTCGAACGCCCAGCTCGAAAACCGAACTGGGCGTCCGACAGGTCCGGTCCCACGCTCCGAAGATGACACTTCAGGCGGCCGGCGATGATCCCCTCGAACATTTTACCGACCTCATCGAGCAGAACGATGGGCCGGTATGCCGAGGGGGAGTCCGCCGGCCGTCCCTCTTTGTGGAGGAGGCACAGCTGGCCTTCCCGCCAAGGTTTCGGGAACCTCCCCGACACGAAGCACGCGTCGAAGAGGTCCCGAAACCTTCCTTCCATCTCGGTGACCGCGATGGCCACCACCCTGGCGGGAACGCCGTCCGGGCCAGGAGCCGTCTTTTTGGCGCGGAGACGGAGAGTCGCCGCGCCAAATTCCTCCTCTGAAACCGGAGGAGGAGGAGCTTCCTCCTCCGGTCCTTCCCTTGGCGGGCCCATCGCTGGTGGGGTGAAGTGCGGATCCCTGCGCGGAAACAGGGACCGCACCACCCCATCCAGGAGCGCTGGTTCCAGGGTCTCGGCAACCGGGGGACCAATGCGACGCAGTTTGTTCCGCGCCGCCTTATATGGTCTCCCGAATGGGTCGTTGTCGAGACCCTCCAGCAGCTCAGCCCTCGCCGCGTCCTTGGCGGCGCCGATGGCCGACTTAAAGGATGCCCTCGCCCCCACGTATGTGGAGTAGAGGCGGTCCTCTTCGGCCTCGTCCCGTCGGCGCCGCCGACGCGATCGGGTGTAGGCCCGCCGTGCCGCCACGCAGGTGGCCCGCAGCTCCGCCAACTCCTCCGACCACCAGTACACGGCGCGTCGGGGAGGTGGACGTCTCGACCGAGGCATGCTGGCGTTGCATACCTCGGTCAATGACCCCCTCAGTCGGGCCGCCGCCGCGTCCACGTCCAGGAAGTCCCCGCCGGGACCTGGCCAAAGCCAGTCCTGGATGAACGCGGCCTCCCGTGCCGCCTCCCGATCCAGGTGGGTCAGAGCCCACCTTGGAAACGGGGAACGGCCCGACGATGAGGGGGTGCTGCGGCGCCCCCGTGGATTCTGGGGGGAGATCTCGAATCGCACGTAGCGGTGATCCGAGATCGTCTCCCCCAGTTCCACCCTCCAATTTCGAATGCGGGCGGCCAGTGCGGGAGTGGCAAAGGTGAGGTCCACAATGGACCCGCCCTGCCGCCGCACGCACGTCTGGACGCTCCCCCTATTCAAGAGGGAGAGACCAGACGAGGCCGCCCACAATTCGACCGCCTGACCGCGGGCGTCGGTGGCCGGGTTTCCCCAGACCACCGACTTGGCATTCAGGTCTCCGAGCACGGAGACCTGTCGTGGCGCCGTCCTCCCGATGACCGCCGTCAGGACCCCGAGGAAATCCTCGAAGTCCTGGAGAGGGCGGTTTGGGGAGAAGTAGACCCCCACAAGGGCCAACCCTCCCCACGCGGCGGCCACGTATCCCGGTCCCCTCTCTAAGAGCGAGAGGGGAGGGGAGTCCGAGGAAGACCGCGCCACGATTGCCACCGAGCCGTCACTATCTCCCAGCCAATTGCTGGGAGTATAGTACGGCTCGGCCACCACTGCCACATCCACCAACCACTCGGCCATTGACTGCACCAGCAGGTCCTGGGCAGCCCGGCAGTGGTTGGTGTTTGCCTGCAAGATGCGATGGTCGATACCCATTATTCGACCATCGCATCACCCTCGGCCACCGCCGCTGATGGGACATCAGCGGGAGTGGTGGCAGCAGCGGCAGGACGGCTTGTAGCCGCCTGCGGCTTGCCCTTCTTGGTGGGGGGTCGGCATGAGCTCCCCCCCATCACATGGTCCGCAGGGCGGCCACTGTCGGCGCATGCCGCGCAATGTGGCTTGGCGGCATCGCACGAGGCCGCCATATGCCCCTGCTTCCCGCAGCGGAAGCATGTGTCCGCCCTGTCCACGGTGGACGGACACATGGCTCGGGTGTGGCCGATGCCGAAGCACTTGAAGCAGCGCATCGGCGCTGCCTCAAGTACCCGGATCACGGCCCGGCTAAACCCTACCAAGAGCCGTCCTTGGCATTTTGCCCGGACGGCCAACACTGCGGCGACTGGGCACACCAGCCGGATAGTGCCCAGTCCACCGCGGCCGGGCCTAATAGCCCGAGCCTGCACCGCTGCGGGTTCGCAGCCGCCTGCCGAGGCGATGGCCGCCACCACCTCCTCCTTGGTGACCGAGTCGTCGAGACCGGTCACCTCGATGGCTGTGGCCTTCGTCGGTCTGGCGACCTTCGCCACATCGGCGAGGACCTCCCGCAGCTTGACTGCGAAGAGGTCCGCATTTTTGCCGCCGTCCTTCCCCGGAAACTCGAATAGTCGAGCTCCGGTTTGGGTCCGGCGGCAAGCGCCAATCCCCAACTCGGCGGGGTTGGCGACAGTACGAGCCCGTCTTAACACGGACTCGTACGTTACCCCCTTCTCCGCGGCCTCGGGCACGATGGTCACCGTGACCGCCGCGGATTTGGGGGCAACCAGCTTCGGCGCCTTTGGGGCCGCCGCTGCAGCTGCCGGGGCAGCGGCCGGGGCAGCCGCCGAGGCAGCCGGGGCCTGGGACGCCTTCTTGCCCTTTCCCTTTCCCTTCCTAACCACCTCTGACCACGACTGGTTGGCTGGGGTGGTGGAAGGGAGGAGGGCGTCTCCCTCCTGCACCTGGGGGGGTGCCACGTTGGCAACCGGCCCCGGTTTGGCGCCCGCACTCGTACTGGGGGTAGGCATAGCCCCCGGCGACTTTTTCCCCTTGCCTTTGCCCTTTGAGGGCTTTGGGGCCTGGGGGGCCGCTGTCGGCGCCTTGTCGGCCGCTAGCGGCGGACGGAGCCGCCTCTCCGGCAGCAGGCGGTCCTCTATGCCTGCGAAGCAGGCACGAGTGAACGCCCTCTCCTCCATGACCACTTTGCGGAACAATTCCTCAAGGTGGGAGGAGGAGGGGGCGGGAACCGCCGCCGCCGACGGGGCCGCTGCCGACGCGGCCGCTGCCGACGGGGCCGAGGCCGACGGGGACGGGGCCGTAGCCTCAGCCAGCTTCTTATGAAGCTGGCTAACCTCAGCTTGCAGGCGATCGACCCTCGCCTGCAGCTGCCGCGTCTCGTCTGAGGCAGAGCGTTGCGTCAGCTCAGACACAATGCCGTGCAAGCTGTTTGCACGGCATTTAAGGGCCTTCTGGAAGGTACCCTTCAAATTTGAGGACCTGGAGGCGACCTCAACGATCTCCTCCATGTCCTCCTTCGCCAGCCGAGCTAGCTCCGCTACGGAGAGGCCCTCGAAGGAGACGAGGGCCGAACCGTATCCGGCCCTTGCCTTGGCTGCGCGCCTCTCCTTGGCGGCAACCAACTCCTCCAGTTCCAGCTCGGCCTCGGCCCGTCTGGCCAAGCCGAGCTGGCGCTGGGCGTCTGCCAAACCCACGTCGTGGGTGCCAGCCTGAGAAGAAGTCGATGGCGAAGCATTCTTCGCCTTCGACTTCTTCTTGTTGGGCCTGCCCTTGGCCGAGCCCGAGGAGCCCTCGGACCCGAGCCTCAGGTAGGCCCTCTTCAGGCTGCGCTCCGCAGCCACTCCACACACAGAGGACGAGTCCCCGACAACGGACCCCATGTCCGAGTCGGAGAACTCGTCCTCTCCGCAGAAGCCCGTCGCAGAAGGTGCGCGACTCGCCTCCGACGCCGACATTTCGTCGGGGTGGGCCTGAGAAGGGCCTTTGGGTTGGCCCTGAGAAGGGCACAAACCTAACCTAACCTTTTTTTTTTTTTTTTTTTTTTTTTTTTTTTTTTTTTTTTTTTTTTTTTTTTTTGACGCTGTGGAAATGACATTTACGCACCATACCCCGAAGGGCGTGTGTGGGACTCGCCCAGCAGAAGCCGGGAATACCCACTAAAACCGAACAGCGGCACACCGACATCGCCTTAGTGGCGGGGTCATGGGAAATAGCATGCCTGCCTACCAATCCCCCGCCAGCGATTCCCGCCCGAAGGCAGGCCCACAGTGGGTCCTCCATAGGGAGGAGCCCGGCTGGGTACGTCTTCGTGTGCAAGAAGACGCAGCAGCCAAGGGTTTTTTAGCGAGGTGTCCTTCCTCTTAGCCCCACTCGTTTGCCCGAAGGCAAACGGGGCCCCCAGCTCCTCTCAATGAGGAGACCGGGTTGCCCGACGGTGACCCGGACTTCGGGTCACGTCAGCCACCTGGAGTGGTGGCCGACCCGCCGCGCGTGACCGCCGAAGCGGTCCCCACTTCTGGTTTTGGTCCGCGCCGGTAAACCGGTAACCCCCATATCTGGGGGCCGTTCCCCTATCCGCCACCTGGGGACGCGTCCGATGGCAGGCCAGAAACTGCGCACGGAAAACCTAACCTAACCTTTTTTTTTTTTTTTTTTTTTTTTTTTTGACGCTGTGGAAATGACATTTACGCACCATACCCCGAAGGGCGTGTGTGGGACTCGCCCAGCCGAAGCCGGGAATACCCACTAAAACCGAACAGCGGCACACCGACATCGCCTTAGTGGCGGGGTCATGGGAAATAGCGTGCCTGCCGACCAATCCCCCGCCGGCGATTCCCGCCCGAAGGCAGGCCCACAGTGGGCCCTCCATAGGGAGGGGCCCGGCTGGGTACGTCTTCGTGTGCGAGAAGACGCAGCAGCCAAGGGTTTTTTAGCGAGGTGTCCTTCCTCTTAGCCCCACTCGTTTGCCCGAAGGCAAACGGGGCCCCCAGCTCCTCTCAATGAGGAGACCGGGTTGCCCGACGGTGACCCGGAGTTCGGGTCACGTCAGCCACCTGGAGTGGTGGCCGACCCGCCGCGCGTGACCGCCGAAGCGGTCCCCACTTCTGGTTTTGGTCCGCGCCGGTAAACCGGTAACCCCCATATCTGGGGGCCGTTCCCCTATCCGCCACCTGGGGACGCGTCCGATGGCAGGCCAGAAACTGCGCACGGAAACCTAACCTAACCTTTTTTTTTTTTTTTTTTTTTTTTTTTTTGTTCTCGCTGGGGAAAATGACAATTACGCATCCCCACCCGTCGGGGGACGGGCAGGGTATGTGGGACTCCCCGGGAGAGAGCCTCCCGGTATACCCACTAAAAACCCCAGCGCAACTCCGGCATCGCCATAGTGGCGGGGGAGTGGGGGAGTGGCACAGCCTGGGCTTCCTCTCCCCCGCCGGCGAAACCCGCCTAAGAAGGCGGGCCCTCATTTGCCCCTCTTAAAGAGGGGCCGTGGCTCCCGCGTGGTGAGCGGTGCAAGGCGGGCGTGGGCACCCCCGTGCCTCACGCCCGCCGCTCACCTCAGGGCGGGAGAAAGCGGGCGAAATCCCGCCTTCTCCTGCCCCTACGCCGCCTGCGGAGCGCCGGAGCGAGGGGATCCTCCTCCCGCTCGCGCTCCGCGGCCTCCTTCTGCGACATCACGACCTCGCAGAAGGAGGCCATCGCCGCCCAGGCCCCCTCGCTCCCCACCATCGCTCTGACGACGGCGGACAGCGAGAGGTCCCCTCCTACCGCCGCGACAAGATCGCGGCGCGGCACGGCCCACGACGGGCACACCGCGAGGGTGTGGTCCGCCGTGTCCTCCGCCGCGCCGCAATCGTGGCACGACGGCGTTTCCTCTCGTCCTATCCGGTGCAGGTACCTGCCGAAGCAGCCGTGACCGGAGAGTACCTGCACCAGACGGAAGGAGAGGAACCCGTGACGCCTGTCGAGCCAGTCCTTCAGGACCGGCCCGATGGCGTCGAGGGTGCGACGGCCGAACACCGCGGAGGCGAGGTCGCGCGTCCAATGTTGGACGATGGCGTCCCTCGCCTCCCGGCGGACGGCCTCCCTCAGCTCCGGGGCCGGACGCTCGCCCAGCGCCCTGCGCCCCGCCGTCCACTCGTACACTCTGGCGAGCACCCAGGCCTCGAGCTCCCAAGGCGGGGTGCTCGCCAGAGCGCATGCCGAAGCGAAGCCTACCGTGCGGTAGGCCCGCGCTACCCGCTGGGCGATGGCCCTTTGGGGCGCCCGAAGAGCGGTGACGTTCTCCCTCCTATGGAGGGAGTCCGCCCAAATGGGTGCCCCATATAGGGCCATACTCCGCAGTATGCCGGCGTACAGACGCCGGCAACGACTGCTCGGCCCTCCCATGTTCGGCATGAGCCATGAGAGGGCGTCCGCGGCTTTCAGCAGGCGCGTCGACAGCCCGCTGAAGTGCGGGCCGAAGCGCCACCTGCTGTCTACAATGAGGCCCAGATATTTCATCTGGGCCTCAATCCCGACTCTTACCCCCTCCACATAAATGTGGGCATCGGGCGGGGGGCGCTGCCGGGGGCCGTGGAAGAACACGGCCTCCGTTTTGTGCAGCGCCACCCTCAAGCCCAGGCGGCGGATCCTCCCCGCCACTAAGGATCCGCCCGCCGACGCCAAACTGGCCGCCTCCCGGAAGGTGCTCCCGCGGGAAGTGAGGAGAGTGTCATCCGCGTAGCAGATGACACTCGTGCCTCGTAGGAGAGTTCCCCGCAGGAGCCAGTCATAACCGACGTTCCACAGAAGAGGCCCTAGAACGGACCCCTGTGGAACGCCGGTTTCCACGCCATACCGCCGGACCTGGCCAGCCCCGTCCACGAGGAGGACGGCACGGTCCTCCAAGTAGCTGGCCAGGAGGCCCCGCAAGTAAAGGGGCACACCGTGGAACCGGAGCGCCTCCAGGATGGTGGAGTGGGGGATGGAGTTGAAGGCGTTGGCAATGTCGAATGACACAGCCAACACTCCATCCCCCACTCCTACCGCCTCTGTCACCTGGCCCTTGAGAAGGGCCAGGGCGTCCACTGTCGAACGCCCAGCTCGAAAACCGAACTGGGCGTCCGACAGGTCCGGTCCCACGTTCCGCAGATGGCGCTTCAGGCGGGCGGCGATAATCCCCTCGAACATCTTACCGGCCTCGTCAAGCAAGACGATGGGCCGGTAAGCCGAGGGGGAGTCCGCCGGCCGCCCTTCCTTCCGGAGGAGGCACAGTTGGCCTTCCCGCCAAGGTTTCGGGAACCTCCCCGACGCGAAGCACGCGTCAAAGAGGTCCCGAAACCTTCCCTCCATCTCGGTGACCGCGATGGCCACCACCCTGGCGGGAACGCCGTCCGGGCCAGGAGCCGTCTTTTTGGCGCGGAGACGGAGAGTCGCCGCGCCAAATTCCTCCTCTGAGACCGGAGGAGGAGGAGCTTCCTCCTCCGGTTCTTCCCTTGGCGGGCCCATCACTGGTGGGGTGAAGTGCGGATCCCTGCGCGGAAACAGGGACCGCACCACCCCATCCAGGAGCGCTGGTTCCAGGGTCTCGGCAACCGGGGGACCAATGCGACGCAGTTTGTTCCGCGCCGCCTTATATGGTCTCCCGAATGGGTCGTTGTCGAGACCCTCCAGCAGCTCAGCCCTCGCCGCGTCCTTGGCGGCGCCGATGGCCGACTTGAAGGCCGCCCTCGCCCCCACGTAAGTGGAGTAGAGGCGGTCCTCTTCGGCCTCGTCCCGTCGGCGCCGCCGACGCGATCGGGTGTAGGCCCGCCGTGCCGCCACGCAGGTGGCCCGCAGCCCCGCCAACTCCTCCGACCACCAGTACACGGCGCGTCGGGGAGGTGGACGTCTTGACCGAGGCATGCTGGCGTTGCACACCTCGGTCAATGACCCCCTCAGTCGGGCCGCCGCCGCGTCCACGTCCAGGACGTCCACGCCGGGACCTGGCCAAAGCCAGTCCTGGACGAACGCGGCCTCCCGTGCCGCCTCCCGATCCAGGTGGGTCAGAGCCCACCTTGGAAACGGGGAACGGCCCGACGATGAGGGGGTGTTGCGGCGCCCCCGTGGATTCTGGGGGGCGATCTCGAAGCGCACGTAGCGGTGATCCGAGATCGTCTCCCCCAGTTCCACCCTCCAGTTCTGAATGCGGGCGGCCAGTGCGTGCGTGGCGAAGGTGAGGTCCACTATGGACCCGCCCTGCCGCCGCACGCACGTCTGGACGCTCCCCCTATTCAAGAGGGAGAGACCAGACGAGGCCGCCCACAATTCCACCGCCCGCCCGCGGGCGTCGGTGGCCGGGTTTCCCCAGACCACCGACTTGGCATTCAGGTCTCCCATCACGGAGACCTGTCGTGGCGCCGTCCTCCCGATGACCGCCGTCAGGACCCCGAGGAAGTCCTCGAAGTCCTGGAGAGGGCGGTTTGGGGAGAAGTAGACCCCCACAAGGGCCAACCCTCCCCACGCGGCGGCCACGTATCCCGGTCCCCTCTCTAAGAGCGAGAGGGGAGGGGAGTCCGAGGAAGACCGCGCCACGATTGCCACCGAGCCGTCACTATCTCCCAGCCAATTGCTGGGAGTATAGTACGGCTCGGCCACCACTGCCACATCCACCAACCACTCGGCCATCGACTGCACCAGTAAGTCCTGGGCAGCCCGGCAGTGGTTGGTGTTTGCCTGCAAGATGCGATGGTCGGTACCCATTATTCGACCATCGCATCACCCTCGTCGGCCACCTCCGCTGGGAGTACAGCGGGGGTGGTGGCAGCAGCGGCAGGACGGCTTATAGCCGCCTGCGGCTTGCCCTTCTTGGTTGGGGGTCGGCAGGAGCTACCCCCCATGACGTGGTCGGCGGGGCGACCACTGTCGGCGCACGCAGCGCAGTGCGGCTTGGCGGCATCGCACGAGGCCGCCATATGCCCCTGCTTCCCGCAGCGGAAACATGTGTCCGCCCTGTCCACGGTGGACGGACACATGGCTCGGGTGTGGCCGATGCCGAAGCACTTGAAGCAGCGCAACGGCGCTGCCTCAAGTACCCGGATCACGGCCCGGCTAAAGCCCACGAATAGCCGCCCCTGGCATTTAGCCTGGGCGGCCAACACTGCGGCGACTGGGCACACCAGCCGGATAGTGCCCAGTCCACCGCGGCCGGGCCTAATCTCCCGAGCCTGCACCGCTGCGGGTTCGCAGCCTCCTGCCGAGGCGATGGCGGCCACCACCTCCTCCTTGGTGACCGAGTCATCAAGACCGGTCACCTCGATGGCCGTGGACTTCACCGGCCTGGCCACCTTCGCCACATCGGCAAGGGCCTCCCGCACCTTGCTGGCGAACAAATCGGCGTTTCTGCCGCCGTCCTTCCCCGGAAACTCGAATAACCGAGCTCCGGTTTGGGTCCGACGGCAGGCACCGATTCCCAGCTGGGCGGGGTCTGCGACGGTACGAGCCCGTCTCAGGACGGACTCGTACGTTACCCCCTTCTCCGCGGCCTCGGGCACGATGGTCACCGTGACCGCCGCGGTTTTGGGGGCAACCAACTTCGGCGCCTTTGTGGTCGCCGCTGCAGCTGCCGGCGCAGCCGCCGGGGCAGCCGCCGAGGCAGCCGGGGCCTGGGACGCCTTCTTCTTGCCCCTTTTCACCACCTCTGACCACGGCTGGTTGGACGGGGTGGTGGAGGGGAGAAGGGCGTCGACCTCTCGAACCTGTGGGGCGGGTGCCGCGATGGCAGCCGGCCCCGGTTTGGCGCCCGCACTCGTACCGGGGGGAGACGGAGCCCCCGGCGACTTCTTCCCCTTGCCTTTGCCCTTTGAGGGCTTCGGGGCCTGGGGAGCCACTGTAGGCGTCTTGTCTGCCGCAAGGGGCGGACGGAGCCGCTTCTCTGGCAGCAGGCGGTCCTCTATGCCTGCGAAGCAGGCACGAGTGAACGCCCTCTCCTCCATGACCACCTTGCGGAACAATTCCTCAAGGTTGGAGGAGGAGGGGGCGGGAACCGCCGCTGCCGACGGGGCCGCTGCCGACGCGGCCGCTGCCGACGGGGCCGAGGCCGACGAGGACGGGGCCGTAGCCTCAGCCAGCTTCTTATGAAGCTGGCTAACCTCAGCTTGCAGGCGATCGACCCTCGCCTGCAGCTGCCTCGTCTCCTCAGATGCATTGCGCTGCGTCAGCTCCAGAATGATGCCGTGCAAACTTGTTGCACGGCATTTCAGGGCCTTCTGGAAGGTCCCCTTGAGGTTGGAGGACCTGGAGGCGACCTCGACGATCTCCTCCCTGTCCTCCTCCGCCAAGCGGACCAACTCAGCCACTGACAGGCCGTCGAAACTGACGAGGGCCGAACCATAACCGGCCCTCGCCTTGGCTGCGCGCCTCTCCTTGGCGGCAACCAACTCCTCCAGTTCCAGCTCGGCCTCGGCCCGTCTGGCCAAGCCGAGCTGGCGCTGGGCGACCGCCAGACCCACATCGTGGGTACCGGCCTGAGAGGAAGTCGAAGGCGAAGCAGCCTTCGTCTTCGACTTCCTCTTGGGCTTACTCTTGCCCGAGTCCGAGGAACCCTCGGACCCGAGCTTCAAATAAGTCCTCTTCAGGCTGCTCTCCACAGCCACCCCACAAACGGACGAGTCTAGGACCACGGACTCGACATCCGAGTCCGAGAACTCGTCCGCTCCACTCATGAAGAGGCTAGCCGCGGACGGCGCGCGACTGGCCTCTGAGGCCGACAATACGTCGGGGTGGCCCTGAGAAGGGCCTTTTGGTTGGCCCTGAGAAGGGCCGTTTGGTTGGCCCTGAGAAGGGCCTTTTTTGGCGAAACGCCCGGAGGCATTCCGCAATGGTTTCGGCATCGCGTCCACCAAACAACAACAATAAAAAATAAAACCCTCAATAAAATCGAATAAAAACCGCAATCAACCTTTTTTTTTTTTTTTTTTTTTTTGACGCTGTGGAAATGACATTTACGCACCATACCCCGAAGGGCGTGTGTGGGACTCGCCCAGCCGAAGCCGGGAATACCCACTAAAACCGAACAGCGGCACACCGACATCGCCTTAGTGGCGGGGTCATGGGAAATAGCATGCCTGCCTACCAATCCCCCGCCAGCGATTCCCGCCCGAAGGCAGGCCCACAGTGGGTCCTCCACAGGGAGGAGCCCGGCTGGGTACGTCTTCGTGTGCAAGAAGACGCAGCAGCCAAGGGTTTTTTAGCGAGGTGTCCTTCCTCTTAGCCCCACTCGTTTGCCCGAAGGCAAACGGGGCCCCCAGCTCCTCTCAATGAGGAGACCGGGTTGCCCGACGGTGACCCGGACTTCGGGTCACGTCAGCCACCTGGAGTGGTGGCCGACCCGCCGCGCGTGACCGCCGAAGCGGTCCCCACTTCTGGTTTTGGTCCGCGCCGGTAAACCGGTAACCCCCATATCTGGGGGCCGTTCCCCTATCCGCCACCTGGGGACGCGTCCGATGGCAGGCCAGAAACTGCGCACGGAAACCGCAATCAACCTAACCTAACCTAACCTAACCTAACCTAACCTTTTTTTTTTTTTTTTTTTTTTTTTTTTTTTTCTCGAGTGGAAATGACAGTTTACGCACCATACCCGTCGCTAGCTAGGCGACGAGCGTGTGTGGGACTCGCCCGGCCGAAGCCGGGAATACCCACTAAAACCACCCGGTTACCGTCGGGCCCTGTGTTGAGAGTGTCACGGGGCCGACCCGAAGGCCAAGTACTCCGTGACACCCTCAGGGCTTGCCGGCCCTCCCCTGTAGGGCCGGTTTCCGCGCCAAAGGGGGATTACCCGGTAACGGAATAATCCCCAGACGTGGTGACCGTTGTGCAATGCACGTGCGGGAGCTACCCGCACGCGCTGGTCACACCCTGGGGCTAAAGGAGACGGGGGTTCGTCCCCCGCCTTCTTCGCCCCACCCGTCTACGCCGGAGGGGAGCGGCAAGTACGTCCTCTTCCCGCTCCCTCTCCGCAGCCTCCTTCTGCAAGAGGACGGTCTCGCAGAAGGAGGCGGCAGCCTCCCATGCCGTCTCACTTTCAACCATGGCTCGTACCATGGTTGCCAGTGAGAGGCGTCCGCCTCCGAGCGCCGCAACGAGATCGCGGCGCTCGTTCCGCCAGGCCGGGCACTCCACTAGGGTGTGCTCGGCCGTGTCGTCGGGGGAGTCGCAGTGATGACACCGCGGTGACTCCTCCCGACGGGCGACTCGGTGCAGGTAGTGACCGAAGCACCCATGTCCGGTCAGTACCTGCACTAGGCGGAAGGTAAGGCTGCCATGCCGGCGCCCAACCCATCCCTCCAACACCGGACGAATCGCTCCAATCGTCCGGTGGCCGGCAGCTGGGGAGCGGAGCGCCTCCCTCCACCGGCTCAGGGCCTCCCCCTGAGCCGCTAATCTGACCCGCCTTACTTCCTCGAAGGCGGGTCGTTCCCCCCGTTCCCGGGCCGCGACACGGTGTCGATGCACCTGGGACAGAACCAGGGCATCGACCTCCCACGGGGGCGTGCCCGCGAGCACGCAGGCCGCCCCATGACTTACCGTGCGGTATGCCCGCACGGTCCGTGTCGCGATGACCCTCTGCGGCCTCCGCAGCAGGGCCACTGTTGCCCGGGAAAGGCGCTCCGCCCACACCGGGGCTCCGTAGAGCGCCATCGACCGTACCACTCCCTGGTACAGCCGACGGCACGCCGAATTCGGCCCCCCAAGATTGGGGAGGAGCCGTCCGAGTGCGGCTGCGAATGAGCACAGCCGCGGAGCGAGGAGCCTAAAGTGCTCCTCGAAACTCCAGCGGGGATCCAGGATCAGGCCGAGGTACTTTATATGCACCTCGACGGGAACCCGGACCCCCTCCACTCGGATACGGAGACCCGGTGGGGTTCTGCGTCGTGGGGCGTGGAAGGTCATGGCCCTCGTCTTCTCGAGAGCCACTTCCAGCCCCAGGAGGCGGATGCGCCGGACGACCAATGAGGTGCCGACCGACGCAAGGTGAACCGCCTCCTCCCAGTCACGCGCTCTGGCCGCGACTAGGGTGTCGTCCGCAAAGCAGACGATGTCCATCCGCGGCAAGAGCGCGCCACGCAGAACCCAGTTGTACCCCAGGTTCCAGAGCAGGGGACCGAGCACTGATCCCTGGGGTACTCCAACAGTTACGGCCCACGACTGGACGCGACCCTCTGCGTCCTCGTACAGCACCCTCCTCTCACGGAGGTAGTCCCGCACGAGGGCGCAGAGGTAGAGGGGCACTTCGTGGAACTTCAGTGCCGCCTCTATGCATTCGTGGGGGAGGGTGTTGAACGCGTTCGCGATGTCTAGCGACACCGCGACTACACCCTCACCCCGCGCTGTGGCCGCCTCAGTCCACCTCTTGAGGCGAGCCACCGCGTCCATCGTGGACCGGCCGGTCCGAAAGCCGTACTGGCAGTCCGCCAACTGCGGTCCACGGCTCTCTAGGTGCTCCTGGATGCGAGAGGCGATGATCCTCTCAAAGCACTTCCCGCTTTCATCCAGGAGCACGACCGGCCTATAACCCGACGGTGAGTCGGCAGGACGTCCGTCCTTGCGAAGGAGGCAGAGCCTGCCCACCCTCCACCTCCTGGGGAAGCGGCCCGTCGCGATGCATGTGTCCATGACCGCGCGGAACCGGTCCCCCAGGGGCTCCATGGCAATTGCCATCACCTTCGCAGGGACGCCGTCCGGGCCCGGAGCCTTGTTTTTGGCTCGGAGCCTCTCCCTGACGGAGTCCAACTCACCGTCGGATACGGGAGGCCCATCAGTCCACACCTCCAGAGTGGATGAACTGGAGGCGGGCATCCTGGGGGGGCGTGAAGGGTCCCGGGTTCGGAAACAGAGTTTCCAGGACCCTTCTAAGTAGGCCCGGCTCCATACAGGATGTGGGGGGTGCCGCTCCCTGCAGCTTCCCCCTCACCACCCTGTAGGGCCTTCCCCAGGGGTCGCTGTCGAGGAGTGCGAGGAACTCCTCAGCGGCAGCGACCTTTGCCCTGCATATGGCGGTACGCAGGGCTCGATGAGCCTCCCTGTATGCCCGGCGAAGACCGTCCTCTTCGCCGGGCGCCCTTACGGCGCGCCTCCTGCACCTCTGGTAGGCGCGCCGTGCAGCCATACTGGCGGCACGCAGGTGAGCGACTTCCTGCGTCCACCAGTATGTCTGCTTTTTCCGGCGGGGTCCCTGGGCCCTCGGCATGGCGGCGCTGCAGACCACTTCCAGGTCCTCAGCGAGTAGGTCCGCCATGCCGTCCGCGTCTCCAATGAGGTGGGCCGGTGGTTCGGCCCACGCTCGGAACGTCGCCGCCTCCTCGGCAACGTCCCTCCGGAGATGTGCAAGCGCCCACCTCGGGAACGAGGAGGCGCCTGCCGCTGGGCCCAGGTGGAGCGGGGCCGCAGGCCCCGCAGTGGAGATCTCGAAGCGGACGTACCTATGATCCGAGATCTCCACCGCCGTCTCTACCCGCCAGTTCCGAACTCGGTCGGCTAGGGTCGAGGTGGCCAGGGTGACATCCACTATTGATTCACCCTGCCACCTCACACACGTCGGGGTGTTGCCCCGGTTGAGGACCTGGAGACCCAAGCAGTGGGCCCACTCCACCAGGTCCTCACCGAAAACGTTCGTGACGGGAGACCCCCACGCGCCATGCTTGGCGTTGAAGTCTCCCGCCACCAACACGGGGCGTGGAGCCGCCCTCCTGACCGTCCCCTCGACGGCTGCCAGGAGGCGCTCGAATTCGGCCCGGCTGCGATTGGGGGAGAAGTAGGTCGAAATGACCACCACTCCCCCCCACTGAACCGCGACGAACCCCGGACCCCTCTCCCTAAGAACGAGAGGGGGGCCGGTGCTCGCGGCGGGTCGCGTGATCGCAGCCAGGCCGTCCGACGACCCTAACCAATTGACCGAGTTCGGAACAAAGTATGGCTCTGCCACCACCGCCAGGTCTGCTCCCCACTCCGCCATGTCCCGACACAAGAGGTCCTGTGACGTGGCGGAGTGGTTGACATTAACCTGTAGAATGGCACCGATGGACCTACTGGGCATTAGCAGTGTCCATCGGTGTCCCTTCCGTTGCGGTGGTCGCAGAGCCGGCCGCTGGTGGTCCCGCTGGCGGTCCCACTACGGGGCGGCCTCGGACCGGAGGGGCTCCGCATGCGGCGCCGGCCATTCTGTGGCCGCTGGGCAGGCCCCTGTCTGCGCATAGCGCGCATTTGACAGGGGCCTTACAGGCCGCAGCCAGATGGCCCTCCTTGCCGCACCGGAAGCAGAGCCGGCTCCGGTCCTTGGCGGAGGGGGGGCAGAGCGCCGCAGTGTGCCCCCTCGCAAGGCACCTGCGGCAGCGCATGGGCCGCTGCTCCAGCAGGTGGATGGTGGCCACACTCCAGCCCACCACCACCTTGCCCCGCTCCGCCAGCCCCTTCGCGGCCTCTATCCCCCAGGGCTATGGTGCCCACCCGAAGTTTGTCGGGCGGGCACTTGACCGCCTCCGCCAGGGCCCCCCTCACCTCCTCCTGAGTGAGGGACTCCTCGAGGCCCGCCACGCGGATCTCGGCAATTTTCGTGGGCCGGGTAATGTCGGCCACCTCCCCGACCACCTCAGCCAATTTCTTGGCCAAGGCGTCGGCCTGGGAGGGGGAGGTCTCTTTAGGGAGCTCCATAATCCAAGCTCCCGTCATGGACCTCCTCGCCTTACCCGGCCCAACCCCGATCTCCGCGAGGCTGATGGCCGCCCGCGCCTTCCGGAGGACGTCCACGTACGTGGCGCCCTCCTTCACGGCCGCGGGCTTGAGGGCCACCAGCACGGCGGGCCTCTTCGGCGCCCTAGGTGCCTTCGTGGCTGCCTTTTTCGGGGCCGCCGATGTGGGCCCCTTAGGCTTCTGCGCTGGAGCGGGAGCCGGGGCAGTAGTGGCCTTCTTCTTGCCCTTGCGGACCACCGTCGCCCACGACTCCCGCCCCTCCAGCACCAGAGGCTGCACCTGAGCGGAGCCTCCGGCGATCTGCTCCTGGGCCCGTTTCTGCTCAGGGGCAGGGGCTTCTGCCCCTCCGCGCCCGCTCGGACCCTTCGGCTTCTTTTTTGCAGCCGGCCTAGCCTTTTTAGGCATGTTGGCCGGCGGCATCAAAGTCGCCGGCTCAGTCTCCCGCCGCTCCCTCTCTTGGGGCTGGCTCGCTCGCCTGTCGGCCGCCAGCGCGGGGCGATGGGACTTGGCCGGCAGAAGCCGACCATCCTTATCGAGGCCCTCAAAACGCGCGTTGATGGCACCACTGCAGTGGTTCATCACCTCGCGTTGGAGGGCCTCCATTGCCCGGGCAAAATCGTCCCGCGTAATCATCGTCCCCCCGGTAGGGGGGGGGGGCTGCGGGACCGTCCTCGGGCCCGGCTGTTCGGGCCGCTTCTTTTTGGAGCGAGGGCTTCCTCTCTCTGAGAAAGCCCTGCGCAGCGCCGCCACTTCCTTCTGCAAGGCTGCGAGCTGCCCTTGCAGGCGTTTGTTGTCCGCCCGCAGCCTTGCTACCTCCTCATCCTCCTTCCGGGAGGCCAGGGAGTTGACCGCCTCGAGCATTTTGCTCGATGCCTCCCTGATCTCCCGGATGCAGGTACCTTTGAGGTTCCGGGACTTCTTCAGTACCCCCTCAATAGCCGCCGCCCCTTCCTCAGCCTTCGCCCGAAGGTCCTGAGGTGCAGCCATCGAGGGGGCAGCCCCTTTGCCCCGCCTGGTATTCTTGGGGGATACCGTCTCGGAGTCAGTTAGAGTGGACTCCGAGTCCGACGGACCATCCCTCAAGAATCTCCTGGCCTGGGAGAGCCCCACCGAATGGTGTGACCCGCCCCTGCCAGCTCCCGTCTTCAGGATCTTGGAGGCCGGTCTCTCCGGTGATCCGGATCCAGCCCCCTCACCTTCAGACACGCTGTCTCCCCAGTGTTCCCGTGAGGCCTTCCGACCTCCCCCCACGGATCCACTTTGGGCAGACATCGTGTCTCGTGCCCCCTCGCTTGATTCCACCGATACCACCGACAATCGTCCGGTGGCACCGGTGGCATCAAGCGCCATCATTAGCCTGACAGTGTTGTCAGCGCTCGTTAGTCCTTCCATGTTGCTAGTCGAGTCCGTATTAGCTTGCCGTAAGTCATCGTCATTTTTGTTTTTGTCCGTCCGTTTTTGTTTTTGTTTGTTTTTGTCTTCCATTCAGTTCCCACGAGAATTAGCGTCAGGGTCGTCACCACAGGGGCAGAGCGTCGTGCCCCAGGGAAGCCTACATACTGTGGAGGTCGGCCGGTATCCACAGTGGGGAGCTCTAACGACTGGACATCCCCCAGCCATTCATCCTCTCGCCGAGCCCCCAAAACTTAGGATTAGATCGCACTTTCGACGGTTATTAGTCCGTCAGGTTCGCGATAACCTTGAGACGGGATATGCCGCCCGTGGTTCGGCCGTTTTATAGAGGTGTCCCCTCGCGGCCCGGACAAATGCCCCGACAGCCCCCGGTCCCCGAAGGGATTACGGTATGACTCCGGCATGCGACCACTTACCATACTCTGCAAGCAGACTGGGAAGCGGTCGCATGCTGATCCCCTTAGGCCAGGCTCCCATCAACGACCATCAAAGATGATCGGTGATTGAAACCTGACTTAATAGATCACACTTTCGACGGTTATTAGTCCGTCAGGTTCGCGGTAACCTTAAACGGGATATGCCGCCCGTGGTTCGGCCGTTTTATAGAGGTGTCCCCTCGTGGCCCGGACAAATGCCCCGACAGCCCCCGGTCCCCGAAGGGATTACGGTATGACCCCGGCATGCGACCACCTACCAAACTCTGTAAACAGACTGGGAAGTGGTCGCATGCTGATCCCCATAGGCCAGGTTTCCATCAACGACCATCAAAGATGATCGGTGATTGAAGCCGGACCTAATAGATCACACTTTCGACGGTTATTAGTCCGTCAGGTTCGCGGTAACCTTAAACGGGATATGCCGCCCGTGGTTCGGCCGTTTTATAGAGGTGTCCCCTCGCGGCCCGGACAAATGCCCCGACAGCCCCCGGTCCCCGAAGGGATTACGGTATGCCCACAGCATGCGACCACTTACCATACTCTGCAAACAGAGTGGGAAGTGGTCGCATGCTGATCCCCATAAGCCAGGTTCCCATCAACAACCATCAAAGATGATCGGTGATTGAAACCTGACCCTTCCCCGTGTGAAGATTAGCCGCCAGGCCCAAGAGTCCACCAGAACGCGGTGGGCAGTTGGGGCTGGCGTTGCCCAGGGTGCGCCACGAGGAGGCTCTTCGACTTGCACCCCAACCTAACCTTTTTTTTTTTTTTTTTTTTTGACTCTGTGGGAATGCATTTACGCACCATACCCCGAAGGGCGTGTGTGGGACTCGCCCAGCTCTGTAGCCAGGAATACCCACTAAACCCAACAGCGGCACACCGACATCGCCTTAGTGGCGGGGTCATGGGATGTAGCAAGCCTGCCGTCCACAACCCCGCCGGCGATTCCTGCCCGAAGGCAGGCCCACAGTGGGCCCTCCATAGGGAGGGGCCCGGCTGGTCACGTCTCCGTGTGCGAGAAGACGCAGCAGCCACGGGTTTTTTAGCGAGGTGTCCTTCCTCTTAGCCCCACTCGTTTGCCCGGAAGCAAACGGGGCCCCCAGCTCCTCTCAGTGAGGAGGCCGGGTTGCCCGACGGTGACCCGGAGTTCGGGTCACGTCAGCCACCTGGAGTGGTGGCCGACCCGCCGCGCGTGACCGCCGAAGCGGTCCCCACTTCTGGTTTTGGTCCGCGCCGGTAAACCGGTAACCCCCATATCTGGGGGCCGTTCCCCTATCCGCCACCTGGGGACGCGTCCGATGGCAGGCCAGAAACTGCGCACGGACCAGAAACTGCGCACGGACCAGAAACTGCGCACGGAACCCCAACCTAACCTTTTTTTTTTTTTTTTTGACGCTGTGGGAATGCATTTACGCACCATACCCCGAAGGGCGTGTGTGGGACTCGCCCAGCTCTGTAGCCAGGAATACCCACTAAACCCAACAGCGGCACACCGACATCGCCTTAGTGGCGGGGTCATGGGAAATAGCATGCCTGCCTACCAATCCCCCGCCGGCGATTCCCGCCCGAAGGCAGGCCCACAGTGGGCCCTCCGTAGGGAGGGGCCCGGCTGGGTACGTCTTCGTGTGCAGAAGACGCAGCAGCCAAGGGTTTTTTAGCGAGGTGTCCTTCCTCTTAGCCCCACTCGTTTGCCCGAAGGCAAACGGGGCCCCCAGCTCCTCTCAATGAGGAGACCGGGTTGCCCGACGGTGACCCGGACTTCGGGTCACGTCAGCCACCTGGAGTGGTGGCCGACCCGCCGCGCGTGACCGCCGAAGCGGTCCCCACTTCTGGTTTTGGTCCGCGCCGGTAAACCGGTAACCCCCATATCTGGGGGCCGTTCCCCTATCCGCCACCTGGGGACGCGTCCGATGGCAGGCCAGAAACTGCACACGGAAACCTAACCTAACCTTTTTTTTTTTTTTTTTGTTGTTGTCGCTGGGGAAAATGACAATTACGCATCCCCACCCGTCGGGGGACGGGCAGGGTATGTGGGACTCCCCGGGAGAGAGCCTCCCGGTATACCCACTAAAAACCCCAGCGGCGCTCCGGCATCGCCATAGTGGCGGGGGAGTGGGGGAGTGGCACAGCCTGGGCTTCCTCTCCCCCGCCGGCGAATCCCGCCTAATTAGGCGGGCCCTCATTTGCCCCTCCTAGGAGGGGGACCGAAGCTCCCACATGGTGAGCTGTGCAAGGCGGACGCGGGCACCCCCGTGCCTCACGCCCGCCGCTCACCTCAGGGCGGGAGAAAGCGGGCGAAATCCCGCCTTCTCCTGCCCCTACGCCGCCTGCGGAGCGCCGGAGCGAGGGGATCCTCCTCCCGCTCGCGCTCCGCGGCCTCCTTCTGCGACATCACGACCTCGCAGAAGGAGGCCATCGCCGCCCAGGCCACCTCGCTCCCCACCATCGCTCTGACGATGGCGGGCAGCGAGAGGTCCCCTCCTACCGCCGCGACAAGATCGCGGCGCGGCACGGCCCACGACGGGCACACCGCGAGGGTGTGATCCGCCGTGTCCTCCGCCGCGCCGCAATCGTGGCACGACGGCGTCTCCTCTCGTCCTATCCGGTGCAGGTACCTGCCGAAGCAGCCGTGACCGGAGAGTACCTGCACCAGACGGAAGGAGAGGAACCCGTGACGCCTGTCGAGCCAGTCCTTCAGGACCGGCCCGATGGCGTCGAGGGTGCGACGGCCGAACACCGCGGAGGCGAGGTCGCGCGTCCAATGTTGGACGATGGCGTCCCTCGCCTCCCGGCGGACGGCCTCCCTCAGCTCCGGGGCCGGACGCTCGCCCAGCGCCCTGCGCCCCGCCGTCCACTCGTACACTCTGGCGAGCACCCAGGCCTCGAGCTCCCAAGGCGGGGTGCTCGCCAGAGCGCATGCCGAAGCGAAGCCTACCGTGCGGTAGGCCCGCGCTGCCCGCTGGGCGATGGCCCTTTGGGACGCCCGAAGAGCGGTGACGTTCTCCCTCCTGTGGAGGGAGTCCGCCCAAATGGGCGCCCCATACAGGGCCATGCTCCGCAGTATGCCGGCGTATAACCGCCGGCAATGACTGCTCGGCCCTCCCATGTTCGGCATGAGCCATGAGAGGGCGTCCGCGGCTTTCAGCAGGCGCGTCGACAGCCCGCTGAAGTGCGGGCCGAAGCGCCACCTGCTGTCAAGCATGAGGCCCAGATACTTTATCTGGGCCTCAACCCCGACCCTCACCCCCTCCACGAAGATGTGGGCGTCTGGTGGGGGGCGCTGCCGGGGGCCGTGAAAAAACACGGCCTCCGTTTTGTGCAGTGCCACCCTCAAGCCCAGGCGGCGGATCCTCCCCGCCACCAAGGATCCGCCCGCCGAGGCCAAACTGGCCGCCTCCCTATAACTGCTCCCGCGGGAAGTGAGGAGAGTGTCATCTGCGTAGCAGATGACACTCGTGCCTCGCAGAAGAGTTCCCCGCAGGAGCCAGTCATAACCGACGTTCCATAGAAGAGGCCCTAGAACGGACCCCTGTGGAACGCCGGTTCCCACAGTGTATCTCCGGAGCTGGCCAGCCCCGTCTACGAGGAGGACAGCACGGTCCTCCAGGTAGCTGGCCAGGAGGCCCCGCAAGTACAGGGGCACTCCGTGGAACCGCAGCGCCTCCAGGATGGTGGAGTGGGGGATGGAGTTGAAGGCGTTGGCAATGTCGAATGACACAGCCAACACTCCATCCCCCACTCCTACCGCCTCTGTCACCTGGCCCTTGAGACGGGCCAGGGCGTCCACTGTCGAACGGCCAGCTCGAAAACCGAACTGGGCGTCCGACAGGTCCGGTCCCACGCTCCGAAGATGACACTTCAGGCGGCCGGCGATGATCCCCTCGAACATTTTACCGACCTCATCGAGCAGAACGATGGGCCGGTATGCCGAGGGGGAGTCCGCCGGCCGTCCCTCCTTGTGGAGGAGGCACAATTGGCCTTCCCGCCAAGGTTTCGGGAACCTCCCCGAAGCGAAGCACGCGTCGAAGAGGTCCCGAAACCTTCCCTCCATCTCGGTGGCCGCGATGGCCACCACCCTGGCGGGAACGCCGTCGGGGCCAGGAGCCGTCTTTTTGGCGCGGAGACGGAGCGTCGCCGCGCCAAATTCCTCCTCTGAAACCGGAGGAGGAGGAGCTTCCTCCTCCGGTCCTTCCCTTGGCGGGCCCATCGCTGGTGGGGTGAAGTGCGGATCCCTGCGCGGAAACAGGGACCGCACCACCCCATCCAGGAGCGCTGGTTCCAGGGTCTCGGCAACCGGGGGACCAATGCGACGCAGTTTGTTCCGCGCCGCCTTATATGGCCTCCCGAATGGGTCGTTGTCGAGACCCTCCAGCAGCTCAGCCCTCGCCGCGTCCTTGGCGGCGCCGATGGCCGACTTGAAGGCAGCCCTCGCCTCCACGTATGTGGAGTAGAGGCGGTCCTCTTCGGCCTCGTCCCGTCGGCGCCGCCGACGCGAGCGGGTGTAGGCCCGCCGTGCCGCCACGCAGGTGGCCCGCAGCTCCGCCAACTCCTCCGACCACCAGTACACGGCGCGTCGGGGAGGTGGACGTCTCGACCGAGGCATGCTGGCGTTGCACACCTCGGTCAATGACCCCCTCAGTCGGGCCGCCGCCGCGTCCACGTCCAGGACGTCCCCACCGGGACCTGGCCAAAGCCAGTCCTGGACGAACGCGGCCTCCCGTGCCGCCTCCCGATCCAGGTGGGTCAGAGCCCACCTTGGAAACGGGGAACGGCCCGACGATGAGGGGGTGCTGCGGCGCCCCCGTGGATTCTGGGGGGAGATCTCGAATCGCACGTAGCGGTGATCCGAGATCGTCTCCCCCAGTTCCACCCTCCAATTTCGAATGCGGGCGGCCAGTGCGGGCGTGGCAAAGGTGAGGTCCACAATGGACCCGCCCTGCCGCCGCACGCACGTCTGGACGCTCCCCCTATTCAAGAGGGAGAGACCAGACGAGGCCGCCCACAATTCGACCGCCTGACCGCGGGCGTCGGTGGCCGGGTTTCCCCAGACCACCGACTTGGCATTCAGGTCTCCGAGCACGGAGACCTGTCGTGGCGCCGTCCTCCCGATGACCGCCGTCAGGACCCCGAGGAAATCCTCGAAGTCCTGGAGAGGGCGGTTTGGGGAGAAGTAGACCCCCACAAGGGCCAACCCTCCCCACGCGGCGGCCACGTATCCCGGTCCCCTCTCTAAGAGCGAGAGGGGAGGGGAGTCCGAGGAAGACCGCGCCACGATTGCCACCGAGCTGTCACTATCTCCCAGCCAATTGCTGGGAGTATAGTACGGCTCGGCCACCACTGCCACATCCACCAACCACTCGGCCATCGACTGCACCAGTAAGTCCTGGGCAGCCCGGCAGTGGTTGGTGTTTGCCTGCAAGATGCGATGGTCGGTACCCATTATTCGACCATCGCATCACCCTCGTCGGCCACCTCCGCTGGGAGTACAGCGGGGGTGGTGGCAGCAGCGGCAGGACGGCTTATAGCCGCCTGCGGCTTGCCCTTCTTGGTTGGGGGTCGGCAGGAGCTACCCCCCATGACGTGGTCGGCAGGGCGACCACTGTCGGCGCACGCAGCGCAGTGCGGCTTGGCGGCATCGCACGAGGCCGCCATATGCCCTTGCTTCCCGCAGCGGAAGCATGTGTCCGCCCTATCCACGCTGGACGGACACATGGCTCGGGTGTGGCCGATGCCGAGGCACTTGAAGCAGCGCATTGGCGCTGCCTCAAGCACCCGGATCACGGCCCGGCTGAAACCCACCAGTAGCCGCCCCTGGCATTTAGCCTGGGCGGCCAACACTGCGGCGACTGGGCACACCAGCCGGATAGTGCCCAGTCCACCGCGGCCGGGCCTAATTGCCCGAGCCTGCACCGCTGCGGGGGTCGCAGCCTCCTGCCGAGGCGATGGCGGCCACCACCTCCTCCTTGGTGACCGAGTCATCAAGACCGGTCACCTCAATGGAGGCGGTTTTGGTTGGCCTGGCCACCTTCGCCACATCGGCAAGGGCCTCCCGCACCTTGCTGGCGAACAAATCGGCATTTCTGCCGCCGTCCTTCCCCGGAAACTCGAATAACCGAGCTCCGGTTTGGGTCCGACGGCAGGCACCGATTCCCAGCTGGGCGGGGTCTGCGACGGTACGAGCCCGTCTCAGGACGGACTCGTACGTTACCCCCTTCTCCGCGGCCTCGGGCACGATGGTCACCGTGACCGCCGCGGTTTTGGGGGCAACCAACTTCGGCGCCTTTGTGGCCGCCGCTGCAGCTGCCGGGGCAGCCGCCGGGGCAGCCTTCGGGGCAGCCGTGGCCTGGGTCGCCTTCTTGCCCTTTCCCCCCTTCCTGACCACCTCTGACCACGACTGGTTGGCTGGGGTGGTGGAGGGGAGGAGGGCGTCTCCCTGCTGAACCTGGGGGGGTGCCGTGATGGCAACCGGCCCCGGTTTGGCGCTCGCACTCGTACTGGGGGTAGGCTGAGCCCCCGGCGACTTCTTCCCCTTGCCTTTGCCCTTTGAGGGCTTCGGGGCCTGGGGAGCCACTGTAGGCGTCTTGTCTGCCGCAAGGGGCGGACGGAGCCGCTTCTCTGGCAGCAGGCGGTCCTCTATGCCTGCGAAGCAGGCACGAGTGAACGCCCTCTCCTCCATGACCACCTTGCGGAACAATTCCTCAAGGTTGGAGGAGGAGGGGGCGGGAACCGCCGCTGCCGACGGGGCCGCTGCCGACGCGGCCGCTGCCGACGGAGCCGCTGCCGACGGGGGCGGGGCCGTAGCCTCAGCCAGCTTCTTGTGAAGCTGGCTGACTTCCGCTTGCAAGCGATCCACCCTCGCCTGCAGCTGCCTGGTCTCTTCAGACGCAGTCCGCTGCGTCATCTCCATTATAATGCCGTGCAAGCTGGTTGCACGGCATTTCAGGGCCTTCTGGAAGGTCCCCTTGAGGTTGGAGGACCTGGAGGCGACCGCGACGATCTCCTCCTTGTCCTCCTCCGCCAAGCGGACCAACTCGGCCACGGACAGGCCCTCGAAACTGACGAGGGCCGAACCATAACCGGCCCTCGTCTTGGTTGCGCGCGCCTGTTTCTCCTTGGCGGCAACCAACTCCTCCAGTTCCTGCTCGGCCTCGGCCCGTCTGGCCAAGCCGAGCTGGCGCTGGGCGACAGCCAGACCCACATCGTGGGTGCCAGCCTGAGAAGAAGTCGAAGGCGAAGCATTCTTCGCCTTCGACTTCTTCTTGTTGGGCCTGCCCTTGGCCGAGCCCGAGGAGCCCTCGGACCCGAGCCTCAGGTAGGCCCTCTTCAGGCTGCGTTCCGCAGCCACTCCACACACGGACGACGAGTCCCCGACAACGGACCCCAAGTCCGAGTCGGAGTACTCGTCCTCTCCGGAGAAACCCGCCGCAGAAGGCGCGCGACTCGCCTCCGACGCCGACATTTCGTCGGGGTGGCCCTGAGAAGGGCCTTGGGTTTGGCCCTGAGAAGGGCCTTTTGGTTGGCCCTGAGAAGGGCCTTTTGATACGAAACGCCCGGAGGCATTCCGTAGTGGTTTCGACATACCGAAAACCAAACCACAATAAAACAAATAAAACCACAATAAAAATGAATAAAACCTAACCCACAATAAAATAAACCCTCAATAAAATTCAGAATAAAAACCACAATAAGAATAAAAACCCACAATAAAATAGTCCACTACGTACGCAATCGCCCTCAAAATAAAATAAAATCGCAAGATCGCGTAGAGCACAGTGCTTGTTAGCCACCGGTCTGCCACTCCGTTACGGTGGTCAGACACGGCGTTGCCCGGGGTACACTGCGAGGAAGTCAGCACTGTGGGGCGTACCCCAACCTAACCTTTTTTTTTTTTTTTTTTTTTTTTTTTGTTGTCGCTGGGGAAAATGACAATTACGCATCCCCACCCGTCGGGGGACGGGCAGGGTATGTGGGACTCCCCGGGAGAGAGGCTCCCGGTATACCCACTAAAAACCCCAGCGGCGCTCCGGCATCGCCATAGTGGCGGGGGAGTGGGAAACTAGCACAGCCTGGGCTTCCTCTCCCCCGCCGGCGAATCCCGCCTAATTAGGCGGGCCCTCATTTGCCCCTCCTAGGAGGGGGACCGAAGCTCCCACATGGTGAGCTGTGCAAGGTGGACGCGGGCACCCCCGTGCCTCACGCCCGCCGCTCACCTCAGGGCGGGAGAAAGCGGGCGAAATCCCGCCTTCTCCTGCCCCTACGCCGCCTGCGGAGCGCCGGAGCGAGGGGATCCTCCTCCCGCTCGCGCTCCGCGGCCTCCTTCTGCGACATCACGACCTCGCAGAAGGAGGCCATCGCCGCCCAGGCCCCCTCGCTCCCCACCATCGCTCTGACGATGGCGGGCAGCGAGAGGTCCCCTCCTACCGCCGCGACAAGATCGCGGCGCGGCACGGCCCACGACGGGCACACCGCGAGGGTGTGGTCCGCCGTGTCCTCCGCCGCGCCGCAACCGTGGCACGACGGCGTCTCCTCTCGTCCTATCCGGTGCAGGTACCTGCCGAAGCAGCCGTGACCGGAGAGTACCTGCACCAGACGGAAGGAGAGGAACCCGTGACGCCTGTCGAGCCAGTCCCTCAGGACTGGCCCGATGGCGTCGAGGGTGCGACGGCCGAACACCGCGGAGGCGAGGTCGCGCGTCCAATGTTGGACGGTGGCGTCCCTCGCCTCCCGGCGGACGGCCTCCCTCAACTCCGGGGCCGGACGCTCGCCCAGCGCCCTGCGCCCCGCCGTCCACTCGTACACTCTGGCGAGCACCCAGGCCTCGAGCTCCCAAGGCGGGGTGCTCGCCAGAGCGCATGCCGAAGCGAAGCCTACCGTCCGGTAGGCCCGCGCTGCCCGCTGGGCGATGGCCCTTTGGGGCGCCCGAAGGGCGGTGAGGTTCTCCCTCCTGTGGAGGGAGTCCGCCCAAATTGGGGCCCCGTAAAGGGCCATGCTCCGCAGTATGCCGGCGTACAGACGCCGGCACCGCGTGCTCGGCCCTCTCATGTTCGGCATGAGCCATGAGAGGGCATCCGCAGCCTTCAGCAGGCGCGTCGACAGCCCGCTAAAATGCGGGCCGAAGCGCAGCCTGCTGTCCAGCATGAGGCCCAGATACTTCATCTGGGCCTCAACTCCGACCCTCACCCCCTCCACATAAATGTGGGCGTCGGGTGGGGGGCGCTGCCGGGGGCCGCGAAAGAACACGGCCTCCGTTTTGTGCAGCGCCACCCTCAAGCCCAGGCGGCGGATCCTCCCCGCCACCAAGGATCCGCCCGCCGAGGCCAAACTGGCCGCCTCCCTATAACTGCTCCCGCGGGAAGTGAGGAGAGTGTCATCTGCGTAGCAGATGACACTCGTGCCTCGCAGAAGAGTTCCCCGCAGGAGCCAGTCATAACCGACGTTCCACAGAAGAGGCCCTAGAACGGACCCCTGTGGAACGCCGGTTCCCACAGCGCATCTCCGGAGCTGGCCAGCCCCGTCTACGAGGAGGACAGCACGGTCCTCCAGGTAGCTGGCCAGGAGGCCCCTCAAGTAAAGGGGCACTCCGGGGAACCGCAGCGCCTCCAGGATGGTGGAGTGGGGGATGGAGTTGAAGGCGTTGGCAATGTCGAATGACACAGCCAACACTCCATCCCCCACTCCTACCGCCTCTGTCACCTGGCCCTTTAGACGGGCCAGGGCGTCCACTGTCGAACGCCCAGCTCGAAAACCGAACTGGGCGTCCGACAGGTCCGGTCCCACGCTCCGAAGATGACACTTCAGGCGGCCGGCGATGATCCCCTCGAACATTTTACCGACCTCATCGAGCAGAACGATGGGCCGGTATGCCGAGGGGGAGTCCGCCGGCCGTCCCTCTTTGTGGAGGAGGCACAACTGGCCTTCCCGCCAAGGTTTCGGGAACCTCCCCGACGCGAAGCACGCGTCGAAGAGGTCCCGAAACCTTCCCTCCATCTCGGTGACCGCGATGGCCACCACCCTGGCGGGAACGCCGTCCGGGCCAGGAGCCGTCTTTTTGGCGCGGAGACGGAGAGTCGCCGCGCCAAATTCCTCCTCTGAAACCGGAGGAGGAGGAGCTTCCTCCTCCGGTTCTTCCCTTGGCGGGCCCATCACTGGTGGGGTGAAGTGCGGATCCCTGCGCGGAAACAGGGACCGCACCACCCCATCCAGGAGCGCTGGTTCCAGGGTCTCAGCAACCGGGGGACCAATGCGACGCAGTTTGTTCCGCGCCGCCTTATATGGCCTCCCGAATGGGTCGTTGTCGAGACCCTCCAGCAGCTCAGCCCTCGCCGCGTCCTTGGCGGCGCCGATGGCCGACTTGAAGGCCGCCCTCGCCTCCACGTATGTGGAATAGAGGCGGTCCTCTTCGGCCTCGTCCCGTCGGCGCCGCCGACGCGAGCGGGTGTAGGCCCGCCGTGCCGCCACGCAGGTGGCCCGCAGCCCCGCCAACTCCTCCGACCACCAGTAAACGGCGCGTCGGGGAGGTGGACGTCTCGACCGAGGCATGCTGGCGTTGCACACCTCGGTCAATGACCCCCTCAGTCGGGCCGCCGCCGCGTCCACGTCCAGGACGTCCCCGCCGGGACCTGGCCAAAGCCAGTCCTGGACGAACGCGGCCTCCCGTGCCGCCTCCCGATCCAGGTGGGTCAGAGCCCACCTTGGAAACGGGGAACGGCCCGACGATGAGGGGGTGCTGCGGCGCCCCCGTGGATTCTGGGGGGCGATCTCGAAGCGCACGTAGCGGTGATCCGAGATCGTCTCCCCCAGTTCCACCCTCCAGTTCTGAATGCGGGCGGCCAGTGCGTGCGTAGCGAAGGTGAGGTCCACTATGGACCCGCCCTGCCGCCGCACGCACGTCTGGACGCTCCCCCTATTCAAGAGGGAGAGACCAGACGAGGCCGCCCACAATTCCACCGCCCGCCCGCGGGCGTCGGTGGCCGGGTTTCCCCAGACCACCGACTTGGCATTCAGGTCTCCCATCACGGAGACCTGTCGTGGCGCCGTCCTCCCGATGACCGCCGTCAGGACCCCGAGGAAATCCTCGAAGTCCTGGAGAGGGCGGTTTGGGGAGAAGTAGGCCCCCACAAGGGCCAACCCTCCCCACGCGGCGGCCACGTATCCCGGTCCCCTCTCTAAGAGCGAGAGGGGAGGGGAGTCCGAGGAAGACCGCGCCACGATTGCCACCGAGCCGTCACTATCTCCCAGCCAATTGCTGGGAGTATAGTACGGCTCGGCCACCACTGCCACATCCACCAAGCACTCGGCCATTGACTGCACCAGCAGGTCCTGGGCAGCCCGGCAGTGGTTGGTGTTTGCCTGCAAGATGCGATGGTCGGTACCCATTATTCGACCATCGCATCACCCTCGGCCACCGCCGCTGCGATCACAGCGGGGGTGGTGGCAGCAGCGGCAGGACGGTTTATAGCCGCCTGCGGCTTGCCCTTCTTGGAGGGAGGACGGCACGACGTCCCCCCCATGACGTGGTCGGCGGGGCGACCACTCTCAGCGCATGCCGCGCAATGCGGCTTGGCGGCCTCGCACGAGGCCGCCTTATGCCCCTGTTGCCCGCAGCGGAAGCAGGTGTCCGCCCTATCCACGGAGGACGGACACGTGGCTCGGGTGTGGCCAATCCCCAGGCACTTGAAGCAGCGCATCGGCGCTGCCTCAAGCACCCGGATCACGGCCCGGCTAAAGCCCACTATTAGCCGCCCCTGGCATTTAGCCTGGGCGGCCAACACTGCGGCGACTGGGCACACCAGCCGGATAGTGCCCAGTCCACCGCGGCCGGGCCTAATCTCCCGAGCCTGCACCGCTGCGGGGTCGCAGCCTCCTGCCAAGGCGATGGCGGCCACCACCTCCTCCTTGGTGACCGAGTCATCAAGACCGGTCACCTCGATGGAGGTGGTTTTGGTCGGCCTGGCGACCTTCGCCACGTCGGCGAGGACCTCCCGCAACTTGGTCGCGAAGAGGTCCGCATTTTTGCCGCCGTCCTTCCCCGGAAACTCGAATAAACGAGCTCCGGTTTGGGTCCGGCGGCAAGCGCCTATCCCCAACTCGGCGGGGTTGGCGACGGTACGAGCCCGTCTCAGGACGGACTCGTACGTTACCCCCTTCTCCGCGGCCTCGGGCACGATGGTCACCGTGACCGCCGCGGTTTTGGGGGCAACCAACTTCGGCGCCTTTGTGGCCGCCGCTGCAGCTGCCGGGGCAGCCGCCGGGGCAGCCTTCGGGGCAGCCGTGGCCTGGGTCGCCTTCTTGCCCTTTCCCCCCTTCCTAACCACCTCTGACCACGACTGGTTGGCTGGGGTGGTGGAGGGGAGGAGGGCGTCTCCCTGCTGAACCTGGGGGGGTGCCGTGATGGCAACCGGCCCCGGTTTGGCGCCCGCACTCGTACTGGGGGTAGGCTGAGCCCCCGGCGACTTCTTCCCCTTGCCTTTGCCCTTTGAGGGCTTCGGGGCCTGGGGAGCCGCTGTCGGCGCCTTGTCGGCCGCTAGCGGCGGACGGAGCCGCCTCTCCGGCAGCAGGCGGTCCTCTATGCCTGCGAAGCAGGCACGAGTGAACGCCCTCTCCTCCATGACCACCTTGCGGAACAATTCCTCAAGGTTGGAGGAGGAGGGGGCGGGAACCGCCGCCGCCGACGGGCCTGCTGCCGACGCGGCCGCTGCCGACGGGGCCGAGGCCGACGGGGACGGGGCCGTAGCCTCAGCCAGCTTCTTATGAAGCTGGCTAACCTCAGCTTGCAGGCGATCGACCCTCGCCTGCAGCTGCCTCGTCTCGTCTGACGCAGTGCGCTGCGTCAGCTCCAGGATGATGCCGTGCAAACTTGTTGCACGGCATTTCAGGGCCTTCTGGAAGGTCCCCTTGAGGTTGGAGGACCTGGAGGCGACCTCGACGATCTCCTCCTTGTCCTCCTCCGCCAAGCGGACCAACTCAGCCACTGACAGGCCGTCGAAACTGACGAGGGCCGAACCATAACCGGCCCTCGCCTTGGTTGCGCGCCTCTCCTTGGCGGCAACCAACTCCTCCAGTTCCAGCTCGGCCTCGGCCCGTCTGGCCAAGCCGAGCTGGCGCTGGGCGACTGCCAGACCCACATCGTGGGTTCCGGCCTGAGAACAAGTCGAAGGCGAAGCAGATGTCTGCTTCGCCTTCGACTTCCTCTTGGGCTTACTCTTGCCCGAGTCCGAGGAACCCTCGGACCCGAGCTTTAAGTAAGCCCTCTTCAGGCTGCTCTCTGCAGCCACCCCACATACGGACGAGTCCAAGGCCACGGACTCGACATCCGAGTCCGAGAACTCGTCCGCCACGCTCATGCAGAGGCTAGCCGCGGATGGTGCGCGACTGGCCTCTGAGGCCGACAATACGTCGGGGTGGCCCTGAGAAGGGCCTTTTGTTTGGCCCTGAGAAGGGCCTTTGGGTTGGCCCTTAGAAGGGCCTTTTGGTTGGCCCTGAGAAGGGCCTTTTGGGACGAAACGCCCGGCAGCGTTTCTCAATGGCTTCGACATATCGACAACCAACAACCACAATAAAAATAAAACCACAATAAAATACTATTAAAAACCACAATCGAATAAAAACCCTCAATAAAATAAAATCCACAATAAAATAATCCACTACGTACGCAATCGCCCTCAGAATATAATAAAATCGCAAGATCGCGTAGGTCACAGTGCCTGTTAGCCACCGGTCTGCCACTCCGTTACGGTGGTCAGACACGGCGTTGCCCGGGGTACACTGCGAGGAAGTCAGCACTGTGGGGCGTACCCCGTCCCCCAACCTAACCTTTTTTTTTTTTTTTTTTTTTTTTTTTGATGTCGCTGGGGAAAATGTCAATTACGCATCCCCACCCGTCGGGGGACGGGCAGGGTATGTGGGACTCCCCGGGAGAGAGCCTCCCGGTATACCCACTAAAAACCCCAGCGCAACTCCGGCATCGCCATAGTGGCGGGGGAGTGGGAAACTAGCTCAGCCTCAGCTACCTCTCCCCCGCCGGCGAAACCCGCCTAAGAAGGCGGGCCCTCATTTGCCCCTCTTAAAGAGGGGCCGTGGCTCCCGCGTGGTGAGCGGTGCAGGGCGGGCGCGGGCACCCCCGTGCCTCACGCCCGCCGCTCACCTCAGGGCGGGAGAAAGCGGGCGAAATCCCGCCTTCTCCTGCCCCTACGCCGCCTACGGAGCGCCGGAGCGAGGGGATCCTCCTCTCGCTCCCGCTCCGCGGCCTCCTTCTGCGACATCACGACCTCGCAGAAGGAGGCCATCGCCGCCCAGGCCCCCTCGCTCCCCACCATCGCTCTGACGACGGCGGGCAGCGAGAGGTCCCCTCCTACCGCCGCGACAAGATCGCGGCGCGGCACGGCCCACGACGGGCACACCGCGAGGGTGTGGTCCGCCGTGTCCTCCGCCGCGCCGCAACCGTGGCACGACGGCGTCTCCTCTCGTCCTATCCGGTGCAGGTACCTGCCGAAGCAGCCGTGACCGGAGAGTACCTGCACCAGACGGAAGGAGAGGAACCCGTGACGCCTGTCGAGCCAGTCCCTTAGGACTGGCCCGATGGCGTCGAGGGTGCGACGGCCGAACACCGCGGAGGCGAGGTCGCGCGTCCAATGTTGGACGATGGCGTCCCTCGCCTCCCGGCGGACGGCCTCCCTCAACTCCGGGGCCGGACGCTCGCCAAGCGCCCTGCGCCCCGCCGTCCACTCGTACACTCTGGCGAGCACCCAGGCCTCGAGCTCCCAAGGCGGGGTGCTCGCCAGAGCGCATGCCGAAGCGAAGCCTACCGTGCGGTAGGCCCGCGCTGCCCGCTGGGCGATGGCCCTTTGGGGCGCCCGTAGGGCGGTGAGGTTCTCCCTCCTATTGAGGGAGTCCGCCCAAATGGGGGCCCCGTAAAGGGCCATGCTCCGCAGAATGCCGGCATACAGACGCCGGCACCGCGTGCTCGGCCCTCCCATGTTCGGCATGAGCCATGAGAGGGCGTCCGCAGCCTTCAGCAGGCGCGTCGACAGCCCGCTGAAATGCGGGCCGAAGCGCAGCCTGCTGTCAAGCATGAGGCCCAGATACTTTATCTGGGCCTCGACCCGGATCCTGACGCCCTCCACAAAAATGTGGGCGTCAGGTGGGGGGCGCTGCCGGGGGCCGTGAAAGAACACGGCCTCCGTTTTGTGCAGCGCCACCCTCAAGCCCAGGCGGCGGATCCTCCCCGCCACTAAGGATCCGCCCGCCGACGCCAAACTGGCCGCCTCCCGGAAGGTGCTCCCGCGGGAAGTGAGGAGAGTGTCATCCGCGTAGCAGATGACACTCGTGCCTCGTAGGAGAGTTCCCCGCAGGAGCCAGTCATAACCGACGTTCCACAGAAGAGGCCCTAGAACGGACCCCTGTGGAACGCCGGTTTCCACGCCATACCGCCGGACCTGGCCAGCCCCGTCCACGAGGAGGACGGCACGGTCCTCCAGGTAGCTGGCCAGGAGGCCCCGCAAATAGAGGGGCACACCGTGGAACCGGAGCGCCTCCAGGATGGTGGAGTGGGGGATGGAGTTGAAGGCGTTGGCAATGTCGAATGACACAGCCAACACCCCATCCCCCACTCCTACCGCCTCTGTCACCTGGCCCTTGAGAAGGGCCAGGGCGTCCACTGTCGAACGCCCAGCTCGAAAACCGAACTGGGCGTCCGACAGGTCCGGTCCCACGTTCCGCAGATGGCGCTTCAGGCGGGCGGCGATAATCCCCTCGAACATCTTACCGGCCTCGTCAAGCAAGACGATGGGCCGGTAAGCCGAGGGCCCCCAACCTAACCTAACCTTTTTTTTTTTTTTTTTTTTTTTTTTGTTGTCGCTGGGGAAAATGACCATTACGCATCCCCACCCGTCGGGGGACGGGCAGGGTATGTGGGACTCCCCGGGAGAGAGCCTCCCGGTATACCCACTAAAAACCCCAGCGGCGCTCCGGCATCGCCATAGTGGCGGGGGAGTGGGGGAGTGGCACAGCCTGGGCTTCCTCTCCCCCGCCGGCGAATCCCGCCTAATTAGGCGGGCCCTCATTTGCCCCTCCTAGGAGGGGGACCGAAGCTCCCACATGGTGAGCTGTGCAAGGCGGACGCGGGCACCCCCGTGCCTCACGCCCGCCGCTCACCTCAGGGCGGGAGAAAGCGGGCGAAATCCCGCCTTCTCCTGCCCCTACGCCGCCTGCGGAGCGCCGGAGCGAGGGGATCCTCCTCCCGCTCGCGCTCCGCGGCCTCCTTCTGCGACATCACGACCTCGCAGAAGGAGGCCATCGCCGCCCAGGCCCCCTCGCTCCCCACCATCGCTCTGACGACGGCGGGCAGCGAGAGGTCCTCTCCTACCGCCGCGACAAGATCGCGGCGCGGCACGGCCCACGACGGGCACACCGCGAGGGTGTGGTCCGCCGTGTCCTCCGCCGCGCCGCAACCGTGGCACGACGGCGTCTCCTCTCGTCCTATCCGGTGCAGGTACCTGCCGAAGCAGCCGTGACCGGAGAGTACCTGCACCAGACGGAAGGAGAGGAACCCGTGACGCCTGTCGAGCCAGTCCCTTAGGACTGGCCCGATGGCGTCGAGGGTGCGACGGCCGAACACCGCGGAGGCGAGGTCGCGCGTCCAATGTTGGACGATGGCGTCCCTCGCCTCCCGGCGGACGGCCTCCCTCAACTCCGGGGCCGGACGCTCGCCAAGCGCCCTGCGCCCCGCCGTCCACTCGTACACTCTGGCGAGCACCCAGGCCTCGAGCTCCCAAGGCGGGGTGCTCGCCAGAGCGCATGCCGAAGCGAAGCCTACCGTGCGGTAGGCCCGCGCTGCCCGCTGGGCGATGGCCCTTTGGGGCGCCCGTAGGGCGGTGAGGTTCTCCCTCCTATTGAGGGAGTCCGCCCAAATGGGGGCCCCGTAAAGGGCCATGCTCCGCAGAATGCCGGCGTACAGACGCCGGCACCGCGTGCTCGGCCCTCCCATGTTCGGCATGAGCCATGAGAGGGCGTCCGCAGCCTTCAGCAGGCGCGTCGACAGCCCGCTGAAATGCGGGCCGAAGCGCAGCCTGCTGTCCACAATGAGGCCCAGATACTTGATCTGGGCCTCAACCCCGACCCTCACCCCCTCCACGAAGATGTGGGCGTCGGGCGGGGGGCGCTGCCGGGGGCCGTGGAAGAACACGGCCTCCGTTTTGTGCAGCGCCACCCTCAAGCCCAGGCGGCGGAACCTCCCCGCCACCAAGGATCCGCCCGCCGAGGCCAAACTGGCCGCCTCCCTGTAACTGCTCCCGCGGGAAGTGAGGAGAGTGTCATCTGCGTAGCAGATGACACTCGTGCCTCGCAGGAGGGTTCCCCGCAGGAGCCAGTCATAACCGACGTTCCACAGAAGAGGCCCTAGAACGGACCCCTGTGGAACGCCGGTTCCCACATCGTATCTCCGGAGCTGGCCAGCCCCGTCTACGAGGAGGACATCACGGTCCTCCAGGTAGCTGGCCAGGAGGCCCCTCAAGTAAAGGGGCACTCCGTGGAACCGGAGCGCCTCCAGGATGGTGGAGTGGGGGATGGAGTTGAAGGCGTTGGCAATGTCGAATGACACAGCCAACACTCCATCCCCCACTCCTACCGCCTCTGTCACCTGGCCCTTGAGACGGGCCAGGGCGTCCACTGTCGAACGCCCAGCTCGAAAACCGAACTGGGCGTCCGACAGGTCCAGTCCCACGCTCCGAAGATGACACTTCAGGCGGCCGGCGATGATCCCCTCGAACATTTTACCGACCTCATCGAGCAAAACGATGGGCCGGTATGCCGAGGGGGAGTCCGCCGGCCGTCCCTCCTTGTGGAGGAGGCACAATTGGCCTTCCCGCCAAGGTTTCGGGAACCTCCCCGACGCGAAGCACGCGTCAAAGAGGTCCCGAGCCCCCAACCTAACCTTTTTTTTTTTTTTTTTTTTTTTTTGTTCTCGCTGGGGAAAATGTCAATTACGCATCCCCACCCGTCGGGGGACGGGCAGGGTATGTGGGACTCCCCGGGAGAGAGCCTCCCGGTATACCCACTAAAAACCCCAGCGCAACTCCGGCATCGCCATAGTGGCGGGGGAGTGGGAAACTAGCTCAGCCTCAGCTACCTCTCCCCCGCCGGCGAAACCCGCCTAAGAAGGCGGGCCCTCATTTGCCCCTCTTAAAGAGGGGCCGTGGCTCCCGCGTGGTGAGCGGTGCAGGGTGGGCGCGGGCACCCCCGTGCCTCACGCCCGCCGCTCACCTCAGGGCGGGAGAAAGCGGGCGAAATCCCGCCTTCTCCTGCCCCTACGCCGCCTACGGAGCGCCGGAGCGAGGGGATCCTCCTCTCGCTCCCGCTCCGCGGCCTCCTTCTGCGACATCACGACCTCGCAGAAGGAGGCCATCGCCGCCCAGGCCCCCTCGCTCCCCACCATCGCTCTGACGACGGCGGGCAGCGAGAGGTCCCCTCCTACCGCCGCGACAAGATCGCGGCGCGGCACGGCCCACGACAGGCACACCGCGAGGGTGTGGTCCGCCGTGTCCTCCGCCGCGCCGCAACCGTGGCACGACGGCGTCTCCTCTCGTCCTATCCGGTGCAGGTACCTGCCGAAGCAGCCGTGACCGGAGAGTACCTGCACCAGACGGAAGGAGAGGAACCCGTGACGCCTGTCGAGCCAGTCCCTTAGGACTGGCCCGATGGCGTCGAGGGTGCGTCGGCCGAACACCGCGGAGGCGAGGTCGCGCGTCCAATGTTGGACGATGGCGTCCCTCGCCTCCCGGCGGACGGCCTCCCTCAACTCCGGGGCCGGACGCTCGCCAAGCGCCCTGCGCCCCGCCGTCCACTCGTACACTCTGGCGAGCACCCAGGCCTCGAGCTCCCAAGGCGGGGTGCCCGCCAGAGCGCATGCCGAAGCGAAGCCTACCGTGCGGTAGGCCCGCGCTGCCCGCTGGGCGATGGCCCTTTGGGGCGCCCGTAGGGCGGTGAGGTTCTCCCTCCTATTGAGGGAGTCCGCCCAAATGGGGGCCCCGTAAAGGGCCATGCTCCGCAGAATGCCGGCGTACAGACGCCGGCACCGCGTGCTCGGCCCTCCCATGTTCGGCATGAGCCATGAGAGGGCGTCCGCAGCCTTCAGCAGGCGCGTCGACAGCCCGCTGAAATGCGGGCCGAAGCGCAGCCTGCTGTCCACAATGAGGCCCAGATACTTGATCTGGGCCTCAACCCCGACCCTCACCCCCTCCACGAAGATGTGGGCGTCTGGTGGGGGGCGCTGCCGGGGGCCGTGAAAAAACACGGCCTCCGTTTTGTGCAGCGCCACCCTCAAGCCCAGGCGGCGGATCCTCCCCGCCACCAAGGATCCGCCCGCCGACGCCAAACTGGCCGCCTCCCGGAAGGTGCTCCCGCGGGAAGTGAGGAGAGTGTCATCCGCGTAGCAGATGACACTCGTGCCTCGTAGGAGAGTTCCCCGCAGGAGCCAGTCATAACCGACGTTCCACAGAAGAGGCCCTAGAACGGACCCCTGTGGAACGCCGGTTTCCACGCCATACCGCCGGACCTGGCCAGCCCCGTCCACGAGGAGGACGGCACGGTCCTCCAAGTAGCTGGCCAGGAGGCCCCGCAAGTAAAGGGGCACACCGTGGAACCGGAGCGCCTCCAGGATGGTGGAGTGGGGGATGGAGTTGAAGGCGTTGGCAATGTCGAATGACACAGCCAACACCCCATCCCCCACTCCTACCGCCTCTGTCACCTGGCCCTTGAGAAGGGCCAGGGCGTCCACTGTCGAACGCCCAGCTCGAAAACCGAACTGGGCGTCCGACAGGTCCGGTCCCACGTTCCGCAGATGGCGCTTCAGGCGGGCGGCGATAATCCCCTCGAACATCTTACCGGCCTCGTCAAGCAAGACGATGGGCCGGTAAGCCGAGGGGGAGTCCGCCGGCCGCCCTTCCTTCCGGAGGAGGCACAGTTGGCCTTCCCGCCAAGGTTTCGGGAACCTCCCCGACGTGAAGCACGCGTCAAAGAGGTCCCGAAACCTTCCCTCCATCTCGGTGACCGCGATGGCCACCACCCTGGCGGGAACGCCGTCGGGGCCAGGAGCCGTCTTTTTGGCGCGGAGACGGAGAGTCGCCGCGCCAAATTCCTCCTCTGAGACCGGAGGAGGAGGAGCTTCCTCCTCCGGTTCTTCCCTTGGCGGGCCCATCACTGGTGGGGTGAAGTGCGGATCCCTGCGCGGAAACAGGGACCGCACCACCCCATCCAGGAGCGCTGGTTCCAGGGTCTCGGCAACCGGGGGACCAATGCGACGCAGTTTGTTCCGCGCCGCCTTATATGGTCTCCCGAATGGGTCGTTGTCGAGACCCTCCAGCAGCTCAGCCCTCGCCGCGTCCTTGGCGGCGCCGATGGCCGACGTGAAGGCCGCCCTCGCCCCCACGTAAGTGGAGTAGAGGCGGTCCTCTTCGGCCTCGTCCCGTCGGCGCCGCCGACGCGATCGGGTGTAGGCCCGCCGTGCCGCCACGCAGGTGGCCCGCAGCCCCGCCAACTCCTCCGACCACCAGTACACGGCGCGTCGGGGAGGTGGACGTCTTGACCGAGGCATGCTGGCGTTGCACACCTCGGTCAATGACCCCCTCAGTCGGGCCGCCGCCGCGTCCACGTCCAGGACGTCCACGCCGGGACCTGGCCAAAGCCAGTCCTGGACGAACGCGGCCTCCCGTGCCGCCTCCCGATCCAGGTGGGTCAGAGCCCACCTTGGAAACGGGGAACGGCCCGACGATGAGGGGGTGCTGCGGCGCCCCCGTGGATTCTGGGGGGAGATCTCGAATCGCACGTAGCGGTGATCCGAGATCGTCTCCCCCAGTTCCACCCTCCAATTTCGAATGCGGGCGGCCAGTGCGGGCGTGGCGAAGGTGAGGTCCACAATGGACCCGCCCTGCCGCCGCACGCACGTCTGGACGCTCCCCCTATTCAAGAGGGAGAGTCCAGACGTGGCCGCCCACAATTCGACTGCCCGTCCGCGAGCGTCGGTGGCCGGGTTTCCCCAGACCACCGACTTGGCATTCAGGTCTCCTAAAACGGAGACCTGTCGTGGCGCCGTCCTCCCGATGACCGCCGTCAGGACCCCGAGGAAATCCTCGAAGTCCTGGAGAGGGCGGTTTGGGGAGAAGTAGGCCCCCACAAGGGCCAACCCTCCCCACGCGGCGGCCACGTATCCCGGTCCCCTCTCTAAGAGCGAGAGGGGAGGGGAGTCCGAGGAAGACCGCGCCACGATTGCCACCGAGCCGTCGCTATCTCCCAGCCAACTGCTGGGAGTATAGTACGGCTCGGCCACCACTGCCACATCCACCAACCACTCGGCCATTGACTGCACCAGCAGGTCCTGGGCAGCCCGGCAGTGGTTGGTGTTTGCCTGCAAGATGCGATGGTCGATACCCATTATTCGACCATCGCATCACCCTCGGCCACCGCCGCTGATGGGACATCAGCGGGAGTGGTGGCAGCAGCGGCAGGACGGCTTATAGCCGCCTGCGGCTTGCCCTTCTTGGAGGGAGGACGGCATGACGTCCCCCCCATAACGTGGTCGGCGGGGCGGCCGCCGGAGGCACACGCCGCGCAATGCGGCTTGGCGGCCTCACACGCGGCCGCCATGTGCCCCTCCTTCCCGCAGCGGAAGCATGTGTCCGCCCTGTCCACAGTGGACGGACACAAGGCTCGGGTGTGGCCGATCCCGAAGCACTTGAAGCAGCGCATCGGCGCTGCCTCAAGCACCCGGATCACGGCCCGGCTGAAGCCTACGAATAGCCGCCCCTGGCCTTTAGCCTGGGCGGCCAACGCTGCGGCGACTGGGCACACCAGCCGGATAGTGCCCAGTCCACCGCGGCCGGGCCTAACGTCCCGAGCCTGCACCGCTGCGGGTTCGCAGCCTCCGGCCACTGCGATCGCCGCCACCACCTCCTCCTTGGTGACCGAGTCGTCGAGACCGGTCACCTCTATGGCCGCCGTCTTGGTCGGCCTGGCCACCTTTGCCACGTCGGCGAGGACCTCCCGCAACTTGGTCGCGAAGAGGTCCGCATTTTTGCCGCCGTCCTTCCCCGGGAACTCGAACAGTCGAGCTCCGGTTTGGGTCCGGCGGCAAGCGCCAATCCCCGATTCGGCGGGGTCCACGACTGTACGAGCCCGTCTCAGGACGGACTCGTACGTTACCCCCTTCTCCGCGGCCTCGGGCACGATGGTCACCGTGACCGCCGCGGTTTTGGGGGCAACCAACTTCGGCGCCTTTGTGGCCGCCGCTGCAGCTGCCGAGGCAGCCGCCGGGGCAGCCTTCGGGGCAGCCGTGGCCTGGGTCGCCTTCTTGCCCTTTCCCCCCTTCCTAACCACCTCTGACCACGACTGGTTGGCTGGGGTGGTGGAGGGGAGGAGGGCGTCTCCCTGCTGAACCTGGGGGGGTGCCGTGATGGCAACCGGCCCCGGTTTGGCGCCCGCACTCGTGCTGGGGGTAGGCTGAGCCCCCGGCGACTTCTTCCCCTTGCCTTTGCCCTTTGAGGGCTTCGGGGCAAGGGGAGCCACTGTCGGCGTCTTGTCCGCCGCTAAAGGCGGACGGAGGCGCTTCTCGGGCAGGAGCCGGTCCTCAATGCCCGCAAAGCAGGCCCGAGTGAACGCCCTCTCCTCCATGACCACCTTGCGGAACAATTCCTCAAGGTTGGAGGGGGAGGGGGCGGGTACCGCTGCCGACGGGGCTGCCGCCACCGGGGCCGCTGCCGACGGGGCCGCTGCCAACGGGGCCGCTGTCGACGGAGCCGCTGCCGACGGGGGCGGGGCCGTAGCCTCAGCCAGCTTCTTGTGAAGCTGGCTGACTTCCGCTTGCAAGCGATCCACCCTCGCCTGCAGCTGCCTGGTCTCTTCAGACGCAGTCCGCTGCGTCATCTCTAAGACGATGCCGTGCAAGCTTGTTGCACGGCATTTTAGCGCCTTCTGAAAGGTCCCCTTGAGGTTGGAGGACCTGGAGGCGACCTCAACGATCTCCTCCTTGTCCTCCTCCGCCAAGCGGACCAACTCGGCCACGGACAGGCCGTCAAAACTGAGGAGGGCCGAACCATAACCGGCCCTCGCCTTGGTTGCGCGCGCCTTCCTCTCCTTAGCGGCAACCGATTCCTCCAGTTCCAGCTCGGACTCGGCCCGTCTGGCCAAGCCGAGCTGGCGCTGGGCGACCGCCAGACCCACATCGTGGGTGCCGGCCTGAGAGGAAGTCGAAGGCGAAGCAGCCTTCGTCTTCGACCTCCTCTTGGGCTTACTCTTGCCCGAATCCGAGGAACCCTCGGACCCGAGCTTCAAGTAAGCCCGCTTCAGGCTGCTCTCCGCAACCACCCCACACACCGACGAGTCCAGGACCACGGACTCAACCTCCGAGTCCGAGAACTCGTCTGCTACACTCATGCAGAGGCTAGCCGCGGATAGTGCGCGACTGGCCTCTGAGGCAGACAACTCGTCCGGTTGGCCCTGAGAAGGGCCTTTTGGTTGGCCCTGAGAAGGGCCGTTTGGTTGGCCCTGAGAAGGGCCTTTTTTGGCGAAACGCCCGGAGGCATTCCGCAATGGTTTCGGCATCGCGTCCACCAAACAACAACAATAAAAATAAAACCCTCAATAAAATCGAATAAAAACCGCAATAAAAACAGAATAAAACCACAATAAAATCAGAATAAAACCCACTACGAATAAAAACCCACAATAAAATAAAATAAAATCCACAATGTACGCAATCGCCCTCAAGTAAAATAAAATCGCAAGATCACGTACGTCACAGCGCTTGTTAGCCACCGGTCTGCCACTCCGTTACGGTGGTCAGACACGGCGTTGCCCGGGGAACACTGCGAGGAAGTCAGCACTGTGGGGCGTCCCCCGCCCCCAACCTAACCTTTTTTTTTTTTTTTTTTTTTTTTTTTTTTTTTTTTTTTTTTTTTTTTTTTTTTTTTTTGACGCTGTGGGAATGCATTTACGCACCATACCCCGAAGGGCGTGTGTGGGACTCGCCCAGCTCTGTAGCCAGGAATACCCACTAAACCCAACAGCGGCACACCGACATCGCCTTAGTGGCGGGGTCATGGGATGTAGCAAGCCTGCCGTCCACAACCCCGCCGGCGATTCCTGCCCGAAGGCAGGCCCACAGTGGGCCCTCCATAGGGAGGGGCCCGGCTGGTCACGTCTCCGTGTGCGAGAAGACGCAGCAGCCACGGGTTTTTTAGCGAGGTGTCCTTCCTCTTAGCCCCACTCGTTTGCCCGGAAGCAAACGGGGCCCCCAGCTCCTCTCAGTGAGGAGGCCGGGTTGCCCGACGGTGACCCGGAGTTCGGGTCACGTCAGCCACCTGGAGTGGTGGCCGACCCGCCGCGCGTGACCGCCGAAGCGGTCCCCACTTCTGGTTTTGGTCCGCGCCGGTAAACCGGTAACCCCCATATCTGGGGGCCGTTCCCCTATCCGCCACCTGGGGACGCGTCCGATGGCAGGTCCAGAAACTGCGCACGGAGCCCCCAACCTAACCTTTTTTTTTTTTTTTTTTTTTTTGATGTCGCTGGGGAAAATGACAATTACGCATCCCCACCCGTCGGGGGACGGGCAGGGTATGTGGGACTCCCCGGGAGAGAGCCTCCCGGTATACCCACTAAAAACCCCAGTGGCGCTCCGGCATCGCCATAGTGGCGGGGGAGTGAGGGAGTGGCACAGCCTGGGCTTCCTCTCCCTCGCCGGCGAAACCCGCCTAGTAAGGCGGGCCCTCATTTGCCCCTCCTAGGAGGGGGACCGAAGCCCCCACACATGGTGAGCCCTGCAAGGCGGGCGCGGGCACCCCCGTGCCTCACGCCCGCCGCTCACCTCAGGGCGGGAGAAAGCGGGCGAAGTCCCGCCTTCTCCTGCCCCTACGCCGCCTGCGGAGCGCCGGAGCGAGGGGATCCTCCTCCCGCTCGCGCTCCGCGGCCTCCTTCTGCGACATCACGACCTCGCAGAAGGAGGCCATCGCCGCCCAGGCCCCCTCGCTCCCCACCATCGCTCTGACGACGGCGGGCAGCGAGAGGTCCCCTCCTACCGCCGCGACAAGATCGCGGCGCGGCACGGCCCACGACGGGCACACCGCGAGGGTGTGGTCCGCCGCGTCCTCCGCCGCGCCGCAACCGTGGCACGACGGCGTCTCCTCTCGTCCTATCCGGTGCAGGTACCTGCCGAAGCAGCCGTGACCGGAGAGTACCTGCACCAGACGGAAGGAGAGGAACCCGTGACGCCTGTCGAGCCAGTCCTTCAGGACCGGCCCGATGGCGTCGAGGGTGCGACGGCCGAACACCGCGGAGGCGAGGTCGCGCGTCCAATGTTGGACGATGGCGTCCCTCGCCTCCCGGCGGACGGCCTCCCTCAGCTCCGGGGCCGGACGCTCGCCCAGCGCCCTGCGCCCCGCCGTCCACTCGTACACTCTGGCGAGCACCCAGGCCTCGAGCTCCCAAGGCGGGGTGCCCGCCAGAGCGCATGCCGAAGCGAAGCCTACCGTGCGGTAGGCCCGCGCTACCCGCTGGGCAATGGCCCTTTGGGGCGCCCGAAGAGCGGTGACGTTCTCCCTCCTATTGAGGGAGTCCGCCCAAATGGGGGCCCCATATAGGGCCATGCTCCGCAGTATGCCGGCGTATAACCGCCGGCAGTGACTGCTCGGCCCTCCCATGTTCGGCATGAGCCATGAGAGGGCGTCCGCGGCTTTCAGCAGGCGCGTCGACAGCCCGCTAAAATGCGGGCCGAAGCGCAGCCTGCTGTCCAGCATGAGGCCCAGATACTTCATCTGGGCCTCAACCCCGACCCTTACCCCCGCCACATAAATGTGGGCGTCGGGTGGGGGGCGCTGCCGGGGGCCGTGGAAGAACACGGCCTCCGTTTTGTGCAGCGCCACCCTCAAGCCCAGGCGGCGGATCCTCCCCGCCACTAAGGATCCGCCCGCCGAGGCCAAACTGGCCGCCTCCCTGTAACTGCTCCCGCGGGAAGTGAGGAGAGTGTCATCTGCATAGCAGATGACACTCGTGCCTCGCAGGAGGGTTCCCCGCAGGAGCCAGTCATAACCGACGTTCCACAGAAGAGGCCCTAGAACGGACCCCTGTGGAACGCCGGTTCCCACAGCGTATCTCCGGAGCTGGCCAGCCCCGTCTACGAGGAGGACAGCACGGTCCTCCAGGTAGCTGGCCAGGAGGCCCCGCAAGTACAGGGGCACTCCGTGGAACCGGAGGGCCTCCAGGATGGTGGAGTGGGGGATGGAGTTGAAGGCGTTGGCAATGTCGAATGACACAGCCAACACTCCATCCCCCACTCCTACCGCCTCTGTCACCTGGCCCTTGAGACGGGCCAGGGCGTCCACTGTCGAACGCCCAGCTCGAAAACCGAACTGGGCGTCCGACAGGTCCGGTCCCACGCTCCGAAGATGACACTTCAGGCGGCCGGCGATGATCCCCTCGAACATTTTACCGACCTCATCGAGCAAAACGATGGGCCGGTATGCCGAGGGGGAGTCCGCCGGCCGTCCCTCCTTGTGGAGGAGGCACAATTGGCCTTCCCGCCAAGGTTTCGGGAACCTCCCCGACGCGAAGCACGCGTCGAAAAGTTCCCGAATCCTTCCCTCCATCTCGGTGGCCGCGATGGCCACCACCCTGGCGGGAACGCCGTCGGGGCCAGGAGCCGTCTTTTTGGCGCGGAGACGGAGCGTCGCCGCGCCAAATTCCTCCTCTGAAACCGGAGGAGGAGGAGCTTCCTCCTCCGGTCCTTCCCTTGGCGGGCCCATCGCTGGTGGGGTGAAGTGCGGATCCCTGCGCGGAAACAGGGACCGCACCACCCCATCCAGGAGCGCTGGTTCCAGGGTCTCGGCAACCGGGGGACCAATGCGACGCAGTTTGTTCCGCGCCGCCTTATATGGCCTCCCGAATGGGTCGTTGTCGAGACCCTCCAGCAGCTCAGCCCTCGCCGCGTCCTTGGCGGCGCCGATGGCCGACTTGAAGGCCGCCCTCGCCTCCACGTATGTGGAGTAGAGGCGGTCCTCTTCGGCCTCGTCCCGTCGGCGCCGCCGACGCGAGCGGGTGTAGGCCCGCCGTGCCGCCACGCAGGTGGCCCGCAGCTCCGCCAACTCCTCCGACCACCAGTACACGGCGCGTCGGGGAGGTGGACGTCTCGACCGAGGCATGCTGGCGTTGCACACCTCGGTCAATGACCCCCTCAGTCGGGCCGCCGCCGCGTCCACGTCCAGGACGTCCCCGCCGGGACCTGGCCAAAGCCAGTCCTGGACGAACGCGGCCTCCCGTGCCGCCTCCCGATCCAGGTGGGTCAGAGCCCACCTTGGAAACGGGGAACGGCCCGACGATGAGGGGGTGCTGCGGCGCCCCCGTGGATTCTGGGGGGAGATCTCGAATCGCACGTAGCGGTGATCCGAGATCGTCTCCCCCAGTTCCACCCTCCAATTTCGAATGCGGGCGGCCAGTGCGGGCGTGGCAAAGGTGAGGTCCACAATGGACCCGCCCTGCCGCCGCACGCACGTCTGGACGCTCCCCCTATTCAAGAGGGAGAGACCAGACGTGGCCGCCCACAATTCGACCGCTACACCGCGGGCGTCGGTGGCCGGATTTCCCCAGACCACCGACTTGGCATTCAGGTCTCCTAACACGGAGACCTGTCGTGGCGCCGTCCTCCCAATGACCGCCGTCAGGACCCCGAGGAAATCCTCGAAGTCCTGGAGAGGGCGGTTTGGGGAGAAGTAGACCCCCACAAGGGCCAACCCTCCCCACGCGGCGGCCACGTATCCCGGTGCCCTTTCTAAGAGCGAGAGGGGAGGGGAGTCCGAGGAAGACCGCGCCACGATTGCCACCGAGCCGTCACTATCTCCCAGCCAATTGCTGGGAGTATAGTACGGCTCGGCCACCACTGCCACATCCACCAACCACTCGGCCATCGACTGCACCAGTAAGTCCTGGGCAGCCCGGCAGTGGTTGGTGTTTGCCTGTAGGATGCGATGGTCGATACCCATTATTCGACCATCGCATCACCCTCGGCCACCGCCGCTGCGATCACAGCGGGGGTGGTGGCAGCAGCGGCAGGACGGCTTATAGCCGCCTGCGGCTTGCCCTTCTTGGAGGGAGGACGGCACGACGTCCCCCCCATGACGTGGTCGGCGGGGCGACCACTGTCGGCGCACGCAGCGCAGTGCGGCTTGGCGGCATCGCACGAGGCCGCCATATGCCCCTGTTTCCCGCAGCGGAAGCATGTGTCCGCCCTATCCACTGTGGACGGACACATGGCTCGGGTGTGGCCAATCCCCAAGCACTTGAAGCAGCGCATCGGCGCTGCCTCAAGTACTCGGATCACGGCCCGGCTAAAACCTACCAGTAGCCGCCCCTGGCATTTAGCCTGGGCGGCCAACACTGCGGCGACTGGGCACACCAGCCGGATAGTGCCCAGTCCACCACGGCCGGGCCTAATGTCCCGAGCCTGCACCGCTGCGGGTTCGCAGCCACCGGCATTTGCGACCGCCTCCACCACCTCCTCTTTGGTGACCGAGTCATCAAGACCGGTCACCTCAATGGTGGTGGTTTTGGTCGGCCTGGCGACCTTCGCCACGTCGGCAAGGACCTCCCGCAGCTTGACTGCGAAGAGGTCCGCATTTTTGCCGCCGTCCTTTCCCGGGAACTCGAATAGTCGAGCTCCGGTTTGGGTCCGGCGGCAAGCACCAATCCCCAATTCGGCGGGGTCAGCGACGGTACGAGCCCGTCTTAAGACGGACTCGTACGTTACCCCCTTCTCCGCGGCCTCGGGCACGATAGTCACCGTGACCGCCGCGGTTTTGGGGGCAACCAGCTTTGGCGCCTTTGTGGCTGCCGGTGCAGCTGCCGGGGCAGCCGCCGGGGCAGCCTTCGGGGCAGCCGTGGCCTGGGTCGCCTTCTTGCCCTTTCCCCCCTTCCTAACCACCTCTGACCACGACTGGTTGGCTGGGGTGGTGGTAGGGAGGAGGGCGTCTCCCTCCTGCGCCTGAGGGGGTGCTGTGATGGCAACCGGCTCCTTGTGGGCGCCTGCACTCGCACCCGGGGGAGGCAGAGCCCCCGGGGATTTCTTCCCCTTGCCCTTGCCCTTTGAGGGCCTCGGGGCCTGGGGAGCCGCTGTCGGCGCCTTGTCGGCCGCTAGCGGTGGACGGAGCCGCTTCTCCGGCAGCAGGCGGTCCTCTATGCCTGCGAAGCAGGCACGAGTGAACGCCCTCTCCTCCATGACCACCTTGCGGAACAATTCCTCAAGGTTGGAGGAGGAGGGGGTGGGAACCGCCGCTGCCGACGGGGCCGCCGCCGACGCGGCCGCTGCCGAAGGGGCCGAGGACGACGGGGACGGAGCCGTAGCCTCAGCCAGCTTCTTATGAAGCTGGCTAACCTCAGCTTGCAGGCGATCGACCCTCGCCTGCAGCTGCCTCGTCTCTTCCGACGCAGTGCGCTGCGTCAGCTCCAGGATGATGCCGTGCAAACTTGTTGCACGGCATTTCAGGGCCTTCTGGAAGGTCCCCTTGAGGTTGGAGGACCTGGAGGCGACCTCGACGATCTCCTCCTTGTCCTCCTCCGCCAAGCGGACCAACTCAGCCACTGACAGGCCGTCGAAACTGACGAGGGCCGAACCATAACCGGCCCTCGCCTTGGCTGCGCGCCTCTCCTTGGCGGCAACCGACTCCTCCAGTTCCAGCTCGGCCTCGGCCCGTCTGGCCAAGCCGAGCTGGCGCTGGGCGACCGCCAGACCCACATCGTGGGTGCCGGCCTGAGAGGAAGTCGAAGGCGAAGCAGCCTTCGTCTTCGACTTCCTCTTGGGCTTACTCTTGCCCGAATCCGAGGAGCCCTCGGACCCGAGCTTCAAGTAAGCCCGCTTCAGGCTGCTCTCCGCAACCACCCCACACACCGTCGAGTCCAGGACCACGGACTCAACATCCGAGTCCGAGAACTCGTCTGCTACACTCATGCAGAGGCTAGCCGCGGATGGTGCGCGACTGGCCTCTGAGGCAGACAACTCGTCCGGGTGGCCCTGAGAAGGGCCTTTTGGTTGGCCCTGAGAAGGGCCTTTGGGTTGGCCCTGAGAAGGGCCTTTTTTGGCGAAACGCCCGGAGGCATTCCGCAATGGTTTCGGCATCGCGTCCACCAACAACCACAATTAAAAAATAAAACCCACAATAAAACTCAAATAAAAACCTCAATAAAATCAGAATAAAACCACAATAAAATCAGAATAAAACCCACTACGAATAAAAACCCACAATAAAATAAAATAAAATCCACAATCAACCTAACCTTTTTTTTTTTTTTTTTTTTTTTTTTTTGTTCTCGCTGGGGAAAATGACAATTACGCATCCCCACCCGTCGGGGGACGGGCAGGGTATGTGGGACTCCCCGGGAGAGAACCTCCCGGTATACCCACTAAAAACCCCAGCGGCGCTCCGGCATCGCCATAGTGGCGGGGGAGTGGGGGAGTGGCACAGCCTGGGCTTCCTCTCCCCCGCCGGCGAAACCCGCCTAGAAAGGCGGGCCCTCATTTGCCCCTCTTAAAGAGGGGCCGTGGCTCCCGCGTGGTGAGCGGTGCAAGGCGGGCGCGGGCACCCCCGTGCCTCACGCCCGCCGCTCACCTCAGGGTGGGAGAAAGCGGGCGAAATCCCGCCTTCTCCTGCCCCTACGCCGCCTGCGGAGCGCCGGAGCGAGGGGATCCTCCTCCCGCTCGCGCTCCGCGGCCTCCTTCTGCGACATCACGTCCTCGCAGAAGGAGGCCATCGCCGCCCAGGCCCCCTCGCTCCCCACCATCGCTCTGACGACGGCGGGCAGCGAGAGGTCCCCTCCTACCGCCGCGACAAGATCGCGGCGCGGCACGGCCCACGACGGGCACACCGCGAGGGTGTGGTCCGCCGTGTCCTCCGCCGCGCCGCAACCGTGGCACGACGGCGTCTCCTCTCGTCCTATCCGGTGCAGGTACCTGCCGAAGCAGCCGTGACCGGAGAGTACCTGCACCAGACGGAAGGAGAGGAACCCGTGACGCCTGTCGAGCCAGTCCCTCAGGACTGGCCCGATGGCGTCGAGGGTGCGACGGCCGAACACCGCGGAGGCGAGGTCGCGCGTCCAATGTTGGACGATGGCGTCCCTCGCCTCCCGGCGGACGGCCTCCCTCAACTCCGGGGCCGGACGCTCGCCCAGCGCCCTGCGCCCCGCCGTCCACTCGTACACTCTGGCGAGCACCCAGGCCTCGAGCTCCCAAGGCGGGGTGCTCGCCAGAGCGCATGCCGAAGCGAAACCTACCGTGCGGTAGGCCCGCGCTACCCGCTGGGCGATGGCCCTTTGGGGCGCCCGAAGGGCGGTGAGGTTCTCCCTCCTATGGAGGGAGTCCGCCCAAATTGGGGCCCCGTAAAGGGCCATGCTCCTCAGTATGCCGGCGTATAACCGCCGGCAACGACTGCTCGGCCCTCCCATGTTCGGCATGAGCCATGAGAGGGCGTCCGCGGCTTTCAGCAGGCGCGTCGACAGCCCGCTAAAATGCGGGCCGAAGCGCAGCCTGCTGTCCAGCATTAGGCCCAGATATTTCATCTGGGCCTCGACCCCGATTCTGACGCCCTCCACAAAAATGTGGGCGTCAGGTGGGGGGCGCTGCCGGGGGCCGTGAAAGAACACGGCCTCCGTTTTGTGCAGCGCCACCCTCAAGCCCAGGCGGCGGATCCTCCCCGCCACCAAGGATCCGCCCGCTGAGGCCAAACTGGCCGCCTCCCTGTAACTGCTCCCGCGGGAAGTGAGGAGAGTGTCATCTGCATAGCAGATGACACTCGTGCCTCGCAGGAGGGTTCCCCGCAGGAGCCAGTCATAACCGACGTTCCACAGAAGAGGCCCTAGAACGGACCCCTGTGGAACGCCGGTTCCCACAGTGTATCTCCGGAGCTGGCCAGCCCCGTCTACGAGGAGGACAGCACGGTCCTCCAGGTAGCTGGCCAGGAGGCCCCGCAAGTAAAGGGGCACTCCGTGGAACCGCAGCGCCTCCAGGATGGTGGAGTGGGGGATGGAGTTGAAGGCGTTGGCAATGTCGAATGACACAGCCAACACTCCATCCCCCACTCCTACCGCCTCTGTCACCTGGCCCTTGAGACGGGCCAGGGCGTCCACTGTCGAACGCCCAGCTCGAAAACCGAACTGGGCGTCCGACAGGTCCGGTCCCACGCTCCGAAGATGACACTTCAGGCGGCCGGCGATGATCCCCTCGAACATTTTACCGACCTCATCGAGCAAAACGATGGGCCGGTATGCCGAGGGGGAGTCCGCCGGCCGTCCCTCCTTGTGGAGGAGGCACAATTGGCCTTCCCGCCAAGGTTTCGGGAACCTCCCCGAAGCGAAGCACGCGTCGAAGAGGTCCCGAAACCTTCCCTCCATCTCCGTGGCCGCGATGGCCACCACCCTGGCGGGAACACCGTCGGGGCCAGGAGCCGTCTTTTTGGCGCGGAGACGGAGCGTCGCCGCGCCAAATTCCTCATCTGAAACCGGAGGAGGAGGAGCTTCCTCCTCCGGTCCTTCCCTTGGCGGGCCCATCGCTGGTGGGGTGAAGTGCGGATCCCTGCGCGGAAACAGGGACCGCACCACCCCATCCAGGAGCGCTGGTTCCAGGGTCTCGGCAACCGGGGGACCAATGCGACGCAGTTTGTTCCGCGCCGCCTTATATGGCCTCCCGAATGGGTCGTTGTCGAGACCCTCCAGCAGCTCAGCCCTCGCCGCATCCTTGGCGGCGCCGATGGCCGATTTGAAGGCCGCCCTCGCCTCCACGTATGTGGAGTAGAGGCGGTCCTCTTCGGCCTCGTCCCGTCGGCGCCGCCGACGCGAGCGGGTGTAGGCCCGCCGTGCCGCCACGCAGGTGGCCCGCAGCTCCGCCAACTCCTCCGACCACCAGTACACGGCGCGTCGGGGAGGTGGACGTCTCGACCGAGGCATGCTGGCGTTGCACACCTCGGTCAATGACCCCCTCAGTCGGGCCGCCGCCGCGTCCACGTCCAGGACGTCCCCGCCGGGACCTGGCCAAAGCCAGTCCTGGACGAACGCGGCCTCCCGTGCCACCTCCCGATCCAGGTGGGTCAGAGCCCACCTTGGAAACGGGGAACGGCCCGACGATGAGGGGGTGCTGCGGCGCCCCCGTGGATTCTGGGGGGAGATCTCGAATCGCACGTAGCGGTGATCCGAGATCGTCTCCCCCAGTTCCACCCTCCAATTTCGAATGCGGGCGGCCAGTGCGGGCGTGGCAAAGGTGAGGTCCACAATGGACCCGCCCTGCCGCCGCACGCACGTCTGGACGCTCCCCCCATTCAGGAGGGAGAGACCAGACGAGGCCGCCCACAATTCCACCGCCCGCCCGCGGGCGTCGGTGGACGGGTTTCCCCAGACCACCGACTTGGCATTCAGGTCTCCCATCACGGAGACCTGTCGTGGCGCCGTCCTCCCGATGACCGCCGTCAGGACCCCGAGGAAATCCTCGAAGTCCTGGAGAGGGCGGTTTGGGGAGAAGTAGACCCCCACAAGGGCCAACCCTCCCCACGCGGCGGCCACGTATCCCGGTCCCCTCTCTAAGAGCGAGAGGGGAGGGGAGTCCGAGGAAGACCGCGCCACGATTGCCACCGAGCCGTCACTATCTCCCAGCCAATTGCTGGGAGTATAGTACGGCTCGGCCACCACTGCCACATCCACCAACCACTCGGCCATTGACTGCACCAGTAAGTCCTGGGCAGCCCGGCAGTGGTTGGTGTTTGCCTGCAGGATGCGATGGTCGATACCCATTATTCGACCATCGCATCACCCTCGGCCACCGCCGCTGATGGAATATCAGCGGGAGTGGTGGCAGCAGCGGCAGGACGGCTTATAGCCGCCTGCGGCTTGCCCTTCTTTGATGGAGGTCGGCATGCGCTTCCCCCCATTACGTGGTCCGCAGGGCGGCCACTTTCAGCGCATGCCGCGCAATGCGGCTTGGCGGCCTCACACGCGGCCGCCATGTGCCCCTCCTTCCCGCAGCGGAAGCATGTGTCCGCCCTGTCCACAGTGGACGGACACATGGCTCGGGTGTGGCCGATGCCGAAGCACTTGAAGCAGCGCATCGGCGCTGCCTCAAGCACCCGGATCACGGCCCGGCTAAAACCCACCAAGAGCCGTCCTTGGCATTTTGCCCGGACGGCCAACACTGCGGCGACTGGGCACACCAGCCGGATAGTGCCCAGTCCACCGCGGCCGGGCCTTATGTCCCGAGCCTGGACCGCTGCGGGTTCGCAGCCTCCTGCCGTGGCGATGGCCGCCACCACCTCCTCCTTGGTGACCGAGTCGTCGAGACCGGTCACCTCGATGGCTGTGGCCTTCGTCGGTCTGGCGACCTTCGCCACATCGGCGAGGACCTCCCGCAGCTTGACTGCGAAGAGGTCCGCGTTTTTGCCGCCGTCCTTCCCCGGGAACTCGAATAGTCGAGCTCCGGTTTGGGTCCGGCGGCAAGCACCAATCCCCAATGCGGCGGGGTCTGCGACGGTACGAGCCCGTCTCAGGACGGACTCGTACGTTACCCCCTTCTCCGCGGCCTCGGGCACGATGGTCACCGTGACCGCCGCGGTTTTGGGGGCAACTAACTTCGGCGCCTTTGTGGCTGCCGCTGCCGCTGCAGCTGCCGGGGCAGCCGCCGGGGCAGCCGCCGGGGCAGCCGTGGCCTTCGTCGCCTTCTTGCCCTTTCCCCCCTTCCTAACCACCTCTGACCACGACTGGTTGGCTGGGGTGGTGGAAGGGAGGAGGGCGTCTCCCTCCTGCACCTGAGGGGGTGCCGTGATGGCAACCGGCTCCTTCTGGGCGCCTGCACTCATACCTGGGGGAGGCATAGCCCCCGGGGATTTCTTCCCCTTGCCCTTGCCCTTTGAGGGCCTCGGGGCCTGGGGAGCCGCTGTCGGCGCCTTGTCTGCCGCAAGTGGCGGGCGAAGACGCTTTTCGGGCAGGAGCCTATCCTCGATGCCCGCAAAGCAGGCCCGAGTAAACGCCCTCTCCTCCATGACCACCTTGCGGAACAATTCCTCAAGGTTGGAGGAGGAGGGGGCTGTAACCGCTGCTGACGGGGCTGCTGCCGACGGGGGCGGGGCCGTAGCCTCAGCCAGCTTCTTATGGAGCTGGCTGACCTCCGCTTGCAGGCGATCCACCCTCGCCTGCAGCTGCCGCGTCTCGTCTGAGGCAGAGCGTTGCGTCAGCTCAGACACAATGCCGTGCAAGCTGTTTGCACGGCATTTAAGGGCCTTCTGGAAGGTACCCTTCAAATTTGAGGACCTGGAGGCGACCTCAACGATCTCCTCCATGTCCTCCTTCGCCAGCCGAGCTAGCTCCGCTACGGAGAGGCCCTCGAAGGAGACGAGGGCCGAACCGTATCCGGCCCTTGCCTTGGCTGCGCGCCTCTCCTTGGCGGCAACCAACTCCTCCAGTTCCAGCTCGGCCTCGGCCCGTCTGGCCAAGCCGAGCTGGCGCTGGGCGTCTGCCAAACCCACGTCGTGGGTGCCAGCCTGAGAAGAAGTCGATGGCGAAGCATTCTTCGCCTTCGACTTCTTCTTGTTGGGCCTGCCCTTGGCCGAGCCCGAGGAGCCCTCGGACCCGAGCCTCAGGTAGGCCCTCTTCAGGCTGCGCTCCGCAGCCACTCCACACACAGAGGACGAGTCCCCGACAACGGACCCCATGTCCGAGTCGGAGAACTCGTCCTCTCCGCAGAAGCCCGTCGCAGAAGGTGCGCGACTCGCCTCCGACGCCGACATTTCGTCGGGGTGGCCCTGAGAAGGGCCTTTGGGTTGGCCCTGAGAAGGGCCTTTTGGTTGGCCCTGAGAAGGGCCTTTGGGTTGGCCCTGAGAAGGGCCTTTTGCGACGAAACGCCCGGAGGCATTTCGTAATGGTTTCGACATAGTCAAAACCAAAAACCACAATAATAAAAAATAAAATCCACACTAAAACCAAACCCACAATAATAAAACCCACGATAAAAACAATATTAAAAACCACAATCCGCAATCGCCCTCAAAGTAAAATAAAATCGCACGATCGCGTAGGTCACAGTGCTTGTTAGCCACCGGTCTGCCACTCCGTTACGGTGGTCAGACACGGCGTTGCCCGGGGTACACTGCGAGGAAGTCAGCACTGTGGGGCGTACCCCACAATCAACCTAACCTTTTTTTTTTTTTTTTTGACGCTGTGGGAATGCATTTACGCACCATACCCCGAAGGGCGTGTGTGGGACTCGCCCAGCCGAAGCCGGAAATACCCACTAAACCCAACAGCGGCACACCGACATCGCCTTAGTGGCGGGGTCATGGGAAGTAGCATGCCTGCCGTCCAATCCCCCGCCGGCGATTCCTGCCCGAAGGCAGGCCCACAGTGGGCCCTCCATAGGGAGGGGCCCGGCTGGGTACGTCTTCGTGTGCAAGAAGACGCAGCAGCCAAGGGTTTTTTAGCGAGGTGTCCTTCCTCTTAGCCCCACTCGTTTGCCCGAAGACAAACGGGGCCCCCAGCTCCTCTCAGTGAGGAGACCGGGTTGCCCGACGGTGACCCGGAGTCCAGGTCACGTCAGCCACCTGGAGTGGTGGCCGACCCGCCGCGCGTGACCGCCGAAGCGGTCCCCACTTCTGGTTTTGGTCCGCGCCGGTAAACCGGTAACCCCCATATCTGGGGGCCGTTCCCCTATCCGCCACCTGGGGACGCGTCCGATGGCAGGTCCAGAAACTGCACACGGAACAATCAACCTAACCTTTTTTTTTTTTTTTTTTTTTTTTTTTGTTGTCGCTGGGGAAAATGACAATTACGCATCCCCACCCGTCGGGGGACGGGCAGGGTATGTGGGACTCCCCGGGAGAGAGCCTCCCGGTATACCCACTAAAAACCCCAGCGGCGCTCCGGCATCGCCATAGTGGCGGGGGAGTGGGAAACTAGCTCAGCCTCAGCTACCTCTCCCCCGCCGGCGAAACCCGCCTAAGAAGGCGGGCCCTCATTTGCCCCTCTTAAAGAGGGGCCGCGGCTCCCTCGTGGTGAGCGGTGCAAGGCGGGCGCGGGCACCCCCGTGCCTCACGCCCGCCGCTCACCTCAGGGCGGGAGAAAGCGGGCGAAATCCCGCCTTCTCCGGCCCCTACGCCGCCTGCGGAGCGCCGGAGCGAGGGGATCCTCCTCCCGCTCGCGCTCCGCGGCCTCCTTCTGCGACATCACGACCTCGCAGAAGGAGGCCATCGCCGCCCAGGCCCCCTCGCTCCCCACCATCGCTCTGACGACGGCGGGCAGCGAGAGGTCCCCTCCTACCGCCGCGACAAGATCGCGGCGCGGCACGGCCCACGACGGGCACACCGCGAGGGTGTGGTCCGCCGTGTCCTCCGCCGCGCCGCAACCGTGGCACGACGGCGTCTCCTCTCGTCCTATCCGGTGCAGGTACCTGCCGAAGCAGCCGTGACCGGAGAGTACCTGCACCAGACGGAAGGAGAGGAACCCGTGACGCCTGTCGAGCCAGTCCTTCAGGACCGGCCCGATGGCGTCGAGGGTGCGACGGCCGAACACCGCGGAGGCGAGGTCGCGCGTCCAATGTTGGACGATGGCGTCCCTCGCCTCCCGGCGGACGGCCTCCCTCAGCTCCGGGGCCGGACGCTCGCCCAGCGCCCTGCGCCCCGCCGTCCACTCGTACACTCTGGCGAGCACCCAGGCCTCGAGCTCCCAAGGCGGGGTGCTCGCCAGAGCGCATGCCGAAGCGAAGCCCACCGTGCGGTAGGCCCGCGCTGCCCGCTGGGCGATGGCCCTTTGGGGCGCCCGGAGAGCGGTGACGTTCTCCCTCCTGTGGAGGGAGTCCGCCCAAATGGGCGCCCCATACAGGGCCATGCTCCGCAGTATGCCGGCGTATAACCGCCGGCAATGACTGCTCGGCCCTCCCATGTTCGGCATGAGCCATGAGAGGGCGTCCGCGGCTTTCAGCAGGCGCGTCGACAGCCCGCTAAAATGCGGGCCGAAGCGCAGCCTGCTGTCCAGCATGAGGCCCAGATACTTGATCTGGGCCTCAACCCCGACCCTTACCCCCTCCACATAGATGTGGGCGTCGGGTGGGAGGCGCTGCCGGGGGCCGTGAAAGAACACGGCCTCCGTTTTGTGCAGCGCCACCCTCAAGCCCAGGCGGCGGATCCTCCCCGCCACCAACGATCCGCCCGCCGAGGCCAAACTGGCCGCCTCCCTATAACTGCTCCCGCGGGAAGTGAGGAGAGTGTCATCTGCGTAGCAGATGACACTCGTGCCTCGCAGAAGAGTTCCCCGCAGGAGCCAGTCATAACCGACGTTCCACAGAAGAGGCCCTAGAACGGACCCCTGTGGAACGCCGGTTCCCACAGCGTATCTCCGGAGCTGGCCAGCCCCGTCTACGAGGAGGACAGCACGGTCCTCCAGGTAGCTGGCCAGGAGGCCCCTCAAGTAAAGGGGCACTCCGTGGAACCGCAGCGCCTCCAGGATGGTGGAGTGGGGGACGGAGTTGAAGGCGTTGGCAATGTCGAATGACACAGCCAACACTCCATCCCCCACTCCTACCGCCTCTGTCACCTGGCCCTTGAGACGGGCCAGGGCGTCCACTGTCGAACGCCCAGCTCGAAAACCGAACTGGGCGTCCGACAGGTCCGGTCCCACGCTCCGAATATGACACTTCAGGCGGCCGGCGATGATCCCCTCGAACATTTTACCGACCTCATCGAGCAGAACGATGGGCCGGTATGCCGAGGGGGAGTCCGCCGGCCGTCCCTCCTTGTGGAGGAGGCACAATTGGCCTTCCCGCCAAGGTTTCGGGAACCTCCCCGACGCGAAGCACGCGTCGAAGAGGTCCCGAAACCTTCCCTCCATCTCGGTGGCCGCGATGGCCACCACGCCAGTCGGGGCCAGGAGCCGTCTTTTTGGCGCGGAGACGGAGCGTCGCCGCGCCAAATTCCTCCTCTGAAACCGGAGGAGGAGGAGCTTCCTCCTCCGGTCCTTCCCTTGGCGGGCCCATCGCTGGTGGGGTGAAGTGCGGATCCCTGCGCGGAAACAGGGACCGCACCACCCCATCCAGGAGCGCTGGTTCCAGGGTCTCGGCAACCGGGGGACCAATGCGACGCAGTTTGTTCCGCGCCGCCTTATATGGTCTCCCGAATGGGTCGTTGTCGAGACCCTTCAGCAGCTCAGCCCTCGCCGCGTCCTTGGCGGCGCCGATGGCCGATTTGAAGGCCGCCCTCGCCCCCACGTAAGTGGAGTAGAGGCGGTCCTCTTCGGCCTCGTCCCGTCGGCGCCGCCGACGCGATCGGGTGTAGGCCCGCCGTGCCGCCACGCAGGTGGCCCGCAGCTCCGCCAACTCCTCCGACCACCAGTACACGGCGCGTCGGGGAGGTGGACGTCTTGACCGAGGCATGCTGGCGTTGCACACCTCGGTCAATGACCCCCTCAGTCGGGCCGCCGCCGCGTCCACGTCCAGGACGTCCACGCCGGGACCTGGCCAAAGCCAGTCCTGGACGAACGCGGCCTCCCGTGCCGCCTCCCGATCCAGGTGGGTCAGAGCCCACCTTGGAAACGGGGAACGGCCCGACGATGAGGGGGTGCTGCGGCGCCCCCGTGGATTCTGGGGGGAGATCTCGAATCGCACGTAGCGGTGATCCGAGATCGTCTCCCCCAGTTCCACCCTCCAATTTCGAATGCGGGCGGCCAGTGCGGGCGTGGCGAAGGTGAGGTCCACAATGGACCCGCCCTGCCGCCGCACGCACGTCCGGACGCTCCCCCTATTCAAGAGGGAGAGTCCAGACGTGGCCGCCCACAATTCGACTGCCCGTCCGCGAGCGTCGGTGGCCGGGTTTCCCCAGACCACCGACTTGGCATTCAGGTCTCCTAAAACGGAGACCTGTCGTGGCGCCGTCCTCCCGATGACCGCCGTCAGGACCCCGAGGAAATCCTCGAAGTCCTGGAGAGGGCGGTTTGGGGAGAAGTAGGCCCCCACAAGGGCCAACCCTCCCCACGCGGCGGCCACGTATCCCGGTCCCCTCTCTAAGAGCGAGAGGGGAGGGGAGTCCGAGGAAGACCGCGCCACGATTGCCACCGAGCCGTCGCTATCTCCCAGCCAACTGCTGGGAGTATAGTACGGCTCGGCCACCACTGCCACATCCACCAACCACTCGGCCATTGACTGCACCAGCAGGTCCTGGGCAGCCCGGCAGTGGTTGGTGTTTGCCTGCAAGATGCGATGGTCGATACCCATTATTCGACCATCGCATCACCCTCGGCCACCGCCGCTGATGGGACATCAGCGGGAGTGGTGGCAGCAGCGGCAGGACGGCTTATAGCCGCCTGCGGCTTGCCCTTCTTGGAGGGAGGACGGCATGACGTCCCCCCCATAACGTGGTCGGCGGGGCGGCCGCCGGAGGCACACGCCGCGCAATGCGGCTTGGCGGCCTCACACGCGGCCGCCATGTGCCCCTCCTTCCCGCAGCGGAAGCATGTGTCCGCCCTGTCCACAGTGGACGGACACAAGGCTCGGGTGTGGCCGATCCCGAAGCACTTGAAGCAGCGCATCGGCGCTGCCTCAAGCACCCGGATCACGGCCCGGCTGAAGCCTACGAATAGCCGCCCCTGGCCTTTAGCCTGGGCGGCCAACGCTGCGGCGACTGGGCACACCAGCCGGATAGTGCCCAGTCCACCGCGGCCGGGCCTAACGTCCCGAGCCTGCACCGCTGCGGGTTCGCAGCCTCCGGCCACTGCGATCGCCGCCACCACCTCCTCCTTGGTGACCGAGTCGTCGAGACCGGTCACCTCTATGGCCGCCGTCTTGGTCGGCCTGGCCACCTTTGCCACGTCGGCGAGGACCTCCCGCAACTTGGTCGCGAAGAGGTCCGCATTTTTGCCGCCGTCCTTCCCCGGGAACTCGAACAGTCGAGCTCCGGTTTGGGTCCGGCGGCAAGCGCCAATCCCCGATTCGGCGGGGTCCACGACTGTACGAGCCCGTCTCAGGACGGACTCGTACGTTACCCCCTTCTCCGCGGCCTCGGGCACGATGGTCACCGTGACCGCCGCGGTTTTGGGGGCAACCAACTTCGGCGCCTTTGTGGCCGCCGCTGCAGCTGCCGAGGCAGCCGCCGGGGCAGCCTTCGGGGCAGCCGTGGCCTGGGTCGCCTTCTTGCCCTTTCCCCCCTTCCTAACTACCTCTGACCACGACTGGTTGGCTGGGGTGGTGGAGGGGAGGAGGGCGTCTCCCTGCTGAACCTGGGGGGGTGCCGTGATGGCAACCGGCCCCGGTTTGGCGCCCGCACTCGTGCTGGGGGTAGGCTGAGCCCCCGGCGACTTCTTCCCCTTGCCTTTGCCCTTTGAGGGCTTCGGGGCAAGGGGAGCCACTGTCGGCGTCTTGTCCGCCGCTAAAGGCGGACGGAGGCGCTTCTCGGGCAGGAGCCGGTCCTCAATGCCCGCAAAGCAGGCCCGAGTGAACGCCCTCTCCTCCATGACCACCTTGCGGAACAATTCCTCAAGGTTGGAGGAGGAGGGGGCGGGTACCGCTGCCGACGGGGCTGCCGCCACCGGGGCCGCTGCCGACGGGGCCGCTGCCAACGGGGCCGCTGTCGACGGAGCCGCTGCCGACGGGGGCGGGGCCGTAGCCTCAGCCAGCTTCTTGTGAAGCTGGCTGACTTCCGCTTGCAAGCGATCCACCCTCGCCTGCAGCTGCCTGGTCTCTTCAGACGCAGTCCGCTGCGTCATCTCTAAGACGATGCCGTGCAAGCTTGTTGCACGGCATTTTAGCGCCTTCTGAAAGGTCCCCTTGAGGTTGGAGGACCTGGAGGCGACCTCAACGATCTCCTCCTTGTCCTCCTCCGCCAAGCGGACCAACTCGGCCACGGACAGGCCGTCAAAACTGAGGAGGGCCGAACCATAACCGGCCCTCGCCTTGGTTGCGCGTGCCTTCCTCTCCTTAGCGGCAACCGATTCCTCCAGTTCCAGCTCGGACTCGGCCCGTCTGGCCAAGCCGAGCTGGCGCTGGGCGACCGCCAGACCCACATCGTGGGTGCCGGCCTGAGAGGAAGTCGAAGGCGAAGCAGCCTTCGTCTTCGGCTTCCTCTTGGGCTTACTCTTGCCCGAATCCGAGGAACCCTCGGACCCGAGCTTCAAGTAAGCCCGCTTCAGGCTGCTCTCCGCAACCACCCCACACACCGACGAGTCCAGGACCACGGACTCAACCTCCGAGTCCGAGAACTCGTCTGCTACACTCATGCAGAGGCTAGCCGCGGATGGTGCGCGACTGGCCTCTGAGGCAGACAACTCGTCCGGTTGGCCCTGAGAAGGGCCTTTTGGTTGGCCCTGAGAAGGGCCGTTTGGTTGGCCCTGAGAAGGGCCTTTTTTGGCGAAACGCCCGGAGGCATTCCGCAATGGTTTCGGCATCGCGTCCACCAAACAACAACAATAAAAATAAAACCCTCAATAAAATCGAATAAAAACCGCAATAAAAAACAGAATAAAACCACAATAAAATCAGAATAAAACCCACTACGAATAAAAACCCACAATAAAATAAAATAAAATCCACAATGTACGCAATCGCCCTCAAGTAAAATAAAATCGCAAGATCACGTACGTCACAGCGCTTGTTAGCCACCGGTCTGCCACTCCGTTACGGTGGTCAGACACGGCGTTGCCCGGGGAACACTGCGAGGAAGTCAGCACTGTGGGGCGTCCCCCAACCTAACCTTATTTTTTTTTTTTTTTTTGTTTTTTTTTTTTTTTTTGTTCTCGCTGGGGAAAATGTCAATTACGCATCCCCACCCGTCGGGGGACGGGCAGGGTATGTGGGACTCCCCGGGAGAGAGCCTCCCGGTATACCCACTAAAAACCCCAGCGCAACTCCGGCATCGCCATAGTGGCGGGGGAGTGGGAAACTAGCTCAGCCTCAGCTACCTCTCCCCCGCCGGCGAAACCCGCCTAAGAAGGCGGGCCCTCATTTGCCCCTCTTAAAGAGGGGCCGTGGCTCCCGCGTGGTGAGCGGTGCAGGGCGGGCGCGGGCACCCCCGTGCCTCACGCCCGCCGCTCACCTCAGGGCGGGAGAAAGCGGGCGAAATCCCGCCTTCTCCTGCCCCTACGCCGCCTACGGAGCGCCGGAGCGAGGGGATCCTCCTCTCGCTCCCGCTCCGCGGCCTCCTTCTGCGACATCACGACCTCGCAGAAGGAGGCCATCGCCGCCCAGGCCCCCTCGCTCCCCACCATCGCTCTGACGACGGCGGGCAGCGAGAGGTCCCCTCCTACCGCCGCGACAAGATCGCGGCGCGGCACGGCCCACGACGGGCACACCGCGAGGGTGTGGTCCGCCGTGTCCTCCGCCGCGCCGCAACCGTGGCACGACGGCGTCTCCTCTCGTCCTATCCGGTGCAGGTACCTGCCGAAGCAGCCGTGACCGGAGAGTACCTGCACCAGACGGAAGGAGAGGAACCCGTGACGCCTGTCGAGCCAGTCCCTTAGGACTGGCCCGATGGCGTCGAGGGTGCGACGGCCGAACACCGCGGAGGCGAGGTCGCGCGTCCAATGTTGGACGATGGCGTCCCTCGCCTCCCGGCGGACGGCCTCCCTCAACTCCGGGGCCGGACGCTCGCCAAGCGCCCTGCGCCCCGCCGTCCACTCGTACACTCTGGCGAGCACCCAGGCCTCGAGCTCCCAAGGCGGGGTGCTCGCCAGAGCGCATGCCGAAGCGAAGCCTACCGTGCGGTAGGCCCGCGCTGCCCGCTGGGCGATGGCCCTTTGGGGCGCCCGTAGGGCGGTGAGGTTCTCCCTCCTATTGAGGGAGTCCGCCCAAATGGGGGCCCCGTAAAGGGCCATGCTCCGCAGAATGCCGGCGTACAGACGCCGGCACCGCGTGCTCGGCCCTCCCATGTTCGGCATGAGCCATGAGAGGGCGTCCGCAGCCTTCAGCAGGCGCGTCGACAGCCCGCTGAAATGCGGGCCGAAGCGCAGCCTGCTGTCCACAATGAGGCCCAGATACTTGATCTGGGCCTCAACCCCGACCCTCACCCCCTCCACGAAGATGTGGGCGTCTGGTGGGGGGCGCTGCCGGGGGCCGTGAAAAAACACGGCCTCCGTTTTGTGCAGCGCCACCCTCAAGCCCAGGCGGCGGATCCTCCCCGCCACCAAGGATCCGCCCGCCGAGGCCAAACTGGCCGCCTCCCTATAACTGCTCCCGCGGGAAGTGAGGAGAGTGTCATCCGCGTAGCAGATGACACTCGTGCCTCGCAGAAGAGTTCCCCGCAGGAGCCAGTCATAACCGACGTTCCACAGAAGAGGCCCTAGAACGGACCCCTGTGGAACGCCGGTTCCCACAGTGTATCTCCGGAGCTGGCCAGCCCCGTCTACGAGGAGGACAGCACGGTCCTCCAGGTAGCTGGCCAGGAGGCCCCGCAAGTACAGGGGCACTCCGTGGAACCGCAGCGCCTCCAGGATGGTGGAGTGGGGGATGGAGTTGAAGGCGTTGGCAATGTCGAATGACACAGCCAACACTCCATCCCCCACTCCTACCGCCTCTGTCACCTGGCCCTTGAGACGGGCCAGGGCGTCCACTGTCGAACGGCCAGCTCGAAAACCGAACTGGGCGTCCGACAGGTCCGGTCCCACGCTCCGAAGATGACACTTCAGGCGGCCGGCGATGATCCCCTCGAACATTTTACCGACCTCATCGAGCAGAACGATGGGCCGGTATGCCGAGGGGGAGTCCGCCGGCCGTCCCTCCTTGTGGAGGAGGCACAATTGGCCTTCCCGCCAAGGTTTCGGGAACCTCCCCGAAGCGAAGCACGCGTCGAAGAGGTCCCGAAACCTTCCCTCCATCTCCGTGGCCGCGATGGCCACCACCCTGGCGGGAACGCCGTCGGGGCCAGGAGCCGTCTTTTTGGCGCGGAGACGGAGCGTCGCCGTGCCAAATTCCTCCTCTGAAACCGGAGGAGGAGGAGCTTCCTCCTCCGGTCCTTCCCTTGGCGGGCCCATCGCTGGTGGGGTGAAGTGCGGATCCCTGCGCGGAAACAGGGACCGCACCACCCCATCCAGGAGCGCTGGTTCGAGGGTCTCGGCAACCGGGGGACCAATGCGACGCAGTTTGTTCCGCGCCGCCTTATATGGTCTCCCGAATGGGTCGTTGTCGAGACCCTCCAGCAGCTCAGCCCTCGCCGCGTCCTTGGCGGCGCCGATGGCCGACTTGAAGGCCGCCCTCGCCCCCACGTAAGTGGAGTAGAGGCGGTCCTCTTCGGCCTCGTCCCGTCGGCGCCGCCGACGCGATCGGGTGTAGGCCCGCCGTGCCGCCACGCAGGTGGCCCGCAGCCCCGCCAACTCCTCCGACCACCAGTACACGGCGCGTCGGGCAGGTGGGCGTCTCGACCGAGGCATGCTGGCGTTGCACACCTCGGTCAATGACCCCCTCAGTCGGGCCGCCGCCGCGTCCACGTCCAGGACGTCCACGCCGGGACCTGGCCAAAGCCAGTCCTGGACGAACGCGGCCTCCCGTGCCGCCTCCCGGTCAAGGTGGGTCAGAGCCCACCTTGGAAACGGGGAACGGCCCGACGATGAGGGGGTGCTGCGGCGCCCCCGTGGATTCTGGGGGGAGATCTCGAATCGCACGTAGCGATGATCCGAGATCGTCTCCCCCAGTTCCACCCTCCAATTTCGAATGCGGGCGGCCAGTGCGGGCGCGGCAAAGGTGAGGTCCACTATGGACCCGCCCTGCCGCCGCACGCACGTCTGGACGCTCCCCCTATTCAAGAGGGAGAGACCAGACGAGGCCGCCCACAATTCCACCGCCCGCCCGCGGGCGTCGGTGGCCGGGTTTCCCCAGACCACCGACTTGGCATTCAGGTCTCCCATCACGGAGACCTGTCGTGGCGCCGTCCTCCCGATGACCGCCGTCAGGACCCCGAGGAAATCCTCGAAGTCCTGGAGAGGGCGGTTTGGGGAGAAGTAGACCCCCACAAGGGCCAACCCTCCCCACGCGGCGGCCACGTATCCCGGTCCCCTCTCTAAGAGCGAGAGGGGAGGGGAGTCCGAGGAAGACCGCGCCACGATTGCCACCGAGCCGTCACTATCTCCCAGCCAATTGCTGGGAGTATAGTACGGCTCGGCCACCACTGCCACATCCACCAACCACTCGGCCATTGACTGCACCAGCAGGTCCTGGGCAGCCCGGCAGTGGTTGGTGTTTGCCTGCAAGATGCGATGGTCGGTACCCATTATTCGACCATCGCATCACCCTCGGCCACCGCCGCTGATGGGACATCAGCGGGAGTGGTGGCAGCAGCGGCAGGACGGCTTATAGCCGCCTGCGGCTTGCCCTTCTTGGAGGGAGGACGGCATGACGTCCCCCCCATGACGTGGTCGGCGGGGCGACCACTATCGGCACATGCCGCGCAATGCAGCTTGGCGGCCTCGCACGAGGCCGCCTTATGCCCTTGTTGCCCGCAGCGGAAGCAGGTGTCCGCCCTATCCACGGAGGACGGACACGTGGCTCGGGTGTGGCCAATCCCCAGGCACTTGAAGCAGCGCATCGGCGCTGCCTCAAGCACCCGGATCACGGCCCGGCTAAAGCCCACTATTAGCCGCCCCTGGCATTTAGCCTGGGCGGCCAACACTGCGGCGACTGGGCACACCAGCCGGATAGTGCCCAGTCCACCGCGGCCGGGCCTAATGTCCCGAGCCTGGACCGCTGCGGGGTCGCAGCCTCCTGCCGAGGCGATGGCGGCCACCACCTCCTCCTTGGTGACCGAGTCATCAAGACCGGTCACCTCAATGGCCGTGGATTTCACCGGCCTGGCCACCTTCGCCACATCGGCAAGGGCCTCCCGCACCTTGCTGGCGAACAAATCGGCATTTCTGCCGCCGTCCTTCCCCGGAAACTCGAATAATCGAGCTCCGGTTTGGGTCCGACGGCAGGCACCGATTCCCAGCTGGGCGGGGTCTGCGACGGTACGAGCCCGTCTTAAGACGGACTCGTACGTTACCCCCTTTTCCGCGGCCTCGGGCACGATGGTCACCGTGACCGCCGCGGTTTTGGGGGCAACCAACTTCGGCGCCTTTGTGGCCGCCACTGCAGCTGCCGGGGCAGCTGCCGGGGCAGCCGCCGGGGCAGCCGGGGCCTGGGACGCCTTTTTGCCCTTTCCCTTTCCCTTCCTAACCACCTCTGACCACGACTGGTTGGCTGGGGTGGTGGAAGGGAGGAGGGCGTCTACTTCCTGAACCTGCGGGGCGGGTGCCGCGATGGCAGCCGGCCTCGGTTTAGCGCCCGCACTCGTACCGGGGGGAGACGGAGCCCCCGGCGACTTCTTCCCCTTACCTTTGCCCTTTGAGGGCTTCGGGGCAAGGGGAGCCACTGTCGGCGTCTTGTCCGCCGCCAAAGGCGGACGGAGGCGCTTCTCGGGCAGGAGACGGTCCTCTATGCCCGCAAAGCAGGCCCGAGTGAACGCCCTCTCCTCCATGACCACCTTGCGGAACAATTCCTCAAGGTTGGAGGAGGAGGGGGCGGGTACCGCTGCCGACGGGGCCGCTGCCGACGGGGCCGCTGCCGACGGGGGCGGGGCCGTAGCCTCAGCCAGCTTCTTGTGAAGCTGGCTGACCTCCGCTTGCAGGCGATCCACCCTCGCCTGCAGCTGCCTCGTCTCTTCTGACGCAGATCGCTGCGTCAGCTCCAGGACTATGCCGTGCAAACTTGTTGCACGGCATCTCAGGGCCTTCTGCAAAGTGCCCTTCAGGTTTGAGGACTTGGAGGCGACCAGGACGATCTCCTCCTTGTCCTCTTCAGCCAGTCGGGCCAGCTCCGCTACGGAGAGGCCGTCAAAGGAGACTAGGGCTGAACCGTAGCCTGCCCTTGACTTGGCTGCGCGCGCCTGCCCCTCTTTCACGGCAGCCCTCTCTTCCAGATCCTGCTCGAGCTCGGCCCGTCTGGCCAAGCCAAGCTGACGCTGGGCGTCCGCCAGACCCACGTCGTGGGTGCCGGCCTGAGACGAAGTCGAAGGCGAAGCAGAAGACTGCTTCGCCTTCGACTTCCTCTTGGGCTTACTCTTGCCCGAATCCGAGGAACCCTCGGACCCGAGCTTCAAGTAAGCCCGCTTCAGGCTGCTCTCCGCAACCACCCCACACACCGACGAGTCCAGGACCACGGACTCAACATCCGAGTCCGAGAACTCGTCTGCTACACTCATGCAGAGGCTAGCCGCGGATGGTGCGCGACTGGCCTCTGAGGCAGACAACTCGTCCGGGTGGCCCTGAGAAGGGCCGTTTGGTTGGCCCTGAGAAGGGCCTTTTTTGACGAAACGCCCGGAGGCATTCCGCAATGGTTTCGGCATCGCGTCCACCAACAACCACAATTAAAAAATAAAACCCACAATAAAAACTCGAATAAAACCTCAATAAAAACAGAATAAAACCTCAATAAAATCAGAATAAAACCCACTACCAATAAAAACCCACAATAAAATAAAATCCACAACGTCCGCAATCGCCCTCAAGAAAGATAAAAATTCGCAGATCGCGTAGGTCACAGTGCCTGTTAGCCACCGGTCTGCCACTCCGTTACGGTGGTCAGACACGGCGTTGCCCGGGGTACACTGCGAGGAAGTCAGCACTGTGGGGCGTACCCCACCCCAACCTAACCTAACCTAACCTTTTTTTTTTTTTTTTTTTGACGCTGTGGAAATGACATTTACGCACCATACCCCGAAGGGCGTGTGTGGGACTCGCCCAGCCGAAGCCGGGAATACCCACTAAAACCGAACAGCGGCACACCGACATCGCCTTAGTGGCGGGGTCATGGGAAATAGCATGCCTGCCTACCAATCCCCCGCCAGCGATTCCCGCCCGAAGGCAGGCCCACAGTGGGTCCTCCATAGGGAGGAACCCGGCTGGGTACGTCTTCGTGTGCAAGAAGACGCAGCAGCCAAGGGTTTTTTAGCGAGGTGTCCTTCCTCTTAGCCCCACTCGTTTGCCCGAAGGCAAACGGGGCCCCCAGCTCCTCTCAATGAGGAGACCGGGTTGCCCGACGGTGACCCGGACTTCGGATCACGTCAGCCACCTGGAGTGGTGGCCGACCCGCCGCGCGTGACCGCCGAAGCGGTCCCCACTTCTGGTTTTGGTCCGCGCCGGTAAACCGGTAACCCCCATATCTGGGGGCCGTTCCCCTATCCGCCACCTGGGGACGCGTCCGATGGCAGGCCAGAAACTGCGCACGGAAACCTAACCTAACCTTTTTTTTTTTTTTTTTATTTTTTTTTTTTTTTTTTTTTTTTGTTCTCGCTGGGGAAAATGTCAATTACGCATCCCCACCCGTCGGGGGACGGGCAGGGTATGTGGGACTCCCCGGGAGAGAGCCTCCCGGTATACCCACTAAAAACCCCAGCGCAACTCCGGCATCGCCATAGTGGCGGGGGAGTGGGAAACTAGCACAGCCTAAGCTACCTCTCCCCCGCCGGCGAAACCCGCCTAGAAAGGCGGGCCCTCATTTGCCCCTCTTAAAGAGGGGCCGTGGCTCCCGCGTGGTGAGCGGTGCAAGGCGGGCGCGGGCACCCCCGTGCCTCACGCCCGCCGCTCACCTCAGGGCGGGAGAAAGCGGGCGAAATCCCGCCTTCTCCTGCCCCTACGCCGCCTGCGGAGCGCCGGAGCGAGGGGATCCTCCTCCCGCTCGCGCTCCGCGGCCTCCTTCTGCGACATCACGACCTCGCAGAAGGAGGCCATCGCCGCCCAGGCCCCCTCGCTCCCCACCATCGCTCTGACGACGGCGGGCAGCGAGAGGTCCCCTCCTACCGCCGCGACAAGATCGCGGCGCGGCACGGCCCACGACGGGCACACCGCGAGGGTGTGGTCCGCCGTGTCCTCCGCCGCGCCGCAACCGTGGCACGACGGCGTCTCCTCTCGTCCTATCCGGTGCAGGTACCTGCCGAAGCAGCCGTGACCGGAGAGTACCTGCACCAGACGGAAGGAGAGGAACCCGTGACGCCTGTCGAGCCAGTCCCTCAGGACTGGCCCGATGGCGTCGAGGGTGCGACGGCCGAACACCGCGGAGGCGAGGTCGCGCGTCCAATGTTGGACGATGGCGTCCCTCGCCTCCCGGCGGACGGCCTCCCTCAACTCCGGGGCCGGACGCTCGCCCAGCGCCCTGCGCCCCGCCGTCCACTCGTACACTCTGGCGAGCACCCAGGCCTCGAGCTCCCAAGGCGGGGTGCCCGCCAGAGCGCATGCCGAAGCGAAACCTACCGTGCGGTAGGCCCGCGCTACCCGCTGGGCGATGGCCCTTTGGGGCGCCCGAAGGGCGGTGAGGTTCTCCCTCCTGTGGAGGGAGTCCGCCCAAATTGGGGCCCCGTAAAGGGCCATGCTCCTCAGTATGCCGGCGTATAACCGCCGGCAACGACTGCTCGGCCCTCCCATGTTCGGCATGAGCCATGAGAGGGCGTCCGCGGCTTTCAGCAGGCGCGTCGACAGCCCGCTAAAATGCGGGCCGAAGCGCAGCCTGCTGTCCAGCATTAGGCCCAGATATTTCATCTGGGCCTCGACCCCGATGCTGACGCCCTCCACAAAAATGTGGGCGTCAGGTGGGGGGCGCTGCCGGGGGCCGTGAAAGAACACGGCCTCCGTTTTGTGCAGCGCCACCCAACCTAACTTTTTTTTTTTTTTTTTTTTTTTTTTTTTTTTTTTTTTTTTTTTTTTTTTTTTTTTTTTTTTGTTATCGCTGGGGAAAATGACAATTACGCATCCCCTCCCGTCGGGGGACGGGAAGGGTATGTGGGACTCCCCGGGAGAGAGCCTCCCGGTATACCCACTAAAAACCCCAGCGCAACTCCGGCATCGCCATAGTGGCGGGGGAGTGGGAAACTAGCACAGCCTCAGCTACCTCTCCCCCGCCGGCGAAACCCGCCTAAGAAGGCGGGCCCTCATTTGCCCCTCTTAAAGAGGGGCCGTGGCTCCCGCGTGGTGAGCGGTGCATGGCGGGCGCGGGCACCCCCGTGCCTCACGCCCGCCGCTCACCTCAGGGCGGGAGAAAGCGGGCGAAATCCCGCCTTCTCCTGCCCCTACGCCGCCTACGGAGCGCCGGAGCGAGGGGATCCTCCTCTCGCTCCCGCTCCGCGGCCTCCTTCTGCGACATCACGACCTCGCAGAAGGAGGCCATCGCCGCCCAGGCCCCCTCGCTCCCCACCATCGCTCTGACGATGGCGGGCAGCGAGAGGTCCCCTCCTACCGCCGCGACAAGATCGCGGCGCGGCACGGCCCACGACGGGCACACCGCGAGGTTGTGGTCCGCCGTGTCCTCCGCCGCGCCGCAACCGTGGCACGACGGCGTCTCCTCTCGTCCTATCCGGTGCAGGTACCTGCCGAAGCAGCCGTGACCGGAGAGTACCTGCACCAGGCGGAAGGAGAGGAAACCGTGACGCCTGTCGAGCCAGTCCTTGAGGACCGGCCCGATGGCGTCGAGGGTGCGACGGCCGAACACCGCGGAGGCGAGGTCGCGCGTCCAGTGCTGGACGATGGCGTCCCTCGCCTCCCGGCGGACGGCCTCCCTCAACTCCGGGGCCGGACGCTCGCCCAGCGCCCTGCGCCCCGCCGTCCACTCGTACACTCTGGCGAGCACCCAGGCCTCGAGCTCCCAAGGCGGGGTGCTCGCCAGAGCGCATGCCGAAGCGAAGCCTACCGTACGGTAGGCCCGCGCTGCCCGCTGGGCGATGGCCCTTTGGGGAGCCCGAAGGGCGGATAGGTTCTCCCTCCTGTGGAGGGAGTCCGCCCAAATTGGAGCCCCATAAAGGGCCATGCTCCGCAGTATGCCGGCGTATAAACGCCGGCACCGCGTGCTGGGCCCTCCCATGTTCGGCATGAGCCATGAGAGGGCGTTCGCAGCCTTCAGCAGGCGCGTCGACAGCCCGCTGAAATGCGGGCCGAAGCGCAGCCTGCTGTCCACAATGAGGCCCAGATACTTCATCTGGGCCTCACCCAACCTTTTTTTTTTTTTTTTTTTTTTTTTTTTTTTTTTTCAATTACGCATCCCCACCCGTCGGGGGACGGGCAGGGTATGTGGGACTCCCCGGGAGAGAGCCTCCCGGTATACCCACTAAAAACCCCAGCGCAACTCCGGCATCGCCATAGTGGCGGGGGAGTGGGAAACTAGCTCAGCCTCAGCTACCTCTCCCACGCCGGCGAAACCCGCCTAAGAAGGCGGGCCCTCATTTGCCCCTCTTAAAGAGGGGCCGTGGCTCCCGCGTGGTGAGCGGTGCAGGGCGGGCGCGGGCACCCCCGTGCCTCACGTCCGCCGCTCACCTCAGGGCGGGAGAAAGCGGGCGAAATCCCGCCTTCTCCTGCCCCTACGCCGCCTACGGAGCGCCGGAGCGAGGGGATCCTCCTCTCGCTCCCGCTCCGCGGCCTCCTTCTGCGACATCACGACCTCGCAGAAGGAGGCCATCGCCGCCCAGGCCCCCTCGCTCCCCACCATCGCTCTGACGACGGCGGGCAGCGAGAGGTCCCCTCCTACCGCCGCGACAAGATCGCGGCGCGGCACGGCCCACGACGGGCACACCGCGAGGGTGTGGTCCGCCGTGTCCTCCGCCGCGCCGCAACCGTGGCACGACGGCGTCTCCTCTCGTCCTATCCGGTGCAGGTACCTGCCGAAGCAGCCGTGACCGGAGAGTACCTGCACCAGACGGAAGGAGAGGAACCCGTGACGCCTGTCGAGCCAGTCCCTTAGGACTGGCCCGATGGCGTCGAGGGTGCGACGGCCGAACACCGCGGAGGCGAGGTCGCGCGTCCAATGTTGGACGATGGCGTCCCTCGCCTCCCGGCGGACGGCCTCCCTCAACTCCGGGGCCGGACGCTCGCCAAGCGCCCTGCGCCCCGCCGTCCACTCGTACACTCTGGCGAGCACCCAGGCCTCGAGCTCCCAAGGCGGGGTGCTCGCCAGAGCGCATGCCGAAGCGAAGCCTACCGTGCGGTAGGCCCGCGCTGCCCGCTGGGCGATGGCCCTTTGGGGCGCCCGTAGGGCGGTGAGGTTCTCCCTCCTATTGAGGGAGTCCGCCCAAATGGGGGCCCCGTAAAGGGCCATGCTCCGCAGAATGCCGGCATACAGACGCCGGCACCGCGTGCTCGGCCCTCCCATGTTCGGCATGAGCCATGAGAGGGCGTCCGCAGCCTTCAGCAGGCGCGTCGACAGCCCGCTGAAATGCGGGCCGAAGCGCAGCCTGCTGTCAAGCATGAGGCCCAGATACTTTATCTGGGCCTCGACCCGGATCCTGACGCCCTCCACAAAAATGTGGGCGTCAGGTGGGGGGCGCTGCCGGGGGCCGTGAAAGAACACGGCCTCCGTTTTGTGCAGCGCCACCCTCAAGCCCAGGCGGCGGATCCTCCCCGCCACTAAGGATCCGCCCGCCGACGCCAAACTGGCCGCCTCCCGGAAGGTGCTCCCGCGGGAAGTGAGGAGAGTGTCATCCGCGTAGCAGATGACACTCGTGCCTCGTAGGAGAGTTCCCCGCAGGAGCCAGTCATAACCGACGTTCCACAGAAGAGGCCCTAGAACGGACCCCTGTGGAACGCCGGTTTCCACGCCATACCGCCGGACCTGGCCAGCCCCGTCCACGAGGAGGACGGCACGGTCCTCCAGGTAGCTGGCCAGGAGGCCCCGCAAATAGAGGGGCACACCGTGGAACCGGAGCGCCTCCAGGATGGTGGAGTGGGGGATGGAGTTGAAGGCGTTGGCAATGTCGAATGACACAGCCAACACCCCATCCCCCACTCCTACCGCCTCTGTCACCTGGCCCTTGAGAAGGGCCAGGGCGTCCACTGTCGAACGCCCAGCTCGAAAACCGAACTGGGCGTCCGACAGGTCCGGTCCCACGTTCCGCAGATGGCGCTTCAGGCGGGCGGCGATAATCCCCTCGAACATCTTACCGGCCTCGTCAAGCAAGACGATGGGCCGGTAAGCCGAGGGGGAGTCCGCCGGCCGCCCTTCCTTCCGGAGGAGGCACAGTTGGCCTTCCCGCCAAGGTTTCGGGAACCTCCCCGACGCGAAGCACGCGTCGAAGAGGTCCCGAAACCTTCCCTCCATCTCGGTGACCGCGATGGCCACCACCCTGGCGGGAACGCCGTCGGGGCCAGGAGCCGTCTTTTTGGCGCGGAGACGGAGCGTCGCCGCGCCAAATTCCTCCTCTGAAACCGGAGGAGGAGGAGCTTCCTCCTCCGGTAGAGCCGCTGCTCTTGGCGGGCCCATCGCTGGTGGGGTGAAGTGCGGATCCCTGCGCGGAAACAGGGACCGCACCACCCCATCCAGGAGCGCTGGTTCCAGGGTCTCGGCAACCGGGGGACCAATGCGACGCAGTTTGTTCCGCGCCGCCTTATATGGTCTCCCGAATGGGTCGTTGTCGAGACCCTCCAGCAGCTCAGCCCTCGCCGCGTCCTTGGCGGCGCCGATGGCCGACTTGAAGGCCGCCCTCGCCCCCACGTATGTGGAGTAGAGGCGGTCCTCTTCGGCCTCGTCCCGTCGGCGCCGCCGACGCGAGCGGGTGTAGGCCCGCCGTGCCGCCACGCAGGTGGCCCGCAGCTCCGCCAACTCCTCCGACCACCAGTACACGGCGCGTCGGGGAGGTGGACGTCTCGACCGAGGCATGCTGGCGTTGCACACCTCGGTCAATGACCCCCTCAGTCGGGCCGCCGCCGCGTCCACGTCCAGGACGTCCCCGCCGGGACCTGGCCAAAGCCAGTCCTGGACGGACGCGGCCTCCCGTGCCGCCTCCCGATCCAGGTGGGTCAGAGCCCACCTTGGAAACGGGGAACGGCCCGACGATGAGGGGGTGCTGCGGCGCCCCCGTGGATCCTGGGGGGAGATCTCGAATCGCACGTAGCGGTGATCCGAGATCGTCTCCCCCAGTTCCACCCTCCAATTTCGAATGCGGGCGGCCAGTGCGGGCGTGGCAAAGGTGAGGTCCACAATGGACCCGCCCTGCCGCCGCACGCACGTCTGGACGCTCCCCCTATTCAAGAGGGAGAGACCAGACGTGGCCGCCCACAATTCCACCGCCCGCCCGCGGGCGTCGGTGGCCGGGTTTCCCCAGACCACCGACTTGGCATTCAGGTCTCCCATCACGGAGACCTGTCGTGGCGCCGTCCTCCCGATGACCGCCGTCAGGACCCCGAGGAAATCCTCGAAGTCCTGGAGAGGGCGGTTTGGGGAGAAGTAGACCCCCACAAGGGCCAACCCTCCCCACGCGGCGGCCACATATCCCGGTCCCCTCTCTAAGAGCGAGAGGGGAGGGGAGTCTGAGGAAGACCGCGCCACGATTGCCACCGAGCCGTCACTATCTCCCAGCCAATTGCTGGGAGTATAGTACGGCTCGGCCACCACTGCCACATCCACCAACCACTCGGCCATTGACTGCACCAGCAGGTCCTGGGCAGCCCGGCAGTGGTTGGTGTTTGCCTGCAAGATGCGATGGTCGATACCCATTATTCGACCATCGCATCACCCTCGGCCACCGCCGCTGATGGGACATCAGCGGGAGTGGTGGCAGCAGCGGCAGGACGGCTTATAGCCGCCTGCGGCTTGCCCTTCTTCGTAGGAGGTCGGCATGCGCTCCCCCCCATTATGTGGTCTGCGGGGCGACCACTATCCGCGCATGCCGCGCAATGCGGCTTGGCGGCCTCGCACGAGGCCGCCTTATGCCCCTGTTGCCCGCAGCGGAAGCATGTGTCCGCCCTATCCACGGAGGACGGACACATGGCTCGGGTGTGGCCAATCCCCAGGCACTTGAAGCAGCGCATCGGCGCTGCCTCAAGTACCCGGATCACGGCCCGGCTAAAGCCCACTAGTAGCCGCCCCTGGCATTTAGCCTGGGCGGCCAACACTGCGGCGACTGGGCACACCAGCCGGATAGTGCCCAGTCCACCGCGGCCGGGCCTAATTGCCCGAGCCTGCACCGCTGCGGGGTCGCAGCCTCCTGCCGAGGCGATAGCGGCCACCACCTCCTCCTTGGTGACCGAGTCATCAAGACCGGTCACCTCAATGGAGGCGGTTTTGGTTGGCCTGGCCACCTTCGCCACATCGGCAAGGGCCTCCCGCACCTTGCTGGCGAACAAATCGGCATTTCTGCCGCCGTCCTTCCCCGGAAACTCGAATAACCGAGCTCCGGTTTGGGTCCGACGGCAGGCACCGATTCCCAGCTGGGCGGGGTCTGCGACGGTACGAGCCCGTCTTAACACGGACTCGTACGTTACCCCCTTCTCCGCGGCCTCGGGCACGATGGTCACCGTGACCGCCGCGGATTTGGGGGCAACCAACTTCGGCGCCTTTGGGGCCGCCGCTGCAGTTGCCGGGGCAGCGGCCGGGGCAGCCGCTGAGGCAGCCGGGGCCTGGGACGCCTTCTTGCCCTTTCCCTTTCCCTTCCTTACCACCTCTGACCACGACTGGTTGGCTGGGGTGGTGGAAGGGAGGAGGGCGTCTCCCTCCTGCACCTGGGGGGGTGCCACGTTGGCAACCGGCCCCGGTTTGGCGCCCGCACTCGTACTGGGGGTAGGCTGAGCCCCCGGCGACTTCTTCCCCTTGCCTTTGCCCTTTGAGGGCTTCGGGGCAAGGGGAGCCGCTGTTGGCGCCTTGTCGGCCGCTAGCGGCGGACGGAGCCGCTTCTCCGGCAGCAGGCGGTCCTCTATGCCTGCGAAGCAGGCACGAGTGAACGCCCTCTCCTCCATGACCACCTTGCGGAACAATTCCTCAAGGTGGGAGGAGGAGGGGGCGGGAACCGCCGCTGCCGACGGGGCCGCCGCCGACGCGGCCGCTGCCGACGGGGCCGCTGCCAACGGGGCCGCTGTCGACGGACCCGCTGCCGACGGGGGCGGGGCCGTAGCCTCAGCCAGCTTCTTGTGAAGCTGGCTGACTTCCGCTTGCAAGCGATCCACCCTCGCCTGCAGCTGCCTGGTCTCTTCAGACGCAGTCCGCTGCGTCATCTCTAAGACGACAACAAGCTTGCACGGCATTTTAGCGCCTTCTGAAAGGTCCCCTTGAGGTTGGAGGACCTGGAGGCGACCTCGACGATCTCCTCCTTGTCCTCCTCCGCCAAGCGGACCAACTCGGCCACGGACAGGCCGTCAAAACTGAGGAGGGCCGAACCATAGCCGGCCCTTGCCTTGGTTGCGCGCGCCTTCCTCTCCTTAGCGGCAACCAATTCCTCCAGTTCCAGCTCGGACTCGGCCCGTCTGGCCAAGCCGAGCTGGCGCTGGGCGACCGCCAGACCCACATCGTGGGTGCCGGCCTGAGAGGAAGTCGAAGGCGAAGCAGCCTTCGTCTTCGACTTCCTCTTGGGCTTACTCTTACCCGAGTCCGAGGAACCCTCGGACCTGAGCTTCAAATAAGCCCTCTTCAGGCTGCTCTCCGCAGCCACCCCACAAACGGACGAGTCTAAGACTACGGATTCTACATCCGAGTCTGAGAGCTCGTCCGCTCCACTCATGCAGAGGCTAGCCGCGGATGGCGCGCGACTGGCCTCTGAAGCCGACAATACGTCGGGGTGGCCCTGAGAAGGGCCTTTTGGTTGGCCCTGAGAAGGGCCTTTTGGTTGGCCCTGAGAAGGGCCTTTGGGTTGGCCCTGAGAAGGGCCTTTTGGGATGAAACGCCCGGAAGCGTTCCTCAAAGGCTTCGACATATTATCGACAACCACAAAACCACAATAAGAATAAAAACGACAATAAAATACAATAAAAACCACAATCGAATAAAACCCTCAATAAAATAAAAACCTCAATAAAATAGTCCACTACGTACGCAATCGCCCTCAAAATAAAATAAAATCGCAAGATCGCGTAGAGCACAGTGCTTGTTAGCCACCGGTCTGCCACTCCGTTACGGTGGTCAGACACGGCGTTGCCCGGGGTACACTGCGAGGAAGTCAGCACTGTGGGGCGTACCCCGGCCTCACCCAACCTTTTTTTTTTTTTTTTTTTTTTTTTTTTTTTTTTTTTTTTTTTTTTTTTTTTGACGCTGTGGGAATGCATTTACGCACCATACCCCGAAGGGCGTGTGTGGGACTCGCCCAGCTCTGTAGCCAGGAATACCCACTAAACCCAACAGCGGCACACCGACATCGCCTTAGTGGCGGGGTCATGGGATATAGCAAGCCTGCCGTCCACAACCCCGCCGGCGATTCCTGCCCGAAGGCAGGCCCACAGTGGGCCCTCCATAGGGAGGGGCCCGGCTGGTCACGTCTCCGTGTGCGAGAAGACGCAGCAGCCACGGGTTTTTTAGCGAGGTGTCCTTCCTCTTAGCCCCACTCGTTTGCCCGGAAGCAAACGGGGCCCCCAGCTCCTCTCAGTGAGGAGGCCGGGTTGCCCGACGGTGACCCGGAGTTCGGGTCACGTCAGCCACCTGGAGTGGTGGCCGACCCGCCGCGCGTGACCGCCGAAGCGGTCCCCACTTCTGGTTTTGGTCCGCGCCGGTAAACCGGTAACCCCCATATCTGGGGGCCGTTCCCCTATCCGCCACCTGGGGACGCGTCCGATGGCAGGTCCAGAAACTGCACACGGAGGCCTCACCCAACCTTTTTTTTTTTTTTTTTTTTGATGTCGCTGGGGAAAATGACAATTACGCATCCCCACCCGTCGGGGGACGGGCAGGGTATGTGGGACTCCCCGGGAGAGAGCCTCCCGGTATACCCACTAAAAACCCCAGCGGCGCTCCGGCATCGCCATAGTGGCGGGGGAGTGGGAAACTAGCATAGCCTCGCTACCTCTCCCCCGCCGGCGAAACCCGCCTACTAAGGCGGGCCCTCATTTGCCCCTCTTAAGGAGGGGCCGTGGCTCCCGCGTGGTGAGCGGTGCAAGGCGGGCGCGGGCACCCCCGTGCCTCACGCCCGCCGCTCACCTCAGGGCGGGAGAAAGCGGGCGAAATCCCGCCTTCTCCTGCCCCTACGCCGCCTGCGGAGCGCCGGAGCGAGGGGATCCTCCTCCCGCTCGCGCTCCGCGGCCTCCTTCTGCGACATCACGACCTCGCAGAAGGAGGCCATCGCCGCCCAGGCCCCCTCGCTCCCCACCATCGCTCTGACGACGGCGGGCAGCGAGAGGTCCCCTCCTACCGCCGCGACAAGATCGCGGCGCGGCACGGCCCACGACGGGCACACCGCGAGGGTGTGGTCCGCCGTGTCCTCCGCCGCGCCGCAACCATGGCACGACGGCGTTTCCTCTCGTCCTATCCGGTGCAGGTACCTGCCGAAGCAGCCGTGACCGGAGAGTACCTGCACCAGGCCTCACCCAACCTAACCTTTTTTTTTTTTTTTTTTTTTGATGTCGCTGGGGAAAATGACAATTACGCATCCCCACCCGTCGGGGGACGGGCAGGGTATGTGGGACTCCCCGGGAGAGAGCCTCCCGGTATACCCACTAAAAACCCCAGCGGCGCTCCGGCATCGCCATAGTGGCGGGGGAGTGGGAAACTAGCATAGCCTCGCTACCTCTCCCCCGCCGGCGAAACCCGCCTACTAAGGCGGGCCCTCATTTGCCCCTCTTAAGGAGGGGCCGTGGCTCCCGCGTGGTGAGCGGTGCAAGGCGGGCGCGGGCACCCCCGTGCCTCACGCCCGCCGCTCACCTCAGGGCGGGAGAAAGCGGGCGAAATCCCGCCTTCTCCTGCCCCTACGCCGCCTGCGGAGCGCCGGAGCGAGGGGATCCTCCTCCCGCTCGCGCTCCGCGGCCTCCTTCTGCGACATCACGACCTCGCAGAAGGAGGCCATCGCCGCCCAGGCCCCCTCGCTCCCCACCATCGCTCTGACGACGGCGGGCAGCGAGAGGTCCCCTCCTACCGCCGCGACAAGATCGCGGCGCGGCACGGCCCACGACGGGCACACCGCGAGGGTGTGGTCCGCCGTGTCCTCCGCCGCGCCGCAACCGTGGCACGACGGCGTTTCCTCTCGTCCTATCCGGTGCAGGTACCTGCCGAAGCAGCCGTGACCGGAGAGTACCTGCACCAGACGGAAGGAGAGGAACCCGTGACGCCTGTCGAGCCAGTCCTTCAGGACTGGCCCGATGGCGTCGAGGGTGCGACGGCCGAACACCGCGGAGGCGAGGTCGCGCGTCCAATGTTGGACGATGGCGTCCCTCGCCTCCCGGCGGACGGCCTCCCTCAACTCCGGGGCCGGACGCTCGCCCAGCGCCCTGCGCCCCGCCGTCCACTCGTACACTCTGGCGAGCACCCAGGCCTCGAGCTCCCAAGGCGGGGTGCTCGCCAGAGCGCATGCCGAAGCGAAACCTACCGTGCGGTAGGCCCGCGCTACCCGCTGGGCGATGGCCCTTTGGGGCGCCCGAAGGGTGGTGAGGTTCTCCCTCCTGTGGAGGGAGTCCGCCCAAATTGGGGCCCCGTAAAGGGCCATGCTCCTCAGTATGCCGGCGTATAACCGCCGGCAACGACTGCTCGGCCCTCCCATGTTCGGCATGAGCCATGAGAGGGCGTCCGCGGCTTTCAGCAGGCGCGTCGACAGCCCGCTAAAGTGCGGGCCGAAGCGCAGCCTGCTGTCCAGCATGAGGCCCAGATACTTCATCTGGGCCTCAACCCCGACCCTCACCCCCTCCACATAAATGTGGGCGTCGGGTGGGGGGCGCCGCCGGGGGCCGTGAAAGAACACAGCCTCCGTTTTGTGCAGCGCCACCCTCAAGCCCAGGCGGCGGATCCTTCCCGCCACTAAGGATCCGCCCGCCGACGCCAAACTGGCCGCCTCCCGGAAGGTGCTCCCGCGGGAAGTGAGGAGAGTGTCATCTGCGTAGCAGATGACACTCGTACCTCGTAGGAGGATTCCCCGCAGGAGCCAGTCATAACCGACGTTCCACAGAAGAGGCCCTAGAACGGACCCCTGTGGAACGCCGGTTTCTACGCCATATCGCCGGACCTGGCCAGCCCCGTCCACGAGGAGGACGGCACGGTCCTCCAAGTAGCTGGCCAGGAGGCCCCGCAGATAAAGGGGCACACCGTGGAACCGGAGCGCCTCCAGGATGGTGGAGTGGGGGATGGAGTTGAAGGCGTTGGCAATGTCGAATGACACAGCCAACACTCCATCCCCCACTCCTACCGCCTCTGTCACCTGGCCCTTGAGAAGGGCCAGGGCGTCCACTGTCGAACGGCCAGCTCGAAAACCGAACTGGGCGTCCGACAGGTCCGGTCCCACGTTCCGCAAATGGCGCTTCAGGCGGGCGGCGATAATCCCCTCGAACATCTTACCGGCCTCGTCAAGCAAGACGATGGGCCGGTAAGCCGAGGGGGAGTCCGCCGGCCGCCCTTCCTTCCGGAGGAGGCACAGTTGGCCTTCCCGCCAAGGTTTCGGGAACCTCCCCGACGCGAAGCACGCGTCGAAGAGGTCCCGAAACCTTCCCTCCATCTCGGTGACCGCGATGGCCACCACCCTGGCGGGAACGCCGTCGGGGCCAGGAGCCGTCTTTTTGGCGCGGAGACGGAGTGTCGCCGCGCCAAATTCCTCCTCTGAAACCGGAGGAGGAGGAGCTTCCTCCTCCGGTCCTTCCCTTGGCGGGCCCATCGCTGGTGGGGCGAAGTGCGGATCCCTGCGCGGAAACAGGGACCGCACCACCCCATCCAGGAGCGCTGGTTCCAGGGTCTCGGCAACCGGGGGACCAATGCGACGCAGTTTGTTCCGCGCCGCCTTATATGGTCTCCCGAATGGGTCGTTGTCGAGACCCTCCAGCAGCTCAGCCCTCGCCGCGTCCTTGGCGGCGCCGATGGCCGACTTAAAGGCCGCCCTCGCCCCCACGTATGTGGAGTAGAGGCGGTCCTCTTCGGCCTCGTCCCGTCGGCGCCGCCGACGCGATCGGGTGTAGGCCCGCCGTGCCGCCACGCAGGTGGCCCGCAGCTCCGCCAACTCCTCCGACCACCAGTACACGGCGCGTCGGGGAGGTGGACGTCTCGACCGAGGCATGCTGGCGTTGCATACCTCGGTCAATGACCCCCTCAGTCGGGCCGCCGCCGCGTCCACGTCCAGGACGTCCCCGCCGGGACCTGGCCAAAGCCAGTCCTGGACGAACGCGGCCTCCCGTGCCGCCTCCCGATCCAGGTGGGTCAGAGCCCACCTTGGAAACGGGGAACGGCCCGACGATGAGGGGGTGCTCCGGCGCCCCCGTGGATTCTGGGGGGAGATCTCGAATCGCACGTAGCGGTGATCCGAGATCGTCTCCCCCAGTTCCACCCTCCAATTTCGAATGCGGGCGGCCAGTGCGGGCGTGGCAAAGGTGAGGTCCACAATGGACCCGCCCTGCCGCCGCACGCACGTCTGGACGCTCCCCCTATTCAAGAGGGAGAGACCAGACGAGGCCGCCCACAATTCGACCGCCTGACCGCGGGCGTCGGTGGCCGGGTTTCCCCAGACCACCGACTTGGCATTCAGGTCTCCGAGCACGGAGACCTGTCGTGGCGCCGTCCTCCCGATGACCGCCGTCAGGACCCCGAGGAAATCCTCGAAGTCCTGGAGAGGGCGGTTTGGGGAGAAGTAGACCCCCACAAGGGCCAACCCTCCCCACGCGGCGGCCACGTATCCCGGTCCCCTCTCTAAGAGCGAGAGGGGAGGGGAGTCCGAGGAAGACCGCGCCACGATTGCCACCGAGCCGTCACTATCTCCCAGCCAATTGCTGGGAGTATAGTACGGCTCGGCCACCACTGCCACATCCACCAACCACTCGGCCATTGACTGCACCAGCAGGTCCTGGGCAGCCCGGCAGTGGTTGGTGTTTGCCTGCAAGATGCGACGGTCGATACCCATTATTCGACCATCGCATCACCCTCGGCCACCGCCGCTGATGGGACATCAGCGGGAGTGGTGGCAGCAGCGGCAGGACGGCTTGTAGCCGCCTGCGGCTTGCCCTTCTTGGTGGGGGGTCGGCATGAGCTCCCCCCCCATCACATGGTCCGCAGGGCGGCCACTGTCGGCGCATGCCGCGCAATGTGGCTTGGCGGCATCGCACGAGGCCGCCATATGCCCCTGCTTCCCGCAGCGGAAGCATGTGTCCGCCCTGTCCACGGTGGACGGACACATGGCTCGGGTGTGGCCGATGCCGAAGCACTTGAAGCAGCGCATCGGCGCTGCCTCAAGTACCCGGATCACGGCCCGGCTAAACCCTACCAAGAGCCGTCCTTGGCATTTTGCCCGGACGGCCAACACTGCGGCGACTGGGCACACCAGCCGGATAGTGCCCAGTCCACCGCGGCCGGGCCTAATAGCCCGAGCCTGCACCGCTGCGGGTTCGCAGCCGCCTGCCGAGGCGATGGCCGCCACCACCTCCTCCTTGGTGACCGAGTCGTCGAGACCGGTCACCTCGATGGCTGTGGCCTTCGTCGGTCTGGCGACCTTCGCCACATCGGCGAGGACCTCCCGCAGCTTGACTGCGAAGAGGTCCGCATTTTTGCCGCCGTCCTTCCCCGGAAACTCGAATAGTCGAGCTCCGGTTTGGGTCCGGCGGCAAGCGCCAATCCCCAACTCGGCGGGGTTGGCGACAGTACGAGCCCGTCTTAACACGGACTCGTACGTTACCCCCTTCTCCGCGGCCTCGGGCACGATGGTCACCGTGACCGCCGCGGATTTGGGGGCAACCAGCTTCGGCGCCTTTGGGGCCGCCGCTGCAGCTGCCGGGGCAGCGGCCGGGGCAGCCGCCGAGGCAGCCGGGGCCTGGGACGCCTTCTTGCCCTTTCCCTTTCCCTTCCTAACCACCTCTGACCACGACTGGTTGGCTGGGGTGGTGGAAGGGAGGAGGGCGTCTCCCTCCTGCACCTGGGGGGGTGCCACGTTGGCAACCGGCCCCGGTTTGGCGCCCGCACTCGTACTGGGGGTAGGCATAGCCCCCGGCGACTTTTTCCCCTTGCCTTTGCCCTTTGAGGGCTTTGGGGCCTGGGGAGCCGCTGTCGGCGCCTTGTCGGCCGCTAGCGGCGGACGGAGCCGCCTCTCCGGCAGCAGGCGGTCCTCTATGCCTGCGAAGCAGGCACGAGTGAACGCCCTCTCCTCCATGACCACTTTGCGGAACAATTCCTCAAGGTGGGAGGAGGAGGGGGCGGGAACCGCCGCTGCCGACGGGGCCGCTGCCGACGCGGCCGCTGCCAACGGGGCCGAGGCCGACGGGGACGGGGCCGTAGCCTCAGCCAGCTTCTTATGAAGCTGGCTAACCTCAGCTTGCAGGCGATCGACCCTCGCCTGCAGCTGCCGCGTCTCGTCTGAGGCAGAGCGTTGCGTCAGCTCAGACACAATGCCGTGCAAGCTGTTTGCACGGCATTTAAGGGCCTTCTGGAAGGTACCCTTCAAATTTGAGGACCTGGAGGCGACCTCAATGATCTCCTCCATGTCCTCCTTCGCCAGCCGAGCTAGCTCCGCCACGGAGAGGCCCTCGAAGGAGACGAGGGCCGAACCGTATCCGGCCCTTGCCTTGGCTGCGCGCCTCTCCTTGGCGGCAACCAACTCCTCCAGTTCCAGCTCGGCCTCGGCCCGTCTGGCCAAGCCGAGCTGGCGCTGGGCGTCTGCCAAACCCACGTCGTGGGTGCCAGCCTGAGAAGAAGTCGATGGCGAAGCATTCTTCGCCTTCGACTTCTTCTTGTTGGGCCTGCCCTTGGCCGAGCCCGAGGAGCCCTCGGACCCGAGCCTCAGGTAGGCCCTCTTCAGGCTGCGCTCCGCAGCCACTCCACACACAGAGGACGAGTCCCCGACAACGGACCCCATGTCCGAATCGGAGAACTCGTCCTCTCCGCAGAAGCCCGTCGCAGAAGGTGCGCGACTCGCCTCCGACGCCGACATTTCGTCGGGGTGGCCCTGAGAAGGGCCTTTGGGTTGGCCCTGAGAAGGGCCTTTTGATACGAAACGCCCGGAGGCATTCCGCAATGGTTTCGGAGGCATAATGACAACCAGAAACCAAATCCACAATAACAATTAAAAACAACAATAAAACCAACCCACAATAGAATAAAACCCACGATAAAAACAATAATAAAAACCACAATGTACGCAATCGCCCTCAAGTAAAATAAAAATTCGCAGATCGCGTAGGTCACAGTGCCTGTTAGCCACCGGTCTGCCACTCCGTTACGGTGGTCAGACACGGCGTTGCCCGGGGTACACTGCGAGGAAGTCAGCACTGTGGGGCGTACCCCCACCCAACCTAACCTAACCTAACCTAACCCCTCGCTGCGGGAGTGGGACGCGCGCCATGACTTCCGCGATCCTCGTGTGATTAATAGTCGACCTTTTTGGTGTAATTTGTAAGAGGACATGTGTGGCCTTTGTACATCGCCACAATAGCGAACACGTGTGGCATTTGTACAATGCTACAGTACTCCCCCCTTTTTAGCAAAGCGTACGTAGCGTGCAGGCGTCTTGACGATCCTGCCTGATCTGGTACGTTGTTCCCTCGTATGCGGGTCTGGATGTAGGCTGGGTTGCTCATCTGTGGTAGCTGCAGGTGCTTGATTGGTCTCGCTGTTCGTATGCCTGGGATCATCTTCTGTGTTGATTGTGTACGCAGGTTTGAGGCGATCAATCGATATATTGCTAATTCGTCCTGGTAATTGGATTGTAAAATACTTTTCTTTACGTTCGATGATCTTGTATGGACCTTGGTATGGATGCTGCAGAGGTTTGCGGACGGTGTCATCGCGTACAAACACGTGGCTACATGTTTGTAGGTCGTTGTGCACGAACATACATCGCTTATTTGCATGCGATTTGTATGTAGGTGTGAGCTTGGTGATAACTTCTTGCAGGTGATTGACGTAGTCGTGGTCCATTTTCGGTGTAGCTGGTGTTGGTGATATGAAATCGCCTGGTAGTCGTATTGCTTGACCGTAGGTGAGTTGCGCTGCGCTTGTGTTAGAGTCGGAGCGGATAGCGGCTCTGAGACCCATTAGAACAGCAGGCAATTCGTCGATCCATTTGTTGCTGTTTTCTAGTCTAGCCATGAGTGCGGCTTTTAATGTCCTGTGCCAGCGTTCGACGATTCCATTACTCTGCGGGTGGTATGCAGTAGTACGGGATTTTTCTACACCGAGTAATTGAGCGAGGTCTCGGAATAGTCTACTTTCAAACTGTCGTCCTTGATCGGTAGTGATTCTTATTGGACAACCGAAACGGGATATCCACACTTCGTAAAGTTTTCTTGCGACGATTTCAGCGCTTGTCTCCTGAAGTGGTACAGCTTCAGGCCATCGTGTGCACCGGTCGATCATCGTGAGCAAGTATTTGTGTCCACATGCTGACGTCGGTAGCGGTCCAACGATATCAACGTGAATATGTTGAAATCGTTCGCTCGGTGGGAATGTTGCGATGTCACTATGATTGTGTCGCTGTACTTTGGAGAGCTGACACGAATTGCATGTCTTAGTCCACTGGCCGATGTCGGTATTCATTGACGGCCAAAAGAATCGCTCTTGCATCAGCTTCCGTGTGGATCGTACTCCTGGGTGGCTTGGGCTGTGCACGGCGTTGAAAGCTATGCGACGAAAATCAGCTGTTAAGTAGGGACGAACATGTGGCGTTGATATTTCGCAGAATATTGGCTTGTTAGTGCCCGGTAAAATGATTTTCTTGAGTTGTATGTTGGTCTGTTGAGACAATGTCGGGATACAACTGTCGTTTTCTTGAGCTTGAGATAACTCGTCGTAGTTGATAGGTGATGGCACGTCGATAGTTTCGACTCGTGACAACGCATCTGCTACAACGTTTTGAGCTCCGCTCACGTGTCGAATGTCTGTAGTGAACTCGCTGATAAACAGTAGCTGCCGAATTCGCCGTGGTGTGTCGTTATCGGACGGAGGCTTTCGAATTGCGTAAGTCAGTGGTTTATGGTCAGTGTAAATCACGAGTTCTTTGCCTTCAAAAATCATTCTGAAATGTTTTATTGCCATGTGTATTGATGAGAGCTCCCTATCGAAAGTCGAGTACTTCTTTTGTCTTTCCGAAAAATTTTTAGAAAAAAATCCGAGTGGCATCCATTGTTCTTTGTTTCGCCTTTGTTGTAGAGATGCCCTGGCGCAGGTAGTTGAGGCGTCCGAAAAAATAGCGATTTGGTCCTCTGGCGAACTGGATGGGTAAGACAATAAAGCAGCGTTTATTATGCTTTGTTTGCACAACTCAAAAGCTTTTGTCGATTGATTGTCCCACTTTACTTCCGTCTTGTCTCGTTTTTTTTTGAATTATGAAGGAACGCATTCAGAGGTGCCTGAATGCTTGCCGCATTTGGGACACTGTCTCGGTAAAAATTTATCATGCCCATAAATCTTCGTAAGTCTTGAATGGTTTTGGGTTTGGGGTACTCTGTGATTGCTGTGACTTTGTCTTGAAGTGGTTTGATTCCCTTGCTTGATACTTCATAACCTAGGAACTTGACGGTTTCGCTGCCGAAAACACACTTAGAGGGATTTATAGTGACACCATACGTGTCTAATCGGCGTAAAACTTCCTGCAGATCTCCGATGTGGCTTGCTTCATTTTCAGATGCAACGATAACATCGTCGATGAATGGGAACGCGTAGTCTATTCCGTTGAGTACTTCGTGTATGAATCGCTGGAATGTCTGTCCGGCGTTCTTGAGACCTGGGCACATTCGTGGAAATTCGAATAAACCGAATGGTGTAGTGATCGCTGTCTTCTCGATATCAGGTTCGAAGATCTTTAACTGAGAGTAAGCTCAGTTTAAATCGAGAGTGCTGAAGATTTTCTTGCCGTGAAGTAGGTAGGTAAAATCTTTGAGGCGTGGGACTGGATAGCGATCGGGTTTGGTGACGTCATTGAGTCTTCTGTAGTCACCACAGATGCGTAAGTCGCCGTTTTTCTTAGGAACGACATGTAGCGGACTGGACCAAGGGCTTTTGCTTGGTCGGCAAATTCCTTGCTGCATCATGAGCTCGAATTCTTTCTTCACGGGCAGGTAGCGATGTGGAGGAAGAGGTCTGCACTTGTTGAACACTGGTGGGCCAGTAGTTTCGATGTGATGTTCTACCCTGTGTTTGGGAGTATCCTTCATGCTTGATGGTCGCAGGATATCAGGAAACTTACTGAGGAGCTGGTGATACGGCTGTTCCATGTCGATACACATATACATATTGCACGGCCGCTTTTTTATAGCTATCCGAACTTGGTCGGGTTATGTAGGTTTTCGATGCTTCGTCAGTATTATAATTGTATTTCTTTAATTACTGAATTTAATGACATGAAATTTTGCATGTGAATAGTTGAATGAATACACTAATTATTGGCATACATTTTACCATGCATTTCCTTTAGAATGTCGTGATATTTGACTGCTTTGTAAACAGTGATTTTGTCATGGTAAATTGTCCTATAACTCTTTTATTACTAAAGGAACATCATTGATACTTGGCAATATATTGCAGACACTTACAAGGTTTGTATAAACGTGAAAAAATCTAGACCCAAAAGTGCATACTTTAAGAACTAAGACCAAATAAGCGTATTTTACGTTTATATTTTTATCTATTAAGCCTTACGATTTTTTCTAAATCTGTTTTTTAAACAAATACCTATACACAAATTCAAAACAAAGTATGTAAAAATCTACAGCTCTCTATGTAAGCGCTTTATATGAAAACTAGCTAATGGCCAAACGTTCGCGCAGCGGAAACTTGAATATCTCCGAAGTTTATGCATGCACAAATTTTATTCATACATACACAATTACACACAAATACACACTAATTTTTGGACACATCTCTTTTTTCGAAAGTCAATGGATTAAAAAAAGTTCCGCCAGGACAACGTTCGCCCAGCGGAATCAGTTTTTGGTGAATTTCTCCACAATGGCTGCGCAAATTTTTTTTTACCATACACAATTATACGACGTCATACACTAAATATCTGCATATCTAAAATCTTTAAATTCAACAACATTCCGCTGCGCGAACGCACACGTCCCCTGAATCAGGAGGAGGAGCCCGACCTTTTGGCCCCGAGGGAATCCACTCCACCCTCTCCCCTTCCCCCCCCCCCTCCCCCTCCCGCCTACCCCCCGCAACCCCACGACCCCCCCCCCCCTTTAGTTACCTCCCCCCCGTGGATTATCTCGGGAACCAGAGGTCGTGGACTACCCGAGTTTGGGGTCCCCTGAATCAGGAGGAGCCCGACCTTTTGGCCCTGAGGGAATCCACTGCCCCCTCTCCCCCCTCCCTCCCCCGCAACCCCACGAAACCTATCCCCCCCCCCGACCGACCCCCCCCCCCCCCCCTTTAGTTACCTCACCCCCCCGTGGATTATCTCGGGAACCAGAGGTCGTGGACTACCCGAGTTTGGGGTCCCCTGATTCAGGAGGAAGAGCCCGACCTTTTGGCCCCGAGGGACAACTGCTCAGACCCGTCCTCCGTACGGCTTTACCAGACATCATGCCGGAACACGACAAATCGCATGGCGGCACGGCTTTGTCTGGTGGGTGGTGGGTGGTAACTTCCGCCGACGGCCGATGTTATGGCCTACCACCTACCGTTTCACACTTTCGGGCCACCCGTAACAATTTTCAAAGGTTCATGAGAAACGAAAGATTTTTTTCCGTTTCTATATTTCCTTAAGTTTTGTTTAGGTATATGAACGATAAAGGCCACAAGTTTAGTAAAAAATAAAAGCCAAACATACTCTACAATACAAGCTATTTATTATCATAATTTATGTACAATGCGGCCCCGGCTCAGCGAGCGCACGCGGCGACTGCGCGGCCGGACCAGCGGTCAGAGGGCGGCTAGAGCACGAGAGTGGACCGCCACCGGCAAGTGGGGGCCCGCGCCCAGGTGGGGGCCCGCGCCCAGGTGGGGGCCCGCGCCCAAGTGAGGGCCCGCGGGCAGGTGCGGCGGCGGTTCCGCCTCGTCCAGATCCAGCGCCGCGTCGATCATCGTGGTGTCGTGCAGCAGGCGCAGGCGCGACGCGCTCAGTCCGGACGGCGGAGCGGACAGGGCGAGGGCGAGGGCGGGCGGCGAGCGGCCGCGGCGGCGGCGCTCCGGCCGCGGCGACGACTCCGGCTCCAGCGAGCGGTTCATGTAGGCGTGGCGCGCCGGCTCGTCGCCCGAGAACAGGTTGGTGTAGCTGCCGCCAGTGTCCGGCGACGTGGCGCCCGGCGACGCGCCCGGCGAGCTGTCGAGCGGCGCCACGGGCGGCGCCACGACCGGCGCCACGACCGGCGGGACGGGCGCCAAGGGCGTCGCGCTCAGGGCGCGCGCGAACTGCGGCGGCAGCTCGTCCTTCACATCGATCGTGAACACGCCGCGTCTGTGACACAGAGAGGCCATGAGAACGACAGTTTCGCGTGGGGCAGTAGGAGAGTGCTATGGAGACATCCGTACCGGTCGATGAGGCTGGGGGCCAGCGGGCCACACAGGACGTGCCAGCAGTTGGCGCACGCATTGCCGCGGGAGTAAGGGTTCGGGTTGGACACGCCGCGGCGTGTCGAAAACGAGCCCTTGATCTGAAAATGGTGAATCGAGTTAACATCGGTGTAAACTATGGCAATCCCAAGATCAAATCGTTCAGGGCGAGCGACTCACGTCCTCGTTTGTAGTCTGGTCCGTGGAGGCGAGGTAGGTGTGGAAGCCGGCCAGGCCCAGCACCGACCACACGGACAGGAAGCACACCGCCGCCACCACGGCCGAGGCGGGCGTGGCTCGCAGCGCGCCGGCCAGCCCCGCGCCGCGAGCCAGCAGCGCCACGTGCGTCACCGCGCACGCGAACACGAACACGGCCAGGAACGACAGCGACACCACGAACGTGTAGAAGTAGCGGTAGTTGCGCTTGCCCACGCAGTTGCCCACCCAAGGACAGTGGTGGTCGAAGCGGTCCACGCAGTTGTCGCACAGCGAGCAGTGCGAGGCGCGCGGCGGCCGGAACATCTTGCACGTGAAGCAGTACTTGAGCTTGACGGCGCGGCCCCGGACCAGCACCTCGCGCGCCCTCGGCGGCGGCCGGCCCGCCTCGCCCGCCTCCAGCGCCGCCGCCTCGGCCGCGGCGGCGCGCGGGATGATGCCGGGGTCGGACAGCGCCGTCCGGAGCAGCGCCGCCAGGGTCAGCGCGCACAGGGCGGCGCCGGCCGCCGGAACCGCGGCCGACACTCGGGCCGCGAGGAAGGGACAGTCGAAGGCGAAGTGCAGCGCGCACGTGCCGCAGATGAGAGCCAGCGTGAGCGCGAACACGCCGGGCCGCGGCGCCGTCATGAGGCGCCCATCGCACCAGAAGCGGTTGCGGCCTGCGAACACCTCCCACTTGCGCGTCACGCGCCTCGAGGCCATGGCCGCATCACCCCGCGCCGACCGTGCCCGCTCCGCCCCCGCCCCGCGCTACCTGCAACGCGATGCTGGCGGCTTACAAGCTAGTCCAGGCTGGCACGTTCCAGTGGATAGGAAATGAAAATTATTAGTTTTAATGTAATCATGGCCATTATCATTATTTCGACAGACGCGACGCTGCTGTGATAATCAGTAAGTACGAATTAAAACTATTAACAGTCAGCTGTTGTTATCAATATAATGGAACTGACAAGTTTCGATTCCTATCAATATTAAGATTATTGGATTGCAAATTACATTTACTAGATAAAATATATTAAGGATTGAGATATTTACATGTTCTGCCAAACACATTTTGATATAATATGATGACAAATCGGCCGTTCAGGATATGAGCAACACAATAATGAAGTCAAAACTATTATGTGGCTGCCAACTACTGTTACCCATCTAGTATTATAATATGATCTGCACTAACTCCTGCTACTTGTGTTAATGTATTGCTGTAAACTAGAATGAGAAAATAGTATTGAAAAAAAAAAAAATATCATGTTACATACATTTTTTTTTTTTTATAAATTATAAACTAGTTTTAGTTAGCCTCATGATAAGCAGTGACGCAATCGTTATTAGTAAAGCGCACTAGTTTATTAAGAGCCTATTGACTCTAGCCTTGAAAACACTCAAATTGTAGTCCGACGGAAATACCGCCGCTGGCAAATTGTTACAGTCCCTCGATGTACGCTGTACAGAGGAGGCGAAATGCTTCGTCCTGATTGTAGTGGTGTTAACAACGTAAGGGTGGAAACTCGCCGTACGACGGGTCGTCCGATGGTGGAACGGAGATGGGGGAATTAAATCATAAAATTCCCTCGCACACTCAAAATGCATCGTATAAAACACCGAAAGGCTGGCTACTCTACGCCTGTGCTCTAGGCTTTGCAGACCGTCTAGAGATATTTTTTTTTTTAAACCACCACTCACTGGTTCACCCAACAGCCTCTTCGCACTGAAGAAAACTGAATCTAAATTGGCCAGGTGACACTTAGCAGCACCAGCCCAAATGTGGCTGCAGTACTCCACACACGAACGGACCTGTGCTTTGTACATCATTAGAAGCTGCCCTGATGTGAAAGTACCGCCGGACCTTTCCGATAACGCCAAGTTTCCTGGAACCACCTTGGCCTTGGACTCAATGAACCGCCTAAAGTTTAGGTTCGAGGAAATCTCAATTACACTGTTACGGCCACGTCTTACGCAAGCTGGCATGTTACATAGGTAACAAATGTCTTGCCATGGCGCCTCCGTCGGGCCGGAACAAGCGGGGTAGACCAAAGAAATGCTGGGTTGACGTTGTAAGAGATGACAGGAGTGCCAACAAGCTTTTACCACAGAAATGGAGGAGAATGTGCAGGAAAGCGGACCCCGGGCTCGCAACGCGAAAGCCGCAGATGCAACCGGGATAAAGGCTGAGATGATGATGATGAGTGATGCAAAGAGACCTCCTTTCTCTCTCGCCGTATGAGCCAGTGTTCCATCAGGCATAACCAGCGGTGGCAGTGAGGACCGACAGAAATTCGCCTGGACCAATTTAGCAAGGGACCAAAAAGATTTCCTACCGGATGGCTGCGCAGATAACTTGTTGCCAATATGAGTAATGCGGTCGAAGCGAGCCTTTATAAGCGCCTTTTTGTAGGACTTAGCAGCGTGGTTAAAGGCTCTCTTCTTTGAGCTTAGATCCGTAGATCCGCAGTCACGAGCGTCAACCCAGGTATTATTATAATAATATTTATAACAATATTTGAACTGGTAATGATGGACACACAGGTTGCACTACCAATATCGTAACTAATAAGATGTTACCGATATTTTTAGTTGGGTTCAGTGTGACCAAATGTGGCAGGATCCTGCCTTTTTGGCAGGTTTAGCCCTTTATTTTACTCTCTGGCACTTTTGTTTGACGTTTTAAAAATCTGGCAGGATTTGCCAGTATAATAACAACATAAGCTGGCAAGGCCGTTGGCCGTATAGCCGCTAGCCACTACATCCCACAAAAAGAGTAGAAAGCAGTATCCAATTCAAATTCAAATAATATTCTCATTCAAGTAGGTTATTCATATCTATCATACATTCATATCTTGCTCAAGTAGGTTTAGATACAAGCACTTTTGAATCGTCAGTTACAACTAGAGAACAAAGCAATTTGTTGTTAGGAATTCCTAAAAATAATGTACAAAGAAAAAAAAAAGAAAATAATCTAGAATGTATCTAGAATGTATCTAGAACAAAATTCTTATGTCAAAAAAAAAATTATAATAATAAAAATAATCTAGAATGTTGTTTAATGTCGTAACTACATGTTAAACAGGGCATTAGTGAATATGGTGACTGCGTTTCATTCCAGCCAAATAAAGAAATGATTAAATAAATGACAACAGCGATGTATAAAGAAAGTGATCAAGAAGAATATGATTCTAATATGAATTAATTCACTTCACTTTTAGACTTTAAGATCAATTATTTTAAATAAAACTTTAAAAAATAATGTGTTTATTTATTTCAAACTTCTAGATTATATTGGCATTATTTTGGCATTTTCTGCTTTTGATTTTGGCAGGATTAGTCAGTTTGCTTGTTTAAGTGGGGCAGGATCACTAATTAAAGGTTGGTCACACTGGTTGGGTTACACCACACTATCCCCCTTATTCATAAAACCTGCTTAAAGTTAACGAGTGATTAGCGATTCTTTAACCATACATTTTTGACCTTTTAACATCACTTAAATCATTCTTTATGAATAAACACCACAGTGTTTAAGGGATTTATTCATAATCGATTTTTAAAGTTAAGTGACCTGCAAGCGTCTAAAATGTATGTTTAAAAAATCGCTAATCACTAGTTAACTTTAAGCAGCGTTTATGAATAAGGGGGTTTATATTAATAACATGCACTTGATTTAGAGATATTGGAACAACCATCTATAAATGGTATTTTTTTCTATAAATAGTGCACACATTTATGTTAGGTTGTCATACTATTGACACCATTGATTTTGTCTGCTAGTCTGTGAAGGCATTCTTAGTTTGGGCGGAGCACTGCCGTGTCTTCATGGAGGCGATCGGCGGCGATGTCCCGTGCTCATCCCTGGTCCTGTCCATGGTTCTGGAGCGACAGTGTATGGAAGGCCGTCTGCCTTCTGCGAAGCAGTGATACTGGCAAAAGAGGAGGCAGAGCGTGTGAGGAAGCGGGTATCTCAGCGCCCTCACGCCTCTAGCCGCCACACGAGACGCCCTGGTCGAGAGACAACATCGAACTCCTGGCCACCTGGGGCGCGGGCTTGCGGGCGGCGAGCAGTGGGCAGCTCGCCATCCGGTAAGGTTTGCCGGGTGAATCGAAGGCATGCCTTGCATCTGAAGATGGATGCCTGGGTCAGGGCAACAGGTTGGTCAAAAGAGAAACTGTGGCCCTGGCTCACAGGCAAATAAAGGACCACGAGTGTATTTGTCAGTAAAAGTCTGACATTATTTTTGCATGCAATTGATACATATTCTGTATAGCTAAACATGTGGACATTGTATTTAAATAAGACTGTAACATCATTATACCATGTTTAAGGCAAATAAAGACTTTGACGGGTTCCAAGAACAAAGTCCTATCTACAATATTGTCTAGTTGCAGTGCGAAGCAATAAAGTTAAGCGAATCTATTAAGTTGCAAAAAATAAATAAAATTAATATAAAATGATGGTGAAAGAAAATACCTTTTACCATAATTTTCTATTAATTTCCTTTTTTTGCAACTTAATAGATTCGCGTAACTTTTTGGTGCTCATTGCAATTAGACAATATTTTTTTTTTTTTTTTTTTTTTATTCTAAATTTTTGCGAGGCTTCAGTACACATGGAGTGACTATGCCAGCCTCATGGGGAACCTCCAGTACTAAAAGAAATCATCTTTCCCTCATTATCTCTCTCCACAAGCGAAATACGGCCCTTGCCGCATGTGAACATGGATTGCTTAACGCAATGTTCAGCAAACCATCCCGCAGCGGCACCCCAGCTAAAAACCTATCCCGTAGAGTAGCATATTGACCACATTCCAGCAACACATGTATCAAGTCTTCCTCTGCACCACAATAAGTACACAAATTAGTTTGAGTTACACGCATTAGTGAAAGGAACTTATTTACTGGAACATGGCCAGATCTAATTCTAAATGCACAGACAAGAAGTTCCCTACTGAAGCCGGCACTGCCAAACCAGGGCACCAGCGCAGGTGAGTCTTGGACTGTCCTATACCAAATCCCTTTTGTCTCCGAGCACTTGTCAAAATATTCCTTCCATTTATCTATGCTATACGCTTTAATTCTAGGTAATAGCTCGGAGGCATAAGGCAGGCACAAGACCTCCCGATCCCCCCCCACTGCTTGTCTTGCTGCTAAGTCTGCCACTTCATTACCTCGAATACCGACGTGGGATGGCACCCACTGCAACTTGATATTTTGTTGAGTGTTTAGTACCATTCCCAGTATTTCATAGGCTATCGGCATACCTCGGCTGTCCGAGGTACACCGAGCCAAGTGTTGCAGAGCGCTTCTTGCATCCGTAAGGATTACAATATTTGTAGATGTTAAATCTGCAGCATATTTTAAGGCTTCTGCAATGGCAACTAGTTCCGCTCTCATGATGCATATCTTTCCACTCAAACGCCATATCTTGGTGGTTCCCGACTGAGGGTCGTAGAAAGCAGCACCAGCTCCATTGCTCTCCTTTGATGCATCTGTGTATATTTGGTAATATTCACAATATTCTTTTTCGAGGTGATAAAGTGTCAGATTTTTCAGCACATCAACATTGGTATCCTTTTTTGATCTATTTATGCCATTAACATTTATTGATAAAAAAGATGTATCTGCAGCTGACAACATTACATCAAAGGAATACACTTCTAGGATGCCACCACTCCTGTACAGGTCCATGTTATGGAACTTACGATGTACATCTGTCAATAAAGGTCTTATTTTATTATTCCAATAACAATTCTCTCGAGATAATTCTTCAATTAAGTCGAGAGTGTTGCTTGATATGGAAGCTAATTTCATCCAGAATCTACAGCCCAATTCGAATCTTCTGATAAACAGCGGGGGAATGCACAATTCGCATTCCATAACATGGACCGGGGTGCTTCTTATAAAACTACCACATATCCTCATAGCTCTATTCTGTAGTAAATTAAGCTTTTTGAGATGAATTTTAGCTGCGTTTGCATACAAAAAACTTCCATAGTCTAATCTACTTCTTATCAATGACATATACAGTCTACGCAGATGTTTAGGGTGGACTCCCCATGTTCTACCCGACAACACTTTAAGAATGTTTATGTATTTATAACATTTTCCACACATCTCATTTATATGTGCTGCCCATCTCAAGGATCTATCCAACCAAAACCCAAGGTATCTGACTTTATCGACTACAGGTAACCTTTTACCATTGATATTTATATCAACAGTTATTTTCTTATGGGATCTATTAAAAATACATAATGTTGTTTTTGTTTCTGATAAATTAAGTCCAATTAGGTCTAGGCTAGTTGTTGTCGATTTCAAGTCTTCTTCAATATTGGTCACAGCCGCTTTTACATCCTTATTTTCAACAGTAAAGTACAAAACAAAATCATCTGCATACTGTGATACCCTTACATGTAAAAGATGTTGAATAACATCCATGGTAACGACATTAAAAAGCAGTGGCGATAACGGATCACCCTGAGCTAGGCCTTTTCTGGCATTTCTAGTAATATGGTTATTGTTGCTGTCGGTTATGGTGCACAACCTTTCTGATAGAAAGTTCCATAGGTATTTGCATATTTTATTTCCGACGCCAATGGTTTGTAATGTCGCTACCAAACATGAAATATTGACATTATTATATGCATTTTCTATATCTAAAAATACAGCAATAGTGGGCGCATTTTTTATGAATCCAATTTGGATTGTGGAAACCATCGCAACCAAAGCATCAATACAAGATTTACCTCTTCTAAAACCAACAGTGTAGTTACTTAACAATCTTTTGTTTTCCACATACCATTCCAATCTTTTCATAATAATTAAATGAAATAGTTTGCAAGGGCAGGACATCAAAGATATAGGCCGTAAGGTATCTTTGCCAGGTTTTGGTATTGGTATTACTTTTATGTCCCGCCACTGCTTTGGTACAATTCCTGTTTGTAAAATCCTATTGTAAATGTTAAGTAAAAATAACTTAGCTGATGTTGACAAATTATACAACATAGAGTATGAAAAATTGTCAGCCCCTGGTGAAGTGTCTTTACGTTTTAGAGAGTTTTCCATCTCTATCATAGTGATTTCCTTTTCTATTGTGCATGGGGGCCCATCTGTAAATGTTGGTGGTGGATCTTGCACGGAGTCCGGTGTCAATGACTGAAGTAACTCTGTTGCTTTAGCTTGTGTAACCGTGGAGCAATTACTTCTTCTCTCTCCCTTCATCCATTTCATTTTCTTCCATAACACGGTTGGTGACGCCTCATTATCTATTTCACTACAGAATTTAGTCCAACCACGAGTCACACTGTCCTGAATATGTTTTTTAGCTTTAGAAATTTTTTCTTTATATTTTATATAGTTTCCTGGAGTGGGATTTCTTCTTAATTGTGCTAGGGATAGTCTTCTTTCGGCAACCACTTTAGATAGCTCTGTATTCCAATATGGTTTTGGTTTGAATTTAGAAGTAGGGTCTTGACAAATTCTTATCAAAGGTATGGTTTTTTCTGCTACAGATTCGATCTTCTCTATAAATGTATCATACATTGATTGTGGATCAGAAGAGATTGGGAGTTCATAAAATATTTTTTCTGTTTGTTCTTTGTACTCTTCCCACTGAGCTTTCCGAAAGTTTCGTTTTTTAACAAGTGTCTCAGTTGCTTTAAAGCCAAAATTCATGCTTATGATGATGTGGTCGCTACCAAGCGACTCATTTGTAACGTTCCATGTGAACTTGTGAGCTATATCCACAGATGCAAATGTGATATCAGGTGCAGATTGTTGTAGTACTCCATTTACCAGTTTGATTCTTGTCATACTTCCGTCATTTAAACATGTGAAATCGTTTTCAAACATGGCTTTGTAAATTTGCTCCCCTCTTCGCTCATTTTTATTAGACCATAAGCAGTGATGACCGTTCATATCACCCAATATTATTGTCTCAGAGCTAGCCAGAGAAAAAAGGTAATCCCAACTCTGTTGGTCATCATTAGCAGTAGGGGGGCAGTATAAGGCAATTATGTTCTTTATGTTAGGTATATTCAGCACTTCAAGTTTTAAGATTTCTATGTCTGAGAATGGGATGATGCAAGATTTTGAAATTAACTTAATACTTTTATGTGCAATCACGCATATGCCTCCATAGCTGTCATCTCTATCTTCTCTGTAAATATTGTAACTACTTACTTTAATGATATTTTGCTCTGACAGCCATGACTCACTGATAATTGCTATATGAACTTTTTCTCTATTCAATATTATTTCAAATTCTTTTAACTTGGGCTTCAAACTATTTGCATTCCATTGTAATATTTTTATCATACTATTTGTATTGGTGTAATTATCCATTTGTTATTTTGACCCCCAATAGCCGCCAAATTATGTCTGGATTTAAATAACTTCCTACAAGTGTGATAACTTCTTCAAGTATATACTTAATAATAAGCTCTATCTTAGTCTGTATGTTTTCATGACTGAAGAGGATACTTTTCATATCTTCCAAAAATCTTTTTATTGTAATACTTCTTCTTTTCTTTTTTTGCTTTTCCTCTGCATCATTAGCTGTAGTGTGGGTTGATGGTTGCGCTGTTGTTTCATTCCTCTCTGCTAATTTTTCTGCAGTATTCTTTACTTCTTCAGGTAAATTATTTCTCCTCTTGTTTAATTTTGTCTTCTTCTGTTTATTTTGTTTTTTCCACCCTTTTACTTGTTCATCACTTTCTATTATCTGGTCTTCTTCTCCACTACTGCTATATTTTCCTCTTACAATATCAGCATAAGTAGTTTGTGTCAGCAGAGTTGTTACCGGGTGTGAATTTCTAAGATCTAGTGACTGTTGGGAGACATACTGCGGTGCTAAGGTCTGATTTTGCCTGTCCTCCTTGATTTTGATCAATGCTACCTTATATGTGCAACTGTTCGCAGACATGACTTCTCTGATCTCTTTTTCACGCATAAATGCCGGGCACAAGCTTTTTTTGATCGACATATGATCCCCTTTGCAGTTGACACATTTATACGTTGTTGTATTGCAATTGTCATGTTCTCCTCCACATTTAGGGCATTGTTGCATCTTTAGTGGACAATAATTCCTTATATGTCCATATTTCCAGCATTTGGAGCACTGTGTGACAGGGAATGTGTATGGGTCTACCTTAATCCGACTGCCATATGCATACACATATGGTGGTAAAATAGAACCTTTAAAGCACACCCTCACTGTTTCACTCTTCTCCCATTTTCCATCTCTAGACTTTTTATTTAGCCTTTTTGTAGCGAGAATCTCAGTGCTGCTCTCTAGGAACCCTTTGATGTTCTCCTCCTCGATATCCAGGTCTATATCTTTAATTACTCCATAGGAATATACTACTTCGTTGGTCTTTCTGCATATCCACTCCTTTTCTTTAAAAGTATCACATTTTATTAACTTTTCGACATCTTCTTTATCTTTAATTCGAATTAATACCTTATATGGACTTTTATAAATCACTTTCTGAACAGATTGCACATTTTCTTTAAATAATAATCTAGCCAAACCAATTTGTTTGGGCAGAACTTCCTTTGAGGACAAAGATACCTCATGCAAAGGAGAATTGAGACTTTCTGTACCTTGATGTTTCCACTCTCCACCACACACCAACCTTCTTTTTTTCGTCTTATTCTTCCCCACTTCTATAAAAGGTGAAGAATCATCCTCCTTTGAACTAGATCTGAGCCTTTTCCCTGAACTATTTGCCCTATTTTCTTCTACCCTCTGTCCAGTGGTTATCTCCGTGCTATCCCACTCCAATTCCGGTCCCACCACAATGTTACGTATTTCTTCTTGGGTGTAGTCCCTTTGAGTTTCCATTTCTGGGTCTACTTCTTCCTCATTCATCATAAAATCACAAAATTTAACTTTTTTTTTTTTTTTAAGTGGGTATTTCAATGTCGCTGATTTTTGTAACTTATGAAAAACAAAGTAAATATGTTTAAAACACCGTAACTACATTGTCATTGAACTTTATAATTGTCACAAATATAATTTAAAACAGTTGCACAACAGTGTCCACAATTATTCAATTTAATAGATGGCACTCAAACTAATATGTCTTTACCCTACAGGTTTGACACATGAACTGTTAGACAATATTGAAAATAGGACTGTGTTCTGGGGACACATTGACTTATTTATCTATCTATCTAAGCCAAAAAAGACGACTCTTAGTTGAAGGTCACAGAAGAGGAATGGTAATCAAAAGGAAAGAAATAAGCGTTTGTTTCTTGTAACTACTACTTTTAACTATACCTTTATATGTAGCAAACCATTTGAATAACAAGAATCTAAGACATAACCCCAATCTTGCGCACATAAATATTACACTATGAACACCTTGGCGATCATGGATGCATGGATCACATATTAATATATGCTGGCATTTATATGTGATAATTAGTGGAAGACATACACATAGCATCACAAATGAAACATTGAAGGAACACCAGAACTAACTTACAAGATAAAACTAACACTGCTTTGGCTCTCAATATATGTGTCAATACAATATTAGCAGACATAACTTTCAATATAAAGACCTAACTACCCAGCTCTACATTGAGGAAAATTTTATACCTCGTTGTGATCTAAAGTATCTGGCAATATTTTGGCAGCATAAAAATCTGACAGCCAACATAACTAAACAAACAAAACATTGAAATCATCAGTGTTTTGTTAAATTAATTTATTGATATATTATCCATTTAATTTCACTTATAAAATGAACTGTTGCTTCAATCATAATCAGACATTCTAACCAGCACCACCCACCATAAGCATTTTGTGATGAAGGTTAGTTGTTGAGAAAGTAAGTTAAGGAAGAACCCTCACATTGTGAAACATAATAATTATGTATTAATGAAGTCCACCACATCTAACCCTAAAAAGGATTTGGCTTGTGCTTGATTCAAATAAGGAAATACTTTAGGTCTTAGGAGAATGATTTACCAACCACTTGACTCAATGACCAACATCATCACATGATAAATTAGAATTTTAGGTCTGTATTCCAGAACAAAACTCAAGCATTGATCTCTGTTTAAACATTACTTAAAACTAGTTTTAACCAATCAAATGGCTTGTAACAAGACTTAAGTAGAGTTTCAATGTAATACGGACCTTAAAGTAGGTACCGAAAGTTATGCTATCAACTATTACTTTTCGCCAAGCTGGTGATAGTAGGTGTGCCTTCGTTTCGTTGAGCATATCATAGAAGCTGATAACAGTAATAATTATTTTCTTACATGTATCAATTTTTTCACATGGAGTAACTGGCCTCTGTCAGATCTGGCCGATATAATTAATAGCGACATTCCTAACAATCAACAATACACTCACCTTAATTACACTTATAGAAGATATCCTGGAGATGACAAGCTGTCCATAATAAGGTCTTTACAGAGTGTGAAGATTGTTTTCAACTTCGCTATTAGTCTCCTTTAACATAAACTTTATAAGTATATACACTTTTATTACTAAAAAAAATAATTTCCTATAATGGGATTAGTGTTAGCTCTCGATATTTGGTAAAAATAATTTGCCTAAATTGATAGTTTTACCAGAAAACTAAAAACTTTCTTGTTTTCTACATTCTACATGACAGATGTGTTGCCACAGCCAGCAGATAATTTAATTTTTTTTCTTCTCTTTGGCTTCGCACGGTCTGTGCATTCAGCCAATGTCAAGTGTGTTAATTTAATTTTAATTCAATCAGTCAGATTAGTCGTCAGACCATGGAAATAGTTGTTACTTTATTGATACAATAATAAAATAAGGTAGATTAGTCACTAGCGCATTAAACATGAAGCGTACAAAACATTGTAATTCAAATCTCTTGCTTTAGTTACTTTCGATACTCTCGTTCCGTATGCGCGTGCGTCCTGCTGCTTAAGAAAGCCTTTTCCGCATTCAAAATGCCGTTTTGTGTAATGCATAAATGCACGAATTATTTTAGAAAAGCCAACAAAAGTCATGAAATCACATATCAAAAGTGGTGGAGTAATAAGGTTGGTTTTCGTTTGCACGGGATATTTAGAATTAAAAGACGTGTATTCCACTATTAGTGTATTGTGCGACAAACCTTAGGTTCAAATTGAATGAGTATTAAATAACAATAAGACATGCATAACTATAGCTAAGTAAAGAGCTCAGAACGCCCCACCATACCGCCCACCAAAAGGCCTATAGGACTTTTAAGAAACCATGATATAAAAGTAAGTATGAGATTACAACGCAACAACTTTTTTTTTTTTTTGATATGGCATCTCGTAGTTGACCTTGAGAGGTCGTGACTACTTAACCGGACTATCCTGTGGCTGCCTTAAGTGAATTTAAAGCCTCCAGCCAGGGCTACTAAAAGCTAAGCGACTACACGCTAAGGGCACCCCCTATGGGGTAAGAACCTCGGCTTAGGGTGTCGCTGGAGAAAACAGCAAGGGACGGCTGGATCGAATTATTTTATTTTTATTTCGGTTTGATGACCACGGCGTTTCCTAGTACTAGCTCTGAGAAGAAACGGCCGAAACAAACTCAGAGGTCATAGTCGGGAGTTTATATTTACTGGCTCAGCTGCGGCGCGGGCTGGCCTTCATCGGACAAGGGACGGGGAGGGCGATTACTACGTTGAACGCGTCGCGATGGACCTCGGCGGCGAGGTCGGTAGGTCGGTCTGTTCTTTGTAAGAGTGCTGGTGGCCCTATTGGCCTCTTGGAGGAGGGTAATGGGGTCATCTGGGTCGGTGAGAGCATGCCTTGGGCGGCGAAGCTTGGAGATGGTGGAGGGGGTGTAATTAGCAGCCGCTACTATCAGGGGATTGCGGTGCTTGGAGGCAGTGTCAAAGAAGCGTTTGGAAAGACGCTTCATGAACTGCTGAATGGTGGGGATTTTGAGATCTAGGTGGAGGATCTCGTTACGGACGAAGCAACAACTTTATATAAATCTGTAGGTGGGGTAGTAAAATTAATGTTTAGACACGCATATGACAACTATTAACAAACTAATACTGCATTTAAAAATAACCAATTTTTAAACAGAATCAATTAGCAAACAATTAAGTTAATTACATTTTGTAGCAAACCGTCCTAACCGCCGTGTCATAACTATGCAGCAGATGCTACACATGTTCTCTTACCTGCTGGGAAGGGTCGCTTATAAATTACACGAGGACTGCGGAAGTCATGGCGCGCGTCGCTGCAACCCTGACCCCCGCAGCGAGGGTTCCCATAAAACTCACCCCGGAAGACATCTGTTGACCATCTTCAATGTGCGTGAGAACCAAACTGTGAGTTGGCGCGCTTTCTACATTAACCAATGAAACGCCGCGGCCTGCCTCGATCAACGAATTAACATCAAGAACGCACTCAACACCGCGTGGACATCCGCAGGACAGCAAGCTGATTTGCTATTGGTTATCCCACTATTGTTTAAAGATAGTTAGTATGTAAATGAGTGCATAGCTTGTAAGAGAGACAGACTAGCAGTTCTCAACATCAACTTACCCGGATATAAAAAAACATGGACGATCATGCAAGTATACTCACCAACCGAGTTAGCATCTACAAACGATATTGAGGACTTCTACACCAACTTATCAGATGTTGTAAAGGACTATCAAAATAATAACCTCATTGTCATGGGCGACTTTAACGCTAGATTTGGCGTTAAAATGCCTAGTGAAGAAAAGTTAATAGGCAAATATGGATATGGTAAGAGGAGCCCAAATGGATTTCGGCTAGTCAACTTTCTACTCCAATATAACTTGACACTACTCAACTCACTCTTCAAAAAGAATCCTAAAACCAAATGGACCTGGGTATCACCTGATGGAGAGTACAAAAACGAGATTGATTATATAATAACGAACAAGCCCATGCTCTTCAATGATACAAACGTGATACAAAACTTAAATTTCGATACGAACCATCGAATGGTACGTAGCTGCTTAAGGAAACTTCCTAACAAAAAAAGTAGACCTAACTTGTCAAGAAAGCTGATGCTACCAGAAGAATATGGCAACAATATCGATACCTCGTCCATAAAACCTCTGCTAGAGATAGTTAGCTCAGACATCAGTGTTTTCGAGAAGTATGACAGTCTAGAAAAACACCTATCACAAGCGACAAAAGGAAAGGTAGTGTCAAAAGCAAAATTCAGTGCAAAAACGTCGAAACTGTTACAAGAAAGAAAAAACACAATTGAAAATAAAATGCTACCGAGCAAAGAATATCGTAGCAAATTATCCACGATAAGCAAAGAAATTAGGGAAAATATAAGGAAAGACAGAAAAACAAGGAGAAGGAAAACGCTTGAAAAGGAAATAGAAAAAACAGGTAAACAAAAAAAGCGCTAAACGAATTGAGAGAGCATGAAAAGGAATGGATAGCAAAATTAAAAAATAGGAAATCTAAACAAATTACGAACCGCAAAGAGATTCAAGAGATCGCTACAGAATACTATAGATGTCTGTATTCAAATAAAATGTCGCAGAGGACAATAATAGTATCGCAAAGAGATTCAAGAGATCCCTACAGAGTACTATAGATGTCTGTATTCAAATAAAATGTCGCAGAGGACAATAATAGTATAAACACTAAAACAGAACACACAAAACTCGACATAGTCCCACAAATACTTAAACAAGAAGTAGAGAAAGCTATCTTGTCACAAAAATTAGAAAAATTCCCAGGACCTGACTATATACCAAATGAATTAATGAGAGGCACAATGGAAGAACTAAGCCCAATACTTACCAAGCTCTTCGATGACATCCTAAACACAGACAACATCCCAAAACAATGGGATGAATCCCATATTGTATTTCTCTATAGAAAAGGGGACAAGGACAACATCGGCAACTACAGACCAATAAGCCTTATATGAAACGTATATAAAATCTTCGCAAAGATAATATTGCAGAGAATAACGCAAACCCCAGACGATAACCAACCAATCGAACAAGCAGGTTTTAGAAGTGTAGCAGGCATTACACATGTTCTCTCAACCGCTACGAAAAAGGTCGACTATAAATCACACCAGATCACAGTGTAGCAGGCGCTACACAAAGGTCGACTGTAAATCACACCAGAAACGCGGAAGTCATGGCGCGCGTCCCTGCGACCCTGACTCCCGCAGCGAGGGTTCCCATAAATCTCACCCCGGAGGACATCTGCAGGACCAACGGCCAATGTCCGTGGGAACCATAGCGGGTCGTCTAGCACGTGACTGAACTGGCGCGCTTTCTGCATTAACCAATCATACGCCGCGGCCTGCCTCGATCAACGAATCAGCATCAAGAACACACGCAATACCGCGTGGACTTCCGCAGGACAGCAAGCTGATTTGCTATTGGTTACCCCACTATTATTTAGAGATAGTTAGTATTTAAGTGAGTGCATAGCTTGTAAGACATATAGCGCGTAGGTCGTGTCGCGTAATTAAAACTCAGATAAATTGAACTTTATGTATTGCACGAATGTAAAGGAGTACAATGTATAAGACGTGTAAAAATGACGCGATACAAGAGTGTTATCAAGGAATGGATATAATAATGATGTTGTACAATGATGTTGTACACTGATGTAGAATATGATAATAATGTTATAATAATAATGTTCTTACAAGCTATGCACTCACTTAAATACTAACTATCTCTATACTAACTATCTCTAAATGATAGTGGGGTAACCAATAACGAATCAGCTTCGTTCTTGATTCCGATTCGTTGATCGAGGCAGGCCGCGGCGTATGATTGGTTGATGTAGAAAAGCGCGCCAGTTCCGTCTTCACGTGCTAGACGACTCGTATGGTTCCCACGGACGTTGATCGTTGGTCACGATTCATGGAAACAGGGTCGGAACCCTCGCTGCGGGAGTCAGGGTCGCAGGGACGCGCGCCGTGACTTCCGCAATCCTCGTGTGAGTGATTTACAGTCCTTTGTGTAGCTGTGATCTGGTGTGAGTGATTTATAGTCCTTTGTGTAGCGCCAGTGTAGAGCTGTGATCTGGTGTGAGTGATTTATAGTCCTTTGTGTAGCGCCCGTGCTACACTATTCCCCCCTTTTTAGCAAAGCGTACGTAGCGTGCAGGCGTCCTGACGATCCTGCCTGATCTGGTACGTTGTTCCCTCGTATGCGGGTCTGGATGTAGGCTGGGTTGCTCATCTGTGGTAGCTGCAGGTGCTTGATTGGTCTCGCTGTTCATATGCCTGGGATCATCTTCTGTGTTGATTGTATACGCAGGTTTGAGGCGATCTATCGATATATTGCTAATTCGTCCTGGTAATTGGATTGTAAAATACTTTTCTTTACGTTCGATGATCTTGTATGGACCTTGGTATGGATGCTGCAGAGGTTTGCGGACTGTGGCATCGCGTACAAACACGTGGCTACATGTTTGTAGGTCGTTGTGCACGAACATACATCGCTTATTTGCATGCGATTTGTATGTAGGTGTGAGCTTGGTGATAACTTCTTGCAGGTGATTGACGTAGTCGTGGTCCATTTTCGGTGTAGCTGGTGTTGGTGATATGAAATCGCCAGGCAGGCGTATTGCTTGACCGTAGGTGAGTTGCGCTGCGCTTGTGTTAGAGTCGGAGCGGATAGCGGCTCTGAGACCCATTAGAACAGCAGGCAATTCGTCGATCCATTTGTTGCTGTTTTCTAGTCTAGCCATGAGTGCGGCTTTTAATGTCCTGTGCCAGCGTTCGACGATTCCGTTACTCTGCGGGTGGTATGCAGTAGTACGGGTTTTTTCTACACCGAGTAATTGAGCGAGGTCTCGGAATAGTCGGCTTTCGAACTGTCGTCCTTGATCGGTAGTGATTCTTGTTGGACAACCGAAACGAGATATCCATACTTCGTAAAGTTTTCTTGCGACGTTTTCAGCGGTTGTCTCTTGGAGTGGTACAGCTTCGGGCCATCGTGTGCACCGGTCGATCATCGTGAGCAAGTATTTGTGTCCACATGCTGACGTCGGTAGCGGTCCAACGATATCAACGTGAATATGTTGAAATCGTTCGCTCGGTGGGAATGTTGCGATGTCACTATGATTGTGTCGCTGTACTTTGGAGAGCTGACACGAATTGCATGTCTTAGTCCACTGGCCGATGTCGGTGTTCATTGAAGGCCAAAAGAATCGCTCTTGCATCAGCTTCCGTGTGGATCGTACTCCTGGGTGGCTTGGGCTGTGCACGGCATTGAAAGCTATGCGACGAAAATCAGCTGTTAAATATGGACGAACGTGTGACGTCGATGTTTCGCAGAATATTGGCTTGTTAGTACCCGGTAAAATGATTTTCTTGAGTTGTATGTTGGTCTGTTGAGACAATGTAGGGATACAACTGTCGTTTTCTTGAGCTTGAGATAACTCGTCGTAGTTGATGGGTGAGGGCACGTCGATAGTTTCGACGCGTGACAATGCATCTGCTACAACGTTTTGAGCTCCGCTCACGTGTCGAATGTCAGTAGTGAACTCGCTGATAAACAGTAGCTGCCTGATTCGCCGTGGTGTGTCGTTATCGGAAGGCGGCTTACGAATTGCGTAGGTCAGCGGTTTATGGTCGGTGAAAATCACGAGTTCTTTGCCTTCAAACATCTTTCTGAAATGTTTTATTGCCATGTGTATTGACTGGAGCTCCCGATCGTAACACGAGTACTTTTTTTGTCTTTCTGAAAATTTCTTTGAAAAATATCCGAGTGGCAGCCATTGTCCGTTGCTTCGCCTTTGTTGTAGAGATGCCCCGGCGCAGGTAGCTGAGGCGTCCGAAAAAATAGCGATTTGGTCCTCTGGCGCACTGGATGGGTAAGACAATAAAGCAGCGTTTATTATGCTTTGTTTGCACAACTCAAAAGCTTTTGTCGATTGATTGTCCCACTTTACTTCCGTCTTGTCTCGTTTTTTTGAATTATGAAGGAATGCATTCAGCGGTGCCTGAATGCTTGCCGCATTTGGGACACTGTCTCGGTAAAAATTTATCATGCCCATAAATCTTCGTAAGTCTTGAATGGTTTTGGGCTTTGGGTATTCTGTGATTGCTTTGACTTTGTCTTGAAGTGGTTTGATTCCTTTGCTTGATACTTCATAACCTAGGAACTTGACGGTTTCGCTGCCGAAAACACACTTAGAGGGATTTATAGTGACACCATACGTGTCTAATCGGCGTAAAACTTCCTGCAGATCTCCGATGTGGCTTGCTTCACTTTCAGATGCAACGATAACATCGTCGATGAATGGGAACGCGTAGTCTATTCCGTTGAGCACTTCGTTTATGAATCGTTGGAATGTCTGTCCGGCGTTCTTGAGACCTGGGCACATTCGTGGAAATTCGAATAAACCAAATGGTGTAGTGATCGCTGTCTTCTCGATATCAGGTTCGAAGATTTTTAATTGAGAATAAGCTCGGTTTAAATCGAGAGTACTGAAGATTTTCTTGCCGTGAAGTAGGTAGGTAAAATCTTTGAGGCGTGGGACTGGATAGCGGTCGGGTTTGGTGACGTCATTGAGCCTTCTGTAGTCACCACAGATGCGTAAATCGCCGTTTTTCTTAGGAACGACATGCAGCGGACTGGACCAAGGGCTTTTGCTTGGTCGGCAAATTCCTTGCTGCATCATGAGCTCGAATTCTTTCTTCACGGGCAGGTAGCGATGTGGAGGAAGAGGTCTGCACTTGTTGAACACTGGTGGGCCAGTAGTTTCGATGTGGTGTTCTACCTTGTGTTTGGGAGTATCCTTCATGCTTGATGGTCGCAGGATATCAGGAAACTTACTGAGGAGCTGGTGATACGGCTGTTCCATGTCGATACTTCGAACTGTGGGTTCGGCGGAACGAATGACTGATGCTCTGACGGTCATGTTGGTAACTTTGTCGACGAGGCGTCGGCCGGCTATGTCGACAAGAAGTTGATGACGCTTCAGAAAGTCTGCACCGATGATGGGTTTGCTGACTGCAGCGACGATGAATTTCCAGGTGTACGGCCGTCGTAGGTTGAGATCCAGTTGTAGGGTTTTCTCTCCGTACGTTGGGATGATCGTGTTATTTGCTGCGTACAAACAGAAATCGGTTTGTTTTGCTTTCCCGCCTTTTGTCCTCGGTATCACGGAAACGTTTGCGCCCGTATCAATTAGAAATGACAGACGCGAATTCCTATCAGTTATGAATAGGCGGTGAGAAGTGTTATTCGCGTCAGTTGCCGCCTCAACCGACGCAGGCATTAGTTTTCCGACTGGGCGCTGTTGTTGAAATTGCACGGACGTGTACATTTCCGCGCCTCGTTGCCGTACTTGCGATGATAATAACAGATAAGTGATTGTTCTGAATACTTGCGGTTGCTATTATCGTTGCTTGTTGAACGCGATCTTGAACGCCGTCTGTCGAATGATCTGTGTGATCGTGGTCTGGATTCCTGCCTGTCCTTGAGTTCTGCCAGCTCCAGAGATAACTGCCTTATTTGGTCGTGTAGGGCAGCCACATCGCTCGTGCGTGAAATTTGCGCGACCTGGTTAGGTTGCGCGATACTGTCCATTACACTGTCTGCTACTTGCGATAACTTTTCCAAGTCCGTAGTGTTGCTCACGGTGAGGACAGCGCGTACTGAGGGTGGGAGTAGCCGGGTCCACATGATGCGCAGTGTACCGTCTGGTATTTTCTGTCCGGCTAGTTCCCGCATTTTTCGCAACAGCTGTGAGGGTTTCTGATCTCCGAGTTCCATCTCATCCATCAGCTTCTGCAGCTTCCGGCTCTCGGATTCCTCGTAGACACTGATGAGTCGGGACTTCAGGGCTTCGTACTTGTTTTCAATGGGCGGGTTGATTATAATATCACTTACTTGCTGAAGTGCGTCCAGGCCTAGTCGGGCGATAGCTGCTTGATAGCGCGCGTCATCACCTTGCCTCTGTGGCGCCATTACTGCTTCGAAGTGTGTAAACCATAGTCTGGGATACGCCGGTCAAAAGTCAGACAGCCGTGCTTGTAGTGTGAGCGTGTCGACTTGCCCTCCTACCTGTGTTGCGTTGCTTACCTGTGTTGCGTTGTTGGTCGCCATCCTGATTACTCTTCTGGTGTATCACGCAGCAATACCGTGAATATAGCCTCTTGAAATCCTAGTGGTGAGACCCGCTTGTGGGAAGCCACTAGAATGTGCTAATCACGAGTACCGTCACGTTTGTCTTGATTCACGTCGCTTAGGTCACCACTATAGCGCGTAGGTCGTGTCGCGTAATTAAAACTCAGATAAATTGAACTTTATGTATTGCACGAATGTAAAGGAGTACAATGTATAAGACGTGTAAAAATGACGCGATACAAGAGTGTTATCAAGGAATGGATATAATAATGATGTTGTACAATGATGTTGTACACTGATGTAGAATATGATAATAATGTTATAATAATAATGTTCTTACAAGCTATGCACTCACTTAAATACTAACTATCTCTATACTAACTATCTCTAAATGATAGTGGGGTAACCAATAACGAATCAGCTTCGTTCTTGATTCCGATTCGTTGATCGAGGCAGGCCGCGGCGTATGATTGGTTGATGTAGAAAAGCGCGCCAGTTCCGTCTTCACGTGCTAGACGACTCGTATGGTTCCCACGGACGTTGATCGTTGGTCACGATTCATGGAAACAGGGTCGGAACCCTCGCTGCGGGAGTCAGGGTCGCAGGGACGCGCGCCGTGACTTCCGCAATCCTCGTGTGAGTGATTTACAGTCCTTTGTGTAGCTGTGATCTGGTGTGAGTGATTTATAGTCCTTTGTGTAGCGCCAGTGTAGAGCTGTGATCTGGTGTGAGTGATTTATAGTCCTTTGTGTAGCGCCCGTGCTACAGACACATCATTATTATATTCTATTCCATTCTATTACATTACAGGCCATTACAGGCCGTTAAAACTCAGATAAATCGAACTTTGTGTATTGCACGAATGTAAAAGGGTACAATGTATTTGACGTGTACAATGACGTGATACAAGAGTGTGAACAGGAATGGACTGTAATGTAATAGAGTGTGATAGAATATAATGATGATCTCTTACAAGCTATGCACTCACTTAAATACTAACTATCTTTAAATAATAGTGGGGTAACCAATAGCAAATCAGCTTGCTGTCCTGTGGAGGTCGACGCGGTGTTGCGTGCGTTCTTGATGTTGATTCGTTGATCGAGGCAGGCCGCGGCGTTTGATTGGTTAATGTAGAAAGCGCGCCAATTCAGTCACGTGCTAGACGACTCGCTAAGGTTCCCACGCGCATTGACCGTTGGTTAACAGATGTCTTCCTGGGTGAGATTTATGAGAACCGTCGCCCCGGGGGTCAGGGTCGCAGCGACCCGCGCCATGACTTCCGCGGTCCTGGTGTGATTTACAGCCGACCCTTTCCCAGCGGGTAAGAGAACAAGTTTTTTTTTTTTATAAATTATAAACCAGCGCTTGACCGCAATCCCGCCTGATGGTAAACAGTGATGCGATCGTTGATGGTAAAGCGCGCTAGTTTATTAAGAGCCTATTCACTCTAGCCTTGAAGACACTCAAATTGTAATGTGACGGAAACACCGACGCCGGCAAATTGTTCCAGTCCCTCGATGTACGCGGTATAAAGGAGGAAGCAAAACGCTTCGTCCGGATCGCAGTGGTGACAACAACGTAAGGGTGGAAACTCGCCGTACGACGGGTCGTCCGATGATGGAACGGAGATGTGGGAATTAAATCATGCAATTCCCTTGCCCACTCACCAGAATGCATCCTATAGAAGACCGAAAGGCTGGCTACTCTACGCCTGTGCTCCAGGCTTTGGAGACCGTTTCGAGTTAAGTCTGGGTCGCCAATCAGCCTCTTCGTACGCCTCTCCACCGAATCCAAAGTGGCAAGGTGACATTTCGCAGCACCAGCCCAAATGTGGCTGCAGTACTCCACACACGAGCGGACCTGTGCTTTGTATAAAATTAGAAGCTGCCCAGGTGTGAAGTACCGCCGGACCTTCGCGATGACGCCTAGTTTTCTGGCAGCCACCCCGGCCTTGGACTCAATGAACCGCCCAAAGTTAAGGCTCGAGGAAATCTCAACTCCCAAAAGCTGAAGGCGGTCGGTACACTCCAAGGATACATTCTGAAAAGTAGGAGCCAAGGTGAACGGGCTCCTTTTGGCGGTGAAAAGACACGCCTGTGTTTTGGCGGCATTGAATGCTACAAGATTGGCATTGCCCCATTCGGAGACTGCCTGTAGTGCAGCACTCACACGCTCTACCATGGCCTCTCTTTCGGACCGGATTGTTTCCTTACAAGCCCGAGCTTCCGGCAGGTATCTCTCCATAACTGTGCTGTCATCTGCATACTCATAGATACCGGGCAACAGCAGATCATTAATATGCAGCAGGAACAGAGTTGCAGAGAGAACAGACCCCTGAGGAACACCGGCATTGGTCGACATGGGCTCAGATGAACATCCGTCGACAACAACTCAGAGGGACCGTTCAGTCAGGAAGTCTTTTACCCAGCCAGTCAGGCCAGCGGAAATGCCGTACGCTGGAAGCTTACTCAAAAGGCCAGCGTGCCATACCCGGTCGATGCCAACTACCTGCGGTCGGCCAGCGGAGCACCGTGCTTCGGATCCCGCTACCCTCCAGGACCAAGCTCCCGACACAACAACATTTGCCGCATTGAGCCCGGCACACATCGCAACACAACTGCTCAGACCCGTCCTCCGTACGGCGTCACCAGACATCATGCCGAAACACGACGAATCGCTTGGCGGCATGACTTTGTCTGGTGGGTGGGAACTACGCCGGCGGCCGATGTTGTGGCCTACCACCGAGTACTGCATGCTGCATGCTGCAGCTACATGTGTAGCATTTGTACAATGCTACACTGTAATAACTGTAAACTCGGAAATAAAGGCTATTATTATTATTCCTTTATTTTATTAAAATACACTTATAAATTACATTTTTAAATATTTCTACATAAAAAATATATAAAAAAACATTTAAAAATATAAAAAATAGTAACCCACCGGCATCGGGAACAGGGTCCAAGCTACCGGCGGGCTCCAGAGAGAGGAACTTCCTGACAATGCGAGCCGTGTCCAGAAGTACAGCTTTCTGAATCAAGCCTTTGATCCAGCTGCCTAACGAGAGCCTCTTGAGGTGTTGGTCGAGGCTCTTGGCTATTAAGCCATTGGCTGTCACGACTATCAGCACAATGATTGCTGAATCCACCTCCCACATGTCGACAACCTCGTGAGCCAAGTCAAGATACTTGACTTGTTTATCTTTCTCGGCTTTCACGAGGTTCTCATCATGCGGGATGGTTATGTCAACAATCATTGCACGCCGCTCTGATCGATCCACCATCACTATATCAGGCTTATTGGCAACAATAGTACTGTCAGTGATGATGGATCGATCCCAGTACAATGTGATATAGCCATTTTCGAGAACTGGGTCGGGCATATACCTGTAGTACGGCACCTCTGATTCCACAAGGTTGTATTTGAGAGCAAGTTGCTGATGAATTATCCTGGCTACAAGGTTGTGTCTATGCAAGTACTCTCCGTTAGGTAGACGAGAACACCCGGAGATATTATGCCTTATTGGTTCCCCCGGCCGGTGACATGCCCGACAGATGTCAACTGTGCCGTCTTTCACAATAAATCTCCGGTAATTGTTCGTCATCATAACTTCGTCCATAATTGCACATACAAAACCTTCGGTTTCCCCAAAAAGGTAACCGAATCGTAGCCAGGCTACGGACGCTTGTAAATCTACATCAGGCCCGTACAGGGCTCTGAAAAAGCGTCCGTGAAGCTCTTTGCTCTTCCATACATCCATGCGGTCATTGGTGTCAAGCACTACTGGTTTGCGCCAGTTCTCTTTAGCCAAGGAGAGCGGAGTGAGGCCCTTGTCAACCGCGACCACATCTCCATGCATCCCCACGTCGGTTTCTAGAAAATATTCCCTGAGACTGCATATCTCGCGATTGTGGAGGGTCTTAGCGTTTAAAAAGTCACGACCTCCACATTTTCGCGGGATATACAGCCTCATAACCGATGATCGTGGGTGATGCAATCGATTTGCAGTCAGCAGCGTACTGTTAGAATTCGGTTTAGGACACTCTTTTTAAAAAAGCAAACACTTCTAGCTAAAAGAATCTACGCCCTACACACTTTATTTAATTTTACTTTACAATTATCGCGAGTGCAGTACACAAGTGCACGGGATGAAAGATGGAAGTCGACTGGCTATGAGTGTGGGATGGATGTATGAGGTGTTGAGGAATGGTGTGTCAGCAGTCTGACGGGAATGCAGCATAAGCTACCAGGTAAGCCAGAATGGGTACATTGGGTATGTATAACAGCCCCCCGATTAAGAGGAAACTTACGGGTGAAAGGGTAAGTTGACGATGGAAAGAAGGAACCAGGTCTGAAAAGGGTTTTCAGGTTTGAATGTCCGAATGTCCTAAACATTCGGAGTCGAGGAACAGGTATGTCTTCGGGATCAGGAGACGACATTTCTATGGAATTATTTGGTTTGGATTTACATCTAGAATTATAAAATTTCTTAAAGAAACGATACAATTATGGGATACAGCAATAACTAAAACTAGACTTATTATAATAGTAATATAAGAGTAGAAATTACCATAAAGGACAATATGGGGTTTCTCAATAACTTTGTTGAGATTTGTTTTAATTTGGTCAGTTCTTTTATTATAATTTATCAAAAGTGAATCTAGATTATCAATGTTTTTTAAGTTTACATATGGGACTTTAATATTGTCTTTTAGGTAAGTAGTAGGGCTACAACAAGTATCATTAATTATTTCAAAGTGTAATATTATTGGTTTTATTTTAATTACAATACTATGTCTAGGTACCAATTTATTGTCTCTACAATAAGCAATACAATGTTCTGGTAAAGTTAGTATTCCAGTGCCATGGATGGAAAACTCAGATAGATCTTGATTATTACATTCTACTGTGAGTTTAGAATTTTGACTTATTATATATATCCATTGGTTTGCATGTAATTTATGAAAAGTTTCAAAATTACCGTTTATAAATTTAGTATTACAAATGCTTGGAACAGAAGTCAGAGCTTTAGAAATAATCTCACTTTCACATATGGGAATGGCAGATGTGGAATACACACTAGGTGTTTCACAAATATAATATTGTATATTTATAACTTTAGGTACAAGAGCTAAGTGAATCTAATTTACAATAGGGTAATTATACCTATATATTTAGTAGATGGTATGATTGTTGAATATAGTGTACTATTCATATTGTTAAGTTTGTAGCGCGTAGGTCGTGTCGCGTAATTAAAACTCAGATAAATCGAACTTTGTGTATTGCACGAATGTAAAAGAGTACAATGTATTTGACGTGTACAATGACGCGATACAAGAGTGTGATCAAGGAATGGACTGTAATGTAATAATGATGTAGAATATAATAATAATGTATAATGATGTTGTGTCTTACAAGCTATGCACTCACTTAAATACTAACTATCTCTAAATAATAGTGGGGTAACCAATAGCAAATCAGCTTGCTGTCCTGCGATGTCCACGCGGTGTTGCGTGCGTTCTTGATGCTGATTCGTTAATCGAGGCAGGCCGCAGCGTATGATTGGTTGATGTAGAAAGCGCGCCAGTTCAGTCTTCACGTGCTAGACGACTCACTATAGTTCCCACGCACATTGACCGTTGGTCACAGATGTTGTCCGGCGTGAGATTTATAGGAAACCCTCGCTGCGGGAGTCAGGGTCGCAGGGACGCGCGCCATGACTTCCGCGTTCCTCGGTGTGATCTGGTGTAATTTATAGTCGACCTTTGTGTAGCGCCTGCTACACTATTCCCCCCTTTTTAGCAAAACGTACGTAGCGTGCAGGCGTCTTGACGATCCTGCCTGATCTGGTACGTTGTTCCCTCGTATGCGGGTCTGGATGTAGGCTGGGTTGCTCATCTGTGGTAGCTGCAGGTGCTTGATTGGTCTCGCTGTTCGTATGCCTGGGATCATCTTCTGTGTTGATTGTGTACGCAGGTTTGAGGCGATCTATCGATATATTGCTAATTCGTCCTGGTAATTGGATTGTAAAGTACTTTTCTTTACGCTCGATGATCTTGTATGGACCTTGGCATGGATGCTGCAGAGGTTTGCGGACGGTGTCATCGCGTACAAACACGTGGCTACATGTTTGTAGGTCGTTGTGCACGAACATACATCGCTTGTTTGCATGCGATTTGTATGTAGGTGTGAGCTTCGTGATGACTTCTTGCAGGTGATTAACGTAGTCGTGGTCCATTTTCGGTGTAGCAGGTATACTTCGTAAAGTTTTCTTGCGACGATTTCAGCGGTTGTCTCCTGAAGTGGTACAGCTTCAGGCCATCGTGTGCACCGGTCAATCATCGTGAGCAAGTATTTGTGTCCACATGCTGACGTCGGTAGCGGTCCAACGATATCAACGTGAACATGTTGAAATCGTTCGCTCGGTGGGAATGTTGCGATGTCACTATGATTGTGTCGCTGTACTTTGGAGAGCTGACACGAATTGCATGTTTTAGTCCACTGGCCGATGTCGGTATTCATTGAAGGCCAAAAGAATCGCTCTTGCATCAGCTTCCGCGTGGTTGGTACTCCTGGGTGGCTTGGGCTGTGCACGGCGTTGAAAGCTATGCGACGAAAATCAGCTGTTAAGTAGGGACGAACATGTGACGTTGATGTTTCGCAGAATATTGGCTTGTTAGTACCCGGTAAAATGATTTTCTTGAGTTGTATGTTGGTCTGTTGAGACAATGTTGGGATACAACTGTCGTTTTCTTGAGCTTGAGATAACTCGTCGTAGTTGATAGGTGATGGCACGTCGATGGTTTCGACGCGTGATAATGCATCTGCTACAACGTTCTGAGCTCCGCTCACGTGTCGAATGTCAGTAGTGAACTCGCTGATAAACAGTAGCTGCCTGATTCGCCGTGGTGTGTCGTTATCGGAAGGAGGCTTACGAATTGCGTAGGTCAGCGGTTTATGGTCAGTGTAAATCACGAGTTCTTTGCCTTCAAACATCTTTCGGAAATGTTTTATTGCCATATGTATTGATGAGAGCTCCCGGTCGAAAGTCGAATACTTCTTTTGTCTTTCCGAAAAATTTTTAGAAAAAAATCCGAGTGGCATCCATTGTTCTTTGTTTCGCCTTTGTTGTAGAGATGCCCCGGCGCAGGTAGCTGAGGCGTCCGAAAAAATAGCGATTTGGTCCTCTGGCGAACTGGATGGGTAAGACAATAAAGCAGCGTTTATTATGCTTTGTTTGCACAACTCAAAAGCTTTTGTCGATTGATTGTCCCACTTTACTTCCGTCTTGTCTCGTTTTTTTGAATTATGAAGGAATGCAGTCAGCGGTGCCTGGATGCTTGCGGCATTTGGGACACTGTCTCGGTAAAAATTTATCATGCCCATAAATCTTCGTAAGTCTTGAATGGTTTTGAATGGGTTTTGTACTTCCAGTCGACCTTGAGGTACAGCGACGTGCTTCTATGTACTACTCCGCGAGGGGGGAGGCCATGGACACTAATTTTGTTACACAACGCGACTTTAATAAAATCTCTAGATTATTTAAACCTCAGACTGAAGTCTGGGAGGACCTCTTATCCGAATGGCAAAGTAGGTGGGATAATTCCATCAAGGACCTCCATCTATTCTTTCCATCCGTTGGCGATCGGCTGGCTAGGACATGGCTGGAGGTTGACCACTGCGTTGCCCAATTTCTCACAGGTCATGGCAACTTTAAAAGTAAACTGTATTCTTTTAAACTTGTTCCTTCACCTTTGTGTCAGTGTTCTACATCGAACTGTGAATTTGAACAGTCCGCACATCACATCTTGTGGGAGTGTGTTCTTTGGCAGAATGAACGCAATATTATGTTGGATAGTGTACAAGTTACATCCGGAGTCGTTTATTATACGGACCTTGTAGAAACTAGAACCAATTTCCGTGCGTTCAGGCGCTTTTGCCATACCTATTATTGGAATCAATTGTAACAGCTAATACCTACTTAGGACCCATTAACTTAATCAAATTTTATTCCGTGGTGTTTGGCAATCTGGGCTTCTCCCAGTTGCAATAATGTCCCTTTGTGCCGTTTGGCCTAGTTCTGTTCTGTCTCCTGCTTGTTATGGAGGGAAGTGGAAAAAATCTCTTTTTTCTTACTCCTCCGCTATTCTTTTCTGATTAATTTCGTTGCGGGACCTAAGACAGTTGAATCATTTCTCCGGGACTCGTCGAGCTTCATTGCTCGGCGTTTTTCTGGCGGTCGCCACTGTTGATTCTGGCTTTCAGGAGCTGCAGTGGTTGGGAAAAGTGTGGCGGGTTTTGGACTGGACATAGTATATTATGTGCTATTGCTGGTATATAGTTTCATTTCGTCCAAATGATATTTGACATGACGTCTATTTATTAGGAGTGATGCGGTGTTATTTCCGAGAAATTTTGACTATATTGTACGGACCTTTCCATATTGGTGAAAGAGCTTTCCGAAGCCGTAGATGATTTTTAAGATAGACAAGGTCACCGAACTTGTATTTAATTGGTTTTGTACGAGTGTCGTAGTAGGTTTTCCTGCCATCGGACGCGTCCCCAGGTGGCGAATAGGGGAACGGTCCCCAGATATGGGGGTTACCGGTTTACCGGCGCGGACCAAAATCAGAATTAGGGACCGCTTCGGCGGTCACACGTGCGGCGGGTCGGCCACCACTCCAGGTGGCTGACGTGACCCGAACTCCGGGTCACCGTCGGGCAACCCGGTCTCCTCATTGAGAGGAGCTGGGGGGCCCGTTTGCTTCCGGGCAAACGAGTGGGGCTAAGAGGAAGGACACCTCGCTAAAAAACCCTTGGCTGCTGCGTCTTCTCGCACAAGAAGACGTGCCCAGCCGGGCCCCTCCCTATGGAGGTACCAATGTGGGCCCGCCTTCTGGCGGGAATCGCCGGCGGAGGATTGGTAGGCAGGCTTGCTATTTCCCATGACCCCGCCACTAAGGCGATGTCGGTGTGCCGCTGTTCGGGTTTAGTGGGTATTCCCGGCTTCGGCTGGGCGAGTCCCACACACGCCCTTCGGGGTATGGTGCGTAAACGCATTCCCACAGCGTAAAAAAAAAAAGATAAGGTAGGGAGGCCCCCAACAAGGTGGACCGATGACCTGATGAAGGTCGCGGGAAGCCGATGGATGCGGGCAGCACAAGACCGGTCAGCGTGGAAAGCCTTGAGGGAGGCCTTTGTCCAGCAGTGGACGTCCATAGGCTGAAGAAGAAGAAGAAGGATAAGGTAGGATAAATTAGGATAATATAGGATATAAACTGAAGAAAAAAATTTACTTAAGACTAGGCTGTATGGCGTACTATGCCTTTGCCTTTTCCGTTCCTATGAACGGAAAGAAGTAAACCAAAAAATAAATGTCTGTGGTCAGGAGTTTGGCGGGAAAGCCAAAACGAGTGCCACGCTCATTTTTCATTGGACTTTTAAATTATTTATAGTGTCGTTTACTAAATAAAAACGCGTGATTTATGTAGTAAAAAGTGCATTCAGTGAATAATTCATAAAGAACAGTGAAATATTGTAGCATAGTGGTCACATCATGTCTTTACCCCAAACCCCTAATGGTTGGCCTCACGTGGGAAACGAAAGGAGATAGGTTAAGTTAAGCTAGGATAAGGTAGGATTCCGTGTGCAGTTTCTGGCCTGCCATCGGACGCGTCCCCAGGTGGCGGATAGGGGAACGGCCCCCAGATATGGGGGTTACCGGTTTACCGGCGCGGACCAAAACCAGAAGTGGGGACCGCTTCGGCGGTCACGTGCGGCAGGTCGGCCACCACTCCAGGTGGCTGACATGACCCGAACTCCGGGTCACCGTCGGGCAACCCGGTCTCCTCATTGAGAGGAGCTGGGGGCCCCGTTTGCTTCCGGGCATACGAGTGGGGCTAAGAGGAAGGACACCTCGCTAAAAAACCCTTGGCTGCTGCGTCTTCTCGCACAAGAAGACGTACCCAGCCGGGCCCCTCCCTATGGAGGGCCCACTGTGGGCCTGCCTTCGGGCGGGAATCGCCGGCGAGGGATTGGTCGGCAGGCTTGCTATTTCCCATGATCCCGCCACTAAGGCGATGTCGGTGTGCCGCTGTTCGGGTTTAGTGGGTATTCCCGGCTTCGGCTGGGCGAGTCCTACACACGCCCTTCGGGGTATGGTGCGTAAACAAAGCATTCCCACAGCGAAAACAAAAAAAAAAAAGGATAAGGTAGGATAAATTAGGATAAGTTAGGATATAAACTGAAGAAAAAAAGTTACTTAAGACTAGGCTGTATGGCGTACTATGCCTTTGCCTTTTCCGTTCCTCTGAACGGAAACAGGTAACAAAAAAAAAAATGTCTGTGTTCAGTTCATGCCACAATATAATTTTATTTTGGACTCCCTCTCATATTGGAGTTTGCGGCAACGAAGAAGTAGATGCATTTGCAAAATTCATTTCCAACACTTCTGATAATGTACCTATAAAAAAACTGAAAATTCCAGATACAGACTGTGTAGACACTCTTAAAGAAAATTTAATTAATAAATGGATGCAGCATTGGCACGAATCTTTAAAAACAAAAGGGTCCTGGTACCACAATATTAACACAACTATTAAAAAGCCGTGGTTTGTTAAAGACAGCTTCATTCATCGAGAATTCTACACTGTGATATGTAGATTGCGTATTGGACATGGACGGTTTAATGAACATTTACACAGAATGAACATGATCTCCTCCCCTTCATGTACGTTCTGCAACGCTTTAAGTCAATCCCTACATCATATATTTTTTGATTGTACCCATTTCTCACTTCAACGTCTAATTTTCATTAACAACTTGATAAAAATTTATAAAACCACTGAAAATGTCCCGCGCTCATTACCAGATCTACTTAAAACTCCGCAATGTTTCTTTGCTCTGTATAATTACATCAAAAACACTATAGAAGATATTTAAAGGGAAAGAAGAAAGAAGAAAAACAGAAAAGGACAAATATACTAAAGTCCAGGCTGTATGGCGTATCATGCCTTTGCCTTTTCCGTTCGGAAGTACGGAAAGAAGAGAACGAAAAAGCGCGGGAAACCTTGAACGTGGCGGGCGAGTTTTTTCTGCTTCTTTAACTTTTTAGTGTAAATAATAGTATCATTTAGGTGGTTGTATATATAAATAAGTTTAATTTTACATATTTAATATAGTAATTTTATATATTTGCTGATTTAGGTAAGTTTTTTTTTTCTTTTACTCTTCGTGATGGACGACGACCCAGACGACCCTGGTGGAGGTTCGCCTCCGGAGGTTTCGCTTGTAGTCACGGTTCCACATTCAGAAATGGATACAGAGGGTTCCCTTCTAGATACAGATGCTTCCGAGAGCAAAAGCAACAATAAGAGAAAACGTATCTCCTCTCGCAAAATATGCAGGCACTGTAATAAAAAACGCAGGCGCCATAAATCTTCTGAAACAATATGTGAAAATGACTGTCAATGTCCTTCTAAGAATGCTCAATCTGAATTTATACCCCCTATATCAACTAGCACTTCACAACCACTATCATCCCAACAACCCAATACTCATAAACAATCATCTGACCCAAGCACATTGGTAGGTAGAAAACTATATGAGGCGAATGATGCAGCTCCTTACACAATCCACATCCAAAAGATACAAACAAGTCCAAATGATAATGTTTTTATTCACCCAGTCTCTTTTGGTCATTTTCTAAAAAAGAATTGCATAAAAAATATAGTAAATGGTAGTCTGAAAAAAATAGGCAGAAACAGGGTTTTAATCTCATTTACCAATTTCACAGATGCAAATTCTTTTCTAGAAAATAAAACATTGGAACAATACAACTATAAGGCCTTTATACCCTCCTCATCAGTCACCCGGATGGGTGTGGTTAGAGGAGTCCCTAAGGATTGGTCTGAGGAGGATATACTGAATAACATATCTGTGCCTATTGGATGTGGAAAAATTTTAAAAGTACGACGCATCAATAGAAAACATCTTGTGGATGGTAAACCAAACTACATTCCTGTTGAAACTGTTGTAATAACATTTGACGGCCAGGTGTTACCCAAAAGAATATTCTTATGTTACAACTCTCTTCCTGTTGAGCTTTATATCTTCCCAACAGTCCAGTGTTTCAACTGCTGTCGATATGGACACATCAAATCACAGTGCCGCTCAGCTCCACGGTGTTTTAAATGCGGTAATAACCATACTGGGGACAGTTGCAATGTAGATGAGGATGAGGCTGTATGCTTTCTTTGTTCCGGATCCCACTTTGCCACAAATAGGAAATGCCCAGAGTTTAGTCGCCAAAAAGCCATTAAGGAAACTATGGCTAACAATTGCATTTCATATGCAGAAGCAGTTAAGTTGCATCCTCCTGTTAACAAAGCATATTCAGAAGTTTTAACTTCTGTTGCAGTTCCTTCACCACCTTTAAGGCAAACATTTGAATCCTCCTCCAAAGGTACTAGAAACAAACAAACAAGTTCATATAAAAAAACTGTATTTTTTAATAAACCCAATAATTCTCCTAAACATAGTACAGGATATGACAAATATACTCATTCTGCCCTAACAAAAGATTATGATATTCCTTTACCATCCATTGGCACAAATATTGACAGTAATAATTCCATAAATAATAAGTCAACTAGAGATTTAATTATCATTTTAATTAATTTGCTAACAAAGAATATGTCTGAACCGTCCAACGCTGCTATACAAAGTATTAGTCAACTTTTTAATAATATCAATAATGGATCAGCTGTCAACAATCCTTCAGTGGAATTGTCGCAGTGTTAACTCTAAAAAAAGCGATTTACTACATCTTATTAATGTGTATAAACCTGTTGTTGTCGCATTGCAAGAAACCTGGTTGAAGCCAGGTTATAACTTTAAAGTCTCCCAATATTTATGTTTAAGAGAAGATAGAACAGATGGCTATGCTGGTGTTGCTCTGTTAATTCATGACACAATACCTTTCCACCACATTCCCATTGCAAATCATAGTGTTGATTTTTCTATAATAGCTGTATCTATCAATAAAATATGTTTTGTATCTGTTTATGTTCCCCACCCTTCATCATCATTATACAACGAAATAGAAACCATAGTAGCAAAATTACCTAAACCATTTTTAATTATGGGTGACTTCAACGCTCAGCACCAGGCTTGGGGTAGCTCCAACTCTAGTTATTACGGGTCAAGGATATTAGACATTTTGGATTCTAATAACCTCTGTATCTTGAATACAGGTCTTGCAACACGTCTCACTAAACCTAATGAAGGGATCAGTGCCCCAGACCTCACGATAGCCAGTCCTAGTCTTGCGCCTACAGTGACCTGGAATACCCTGCCTTCGACTTTTGATAGCGATCATTATCCCGTAATAATAACTATGACAAAATTTATCAAATCTCTATCCAGACGCCGACCAAGATTAGCATACAAAATTAAAACTTCTAATGACAGTATTGACAATGACAGATGGAGAACGTTTAGTGAGCGAGTTGAGCAGAGACTATCCAACCTTCCTGAAAATGCATTAAGTTCATCGACAATTCTGGCTGATTCTTTTGCATCACTCTTGTTGGACGCTGCTAATGAAACATTCCCAACTAAACGATGTAATAATAACATTCCGTCGCCCCCATGGTGGGACAATGAATGTTCTTTAGCAGTGCGCCAACGAAAAGAGGCTGAAGTAAAATATAAACAGTGTACAACATTAGAAAATTTTAATAACCTCACATTAATTATGAACAATACTCGTAAATTATTTAAAAGGAAGAAATGGGATGGTTGGCGTCGTTTCTGCACTTCGCTATCGCCTGACGTTTCTCCGTCATTAATATGGCAAAATATACGACGATTCAGATCAGCATTTAAGGAAACAATACCTCACTATCTGGATGAATCCGTTGCAGATAAATTTTTAGACAAGATAGCTCCTCCTTTTGTTCCACAAATGTCCATCATTTCATCTCATCTCCCTTTCCAATCTCCTGTAGAGGATGTAACGGGCCTTGACAGTCCTTTTACCCTTAAAGAATTGAAAGGTATTTTATCCTACGTAAAAGATTCTGCTCCAGGTCATGATGGTATTCCTTACTCATTCCTTGCAAATTTAAGCGACTCAAGTCTAATTTACTTTTTAAACATAATCAACTCCACAATAAGTTCTGGTATAATCCCTTCCTCATGGAAAATATACGAAGTCATCCCCATTCTAAAACCAAATAAACCACCGTTAGATCCTAACTCTTACAGACCGATAGCCCTTGCCACTGTGTTTTCAAAACTAGCTGAACATTTAGTTAAAAACCGTTTAGAATGGTATGTAGAAAGTAAAGGTTTACTATCTCTGAGTCAGTATGGATTTAGGAAAGGAAAAAGTACCATGGACAGTCTAGGGATTTTCATTACAGATGCGAGATTGGCTTTTTCAAATAATGAATCCATGCTTGCTGTTTTCCTAGATATTTCTTCTGCATACGACAATGTTGATTTAAATGTTTTGAATACTAAACTTTATAAACTAAAAGTACCTCCCATATTCTGCAATTTCATTCTTAATCTTCTCTCAGGCAGACAATTACAAGTTGACATAGGTGAATCTGAAATGAAAACAAGATTAACCTGGAAAGGACTGCCTCAGGGTTCGGTGTTGAGCCCACTTCTTTATAATATATATACCTCTGATTTAGAATTCCATATTTCTGGTAAAGCCAATATTTTACAGTATGCAGACGATCTAGTTCTTTATGTATCAGGACGCTCTGTTGAAAAACTAAGTTCCTCTCTAAACGTCGCTCTAAAATTTCTTAAATCATGGTTGGACAATAATTCTTTGTGTCTTAGTGTTAACAAAAGTAGCGCTGTTTTATTTTCTAGAATGCGTTTTCCTCCTCCATATTCAGTTGTGTATGATAATCAACAAATACCTGAAAATAGCGAAGTAAAATTTTTGGGTATCCTTCTAGACGGTAAACTTACAGGTTTACCACACTGTTATTATGTATTGGCTAGATGTGAACGTTTATTAAATATTATGCGCTGTCTTTCTGGAGTTTGGTGGGGTTCCCATCCATTCGTGTTAAAATTATTGTATAACGCTATTATTAGAAGTATCTTAGACTATGGGACATATTTCTTAGAACCTTGTAGTGCTGTAGGTCTGACAAAGTTAGACTCAATTCAATCAAAAGCCTTGCGTATTATAACTGGTGCCATGAGGTCTAGCCCAATTAACGCACTCCAAGTGGAATCTTTGGACCCTCCTTTAAAACTTCGTAGACAGTACTTATGTGATAAATTCATTCTCAGAACTCTTCAATTTTCCAACCACCCACTTTATCAAAAACTTTTGTATCTTTCAGAAAAAATTGAATGTTCGTCTTATTGGTCAAATAAATCTCTTCCATGCTCTATTATAAGTTTCCGTAAATTTACTTCACTTCAAGCTCCCACACACCGCTCTCAGTATCTTCCAATTTTTTCTGTCTGTTACGAAGCTCTTATTTTTTCCCCTCAAATAAACTATAACTTTATATCGCTAAAGAATGATCGTTATGCTAACTCTAACTTAAACTTCATAGTCGAAAGAGACTGGGCTGATAGGCATTACATTTACTGTGATGCTTCCAAGCACCCAGTTTCAGGCACGATTGGGGTAGCTGTATATCATGAACAATATAACATTCATCAAAAAATAAAATTACCTTCTGAAACATCAGTTTTTTCTGGAGAATGTTTTGGAATTTTAAAGTCCCTAGAATACGTACTTCTTGCGAAACTCAGCAAGTCTATTATTTTCACTGACTCGAAGTGTGCTTTACAAGCACTGCAAAAGTTTCCTTGGTCAGGTTCAAATCATCCCTATGTTATAGAGGCCAGACAGCTCCTACTAAATTGCAAATTTAAAAATCTTGATGTTTTTTTGGTGTGGATACCTGGCCATCACAATATTCGCGGCAATGAGATAGCAGACAAATTTGCTAAAGACGCTGTAGATGATGGTGATAAGTTTCCATATAATAATGTTGTATCTGACCTTCACTGTCTTCCTAAAGATCATCTGTATGATGCCTGGGAAAATTTATGGAATATTTCAAGTAGTCGTAAAGGTCAATATTATAAACGTATACAACAAAGAATACCTCTCAAAGTATGGTTTTCCAAATTAAAACTTTCCAAGCTTGCAACCTCCAGTTTGATACGAATGCGCTTGGGTCATGTTTGCACAGCCTCTCACCTTGCTAGACTTGGGATTATTCACAATAATTTATGTTGTTGTGGTTGTGAGGAAGATTTGAATCATATATTTTTTGCATGCCCCAACCGTGACTCTTCTTCATTCATTAACTCCCTTATTGAACTCTCTGTCCCTCTTCCTACATCAATCCCTACATTGTTAAGCTCCTTAAATTTTGATATTTATAATTTAATATCTACCTTTATAACTATTAATAATATTAAAGTATAAGTTTTTTTATTTCCCAACTCCCAATTTTAATTTCTATTTAATATATATGTTTGGTATATCATTATTTATTTATTATATTACCACCAAACCTGATCCTATTATCCTTTGTTCCAAAATTCCGTAATCCGTTCCTACGCATTTCAATGAATTTATTTGGTTTCCCTACCTTTATACTTGTAGTGGCAAATGCACAAACCGTGCGAGCCAAATTAAAAAAAAAAAAAAAAAAAAAAAAAAAAAGAAGAGAACCAAAAAAAAAAAAAAAAAAAGTTCATGCCACATCATTTTGACGTTTTACGTACGTTTTGCCGTTTTTAGCCAATTTGACATCCACGGTCCTAGCCAGCTGTTTTCTCTTGAAGAATTGAGACTTGGGTTGTAACTATCTATAATCGTAACACAAAATAGTAGTTTGATATACGAAAATTACATTAAAAAAATACATGTTGATGAGTTGCTCGTGTTGGAAACTTTACAGACAGTGTTGTACTCAACCATGTACACGTAAACGAGTAGTTAGTCGTTTCCAGCGCTATACCGAAGCGATAAGTTTTTAATGTTTTGCTATAGATAGTTAATTTATAATTTTATTATTGTACACCCAAGGGGTATGTTAGAAAAACACTTTTTTCATTGTAACCATATTTATTTATGTAACATTCTACTATATATTTTAAGATATTACAAATCTCTACCGGATGTTATGCCATCTAGCAAGAATTATTATAGAACTGGACTCATTATTAATCCAATTTTATTACAAATGAACGCATTATGATCCTGGGAAACCAAATATGAGGGTTGTCAAACTGGTGGCAAGTCACAGTAGCGGGGCCGGGGCGTGATCAGTGAGCGCCATGGGGCTGGAGGGGTCGCGGCGCGAGTCCTTGATAGTGGTGGCGTTGTGCCTGGCGTGGTACGCCGTCAGCTCGGCTAGCAACGTGGTGGGCAAGCTAGTGCTGACGGACTTCCCGTACCCGGTGACAGTGACCATGGTGCAGCTGCTGAGCATCGTGCTGTGCAGTGCCCCTGCGTTCGCGCTGTGCAGCGTGCGGCGCGCGGCCGACTTTCCGCGCCACTACTACTGGCGTACGCTTGTGCCACTCGCTTTCGCAAAGTTTCTCACCACCATATGCTCGCAAGTTTCCATTTGGAAAGTGCCCATCTCTTATGCACACACAGGTTAGTATTTGTGCCCATCCTTTAACCCATTCACTGCCACTAAAATTTTAAAAACTTCACCTGGGTGCCACTTAATATTTTTAATGATTACAATAAAAACCCATTCAAAATGGTAAATGCAACATGTGCGTTGAGAAAGAATTTAAATTGTAAGTGCCATTTAACGCACCGTTTGTGTTGACGTTTGGACTGTATTATGCAACATGTTCTTCAACAGTTTATTAAAAATCCTGTGGATTCAGGTTCACATTTATAAAATATCGGCCAGGTTGCAAAATATTAAGTATGTAAGTAATTTACTACATAATTACCTACTAAAAATGCATAATCTCTTTTTAGTACGTATTTAGTAAATTACTCACTTATTAGTAAATTTAACTCTGAATATTAAAAAACACATACATACAATTTGCCAAGATTTGGTTATGCATAAACTTATTAAAAAAATATTTTTATTGCTATGCCAGTAAATGCACGGTTTGCGTCTAAGTGATTTTATTTAAAAAATATACGATGATACTGTGTACAAAAATGATAAAATCAAGAATATTGCTTACTTTTATCTCTCAATTCAAAAATGTACTATAAACATCCAGTAAAACTTCAATGATCACTAAATGAAAATTGACCTTTGCCCGAAGATTATATTCATGTGTTGGTGGAATGTGACCAGTATCGCGAACTGAGGAGGAGCCTGCTGGCAGGCATTGATCTCCTAAATGGGGGGAATTAATGTGGTTCTGAGCCGGCCAATGTCCGAAGAGAAGAGACCCAGTGTATCTATGGGTTCCTAAAGAGATGTATGAGAGAGAGAAATGATAGAGAGAGCGGGAGTGTGAGATTTGAAGATGTGATGTGTGAGTGTGTGATGTGTATGTGTGTGTGGATACACTGGGATTGATCCCATGAGGCTGGCATAGTCACCCTGAGTGCACTGAAGCCTCTAAATAAAAGATAAAAAAAAAAATTGACCTTCACAGCTCCAACCGTTTTTTCTTTACTGAGACAAGAATAACAGCCTAAACCAAAAACCGACAGTGGTTCTATATTTCAAAATTGTTTCTAGACGTGAATGTTGCCAAATATTTAAATAAATTTCTTTAATTTTGTTGTAAATGCAGAAAACGTTACATAGTGCACTCAATGCAAATGGGTCGTTGGTGGCATGACGTTCAAATCTCGCTAAACGCATACGGTGCGTTGGTGGCAACGGATGGGTTAACTTCTACAAATGCGGTTATTGTCCAGTAGTGACTAACAAGGGGCCATCGGTTCGAACCCGAGTGGGCACTTTGTGCAAATTTGTTACAGTACATCTCATATGAGTGAAGAAATCGGTCACAATAATGTAGAAGTAAATATTGAATCGGCGTGCGGTCTCGCAGTGAAGGCCACGACGCCCCTGTGGACGGCGGGGCTGGCGTGGCTGCTGTTCGGCGAGCGCCAGTCGCGCGGCGTGCAGCTGGCCCTGGTGCTGATCGCGCTGGGCGTGGGCGTGGCGTCGGCCACGGAGCTGCAGTTCGACGCGCTGGGGCTGGGCGCGGCGCTGGCGGCGGCGGCGCTGCTGAGCCTGCAGCACCTGTACTCCAAGCGCGTCATGCGCGACACGGGCGTGCACCACCTGCGCCTGCTGCAGACGCTGGGCCGCGCCGCCCTGGTGCTGTTCTTGCCGCTGTGGGCGTGGCGCGACGGGCCGGCGCTGCTGGCGGGCGCGGCGCCGCGCGCGGGCTGGGCGGCGGGCGGCGCGCTGCTGGCGGCGGACGGCGCGCTGGCGTGGCTGCAGGCCGTGGCCGCGTTCAGTGTGTTGTCGCGCGTGTCGCCGCTGGGGTACGCGGTGGCGTCGGCCGCCAAGCGCGCGGCCGTGGTGGGCGCGTCGCTGCTGCTGCTGCGGAACCCGGCGCCGCCGCTGAACCTGGCCGGCATGGCGCTGGCGGCGCTGGGCGTGTTGGCCTACAACCGCGCCAAGCTGCAGGCGCGCCGCCAGCCCGCGCTGCCCGTGTGACGTCATTCGCCTGGCGGGTTCCAGTTGGTGCTCGTTCAACAAAGTAAAAGAGCCAACCAAATTATACAATCAGGTTTGCACGGACGGCTCCTCTCTGCTGTGAATCTGTTCACTAGTGTACAAGGATACTCGTTTTGTAATATCTTAGAGTGACCGCACTCATTGATCATGCCAATTAACTGAAGCCTAAAATTATGTTTGATCTCAAGAATAAAAAAAATCCTTTGATAAATGAGAAATGGCAACAGAACAATCTGCCTTAGTCTGTGTATAAAATGATACCATAACATAAATTATATTTTTATACTTTTGTGCAATAAATTTATAAATAATATTTTGTGGGTACCATAACAACATTTATGTTGAATAATGGCAGTCTACATTTATGTAGAGATGATAGTTGTGAATGTCCTATTGAATGTGCACAGTGAACTCCACATCAAAGGTAACAGTTTGACATTGATATAGCTTTTTTATCATAGCAGTAAGAATGGTTATCGTAATGCGAATGTTACCACTGATGTGCCATTGATGTATATAAACAATATGTAAAGATAACCCCATCCGACCCAAATTAATCAAATTATTTTTTATTTTTTTTAAAGTGGCTACACCATTTTCGACATTATTATTATTATTAACAAAGCGACCGCGTGCCGCGTGCCCTGTCCCCCTTTGCCCGCGCGTGTATTGCCTACCGCACATGTATTAAGTTACCTCCTTTTGCTAAATAATATTTATTTTTTAGGGGGATTTTTTTTTTAGTAGCCTGGCTTTGTAGGCACTAGTAGAATCAGTTATTGATACCTAACAATATCGTCACGGGTCGGACAAGGTTTTCTTTACATATTGTAGACACTATACATGGAGCGCCGGGCTCATAGGTGTAGTCGGCTGGAACACGGAGGAACCTCGGTGTTACTAAAATACATTTGTCAGTAGTGCGCGCGCTTACTGACGACGTACAGTCGTAGACTGACGCGTTATCAAAGTAACAGTATTTTAAGTAGCGTTCGGTTTAAACCGTTTCGTTTCAATAAGGATTTTTTTTTAAATAAATGCTTGTGATTATTTGGTTAAATGTTTAATTTATTTTTGTAAAACAGAACCTTTAAACGAAGCCTTTCGAATAAGCGCTCTTCCTCTAAGGGTCAAGCTGTGGTTACGTGTGAAAAGTGTCGCAGCGGCTGTTTGCAGTTGCGTTGTGGTACCGAGAAAATGTCGAGGTTGCGTTGTCTTCATTCACTTTGTCACAACACTATTTTTATTTCATCAAAGTCTGACAGCACAGTAATGGCCTGCGTAGACGAGGGATTTTTGTTCGCTATAGATCGCTTACAACTGTATAGCGTAACGCAAACGAGGGATTAATCGTACCATGCATCTTATCTGCATGCCCTCCATTACAGTGGACATGCAGATACGACAGCGTACCGGACAAAAGTAAAAAAAAATATTAGTCCGTCTTATAGATAATAAAAAAAATTAAGACCCGAAATTACCTAAAATTACTGAGATTATGAGATATAAGTTATAAGTCGTGGTGGCCTAGTGGTTAAAACATCAGCCTCAAGTATGAGTGCGCGGGTTCGATTCCAGGTCAGGCAAGTACCAATGTAAGTTTTCTAAAGTTATATGTACTTTCTAAGTATATCTTGGACACCAATGACTGAAGGTGATGGAAAACATCTTGAGGAAACCTGGACTTTAAGTCTGAAATCGCCAACCCGCATTGAGCAAGCGTGGTGATTACGCTCAATCCTTCTCTGTATGAGAGGAGACATGTGCCCAGCAGTGAGATGATAAAAAAGTTGATAATGATAAACTGAGATATACCTAGTGCATTAAAATTAGCCCCTACTGCGACATTTCAAATCAATATGTCTTCCTAAGTATTTGAATGAAAGAAAAAATAAAAATACGTGTTCAATATTTTTTATAAATCTAGGTACCTATCTGATGGACATTATATTATTATTTAGGACGCAACCCATTTCTGGGCAACAAATGACCGCAAACCGTGTGCGTTGAGTTCGCGGTGGACTTTTTATTCGCGGAGCGTAGGTACTTTTTTTAGGTGTGGTTTGGCTACACGTGCGCAAGAATTTTGGTTGTTTTTTCGGTTATATTGTGTTTGTTGTGACTTGTGTTGTTACTAGGTATTGTTATGTAGGTATCTATTTTTAGTTAATTTATCACCTTTTTTTTAAAAAAATAACCTCTAACACGTAGGTATGTTACGTGCTCTGCTTACACCAAATCAGCTGCATAGCGACATGATTGTTATTTACGTCAATCGGATGTTTCCACATAAAATTGCAATTACTTTAAGACACGTGAAATGAATTATAACGAGATGATCGACTATGACGATGCTTATAATCACGCTGACTACGAACAACCCGACTATTATTAGGTATATGACCCTTACTACTATCCTGAGTATTACAACCACGATCAAAACGACCCAAATTACCAATACGTACAGGATAACTCTCAATCTAACGGTAAATGCTTAGATGCTCCACAACTATCTACTTCTTCTAAACCCGATGAGAATTTTCACAAGGAAAGGGTTAAAATAGAGTTTGTAGCGGTACCTACAAACGCCACAAAAATGAACGACGCGTCATACTGACGTCACACGAATTCTACATCTTGCAATCAGAGTTTACCGTGCAATTAGCACACATACAACTTGCCAATTTCAACCATCGGGCAAGTGCCCGCCAGACATAACACCCGTCTGGTCGGAGGATCCTCCCTTTTCTATGGAGGATGAGTGAGCTTTACTCCCTGTTCCTCATGCCTCCACAATTTTACTTAAGCATTTTTCGTACACTTTGCTGTGGGAACAGTTAAATGAGTTAAATGAAACCATTATTTGCGATTAAACATTTTTTTTTTCTTTACAACTCTAACAAGTAATGTATTCGTAAATAAATAATCAGCTGACGGCTGACGCTCGCGCATAAACTCGGGTTCAAAGACCGCGTGCGGTCACCGACATCGCGACGCGCGACGGGCGATGCGCCGGCTGACTTAGTGCGGCGGGGCCATGTGATCCTATCTTCCTAAACTACTAACCTTCACTCGATCGCTTGAAGCAAATGTCTTTTCAGTTCACTTCTACCTAGTTGTGGGATATCTGCTTACGGGTTCCATTCGTGCAAGGATCGTAATGATTTTCCCCTTGAACAGGGTTACAATTTTATTTTGATCTGAACGTTCAAATTTACAAATCAGAAAAATCCAGTTTACTTTGCTTAACCTTGAGGCCCATATCGAAGGTACTTAGATACCGGCGGTGTGGCTGTAAGGCCATAAAAATCCTTTGTAAAGCGCCGCTAAAATAAAGAAAAATAAACATTACAGAGGCGTCAACAGTTTTAATTGATTGATCGTGAATTTAATAACAGTTTTGTATTATGTCGATAATCGATAGTAAATGAAATAAAGCAAAAGATCGCTGACATCAGCTGTAATTGACTAAAATTTTTTCATCGCATGTACAGTTGGGCCCGTGAATCAATTGAATTTGAACTTTATAATAATGTAATTAAAGTCACACGATGCGTGCTCGTTTATTGCAAGAACTGGATCCTTCATTTAGTAAGTAAACCTAATCAATTTAAAGTGAATAATTAAATTAATTGAATCTAAGAAACCAGTTAAATCTTATTTAAAAGTTAGAAAATGAAAACTGTTTGTAATAAAGCATAAGTACAATTTCCTAACAATTAAAATGAATTGATTTCTGATCTCGTAATTATTCTTTTAGCATTTTCGCCTCTGTAAACACACCGCTTTTGCCTACGCGGCCGCGGGGACGTCCCCAAAGCTTTGTCGACGTCCGCGCGGGCTTGTTTGATCTTCATAGTTCAGTGTTCCTTGCTGAATCGGTTCGTGAGCTTGTGCGTTATTTAATTATTGTTTTGTTAGTTTTAAATTTGTGTTTAGTTATTAGGTATTGTTACGTTTTTAGTGCTGTTTTATTCTTTTTAGTTATAACTTTTTGTTGTTTTAAACAATGCCTGAGGCATACGTGTACAGTGCTCGTGAATACGGCAACATGTTGATGTGTTTAGGAGAAGAATTCTAGGACCAGTGTTTCTACCGCAGCGCCTCAATGGATCAGCATATCTTAATTTTATAAATGGACATTTAAATGATATGCTAGACAATGTGTCTGTGGCTGAATTTCGTCGAGCATGGTTCCAGCACGATGGAAGCATGCTCGTTACGCGTCCCGTCCGCGAGCGTCTCACTGAGCTTTTTAATGACTGCTGGATCGGAAGGCTGGGGCCGCACGCCTGGCCGGCTCGTTCACCCAACTTAACGCCGTTGGACTTCTTTTTATGAAGGTATGTGAAAGAAAGAGTGTTTGATCGGGAATGTGACAGTGCTGATGAAATGCGGGGCAGAATAGTGAGTGTTTTTAATAAACTACGTGAAGAATGTGTTGAGGAATACTGATGCCTCGTGTTCACGGATCGACACAGCGACGGGCCCGGCTTTGTATTGAAATGAATGGAACTCAGTTCGAGCCAAACCTCATAAGGTCGCAAAGGATTTAGACAGGTACGTAAAATGCCTCTGTCAGCTTTTTACAATGGACTACAATTGCGATTTTGAAAGTGATGTTTGTAAATTGCGTATAAATCGGCTCTTTTCGGCGGCTGATAAGCGCGGACGCGGTAGTGCGACGTCACCTTGCGTGTCAGTGACCTCACGTTTCGTACGCTATCCAATGCTTGTTTACGAAATATGAAGTCTTGAAAATAATCAATTTAAAGCGAAAGGTTATTGGTATCCGTTTGCATTTAGGTTGTATATAATCTACGTTCTGGCTTCGGAAGCGTTCTCCTTACACCCTGTATACAGTATGTTAAGAAAACCCTGTCCGACCCATAAGGGTAATAAAGGTTAGGTAAACACAAGACCAAATATAATATAAAATTTTACGTAATCATCATAGTACCAATACAAATGAATTTTGAAATAATCTTTTTTTCCCGCGAATTAATTCCAATTTCCCCGAAATTTGGTAATTTTTAAAAAGTGACAACACCGGTTTTATTATGAGCGAATAGCGATGCGACCACGTGCCGCGTGCCCTGCCGCCCGGCCCCCGCGGGCGGCAAGCGAAGGGTGGTTAACGCACGTTTATTAAGTTACCTCTTTTTGCGAAATAATATTTATTTTTTTAGGGGGATTTTTTTTTTAAGTTTAGCCCGGTTTTGTATGCATTAGTAGAATCAGTTATCGATACCTAACAACACCTTCACGGGTCGGACAGGGTTTTCTTAACATACTGTATAAAGAACAATATTTTTTGTTGTAAATATATACCTGGAAGATCTTTTATTTTGCCTACTTTGTGGAGGTGCAAAGTACCAGGGTATCACAAAAGCGTAGGAGAAGTCTAAACAATGAAGCTCATTCATTTTAAAGATCAGCCTGAAGGAGCAGTCGAATTTACAACAGAATTTCTCAACAGTGTCAACATTTCAGACTTGCCACAGCACGAACTGAAATATTAGTATTATTATTATTGCTAACCTTGTGATACCTTGCATCTCCTCAAAGTAGGCAAAATAAAATTCATCCATATAATATGATTTAATAATAATGATGAAGTGTCTGGGCAACCGAGCTTTGCTCGGCATCTTTTTTTTTTGTTATAATTATTTTTATTGATTTATTTACATCAGACAATTGTTCATAGTCTTCATAAAACACATAAGTACACAAAATACATTTAAATTATTTATGAACTATGTATGATCTGTTGCTAGATCACACACTACTTTTAGATGATGTGGGCAGAATACAATGAAAGATGTTGATTTTATATAAGCTACTATATTGTTCCAAAATTTATAGTTAAAATGAGCTAATAGACTGATGTGTGTGAATTGAGTGACACGTGGCCTTTGCTGGCCGTAATGAGAACGCGACGACTTGATGGCCCAACGCGAACTGATCATTATTATGAAGTAAAATGAATGCGAGGCGTAAATGCTGACGATGCTTTGCTGATGTGCGGTTGCACCGTACATGCTCCCGAGCGGGAAGATGAATATCAGATGAACATGAAAAGGTGAGTGACAAGATGATGCCAATTGGTCCTTATGCTAGATGATTAACAAGGTGATTCCAATCGGTCCTTATTCTATGTTTAGAGTCTCTATTTGAATTCTGTTTTGCTAGTCATAGGCACTGTACACTTGTCCACTTTATGCACTTTAGGAATTTTACTGTAATCGGATACACATGGAATTTCACACTGATTACGCGCACTGACACTATATTGAACCGCAGACGACGTATAAGAGGCCCCAGCCTCTGCTTGTGCTGGCGTCTCGTGTTGCGGTGTTGGTAGACTCGCCAATGTGGCCCTTGCCACCGCCAGAGATGCGACTCGCCTGTTACGAAGCCGACGTACCATGATGACTACAGCAACCACCAACACAACTCCGATCACTATGTATAATGCTGTATAGTGATGGATATCATGATAAGAAAGTTGATAAGACAAATTCTCACTTGCTTTGAGAATATGGAGTTGTTTTTTGATGTCGTCAAGCTCGTGGTTGCTCGAAAGAAGTGAATAGTTTTGTATCAGTGGAGTGGGGATGCCTACGTCAATGATATGATTGATGGGTTCTATCTCAGGCAGCTTATAGGAAGGTTTTACATCTAAAGTGCTGAGACCTTCATTGTGTAAGTAAACCGTAAAACTTTCGGTTTTTATGAGGCAATCGTGTTCAAATGATTTTCATTGTCCTGAATTGATTGAATAATATATGTTGTTTATATTAGTCGGCAAATCTCTCATCAAGTACACTGAATAAATTGTTTGCGAGATACCCTACACCATTGATAAGACCTCGCTTGCGCCGGCGCAGGTGTCGTTCGCGGCGCGTGCTGGAATGCTGACTCAGCAACAGGTGGTTATAGTACTGAAGTTCCGAGAATTCATGCTGTAATTGTACTTGTATGATGTCACAGTGTGACGTTTCTTTAAACTTGTTACATAACTGATCCAAGTAGGCTAGGTATTTACTGCATGCTGCTGTACCTTGCCAAAATGAGTTCATGTCGTAGTATGTTACTATCTTCCAATCGTCTGTAATTAATTGCATGTTTGCAATTTTATCAAAATAAAGACCTTGATTATCTTTTAACTGTGTAACTTTGTAGGAACAGTTAGCTGTGGTGAAAATGCTAATGAAAGACAAAAGTAACATGACCAGCGTTGAGATGCTGTACTTAACCCTTTTATTTGTTTTGCGATCCTTCACCTCCTTCACACGCGACTCTTGTTTGTTGACTCTGTCGTTCACTGGAAGAATAGACAGCTTGACAATAGGCCTCTTGATAAACCCATTCTTTGTTTTCAATGTAACCACCCTGGTGTGGCCATCAGCTCCGGGATGCAGCTGGACGACTCGGCCAACTGCCCACTTTCCAGGGGGTAGGTTAGCATCGTTAATGGTAACAATATCATTTAGTTGAATGTTTTGTTGAGGATGTCTCCACTTGCTTCGTGCTGACAGTGGCTTGTTTTCTTGTAAATTATGAATTTCTTGTGCGAATTCTCTCTTTTTTACATAGAAAATTAATTTATGCTTAGCACAGATTAGTTCTTGTAATGTAAGACAACCTTGTAAGCGGTTATTCTTGTTTCTTGCTTGCTTGATAAATCTCAATATCCAAGCTAAAACTCTTGTTAGTTTAGCAAGTGAACTATATCTTGTTAATAATTCACTCAAAGTGTTATCACTTTCTTGCTGCGATATGTGATTGATATGCTTGATTTTTCTTGCTTCTTCGTCTGTATTAAAAACTGCTTGTTCAGTTTCTTGGCCAGGGTCGTTGTTTCGCAGCCATGATGGGCCTCCCCACCATAGCGAAAAGTTTTTCAATTGATCGACCCCCAATCCACGGCTTGCGCAGTCCGCTGGATTTTCAGCTGACTTGACGTAACGCCAGCTGTTTGTAGGTATGATGCTTGATATTTGTCGCACCCTGTTGGCGACAAAGGGCTTCCATTTACCCGGCTCTCCTTGTAACCAGGCTAGGACTACCATTGAGTCTGTCCAACTATATATCTTGATATTATGATTGCTAAGACATTGTTGAATTTTTGACATTAATTTTGCCAATAGCAGAGCACTACTTAACTCTAATCTTGGCAATGAAATTGATTTGTTAACCGGAGTTAGTCTCGCTTTTCCTGCTACTAAAGATATCTTGATTTTTCCGTCGTTTTTTGTCTTGCAATAAACGACGCATGCGTAAGCTTTATTCGAGGAGTCGCAGAATCCATGCAGTTCCAGCGTGTTGGTCTCTCCAGTTCCCAGCCAGCGCTCCAGCTTGAATTGATTTATTTTGTGCATGTCTCCTTTAATCTTAAGCCATTCCTTGTTAGTTTGATCGGGTAATTTGTCATCCCACTGAATGTTTGATATCCAAACTTGCTGAAATAATAGTTTGAGTTTTGTTGATAGCGGAGACAGCCAACCAAGAGGATCAAACAACTTGGATATGTCTGACAACATGGATCTCTTAGTCGGTATTTTAGTAGATTGTTCGATTTTGGATTGAAATGTAAATAGGTCTGCTTTGGAATTCCAACGTAATCCCAAGGTTTTTGAGGTCTCCATTTCCTTGAAATAGAAATTATCTTGCTGATTACTTGTCTCGATTGTATTGTCTTGTAATACTGATGCGTTGGAAGACCACTTCCTTAAGTTGAACCCTCCTGATTTTAATAATTTTATTAAATCTTGCTTTAATCCAATTGCTGATTCGACAGAATGACTCCCGTGAAGGATATCATCCATGTAGAATGACTGCTCTAATGCCTTTATCGCAATATGTCCGAAATTGTGTTTCTCATCTTCAGCCAATTGTTTTAAAGTCATCATGGCCAAAAACGGTGCGGCCTTGGTGCCGTATGTAACCGTGCATAGCTGATATACCTGACTATACATGTCTGGAGTATCTCTCCAAATGATCTTTTGAAATTTTTGATCCTGTTCATTTAACCAAATAAAACGAAACATTTTTTCAATATCTGCCGTAAAAGCTACGCGATATTGTCGCCAACTTAAGATTAAAGATTGGAGATCTTGCTGCAGATTCGGGCCTTTTAACATAACGTCATTCAAACTGTATCCTGATGTTGTTTTTGAAGATGCGTTAAAAACTACGCGAAGTGCTGTCGTAGTCGAATCATTTCGCAATACGCAATGGTGCGGTAAATAATAATCGGGTTGCATGTTACCGGACGATAGTATCATATGTCCTAACGTTTTATACTCTTGTATAAATAACTTGTATTGGTTTGCTAATTCTTGATTATTATGAAATTTATTTTCCAACTGTTGAAATTGCGCCACAGCTTTGTTTTTAGATAATCCCAATTGTATCTGAAAGTTTTCTTGAAATGGTAATCTTACTTCATACATGCCATTTTCACGTCTTGTTGTTGTTTGCTTGTAATATTCCATGCATTGTACATCCTCTGCGGATAAATTGGGTGATTCTGTAATGTCTTCGATCTCCCAAAATCGTTGTACTTCGTCCACCTGATTCAGGACTACGTTACAATGAAAAGTCTGTAAATTCCCGCACAGGATCCATCCCAGTCGTGTCTGTTGCGCAACCGGTAATGATTGATGAGCCCTGATAATACCTTCTAAAATGATATTTGCATAAACATCGGCTCCCAATAAAATGTCAATGGGACGACTGACATTGTATTCTGGATCGGCTAACTGTATGCCAGCCAGGTGTGCCCATGTTTGTTTGACAAATGTGCGTCTTGGTAATTGATTAATCAGCGTGTCCATGATTACCACATCTGTTTGAAAAGTAAAGTTATCAAAATGCGAACAAAATGTTATGCTTGTTACGCCCCTGCTACTACTCTCCTTCTCTCCAATGCCGGAGATGACGACTCTGCAATACTTTCTTGATAAAGCTAGCTGTTGTGCCGCTCTGGCTGAGATAAGGGAGGCTTGAGAGCCTTGATCTATTAGTGCACGCAATTTATGATACGATCCGTCACTTGCTTGAACCTTGATCATCGCGGTGGCCAATAGGGTTTCCATCACGTTGTTGCCTTGTTGCAAAACGTGATTTTCTTGCGATTCTTGTTTTTGTGTCCTGGTTGCAAAAACTGCAGGTGTTTTGTTCTCTGTAATTGGATTACATGAAGACTTATTGTGAAACGCTTCGTGTAAAAGTGTGTTATGTTTGCCACGACATTCACGGCAGCGTTTTTCTGATATACATGCTTTATCCCCATGCGAATAAAGACAGTTTTTGCACAAATGCAATTGTGTGACTGCTTGTCGCTTTGCACTTGGTGTCATATTTAAAAACTTACTGCAATAAAATATTCCGTGGGACTCTTTACATAACGGGCATGTTTGCACGACATAATTTCCCGAAGTCTTACTTGCTGAATTTTTATTCGTGAAATTTAACGCTGATGATTTTTGTTGCTTGTTTGATGGTGGTTTGGAATTTTCCGTTTTCTTGCGTGAAGATTCCAAAGCAGTGAATCTGCTCTCTATGAAGCTTAAAAACTCCATTAATTTTGGTAGATCTCTCGGCATGTTCCGAGTTTCCAAATAATGGTCATGAGTATCCGCATCTAATTTAAGCAATAAAATACGCACGATGAATGGATCCCAGCTGTCTACCTCAATGCCTAGGTTCCTTATCGAGTTTAAACACTCTATTGTTGTATCATGCATATTCTTGATCTGATGGACGTTTGCGTGTTGAACTTCTGGAAGATTTAGTATGAGGTCTAAGTGTGATTTAAAAATTAACCACGTGTTGTTGTACCTGTTATTCAATATTTCCCAGCACACAGTGTAATTATCGGAACTGATTTGTAGATGCTGTATCAAACGCTCAGCTTCTCCCCGTACTTTGCTTTTAAGAAACTGCATCTTATGGGCGTTTGATAAAGAGATATTATTGTGGATAGCTTCAACAAACAAATCCTTAAAAGAAACCCAATTTTTATAATTGCCACTAAAGAACGGGATGTCAATTTTTGGTGTCCAGTTTTCCTTGTGAACTACAGACCCTAGTTTCCTATTAATTGCATTGTTCAATTTATTGTAAATAGTTTCATACTTTGTATAAGACGCCTCATATTCCTGATTCGCACCTTCCAATTCGCTGTCCAATTCCCAATGTATGGAATCTATGATAGACCATCGAGTTTGTAGAGTACGTAAGGCTTCTTTCAACTCCCACTTTTCGGACATAATATCCAAATTTATCCCTGCCACAGTGCGCTGCAGGGCTCTGAAGTTGCTTGCTTGCTTCTTTAATAGGACATCCATTTTGCTAGATGTACCTCTGGAGCATACTTCCACGGGCGGCGATTGGCGTCCTTTAAGATCTTCTTGCTTCGACCATGCAGGACCTTGTGCTTCCTGAGTGGATTCTCCTTGCTGAGATTCCTTCATCTTTGTCAACAAAACTTGATATTGCTGAGTAATGAATGCCTTGGTCGAAATATATAGCTCTTCTGTTCGTTCGTATTTACGGCCACTAAAATACGAATGAGACTTGCTTTCCTCCGTAAGAAGGCGGTCGTGATTGTATTGATAATCGGACCAATATTGATTTAAGTTATCCAACCTTCGTTTGAAATAGTCAGCAGTTTTCCGATCTGCTGGATCCTTTTTGATATTAGTTGCCAACTTTTGGATGGCTATGTAAAGCTCATCCTGATTTGCATGTATGGTCTCCATGGTGAGAACCGGTTGAAGTAAGAAATAATTGGAAAGATCTTACTTGAATGTCCTTGATGACTGCTTAATGCTTCTTGATGATTGCTTGAGACGCCTGCTAGTCTCACCTCCTGACGACACAACAAACCTTGAGACACCTATTTGTCCCAAAGTCTAATATGCCTTCACTGAACACTGATAGTTTACGGGTCTTTGTTGACCCTGAGACACTTGTTTGTCTCAAAGTTTGATAGTCACTGATCACAACACACGTTAGAGTCACTGGTTAGCTTCCCGCTACAATATCCACGCGCGCGAATGGACTTTATAGCGTGCGAAGCTTAATCGAAGGACCAAAAAGATGTATGATCTGTTGCTAGATCACACACTACTTTTAGATGATGTGGGCAGAATACAATGAAAGATGTTGATTTTATATAAGCTACTATAGGTATTGTTCCAAAATTTATAGTTAAAATGAGCTAATAGACTGATGTGTGTGAATTGAGTGACACGTGGCCTTTGCTGGCCGTAATGAGAACGCGACGACTTGATGGCTCAACGCGAACTGATCATTATTATGAAGTAAAATGAATGCGAGGCGTAAATGCTGACGATGCTTTGCTGATGTGCGGTTGCACCGTACAAACTATTATAAATAAAATTAAATTAAACTGATAATTAATATAGTACTTTGATTTGATATAGATGACGTTTACATTCATGGTACACGAAGCCAATGTTTGGTTTGAGGTTAGACCCAGAAAATTGCTCTTAAAATATCTTGTGTCTTTTTTACACGAAAATGCCAAAAAGAACATTAAAAAAAAACGAGTGTGCTTATGACCACACGACTGAAATGAAACTTCTTTCGCTCCATCTATATGTACATATATATGTCGGAGATCGTCGATATAATTTTAATAGAAGTTGCTGATTTGATTTACGTAGTAGAGGGGCGAACGCTTGTGACGTTATTTTGTGATGGCGTCACATGGACAGAGTCGCTTTGGAAAGTGGGGTTCGTCGAACGGTCACTTTGCATCAAGACGCGGACCAAGGCACTTCTCCGAACCGAAACTGTCGGTTTGTCCATTCAAATTGTTATTATGAAGATTGGAGGGTATATCTACCCGTCGTGCTTCAATTCAAAACTCACCTACGAAATGGAACCTGTACCACCACACCAAGATGCTGTCGACCCTACCGCTCTGCCGTCGCTGTCTCCGACATCAGAAGTTGGATAAAGAACTACACTGCTCACAATCTCGTTATAAATCAAGGAATAGAATAACAGTCACTTTCTACCAATATTTTTATAGTACTTGTGCGATTACTTGTGTGGTAGTTGTTCATTGCCTTTGTATGAGCTTCTGTAAAAGCTGGATGTACTGGCAGTGAGGCTGGAAGTAAACGTCACGTTACGAGGTGCGCTTAATTGCTGGCACAGAGATCGCTCCGCGCAAGGTGCGCTGCAGGAGTGTGCTGCAGGCGTGTACGTGCGGCTGGACGCGGCGCTGTCACGACAGTGCTGACAGATTCTTGGCGCGCGACAGTGCTGGCTGTTGATTGGCGAGCGAAGTGCGCTTGCGGAGCGCGTAAGTTGCGCTAGCGGAGCGCGCAGGGTGCGCTTGTGGAGCATGCACGGTGGGCTTGCGGATGAGCTTGCGGAGCGTGCAAAGTGCGCTTGCGGAGCGCGCTTCTAGCTGCTTGGTGAATCACATCAATGGCGTGTGGTGCGGAGTCAGAGCTGCTTGCGCTTTGCGGAACGCCCAAGGTTTCAAGACGTGAGCCTCTATTCTGCAGGCGATGAGAAGGTTTCAAAATACCCAAAACGTTTGTGGTAACGTGATGGGATTTTATGAGAGCTCCGAGATGTCTGGTGTGCAACGGTTGACAACTGCCAAGTGGCAGGTGTTTGCGGGAAATTGCTATAATCCGGTGAGTCGTACTATTTTTATTTTGATTCCGTGGCAATTTCATTGGTGTATGTATACACGCCCCAGTATAGATACAGTGTACAAGGTTGTGCCAGTGTATTGTGTACTGAACAATTTCCTTGCGACATGATAATAAGAGTTATTTGCAAATTTTATTTCTTGTACTACCCGTATTTTTTGTTATAATGGGCTGAGAAATTTTTAATCAGGGTTTAGCGCGTAGGTCGTGTCGCGTAATTAAAACTCAGATAAATCAAACTTTATGTATTGCACGAATGTAAAAGAGTACAATGTATTAGACGTGTAAAATGACGCGATACAAGAGTGTGATCAAGGAATGGATATAATAATGATGTTGTACAATGATGCAGAATATGATAATAATGTGTCTTACAAGCTATGCACTCACTTAAATACTAACTATCTCTATACTAACTATCTCTAAATGATAGTGGGGTAACCAATAACGAATCAGCTTCCGTCCTGCGATGTCCACGCGGTGTTGTGTGCGCTGCGGGTGGTATGCAGTAGTACGGGTTTTTTCTACACCGAGTAATTGAGCGAGGTCTCGGAATAGTCGACTTTCAAACTGTCGTCCTTGATCGGTAGTGATACTTATTGGACAACCGAAACGAGATATCCACACTTCGTAGAGTTTTCTTGCGACGATTTCAGCGGTTGTCTCCTGAAGTGGTACAGCTTCAGGCCATCGTGTGCACCGGTCGATCATCGTGAGCAAGTATTTGTGTCCACATGCTGACGTCGGTAGCGGTCCAACGATATCAACGTGAATATGTTGAAATCGTTCGCTCGGTGGGAATGTTGCGATGTCACTATGATTGTGTCGCTGTACTTTGGAGAGCTGACACGAATTGCATGTTTTAGTCCACTGGCCGATGTCGGTATTCATTGAAGGCCAAAAGAATCGCTCTTGCATCAGCTTCCGTGTGGATCGTACTCCTGGGTGGCTTGGGCTGTGCACGGCGTTGAAAGCTATGCGACGAAAATCAGCTGTTAAGTAGGGACGAACATGTGGCGTTGATGTTTCGCAGAATATTGGCTTGTTAGTACCCGGTAAGATGATTTTCTTGAGTTGTATGTTAGTCTGTTGAGACAATGTTGGGATACAACTGTCGTTTTCTTGAGCTAGAGATAACTCGTCGTAGTTGATAGGTGATGGCACGTCGATAGTTTCGACTCGTGATAACGCATCTGCTACAACGTTTTGAGCTCCGCTCACATGTCGAATATCAGTAGTGAACTCGCTGATAAACAGTAGCTGCCTGATTCGCCGTGGTGTGTCGTTATCGGAAGGCGGCTTACGAATTGCGTAGGTCAGCGGTTTATGGTCAGTGTAAACCACGAGTTCTTTGCCTTCAAACATCTTTCTGAAATGTTTTATTGCCATGTGTATTGACTGGAGCTCCCTGTCGAAAGTGGAGTACTTTTTTTGTCTTTCCGAAAATTTCTTTGAAAAATATCCGAGTGGCAGCCATTGTCCGTTGCTTCGCCTTTGTTGTAGAGATGCCCCGGCGCAGGTAGCTGAGGCGTCCGAAAAAATAGCGATTTGGTCCTCTGGCGAACTGGATGGGTAAGACAATAAAGCAGCGTTTATTATGCTTTGTTTGCACAACTCAAAAGCTTTTGTCGATTGATTGTCCCACTTTACTTCCGTCTTGTCTCGTTTTTTTGAATTATGAAGGAATGCATTCAGCGGTGCCTGGATGCTTGCGGCATTTGGGACATTGTCTCGGTAAAAATTTATCATCCCCATAAATCTTCGTAAGTCTTGAATGGTTTTGGGTTTTGGGTATTCTGTGATTGCTTTGACTTTGTCTTGAAGTAGTTTGATCCCCTTGCTTGATACTTCATAACCTAGGAACTTGACGGTTTCGCTGCCGAAAACACACTTAGAGGGATTTATAGTGACACCATACGTGTCTAATCGGCGTAAAACTTCCTGCAGATCTCCGATGTGGCTTGCTTCACTTTCAGATGCAACGATAACATCGTCGATGAATGGGAATGCGTAATCTATTCCGTTGAGTACTTTGTTTATGAATCGTTGGAATGTCTGTCCGGCGTTCTTGAGACCTGGGCACATTCGTGGAAATTCGAATAAACCGAATGGTGTAGTGATCGCTGTCTTTTCGATATCAGGTTCGAAGATAGGTACTTGAGAATAAGCTCGGTTTAAATCGAGAGTACTGAAGATTTTCTTGCCGTGAAGTAGGTAGGTAAAATCTTTGAGGCGTGGGACTGGATAGCGGTCGGGTTTGGTGACGTCATTGAGCCTTCTGTAGTCACCACAGATGCGTAAGTCGCCGTTTTTCTTAGGAACGACGTGTAGCGGACTGGACCAAGGGCTTTTGCTTGGTCGGCAAATTCCTTGCTGCATCATGAGCTCGAATTCTTTCTTCACGGGCAGGTAGCGATGTGGAGTGTACGGGTCAATCACCGTACAATAAGTGCTTTGTGTGTGCGTTTTACCGGTTTCGTTGTACCATTTTATCTCATCTCGTGATCTTAGTCAATCCCGGTGCCTAAGAGGGCGCCACTATATCTTATCTCGTGATCCTGGTTAATCCCGGTGCCTAGGAGGGCGCTACTTCATCTCATCTCGTAATCCTGGTTAACCCTGGTGCTTAGGAAGGCGCCACTTTATCTCATCTCAAGATTTTATTCGATCCTAGTGTTTAGCAGGGCGCCACTCATCTCATCGTGCAAACCTGTTCGACCCCGAAGAAATCCTACAAGTAAGGTATCTTTCTTCTTACTTTTACTATGTCTACAATGGAAGACATTTTAGCTACTCAACAGCAAATCATTGAAGGCATAGATAGACTTTACTCCAACTTCAAAAAATATGGAGCAGACCGGAAGAACCCCGACTATCTACGTCGACGATTGGAAAGCCTAGAGCAATATTTTACGGAGTTTCATAACAATCATATGAATTTGTTATCCTTTGGTGATCGATCTCATGCGTATTTCACTACCGATCAGTATGAGCAAATGAAAGTGAAATACAGCAATATTAAAACAGCCATTCAGAATTATAAGCCCTCCACAGACAGACCTCAAACCCCTGTTTTGAAACCCCCTACTTTTCAGCCATCTTCAATATCTCAAACCTCGAACCTCTCTTCTCAAAATAATCCTCCTAAGGATAGCGTAAATATAGAAGATCTCTTACGAAAACAAGCTACTAACTTTAGGGCATTTTCAAGAGAAGCTGCTGACATTGAACTCAATCTTATCTCGGAAAAGTGGGAGTTTGAAGATATCTTAAAAACCTTGAAAACTCGTTGGACAGCGATAGACACCCTACATTGGGAACTGGACAACGAGCTCAACGGCGCCAACGCTCAGTACGACGAGCAATTCTCTGACTACGAGAAACATTATAAAGCCCTGAAAAGGGATATTAACCGAAAGATGTGGTCGGTGGCTCACATTGAGAAATCGACCCCAAAAATGGAAATAGCTACATTTGAAGGAAGCTACACATCCTGGATCTCTTTCAAAGATCTTTTCACAGAAACTGTACACAATAATCCCTCGTTATCTAATGCTCAAAAAATGCAGTTCCTGAAAAGTAAGATCAAGGGCGAGCCGGAAAAATTAATCCAACATCTTCAAATAAGTTCAGACAACTACCCCGTCTGTTGGAATATCCTCGCGCATCGTTATGACAATAAGCGTCGTATTTTTGTATCTCATCTCAAAAACCTCCTAAATATCCCGACATCTCAGCAAAAATCAGCGAGTCATCTTAAACGGATTCACGATACGACGTTCGAAAGCGTGAACGCTATAAAAAATCTCGGGATTGATGTATCTACTTGGGATCCCTTCCTCGTATGTATCCTAGCTGAGAAATTAGACTCTGAAACTAACGATGACTATATAGATTCGTTGAAATCTCCAAAGGAGTTGCCAGTATTGGAAGAATTTCTTCGGTTTTTAGAGAACAAGTTTACGTCCCTGGAAACTTCACGGAAGAAACAAGAACCCTTCAATCAAAAGTCATCTTCTCAATCCCAGAACGTATCTTTATCATCTAAAGGTTATTTTAATAACCAACAATCTCATTCTAAAGGATTTAATTCTCGCTCCAAACAAAATTACAACACCTCAAATCATACCTATTCGACAAACCAGGTCATGTCGCAACCGTCAAAGTCCAATCGGAAAAATAACGAAAGACGTATAACCTGTGGTATTTGCAATGCAAGCGATCATCGTATACAGAATTGCCAAAAGCTAGCAAAAATGCACCCATCGGCTCGTAAAAACGCAATTGCAAATTTGAACCTTTGCATCAACTGTTTGCACTATCACGAAGGTAGAAAATGCCTTTCAGAAATAAAGTGTAAAGAGTGCAATAAAGATCACAATACAATTCTGCATGAATGTTTCACGTCAAGAAATGCTACATCGGATGCGTCGCGATCGGGGCCAAGTGGGGCCACTATTGCGAAATCTTCACCTCAGCAAGATATGAATACCTTAGTATCTATGCAAAACGATCCTACAGAAATACTTCTCGCGACAGCAATTATCAAGGTTCAAGCTGCTGACGGATCTTACGGCAGAATGAGAGCTCTTATAGATCAGGGATCTCAGACCTCAATCATCACTGAACGAGCTGCACAGCTTCTAAGCCTGCGTCGGCAAAGATGTACGGGGCTTATCTCTGGAATTGGAAACAATGAAAATAGTTGCAAGGGCAGGACCTCTATTAAGTGCATGTCGTTAATTAATGACTTCACTTTCGAAGCCGACGTATTTATAATGAAAAGACTCGTCAAAAATTTGCCTAATCATACCTTCACTAAACCCAACTGGCCAATCCTTAACCAAATAACCTTAGCTGATCCTGAATTTTACAAAAGTAGGCCAGTTGATATCCTGTTCGGCGCTGACGTTTATTCCCAAATCCTATTGGATGGTGTCTGCCGCTCTGAGGGAATGTTACCCGTTGCCCAACAGACACAGTTGGGATGGATCTTAAGCGGTAATTGTAAAACATTTCAGTGCAACGTCATCCTAAACAATCTCACCGATATCCAACAGTTCTGGGAAATGGAGGATATTCGCGAACCCTTATCAATATCTCAAGAAGATCAAGATTGCATTGACTTCTTTCAATCCTCAACCTCAAGGCGCAAAGACGGCAGTTATGTCGTGAAAATACCTTTTAAAGAAAATTTTGAAGTAAAGTTGGGTGAATCTAAAAATAAATCCATTGCGCGATTTTTTCAAATAGAAAAGAAATTAATTAGGCAACCCGACCTGGCACGTGATTATAAGTTGTTTATGTCCGAGTATTTAGAGCTCGGACATATGATCCCCGTCGCGTCACATGTCAACATGAGCCCGGATTGTTACCTTTCGCATCACGGCGTACTACGAGCTGAGTCATTAACTACAAAATTACGAGTTGTTTTTAATGCCTCTGCAAAAACTTCAACATGTCACAGCCTCAACGACCTTATGTGCAGGGGGCCGAACCTACAACAGGATCTTTTAAGTCTCATCCTGAAATGGAGAAAATTTAAGTACGCATTTACTGCCGATATTGAAAAGATGTTCCGTAACATTTGGCTACATCCTGATCATCAAAAGTTCCAGAAAATTATTTGGAGAAATCATCAATCCCAACCGTTGCAAGAATATCAGCTAGCGACTGTCACTTACGGTACAAAGGCCGCACCCTTCCTGGCCATGATGACACTCAAACAACTTGCCATCGATGAAAGGCCAAATTATTCCGATAGTAGTGTTCCTGATGTCTTAGAAACCTTTTTTTACATGGATGATCTCATGCACGGAGCTTATACCGCGACTGCTGCTAAATGTCTCAAAGTACAGATGATAAACCTTCTTAAGACAGGTGGTCTCAATCTTAGAAAATGGCGTTCGAACTTGCCGGAACTGGTAGACGACCATATTAATCCTCAAGATGAAGAATTTCATTTTAAACAGCCAGAATCCACAAAGGCTTTAGGTCTTCGCTGGAACCCGAAAGAAGACTATTTTATCTTTCATCCGTTAGAAATAACACACACAGAAGACTTCCCAACAAAACGACAATTCTTATCTCAAATCTCAAAAATCTTTGACCCCTTGGGCTGGGTGTCACCAGTCACAATCAAACTCAAAATCCTATTTCAAGAGACATGGAAAACGGAATTGGGTTGGGATCAACCGATTCCTCATAATATTGCTCTGGAATGGAATAAAATAAAGGCCGACTTACCTCACATATCCCAATTTAAAATACCTCGATGGATACAAACCATGGAGAATGACATAGTTGAGCTTCATGGATTTTGCGATGCCAGCACAAAGGCCTACGCTTGTGTTGTTTATTGTAAAATTAAAAGACAGGACAGGACATACGTGACCCTTATTGCTGGAAAATCTAAAGTCGTACCTCTGAAAAAATCTCAATCTATACCTCGTTTGGAACTTAGTGGAGCTCTTTTATTATCAAAACTTATGGCCAAAATAATCTCATCCCTATCTGATCTTAAAATCCACGCTTATGGCTGGGTAGATTCCATGGCAGTACTAGGATGGATAAATGGTGAACCAGAAAAATGGAAACCCTTTGTTGCCAATCGAGTAAAAATGATTTGCGAAATTATCCCAAAAAATAGGTGGCGCTATGTTAAATCCCAAGAAAATCCCGCAGATTGCGCTAGCCGTAGTCTGACTGCATCTCATTTAGCAAATCATTCACTTTGGTGGCACGGACCGGATTGGTTACCTCAATACAATCCTGAAAAGATCCCTGAACCTATCTTATATAAAACAACTGAAGATCTCAGAAAGAAAAGGCTTGTAAACATTATTACTGCTGACTCTAGCAATTCAGTAATAACACAATTATTACAGAAATATAGCACTTACAAGAAAATCATTCGAGTTTTAGCCCATGTAAACAAATTTATCGACATCCTGGTTTACAAGAAGAACCTTGAAAAATACCTTACCCTGCATGACCTCAAACGAGCGAGGCAAATGTTAATAAAACATGTGCAACAGGAATATTTTCTTAAGGAAATATCTCAACTTGAAAAAGGTGAAACATTAAGCAAAAAAAGTCAGATCTTGAATCTCAATCCTATCTTAGACAGCCACGGAGTACTTTGCGTCGGTGGGCGACTAAAACATTCGAGTTTAGACCCCGAAATGAAGCATCCCATTATCATTCCAAAGCAAACTAAATTAGCTGATCTCATAATAGACGAATCCCACAAATTAGTATTTCATGGTGGAGTGAAAATGACGAGTGGATTCATAAGACAAAAATATTGGATCATTGGAGGAAATCGCGCTACAAAAAAACGATTAAAAATGTGCTTAAAGTGTAGGAGACATGATCCCATCCTAAAACATCAACTAATGGGTGACTTACCTTCATCCAGATTAAATCCTAGTCGACCCTTTTATCACACCGGTATTGACTATACCGGACATGTTTTGGTGAAAGCGAACAAAGGTCGCGGCATCAAAACAGATAAAGGATACGTTGCAGTATTCATCTGTATGGTCACAAAGGCTATACATTTGGAACTCGTATCTGATCTCATAGCGTCGGCTTTTCTTGCAGCGCTCAGACGCATGTCAGCCCGAAGAGGAGTTCCCGGGCATATCTACAGTGATCAAGGGACTAACTTCATTGGAGCTAACAAGATCCTAAAACAACAATACATAGAAATCTCAGAAATATTATCAAGCCAAGATACATTAGCTGACATCGCAGAAATGAATATTGAGTGGCATTTTAATGCTCCGTCATGGCCTTCTGCCGGCGGACTTTGGGAAGCTGCGGTGAAAAGTTTAAAACATCATCTTAGGCGTGTTGTTGGTGAGCAAAAACTCACCTACGAAGAATATAGCACCCTACTATCTCAACTCGAGGGTTGTTTAAACTCTCGACCACTCTGCCCATTGAAGGAAGATCCTGAAGACATAGACTTTTTATCTCCGGCACACTTTCTTGCAAGTGGACCTACCTTAACGATCTTTGAAACCGAAAATGATCTTAGGACTCGGTGGCATATGGTACAAAAAATTTATAGAGATATTTGGGTCCAGTGGAAAAACGAATATCTCTCCCAGCTATCCACTAGAGCTAAATGGAGAGAATCTCAAAAAAATCTCAGTCTCAACGATATTGTTATCATCAAAGATGAAAACCTACCGCCTGGGAAGTGGGCTCTGGGGCGTGTAGTAGAACTCCATCCTGGTTCGGATGGATACGTCAGAGTCGTTACCCTTAAAACCAAAAATGGTTTCTTAAAACGGCCTGTTGTTAAGCTATCTCTATTGCCAGCAGAAAGAGAGAATAGTTCTCCTAATGACACGAATATTAAGGATGAGGTACCAAGGAAGAAAAATACCAAACGTATCTCATTCTCGAAAGTAGCTCTGTCAGTTACGCTCTTCTTTTTGTCACTTATAAACTTATCTCAAGCATCTTATAGTTTTACCCCTTTGAGCAACAACAGCGTTTATTTCGACAAAATCTCTAACATGCATCTTATTCGAGACGATTGGCGTTTAATTGTTTATTATGACACAAATCCCTACAAAGAAGGCGCGACGGCACTTGAGAAGTATATCAATTATCTTGAAACAATATGCTCTACTATTAAAGAACACACACCTTGCGACGGTATCATCTTACAACTGCGGCACGAGTTCGATGAAATTAAACATTATGATAGTTTGTTGACAATGAATGAATCATTTGTAACTGGAGACGAGCGGCGGCGCCGGCGTCGTGGTCTAATAGACGGAGTAGGCTACGTTGCAAATAGCTTGTTCGGCGTGCTGGATCAGCGTTTTGCGGAGAAATACACACAAGACATCGACCTTTTGAAAGAAAATGATAAACATTTGTACAACCTCTGGAAAAACCAAACCTCAATTGTAGAAGCCGAATTTAACTTAATGAAAAGAATGGAAAAAGCTGCGAGCAAACATCATAAAGCGATAAATCAAAAGGTTAACTATCTCAAAGAATCCTATCAAGATCTTAAACGCCATGTCCAGAACATGACTCTAGTATCCGATTTCTTAGCAAATGCTATGACGGCGAACAATTTACTGTATAGCCTCAGGAAAATACAAGACTCCATTCTCGATACGGTAACTAATATTTACAATGGAAAACTGGACTTCCATCTAATATCTCCTAAACAACTGAGAACGGAATTAAGTTCTATAGCGGCACATATCCCCAAAGACATGGCACTTCCTGTCAGCCATTTGAATCTCAAGGATCTCTACAACTTGATAAAAGTGCGAACAAAGTACTTTAGTAAGTACTTGATCATTGAAATAAGAATACCCCTCATCGAAAGAGACCTTTACGAAATCTTTAACCTCATACCTGTCCCACGAACATTGAATCATAACATGATTCATGTGAAAGTTATCTCGAGTTTTGCTGCCATCAACCTCAGAAAAGACTCTTACGTAACCCTTACTGATGCTGATCTCCAGTCTTGTATAAGACAAAATCCTGGGATGATTTTATGCCATATTAAAAATCCTATAAATATCTTACAAGATGATCACAGCTTGTGTGAAACGATCCCACACTCAAGAATCTGTGAAACTAATGGAACTCCTTGTAAAAACATTTGGAAGGAATTAACAAAGGACAATAGATATTTTTATTTTTGTTGCAACGAATGCAACATAAAACTTTTCTGTGACGGCGAAATTACCGTCGTTAAATTGATGAATGCAGGTCTATTGAATGTGGAAGAAGGCTGTATAATAAAGACGGACAATTTCGTTGTCCATTCTATTAAAAGGCTGTCTAGCAAAATGAGTAGTGGTGCAAGAATTATTGCGCCACAAATATCACCTATTAATCATATATTTAACATATCGATCCCTGAATCTCCTGAAATTAATCCTAATAATTCTGAAATATTGCGACAATTCGAAGATATACAGAAACAAATTGAGAACATGAAACAACCTGAACCCTGGAGTGATAAACTATCCTATCACGACGTACATCTATATAGCGTCTTGTATGCTCTAATCTTTGGAATCCTGATAACGGCGGCGGTATACTGTTGGCGGCGTTGCAGGCGGTCAACACGTCGTGAATCCTCGGTGCCTGCTGGAAAGGCATCTACTACGATCTCTTCACATCCCGGAAATGATTGTGTTATAAGTGATTGTAGTGCAGTTAGGGAAAAAAGGCAATCTGTAGTGAAAGTGAAACGTGCAGTGAGTGAGTGTTGTGATCGTAGGGAAAAAGGTCAATTTAGTCAACCCGTGAAAAGTGATCCCAAAAATCTTATTAAATCTAGCGAGTGTTTACAAACAGAAGAGAGGGCCTCGTCCCCTGTTTTCCGCGTATTTTCCCTTCCCGATCTTAGCTCTAGTAACTACTTATAACTGTTCAAAATATTGTTAATTACTCACTGTTAATCCTTATCCCTAACATATAGTTGATAAGTTGAATATTGTGCATCATCTTGTAAATCTCATCTCTATTTTTATCCTACTAACCTCTATTGTTGCCCCCGGGAGCATGTACGGGTCAATCACCGTACAATAAGTTTACCTGGGTCATCATTATTACGCCACACGCTCGGTATGTATCGACCATTTATATTATTGCACTTACACCGCAATAGTTTAGTACGTAATTCGGAGACATACCGTGCGCGTCACTCATTATCCCAAATCGATCACCATTCATCCTAGTATAAATTAATCTTAATCTTACTTTGTGGAAACTGATAATACAGTGAATTTATTAAACTTAAACTGGCTTTAATCTCTTAACTCATCCTACATCTCTAACTTAATCCAACCCCGAACATGGAGGAAGAGGTCTGCACTTGTTGAACACTGGTGGGCCAGTAGTTTCGATGTGGTGTTCTACCTTGTGTTTGGGAGTATCCTTCATGCTTGATGGTCGCAGGATATCAGGAAACTTACTGAGGAGCTGGTGATACGGCTGTTCCATGTCGATACTTCGAACTGTAGGTTCGGCGGAACGAATGACTGATGCTCTGACGGTCATGTTGGTAACTTTGTCGACGAGGCGTCGGCCGGCTATGTCGACAAGAAGTTGATGACGCTTCAGAAAGTCTGCACCGATGATGGGTTTGCTGACTGCAGCGACGATGAATTTCCAGGTGTACGGCCGTCGTAGGTTGAGATCCAGTTGTAGGGTTTTCTCTCCGTACGTTGGAATGATCGTGTTGTTTGCTGCGTACAAACAGAAATCGGTTTGCTTTGCTTTCCCGCCTTTTGTCCTCGGTATCACGGAAACGTTTGCGCCCGTATCAATTAGAAATGACAGACGCGAATTCCTATCAGTTATGAATAGGCGGTGGGAAGTGTTGTTCGCGTCAGTTGCCGCCTCAACCGACGCAGGCGTTAGTTTTCCGACTGGGCACTGTTGTTGTTGAAGTTGTTGTTGAAGTTGCACGGGCGTGTACACTTACGCGCGTTTGCGCCGTACTTGCGATGATAATAACAGATAAGTGATTGTTCTGAATACTTGCGGTTGCTATTATCGTTGCTTGTTGAACGCGATCTTGAACGCCGTCTGTCGGATGATCTGTGTGATCGTGGTCTGGATTCTTGCCCGTTCTTGAGTTCTGCCAGCTCCAGAGATAACTGCCTTATTTGATCGTGTAGGGCAGCCACATCGCTCGTGCGTGAAATCTGCGCGACCTGGTTAGGTTGCGCGATACTGTCCATTACACTGTCTGCTACTTGCGATAACTTTTCCAAGTCTGTAGTGTTGCTCACGGTGAGGACAGCGCGTAATGAGGGTGGAAGTAGCCGGGTCCACATGATGCGCAGTGTACCGTCTGGTATTTTCTGTCCGGCTAGTTCCCGCATTTTTCGCAACAGCTGTGAGGGTTTCTGATCTCCGAGTTCCATCTCATCCATCAGCTTCTGCAGCTTCCGGCTCTCGGATTCCTCGTAGACGCTGATGAGTCGGGACTTGAGGGCTTCGTACTTGTTTTCAATGGGCGGGTTGGTTATAATATCACTTACTTGCTGAAGTGCGTCCAGGCCTAGTCGGGCGATAGCTGCTTGATAGCGCGCGTCATCACCTTGTCTCTGTGGCGCCATTACTGCTTCGAAGTGTGTAAACCATAGTCTGGGATACGCCGGCCAAAAGTCAGACAGCCGTGCTTGTAGTGTGAGCGTGTCGACTTGCCCTCCTACCTGTGTTGCGTTGTTGGTCGCCATCCTGATTACTCTTCTGGTGTATCACGCAGCAATACCGTGAATATAGCCTCTTGAAATCCTAGTGGTGAGACCCGCTTGTGGGAAGCCACTAGAATGTGCTAATCACGAGTACCGTCACGTTTGTCTTGATTCACGTCGCTTAGGTCACCACTGTAGCGCGTAGGTTGAGTCGCGTAATTAAAACTCAGATAAATCGAACTTTATGTATTGCACGAATGTAAAAGAGTACAATGTATTAGACGTGTAAAATGACGCGATACAAGAGTGTGATCAAGGAATGGATATAATAATGATGTTGTACAATGATGCAGAATATGATAATAATGTGTCTTACAAGCTATGCACTCACTTAAATACTAACTATCTCTATACTAACTATCTCTAAATGATAGTGGGGTAACCAATAACGAATCAGCTTCCGTCCTGCGATGTCCACGCGGTGTTGTGTGCGTTCTTGATGCTGATTCGTTGATCGAGGCAGGCCACGGCGTATGATTGGTTAACGTATAACGCGCGCCAACTCAGTCACGTGCTAGATGACTCGTTAATGGTTCCCACGGACGTTGACCGTTGGACCAGCAGATGTGTTCCGGGGTGAAGAATGAGAACCCTCGCTGCGGGAGTGAGGGTCGGAACCCTCGCTGCGGGGGTCAGGGTCGCTGGGACGCGCGCCATGACTTCCGCGATCCTCGTGTGATTAATAGTCGACCTTTTTGGTGTAATTTGTAAGAGGACATGTGTAGCCTTTGTACATCGCCACAATAGCGAACACGTGTGGCATTTGTACAATGCTACAAGGGTTTTAAAATTATGATGTCTGGTTTGTCTTTATTTCAAAACTAAATTTCACTGTGGCCTATAGTTACGAGCTCACTTGAGTTTCTGATAGTATGTGTGGCTAGACTATTAAAGCTTCTCAAGAGAACAAGCGGTAACGAACATAGTAATGAGTGCTATTTACGAAAAATACAAATTTGATAGAAGTGAGCTAAAGTAATGAAATACAATATTAGTGAGTTGTTTGATGGCGATAATGGCGATCGTTACCTATTGAAATCGTTGATTGGAAACGGAACTTATAATTACCCCATGATCGCATAGGTACGAAAGATTTTTCCAAGTAATGTCTGCTGAGTTAGATTTTCATAATGTAGAAGATGGTGAGGAGAGTGCCTCCGCCAGCAAATGGAACACGTATCATGGCTATGTGATCACGCTGCACGCACTAGTCTGTAGTCGTCATAGACACAAGTAGGTATGGTCGCACTGCATGCACTAGTCTGTAGTCGTAACTGCAACTCAGTGAGGAGTTGTTCAGGGGGCGATGGGCAGCTAGTGATGTGGCGGGGACTTTGGTAGATATGGTCGCACTGCATGCACTAGTCTGTAGTCGTAACTGCAACTCAGTGAGGAGTTGTTCAGGGGGCGATGGGCAGCTAGTGATGTGGCGGGGACCTGGGTCTCGGAGGAGACCGACTAATAAGTTGTACGGTCATGTGTTGACCTGGGAGTCGTGGACTCTAGAGTTGGTCGTATCACAAGAGGTGGTAGCGGGCGATGATGTGTTTTCTTTTTGATGATTATGATTTTGATTTGATAATTATGAGGCTTGGAGGAACCTTTTGTTTTATTTTTGAAATTTGATAATTATGAGGTTTGGAGGAACCTTTTGTTTTCTTTTTGGATCTTGATAATTATGAGGCTTGAAGGAAGCTCTTGCGTTTAAGTTGTTAAAATGATTAAACTTGTTTGGTTTTATAATAGTCATTGTAACTAAACGTGACGTGTGACGGTCAGGTTGGCCGAGTTCTCAAAAATGTTTCAAAGTCGGTTTTCTGTATTTTCTTTTAATTTGTTACAGACGTACACGAGGATGTGCAACGCGAAATATCGAAATTTAGCCGGAATCGGGCGGTTGGCCTGGTGAACCGAATCCCTGACTCCGGGGCTGAGGGAGCTTCGGATGCGACTTGGATTGGCGCTGGGATGATGTTGATGATGATGCACGAGGACGTGCAACTCGTCAGGCTGGCCGTGTCGGAGATCGTCGATATAATTTTAATAGAAGTTGCTGATTTGATTTACGTAGTAGAGGGGCGAACGCTTGTGACGTTATTTTGAGATGGCGTCACATGGACAGAGTCGCTTTGGAAAGTGAGTTCGTCGAACGGTCACTTTGCATCGAGACGCGGAGCAAGGCACTTCTCGGAACCGAAACTGTCGGTTTGCCTATTCAAATTGTTATTATGAAGATTGGAGGGTATATCTACCCGTCGTGCTTCAATTCAAAACTCACCTACGAAATGGAACCTGTACCACCACACCAAGATGCTGTCGACCCTACCGCTCAACCGTCGCTGTCTCCGACATATATATATATATGTGTGTGTACAATATATACATGTATACACATATACATATATTAATTTTCTATAAATATTTAAATTTATTTCATGGTTTCATTGGTAAATTAATATTTTTGCATGGATCTTCTATTTTTATTGAAATATAGATATATATCAGTGGCGAAGAGTCCATACAAGTCGATTCCCACCGGGTTACCTTTAAAAAATCAGTTCCATATTCATACAAAAGATTAAAAACATTCTATTTCATTAACAAAGTATTATTAATCAAATGCCTGCGCGATTTACAATAGCAATAGTAATTCTTAGCAATACCCTAAGTATCACATTTCATTTTATAGTCGTAAATTAATCAGCGCTACAATTTTTCGTACATTACATTGAAGGCAACTCGACGAATTACAGCTTACCTCGGTCAACGTTTTACTATGAGGCGAAAAGAGACAGAGCGTGTCAGACCATCTCTTTCTAATGCTCGCTAACCGTCGGTAAAACTTGATAAATATAGGCTGTTTACGCTAGTTTATCGGTCGAGTCCGATTGTTAGTTAGTCGAGTTTGATCGACGGCGCGACCGGTAGGGATGAGCGTAATTTAGTATTATCTATGGTGACGCGCGGCCATTACACAACGTTTCAAGACCGCGTCCACAACGGTCCGTTGCTAGAACTCTTGACGAAATCCTCGCGCGCGTGGCGTGTTTCGGACGAGTGATTTTCGGGAAGTAAATACCACCGACCGCGGTTTTGGATAGTTTGTCGGTGTGCGTTCGCGCAGCGGAATGTTGTTGAATTTAAAGATTTTAGTTATGCAGATATTTAGTGTATGACGTCGTATAATTGTGTATGATAAAAAAAAATTTGTGCACGCAGCCATTGTGGAGAAATTCGCAAAATACTGATTCCGCTGGGCGAACGTTGTCCTGGCGGAACTTTTTTTAATCCTTTGACTTTAGAAAAAAGAGATGTGTCCAAAAATTAGTGTGTATTTGTGTGTAATTGTGTATGTATGAATAAAATTTGTGCATGCATAAACTTCGGAGATATTCAAGTTTCCGCTGCGCGAACGTTTGGCCATTAGCTAGTTTTCATATAAAGCGCTTACATAGAGAGCTGTAGATTTTTACATACTTTGTTTTGAATTTGTGTATATTTGTTTAAAAAACAGATTTAGAAAAAATCGTAAGGCTTAAAAGATAAAAATATAAACGTAAAATACGCTTATTTGGTCTTAGTTCTTAAAGTATGCACTTTGGGGTCTAGATTTTCACGTTTATACAAACCTTGTAAGTGTCTGCAATATATTGCCAAGTATCAATGATGTTCCTTTAGTAATTAAAGAGTTATAGGACAATTTACCATGTCATAATCACTGTTTACAAAGCAGTCAAATATCACGACATTCTAAAGGAATTGCATGGTAAAATGTATGCCAATAATTAGTGTATTCATTCAACTATTCACATGCAAAATTTCATGTCATTAAATTCAGTATTTAATGAAATACAATTATAAAACTGACGAAGCATCGAAAACCTACATAACCCGACCAAGTTCGGATAGCTATAAAAAAGCGGCCGTGCAATATATTTAGGTAACATCCCAAAATTTACAGTATAATACCGGTATTGTATTGGTATAGATGATAACAAAATTGTTTCGATATAATATAAAGGACATTTATTTTTGTACACCTATTTTTTTAAATGTATTTGACTATGACAAAGTAGGTACTATTTACGTAGTTATTTTATTTAAGTATGCGCTTGAGACTTGAGATATAATCTAGATATATTAATCAGGTTCAAATACAACAGCAAATGAATACGCGCGGGCCGCGGCTAATGAAAACATATTGCCCTCTCTTTTCTTTAAGGAGGGAAGTACTGTTTCAAGCGGGAAGCCGCCTAACGCTCGTTGCGCGCAGCGTGTTGTCTATTGTTTCACACTAGAATATTTTTGATCAATTCATAACTACAATAGTAAGGTCCGTATTACAGAACGTCACTCAAAACTCCAGCTTTACTTAAGTCTCGTTTGAAGCCTTCTGATAGGTTAAAACTAGTTTTAAGTAATGCTCAAGTATTACTTAAAACTAGTAAATAAAGCTTGAGTTTTGAGTAACGTACCGCTTCAATCAAAATAATTCTTATTTTGGTGTGGTGCGGGGGAACACGCTCACTTAAATAAGTCACAACCAGTACAACAGTATAGACCATCAATAAAAAAATCGATTGAAGAAGTAGTTTTTTTTAAGTTATTAGATTGTTTGATCCACTAACTTTGCAAAAGGGAACGCTCGTCTAGTGCATTGGTTAAAAAGTGTTATAAGCTACAATATGATAAATATTTACCTAAACAGTAGTACTTACTTGTGGTAATTATTTAATATCCCTGGGGGGTCTATAGTAAGAATCCTGATGCGTGAAATCTTCAATAGAAATTAGCTGTATCAATTTTATTTGCCTAAATTAATATATCTAGATTATATCTCAAGTCTCAAGCGCATACTTAAATAAAATAACAACGTAAATAGTACCTACTTTGTCATAGTCAAATACATTTAAAAAACAGGTGTACAAAAATAAATGACCTTTATATTATATCGAAACAATTTTGTTATCATCTATACCAATACAACACCGGTATTATACTGTAAATTTTGGGATGTTACCTAAATATATTGCACGGCCGCTTTTTTATAGCTATCTGAACTTGGTCGGGTTATGTAGGTTTTCGATGCTTCGTCAGTTTTATAATTGTATTTCATTAATTACTGAATTTAATGACATGAAATTTTTCATGTGAATAGTTGAATGAATACACTAATTATTGGCATACAATTTACCATGCAATTCCTTTAGAATGTCGTGATATTTGACTGCTTTGTAAACAGTGATTATGTCATGGTAAATTGTCCTATAACTCTTTAATTACTAAAGGGACATCATTGATACTTGGCAATATTTTGCAGACACTTACAAGGTTTGTATAAACGTGAAAATCTAAACCCCAAAGTGCATACTTTAAGAACTAAGACCAAATAAGCGTATTTTACGTTTATATTTTTATCTTTTAAGCCTTACGATTTTTTCTAAATCTGTTTTTTAAACAGATATACACAAATTCAAAACAAAGTATGTAAAAATCTACAGCTCTCTATGTAAGCGCTTTATATGAAAACTAGCTAATGGCCAAACGTTCGCGCAGCGGAAACTTGAATATCTCCGAAGTTTATGCATGCACAAATTTTATTCATACATACACAATTACACACAAATACACACTAATTTTTGGACACATCTCTTTTTTCTAAAGTCAAAGGATTAAAAAAAGTTCCGCCAGGACAACGTTCGCCCAGCGGAATCAGTATTTTGTGAATTTCTCCACAATGGCTGCGTGCACAAATTTTTTTTTACCATACACAATTATACGACGTCATACACTAAATATCTGCATATCTAAAATCTTTAAATTCAACAACATTCCGCTGCGCGAACGCACACAGTTTGTCGCGATTGTTGCCCGTGCTTTTGAAGTATTTACTTGAATTATAACCGTAACACTGCCGTCTGTAAATTGAGTTGAATTTGAATCGGAAACGTGGTTTCATTGTCGGTTGTTTGTCGGGCGTGATTGACGCTGCTAAATAACGGTTTCCTACGTTGGTGAGCTTTGGTGCCCTCTTAAGGGAACTTTAATGTGTCGACTGGTATGGGACAGTCGGTGTATTTGAAGACATCGGACGTCATTGTAAGTCGACGCGCGCGCGTCGACTCTCCGGGACTTCACTCCACGACGGAACACACTGGGTCCTAAGGTAAGTGCCTTAGATTTGTTGTGGAGTGGTAAGAGATTGATTTACTTGTGGTATAAGCCGACCTATTTGCTGGATAAGCCGTGACAAATGCGCGGTAGATGTACGTGCAGTACTGGGGCGCGTATACATAGGCTAATGCCAAACGGCTTGCAGTTCTCTCCTCTATTAGAAAGAGACAAAGAAACCACGCCACTACGAGAAAGGAAATACGACAAAATTAAAAAGAATTAGCGTTATAATGAAATCCTTCGCAAGTCATATTATTTTTATTTTGGCATATTTTCGTGTTCCATTTCGTTTAGTTGAAAATAAATTATTGTTAGTATGTGTTCCTATACCACTGGTACGTGAGTTTTTCGTTTGTTATATTTTAATATTTGTGTTATTTAAACTGTGACTGATTCTGTAAGGTAATTTAATCGCAGATTTGGTTAAATACTGTGGATTTTGTTTGTTATTATGGCTTTAATTCATATAGAGTGCTGCTCAACAGACTACCTGCTTACAAAAGAAACTTCATTTTCAAAACTAAGTTATGCATACAAGAAGCATGTTATTCAGTTAGGTCGAGCACTCCCACACATGATTATTGATTGCAAAAGGCGAGATGGATTTTTAAAACATTTTCACGCGTCGTTATATGATAAATATACATGGATGACAGGCAGTTGCAAACTGGACAAAATGTTTTGTTTTCCGTGTTTGTTATTTTCTGATTCGAAATCTATTTGGAGCAGTACGGGTTTTACGGATATTAATAATTTGTCTAACTCAGCCAAAAAACACATTCAGACTGAAAAACACATCCGCAGCTGCTTGTTACTCCACGAATTTGGAAATAATGGCAGAATCGAGTCATTTTTTTCCAACGCGTTTGATGTACATAACAGAAAAGTTGACAGTAATCGCGAGTTAATGACACGTTTTACTGACACGGTCATTCTTTTGGGGAAGCAAGAATTACCATTTCGCGGTCACAATGAAAGAGCAGATTCGGACAATCGCGGAAATTACATTGAAACGTTAAATTATTTGTGCAAGTACGATACAGTCCTTGATTCTCATTTGGAGCAATGTTCCTCGACCCAAAATTCTGTATTTTCAGGACTTTCAAGTGACATCCAAAATGACTTAATTCATTGTATCGCGTCTTCTATGCGTGACGAGATAAAGTCGGAAATAAATTCAGCTTCATTTGTATCGGTTATGATCGACGAAACGCCGGACGTCAGTCACAGGGAACAGTTGACTGTTATATTGCGGTACTTGTCCAGCAGTGGAATTGAAGAGCGTTTTCTGGGCTTCTGTGACGTAAGTGGTGGTCGAAATGCCGACATTTTGACCACCATGTTACTCGGTATTCTCGATGACTTTCGTTGTAAAGATAAATTAATTGGACAGTCTTACGATGGTGCGGCAGTTATGTCTGGAGAGCACGGTGGTGTACAAACTAAAGTTCGTGAAAACTGTCCCATGGCGATGTTTATTCCATGCTATGCTCACATTTTAAACTTAGTCTTGAGTCGGTCTCTTGAATTCGTACCCGAATTAAAAGCTTTTTTTGGTCATATTAACAGTATCGTACGCTTTTTTAATAAATCTTCTAAAAGATCGAATCTTCTGAAAGAAGTTGCTCATCGTCGTATGCCGGGGGTAGCAGAAATGCGATGGAATTATCACTCGCGCATAATTAACGTAATTTTCGACTGCAGAACCGACATGATCGAAACTTTGAATTCTATTTTAGATTCACCGGAATCATGGGACAGCGAATCAATTTCAATGTCCGAGTGCTTGTTACACAAACTGGAATACATGCAATTTTGCTTCTTATTGCGTGTTTTCTCAGACGTTTTCGAAAAGACAGACGTTCTTTTTGCTTTGCTTCAAAGTAAGCAAGTAGACATTGAAGTGGCAAAGCGCGAAATCGATTCTTTTGAACGGTGGATTTCGGAAGAGTTTATTAATTCGTTTGATACCATTTTCCACAGCACTGAACAAATCTGTGAGCCGCCGCGGCGACGGCGCCGAATAAATACTGACACGGATCCCAAAACGGCGTACAAGCGTATTTTTTCCTCGATTATAGATAAAGTCAAAGCTCAAATTACTCATAGGTACCGATTTTTTTCTCAGCTTGTATTTATTGATTTACTTAATAAATCAAAGTATCTTCAATACAACCAATCATTTCCAACTGAAAAAGTTTCCTCTTTGACAGCGAACTTTCCGGGAATTTTTGATTTTACCGCGTTGAAAAATGAACTTAAAGTCTTATTTACGTCAGCGTCGTTAAATAAATTGGACACCTGTGAGCTTTTTTTACAGCTCCAGAATACGTCTTTGAAAGACACATTTTCTCAAGTTTCGACTCTTTGCAGTTTAATTCTGACCCTCCCCATTTCAGTAGCTTCAGCTGAGCGGTCATTTTCTGCTTTAAAACGCATTCACACGTATGTGCGAAACTGCCAAAAAGAGCAGAGATTGTCGGATTTGGCTATCATGTCAATTGAAAAAAATTTGCTTAATAAAATGAAAAGTAATCCGAATTTTTATAACAACATTTTAGCTCATTTTGTTAAAAAAAACAGACGCATTGCATTAGAATATAAATAACGTTGTGATTGTGTATAATTTGCTTTATTTTTGCTTAATATTTTTGTTGGTTTTGGATCGGTGTTTGTGTGGTTCGGTTTTTAACACTTTATTATTTTTGTAATTTTTTATTTTATTTTTCTTGACTCTTATTCCCTAACAATAGGTACTTAACTTAGTACTTACTAACAAGCATGCATGTGTGGTATGGAGATGCACGTCGAAAAAGGCTTTTCTCAAAGCCGCTTTTATCATACTTGAAAGACACTGTTATCAAATCATCAGTCCTTTTTTCTATGGTGAAGGTGGGGCTTTTGATATTATTCTTATCTGAAGACCTCCTCCAAGATATCCTGCAGTAGGTAAGTGTTTAAGTGTTTATTTTTTTGGACCGGCTTTCCTTTGTCAAAATTTCACCCTTCGCCACTGATATATATATATAAAAATAGGTAGTTTCGTGGGGATATTAAGAGGTGAGGGAGGGGGGGGGGGATACAGGAGGGACTGTGAAGTAGGCGGTACCAAATTTTATGTTAACTGACCCCTTTAATGGTTGTCAGTCAATATAAAATTTAATGTATAGTGTTATGTGTAAATAAATAAATAAACAAGTGTATCCGTGTCACAAAATTAAAAAAAAAAAAAAAATTGCATAGATCTTCTATTTTTATTGAAAAAAAAAAAACTCGTTGTAGACCTTGTAGTACCAAGCTCGCGCCACGGGCGCCTCTGTGCTTATATCCCCCACTTAACTTCCGTTCGCCTTTTCATAACGCTTTCGCCAGCTTACTCCCCAAGTCAAGCGTGCGTAAAGAAGTTTCACTTCAAAAAAAACGCTTACGAACAATTTAACTCCACGAAGCCGTGACTCATCTCAAGAAGCAGAAGAAAACCTCCATGAAAACAATCTGATTTTCGCTCGTCCCACACGTGTTTGTCAGACTTCGCACAGTGAGGACCCATTTGAAGAACTTGATGAAAATCATCAGGTTTCCGCTCATCTCACACGTGCTGCTAAAGTAAGATGCTTGCAAAACTTGACTAATATTTTAAGAACAGAAAGGTCTTATTTAGATGTTTCACGAGAGCGTGCAGCACAACGTGTGGCCGCCGAAAATGATGAGCAACGGGAGCGACGTCTGCAAGATATGCGGCAGCGTGCGTCAGAACGTGAAATGATTATAAATATTAATGAAAACCCTCAGCATACCCGCAATATAGTATGGAAGGACGTATTAGGTTAAGACCTTAAACTATGTATTGATGATAATATACAGTATGTTACAAAAACCCTGTCCGACCCGTGAAGGTGTTGTTAGGTATCGTTAGCTGATTCTACTAATGCGTACATAACCTGGCTAAACTAAAAAAAAAAATACCCCCTTAAAAATAAATAAATAAAATAAATAGGTAATTTCATGGCAACACAGGCACAGGTCATGACCTCAGTTGACCTCATGCATGTAGGTATTGGTAGTCTAACCACGTTTATCGACTCTAGAAAGAAACAATGATACCTACTTAGGCAGCTCGTGAAAAGAACTTTTTTTTAAGTAGGAAGGTCGTCTGACCCTCCGAATGTATCTTCGAATTTCATTCGATGAGCACAATGGCTGTAGCGGAGATGTTGTTCCATATTTCGTTCACTAAGAACGATACCGGCCTGAACGAGATTAGCATGGTGTTTCACAACGTTAGTCCACTCCTACCAATCCACTGCTCGCCGAACTGATAGTGGAGGTACTCACGTACAGGTCGGCAAAAATATGGTGGGGCACCGTCATGCTGGAACCACATTGACCAAGAAGTAGTCACATCCGAATCGTTCAACACCTGATCACAACACAACACAATTGCAGTTTTATTAGGTACCTTCCATCAGCAGGTTACATTACGTTAGAAAACTATATGATCACACAATAAACGATACGTCTACACGGACGCGATGTCTACGCGAAACTAATAAATTTAAAATAAAAATGATTTTTATTTCATAAAAATAGGTACTCTAACTGCACGGCGGTGCCCTTTGACTAGAGGTGTGAAAGTATTCAAAATATTTCTCGTATCGATTTTTGGTATCAATTTTGTATTTCAGAATTTCACGCATCGATTCAACATCGCATGGCATTCTTTAGATTTTAGAACTTTCACATAACTTAAATCAGGTGAACTTAAATGCTTTACATTGTTTATAATATTCTCCTGAAATCGTATTTCATAAGACTTTTCTAGTTCCTATTTACTAATAATAGGTACTTGTGTTACAATATTGTTATGAATAATTAATCGATAATCAAAAAAAGTACTTTTACCATTAGGTAATCTGCGTTTTTACAACAAATCATTCGAACAGGTAAAAGTTTCGAATAGTAGCGACAAAAACAAATCGTTATTACGCAAAACTAGTACAGCTCCAATTATTCCTTTGCGCGTCGGCGGCTAGACACACTGACGCCGCCGACAGTTATAAGGTCTAAAATGGTGTTTACACTTTTTTAAATTTCCCGAATTTTGGGGAAGTTACAGTAAATTCGCTGGTAAAAAAGATTATTTCAAAATTCATTAGTATTGTTACTATGATGATTATGCAAAATTTTATATTTTATTTGGTCATTTGTTTACCTAACCCTTATTATCCTTGTGGGTCGGACAGGGTTTTCGTAACATACTGTATAACTGATGTAACTGATTGTTAAACTATAAATATTTATAATAAAATGTTAAACTAAATTGCACTCGTAATTTTATATTTAAATAACAGTTAATATTTTTTTATTATTATGTCGGTATGATCGAAAAACATTAGTCAAAAAATATTATTTAAAAAATTCGCTCGTTATGTATTTTCTGTTTTGAAAATATAGAGACACGCGATGTGCCTAACAAAAAAAAAAAAAAGATTCCGAGCAAAGCTCGGTCGCCCGGTACTTCTTTTAAAGCGTTGTCTTGTTCTAAATTCGATTCTGAAACTTGGATATGTGTGCGAGTGTGTGTATCAAAAGGTTTAGTAGCTATCGTTTTGCGTTTAATGTCGCGTACTATAGTAATACACAACTGTCGATGAAATTTATTCAAGAGTTCGTCGTTCGTTGAGTGCTGAGAGAATATAAACCTTCGGCTTCGGCTTCGGCCGAAGGTCGTGGCGATAGCTGATTAATCGGCTTCGGCTTCGGCCAAAAATACACCTTCGGTCGGACATTAGTAGGAAGGCAGCGGCGTCAACCTCTATTGGCGGTGCCAGTGCCTAGGACGAATTTATTGGCAAAGGCCGCGGTCGCGCAAGCTATTCGAGACATAAATGTTGTGCACGAGCAAATAGATATTTTTACATGTCAGCCGAGTGAATTCACAAAGATTTTGTTATGTAATTTGTGTTATAGAGATAGATAAATGATAAAAGTAATAATTTTATTTAATATTTAATTAGTGTATTGGACTAGCATTACTGTTTCAGTTATTATTGTTATTTTATTTTTGGTTTTGTTTGAATAAGCTAATAAGTATTAAGTTTATTTTGGTGTATGGTTCTCTAGGTATAAGTAGATCTGTAATGTAAACAGAGAAAGAATGGCTAAATAAATGACGATGACATTTGAATTGTGCAATTTTTATATCTAATTTTATTAACCCTTTAACCGCCATGTCACTGATCCCTTTGATGTACCTCCAGCGCCACGTCACTTTAGGTATAAGTTGGAACAGTGTTGGGAATACTCAATATCGATGCATAAATTCTTTATTTATTCACAATATTAACCTTTCGACAATATTTACTTGTATACTGTTCATACATACATAGAGGCATTATTATAAAAATCGAGGTATATACCTAAACGTAATAACACTACAAAATCTGTTAATACCCTACCTACCGAGGTACCTTCTTAATATTAAATAATTCCAGCCTCTGAATGTATTATTTTAATCTTGGGTATCCATGATATGTTACAAACAAACACAATTGCTTGTCAAATTAAAATATCGATTTAAAAAATAAATTAAACTTATCAAATCAACATCACTTTTCATGTTGAGAACTCTCATCGCTTCGCAATTCATTATTGCAAAATATTTAATAACTCTTAGTCTTCACGAAACATGAAAAAGGCCTACAACACTAGTTGCACTGAGCGATAAGGCTTTCCCGTGATTTGACGGGGATGGCGGTGAGGCAACTCACACAATACAGCGCGATTTAACCTTGAAGCTCCTTGGCCGCACGTAATAATACGGTGACGGCGACCGGTGAACGTCTGCACTAGTGACGTACCGCGTAATGAGATTTTTATATTTTTGTCATAAAAATTAAACAAAATTGAACTTAAATACATTTTATTGTAACAGTAACACTATGGTTATATTGTGGTGAAAGTGTCCAGTTTCATTGCAAATAGTGATAGTAATTTCTAAAGAGCCTTGTTTATTGGTAGACAAGCTATAAAATATTTTACGAATTTGCCCCATTCACATTATTTCGTCATTCACAATATTTATCATTCAAAACATTTAAAAATGTCAATAACAATAACGATTATACCCTACTTCTTATAATTGACACATTTTATATGGAGTTTGTGCACTATAAGAACTTATTAGATTAAATAACGTAATTATAAGAGTGTTGGCGGTTTGGGCACAAATTTCAGAGCCCGTAATATTACGTTGTCGGCAGTTAAAGGGTTAACTATCATACCAAATTCCACAATTTTAGTTTTTATCATATTTGACATACCTAATGATTTAATTTTTTCTTTGACATAACCTTATGACTAAATTGTTTTCTTTGACAAAGTTGTAATGACGTATTTAATTTTATTACTGTTTTCCTGGATTCATTGATTATTTAAATTATTTTTATTTTCATTGCTGTTTTTGTATCAATTATTTTTTGTAAATTTTAATACTTTTGTAAGATTATTCTAACCATGAACTATTTATTATTTGATTTATTATTCTCATTGTTGTATGCATGCCTAATATCAGGTATATTGTAAAAGGCTCGCTATATTATTGTAGCATCCTATTTAATTTACCTACAATCTTAGCAAATAAATTTTTTACTTACTTACTGTTCTGACCATAATATAAATACTAAGAACAGGCACAAATTTATTGTACCTACAACAAGGCTCAAGAAAATAGGTGGCTCTTTTAGATGCCAATGTATTTATTTTTACAATAGACTTCCAGAGGTCATTCAAATCAAATCATTTATTTCAAATAAACCAGTTACAGGCACTTTGAAATGTTAAGAACCTTTTTTTTTACAATTGTTGAACTTTTGCATTTTAAGCAATCTATATTTAAATAGCTTTAAGTTTACTAAGTACTGAGTTATTTTTCAATATTACTATTATGTAGATCACAACAAAGTTGTCAAATTGTCAACAGTTCATTCAGACCCATAACCAGTTCTAGAAGGACATTCCGTCAATAATGTCCTTGGTGGGGGGTATGTTAATGATCATGCTTGATTAAAGCCGTTCATCAAGTTTAACATCATAAAGTATAATTATGAAAAGTTTACATGAAATGCAACTAGATGGTGTTAACGTCGAAATAGAAGTCGCAAGTGTTGTATGACAACAATTTGGTCAAGGGTCCTTTGGAAGTTTAAGAAATATAATATAAGTGCATCTATAGAACAGTATACGGTAGTTGTTTTATTTTGATTATGTCAACCTTACTTGTATGCCTATAAAGATCAACTTTTAAGTACTAGGTACCTTTGCGGTGTTTGGTATTTAACAGTCTACCTCCGCCTCCGGTTTCGACTCCGATAAATTAAATTTAAAAACTGCGACTCCGGTTTCGGTTTCAATATAACTACCTCTGTTACATCCCTAGTGCACACACCGGAACTCCCTCCAAATCTTGGATTAGTGTCTTCAATAACGCCTGAGGAAGTCCATACGGTTCTTCGTTGCATGGCGAATTAAAAAAGCTGTCGGAGCTGACGGAGTCTCCATTGAGGCCTGGAAGGCGACGGGTCCTCGCGGTTTGGGTATGTTAACTAACTTTTTACATTTCAGCACCTGTAGTTTGAAGCCTTCGTAATGGTTAAACAGATTACTCCTCATATTCTTATTATGCGTCTCGTATAAAAAGGAATCGTCGGTATGGATTGTTTGCAATATAAGATAACACGTAATAAATATATAATTTATTTACAGTAAACTATCAATTGATAATCTCACACGTCACATCACGCATGCCAGCAAGTATAAAAGTAGTCACCCTCACACACGAATCAATCACTCTCGGTGTCTCACAGCTCCTCGTGGTCGGCCTCATGCTCCTCGGCCTCGGCGTCCAACTCGTCGGCGTCGGGCGCGGTGTCGACGTCCAGCTCGTCGTCGTCCACGGGCACGGCGCCGGGCGGCAGGCCCAGCGACTGGGCCAGCATGTCCTCCACGGCCTCGGCGAAGTCCGTGGCCTGTCCCTCCTGCAGCAGGTACCCGGAGCGGATGGCGGCGGTGCGATGGAGCGTGTGGGCGGCGCGGAGTGTGGCGGGAGCGTCAGGCTCGTCGCGGACTCGCCGCAGCAGCTCCAGGACCAGCGGGTGGCGCGGGTTGATCTCCAACATCTTCTTCTGCGTCAGGTGGTGCTTGCGCTGAGCGTCGTCGGCCTGCAACGGACACACGGTGAGTGGGGGCGAGAGGCGGCGAGACCGAGAGGGAGGGCGAGAGGGCGGCACGTACCTTCCTGGTGTGCGTTGGAGAGGGCGAGGCGTTCCATGTTGCCGGTCCAGCCGAAGGCGGTGGCGGCGAGGGCGAGAGGGCGGCACGTACCTTCTGGTGTGCGTTGGAGAGGGCGAGGCGTTCCATGTTGCCGGTCCAGCCGAAGGCGGTGGCGGCGAGGGCGAGAGGGCGGCACGTACCTTCTGGTGTGCGTTGGAGAGGGCGAGGCGTTCCATGTTGCCGGTCCAGCCGAAGGCGGTGGCGGCGAGGGCGAGAGGGCGGCACGTACCTTCTGGTGTGCGTTGGAGAGGGCGAGGCGTTCCATGTTGCCGGCCCAGCCGAAGGCGGTGGCGGCGAGGGCGAGAGGGAGGGCGAGAGGGCGGCACGTACCTTCTGGTGTGCGTTGGAGAGGGCGAGGCGTTCCATGTTGCCGGTCCAGCCGAAGGCGGTGGCGGCGAGGGCGAGAGGGAGGGCGAGAGGGCGGCACGTACCTTCTGGTGTGCGTTGGAGAGGGCGAGGCGTTCCATGTTGCCGGTCCAGCCGAAGGCGGTGGCGGCGAGGGCGAGAGGGAGGGCGAGAGGGCGGCACGTACCTTCTGGTGTGCGTTGGAGAGGGCGAGGCGTTCCATGTTGCCGGTCCAGCCGAAGGTGGTGGCGGCGAGGGCGAGAGGGAGGGCGAGAGGGCGGCACGTACCTTCTGGTGTGCGTTGGAGAGGGCGAGGCGTTCCATGTTGCCGGTCCAGCCGAAGGCGGTGGCGGCGAGGGCGGCGGGCGAGCGGTCAAGACGTCGCGACACGACACATCGCGTGACCCACGTACTCAACTTGTTGCTGAGCCATGTCGTCAGCGGCTCAAACTGCTTCTTGTACGCTTCCAGGCGCTCCTTCTGCTGGTCGTCTACGGAACACGTACGATACTGTTAGTCCCGTAAGTCGATAACGATATTCGAAGAGCACGGGAATGGCTACTAACTCTCTTCCAAATCGAAGATCTCCTTGGCGATGTTCTGGAACTTCTTGCCGTCGTACTCGGGCAGCGAGGACAGACAGTACTCGTCCACGGCCTCCGTGAGGTACAGCACTTCGTAGCCGCGTCGCACTAGCCGCTCCGCGAACGGAGACTTCTCAACCTGCACAAGTATAGCTCTAGTTATCGTTCTTATGTCCATTTAATTAAATAAATCAGTTATAAATTAATTTTGGCGAATTTTTCAGCAATGTGGGTAAAAACTTAGGCGATAAAATTTTATCACAGGATCAGGGGTCCCACAAATATGAGCATTCCGCTAACTACCTCGTGCTGCTAGATATACCTAGCCGAACCTGAAGTGGAGTCTCATATTGTGCAGCTACGTAATGACTGTGCATTGGGGTGGGATGAAAGGCGATAGCCTATAATGCTAAAAACGAATCTTCGAATCCTAAAAAAAACATATGTATAACATACATCTATTCTTATAATAAATCTATAGAAATCGAAAACGAACTATTTCGAAATTCTGAAACTTGTAAAACTCGCAATTATTCGTCACATTAACTGTCACTAAAATAAGCTCTCGACTCTAGTGATACGACATAAAGTAGTCGCAAGAGTAGCGCGCAAAAATTACAAACAATTATCTTAGATAATAATTTTATTTTCGTGTTCATTAAATTGCAGCTAAAAAGTATTTATGAAAATCCTAAGCCCGTAAAAGTATGAATGGTTAATAGTTGAAGCACGCGGGTCGATGGCCCCGCGCCATCAGCAGTAGATTATCAAAAGTTTACTAAGTTTACTGGTTCGTGCTCACTTCCGAGTTTTTTTTTTATAAATATATTAAATCTGCCATTTTATGTTTCTAATATTTTATTTATTGATGAAACGATTGTATTAGTAAGACAAAACCTATCCGCTGCTGGAAAACAACCATTAAAATTCCACGCTGTATATTTGTTTTTAAGGATTTTGATTGTTTATTGAGTTTAGATTTGTTATCTTCAGAAGTAGGTAGGTAGGTATTTTATTTTCTGTTATTGAGTTACTTTTTTGTTTAATTAGGTGGGTATTTAAGTTTACTTTTGTAAGGCGTAGAACGTATTTCAATTTCAAGTATAAGTAATACGTAATGTCAAGATAAGTAGTTTGATAGTGAAATTCGTATACATATAAATTTTTAGAGATGCTGATTATTTATTAGTATATACATATAAGTGTACGTAGGCGCTAGATGTTAGGGCGCTTCTATAAAGGTAGTCTCAAAGATTTTATAATTATCCACAAAGTGCCCTCGCTCAGACAGAAATATGAATATCGGTATGATCGATAGATAACGTTTTACACAAAAAATAACTAATCTGTAATAGTTATCTCCGGGCAGGTGTTTTCTCAGTTGCACTAAAAAAAGCAATTGAGCACCCTATCGACAAGAGTGGGAGCTAAAGCTGTTTCAACAACTATAGACCTATTTCGGTTCTGACTGTTTGTTCCAAGGTTCTGGAAAGGATTCTCAATAATCGGCTTAAGAATTTTTTTGACAGATATAACATCAGTTATCAAGTTATCTAGTTTAAAAAAAATATGATGTGTAAAAGTGATCAGTGATCCTACTTACAAAATATACGATTTCATTTCATTTCATCATAACAGATAACCAGTATGGTTTTCGTTCCAGGGTCTCCACTGAAGATGCAGTACTTGATATGACACAGTTGGTTGCTGGGAATCTCAAAAGAAAAACCAAATGCTTAGGAATATTTCTAGATATTTCGAAGGCATTTGACACAGTTTCTGTTCCTATACTTGTGGCCAAATTGGAGCTACTTGATGTTAGAATTAAGGCACTGCGGATCTTTAAGGATTATCTGGAAAACTGCACCCAAAGAACCAAAATTGATAGTCACTACAGTGATGAAGAAACCTTGTCTTACGGAGTCCGCCAAGGAAGTGTTTTGTTTCAAATATATATATATAAATGACTTATACAGTATGTTACGAAAACCCTGTCCGACACATAAGGATAATAGAGGTTAGGTAAACACATGACCAAATATAATATAAAATTTTACGTATTCATCATAGTACCAATACAAATGAATTTTGAAATAATCTTTTTTTCCAACGAATTAATTCCAATTTCCCCGAAATTTGGTAATTTTTAAAAAGTGACAACACCGGCCATTATTATGAGCGAATAGCGATGCGACCACGTGCCGCGTATCCTGCCGCCCGCCCCCCGCGGTCGGCAGGCGAAGGGTGGTCAACGCACATTTAATAAGTTACCTCCTTTTGCGAAATAATATTTATTTTTTTTAGGGGGATTTTTTTTTAAGTAAAGCCCGGTTTTGTATGCATTAGTAGAATCAGTTATCGATACCTAACAACACCTTCACGGGTCGGACAGGGTTTTCGTAACATACTGTATAATGTCCCTGCCCAACTCGACGATCTTTGTATATGCAGATATTACCGTGATAGTCGATCGGTCAACATGATATAGTATTACAAATAGCCCAGAATTGGCACTACGTGCAAAAATTCAACAATGTCTCAACTTAAACCTGCTTACGCTCAACTGTAACAAGACTACCTATATTCCCTTTGCCATCCGTCAAAAAACCGCACCAAACAACACCTTTTCGATAACAGCGCGCACTAGCTCACAACTATCATCTTCACGCCAATGTCTGACTCTCATGCGCACTGATCACGTTAAATATCTTGATATTGAACTAGATGACCGGTTATGCTGGGATAAACGCATTGAAACCCCAATCTCGAGAATGCTGAGACTGATATATCTATTTAAGTCACTATGAGTTTTAGTAAACTGTGGTACTCTGAAAATGGTGTTTTATGCTATGTGCCAGTCTGTTCTTGGATATCGTAGAAGTGTATGCGGTGGTGCAACTAAAACTATCTTTCTCAGACTGGAAAGAGCTAGATGCTACGAAAACCTTATCGCTATCCAACAACTCTGTTGTACTCAGATTGTAAGGTTCTAACAGTTCATCAACTCTTCATATTGCAACCCATACTCAAAAGACACTCCAGTGTCACGAAAGTCTGACTTATTCAATATTTTGCCAAAGATTGCTAAATTTAATTGAGATTTTTTTTTTAGTAAAGTAATAGTGATGATATGAATATTATTGTAGCGCGTAGGTCGTGTTACGTAATTAAAACTCAGATAAATGTGTATTGCACGTATGTAAAAGAGTTAACGTGTACAATAACGTGATGTTAGATAATTATGTACAAGAGTGTGAACAGGAATAGAATGTAAATATGGATGTGTCTCTTACAAGCTATGCACTAACTGAAATAACTTAGCAAATCTCTAAATAATAGTGGGGGAATACAGCTTGCTTGGCCGCAGAAATCGTCGGAGTGGCGCGTGCGTTCTCGATGTTGATTCGTTGGTCGAGGGAGGCCGCGGCGTGTGATTGGTCGGTGTAGAGAGCAAACGATTCCCACGCACATCGACGATGGTCAACAGATGTGCTTCCGGGGTGAGATTTATAGGCCCTTCGCGATGGGCGGTCGCAACGACCGCCATGACTTCCGCGATCCTAGTGTGATTTATAGGAACCCTTCGCAGCGGGTCGTAGAATATGTGTAGCAGCTGGCTGGGCTACTACATTATATAATCAGATAATGTGGCCATATGATAAAACAATTAAATATAAACCTTTCGGTAGAGAAAGGTGGTGGTGAAAAACGTATCTAAATTCGTTATACAGTTTATAAGAACCACAGATATTATTATACTGGTCACACAGATATTATTTATTAAAGGATTGAGGTGCTGTTACCTCGGCGCGACTGGAGCCGGCGATGTAGTAGATGTGGTTCTGGTTGGGCTTCATACGCGCCACGTAGTCGGCCAGGAACGTCATGCCTTCGCCCCGCGACGACTGGAAGCGGAGCAGCTTGGCCAGACGCGAGCGGTTGCTGGGGTCCTCGATCACGCCCAGTTTAATGCTGCGAAAACACACGGTTAGTTTCTGCGGCACTCGATTACCGGCACAGTACAGTCAAATCGCGAACTCACTTAGTGGAATACTCCTTCCAGAAGGCGTCGTACTCGGCATCGGGGATCTTCTTGAGCATGTCCAAAACCTTGCGCACCAGCTTCTTCTTGATGATCTTGATGAGCTTGTGCTGCTGCAGCGTCTCGCGGCTCACGTTGAGCGGCAGGTCGTCGCTGTCTACGATGCCCTGGATGAAGGCGAGGTAGTTGGGCATGAGGTCGTTGAACTCGTCGGTGATGAAGACGCGACGCACGTAGAGCTTGATGTGATCGGTCTTGGTGCCGTAGCGGTTGAAGGAGTCGGCCGGCTGGACTCGCGGCACGAACAGCAGAGCGCGGAACGTCACCTCGCCCTCCGCCACGAAGTGCGCCCTGAGGAACAACTAGCGTTACGTCTCGCTCGGGGTACAGTCCACGAGTCATACGGACACTGGGAGCACGTACTTGGCCAGCTGCGGCGAGGTGTCCTTGGTGAGGCTCTTGTAGAACTGTGTGTACTCGTCGTCGTTGACCTCGCTGGGCTTGCGCGTCCAGAGGGGCTTATTGTCATTCATCAGCTCCCAGTCCCACACAGTCTTTTCGGTCTTCTTGGTCTCGCGTTTTTCTTCGGCAGCATCCTCGACCTGGCAGAAGCATTAATGAATGAATTACTTCAGCTTCCAGATTGGACAAGCAGCAGCTCTCAGTACACACACATACCTGCGCGTCGTCATCGGCGTCGGCGTCAGTCTTGTCGTCGGCGTCGGCGTCTGACTCCTCTACGGTCTCGGTGCGTGAGGCCCATAAGTAGATGGGGAAGTTTATGAACTGCGAGTACTTCTTCACGAGGTTGCGGATGGTGTCGGGCTGCAAGTAGTCGGCCGCCTCCTCCTTGACGTGGAGCCTGCAACACGAGTGGGTCAACGAGTGGTCGGAGCGAGTGGTTCTGTATAGTGAAGTGTGGCGTGAGTACTAACGTGATTTGCGTGCCGCGCTTGAGTGTGTCGCCGCGAGGGTCCTCGGCCACGCTGAAGGCGTTGGCGTCAGACTCCCACACGTGCTGCTTGTCTGCGTTGTTCTTGGATACCACAGTCACCTTGTCGGCCACCAGGAAGGCGGAGTAGAAGCCCACGCCGAACTGGCCGATCATGTCGTTCATATCGTGCGCCTCGCTCTGCAAGCAGTAGGACATAGGGACTAGTACTGGTGTGCTAATGAGTGCAGTATCTACGCATGCAGACACACGTACCTTCTCAGTGTCCTGCATCTTCGACAGAAACTCGGCGGTACCGGACTTGGCTATGGTACCGAGGTTGTTGATGAGGTCGTTGCGCGTCATGCCGATGCCGGAATCGATGATGTGCAGCAGGCGTTTCTCGGGCTCGGCTTTGATACGGATACTGAGGTCGGAGTTGGTCTCAAGCACGTCCCGGTCAGTCAGCGACAAGAGCCGGATCTTGTCTAGCGCGTCTGAACCGTTAGAGATCAACTCTCGCAGGAATATCTGAAACGACGCTTTCGTTACTGACACTATTACTACCGTCGTTACTTGAGCTCCTTCACCCGGAATGTAATGGGCGGCCTCTAACCTCTTTGTTCCTATATAGTGAATTGATGATGAGTTTCATCATGCGGTTGACTTCTGTCTGGAATGTGTAGTTCTGAGCATGTTCCTTGAGCTCTCGCATCTGGGCTACGCTCAACTCATCCGGCGAGATAGCCTCCTCCTCTCGTAACACTGCCTCAGCATCTAACGAAAGAAAATTTATAAGTTTTTGTTTTTGTTGTGCTCGAGGTACGCTGTTGTAAGTATTGAAAGAAGACAATTTAGATATTTAAAAATACGAATTACTTTAAACAAAAGAGATTCATAGAAGGAGAAATGCATAACATATACATATATATTGAGATAGTATTCACAAGTATCGACAACTGAATGAATGACAATCATACATAGTTAGGTATTTTGGTGAAAGGCTCGACGTTAGACTTGGGTTTTATGTTCTCGACCGAGGCCGACCTGTTAATTGTTTTAGTTATCAAATAACATCTTATTGTAACATAAAAGGTGAAGTTTATCGGCATTTTTGCTCTTCAAAGAGAATGGCCTCTCGTCAGTCCAGCTTTACTAGCGAAACAGTTATTCAGTTGCTACTCTAGTAGGCGCAGCAGCTAAAAACTTATTCGTTACCTTATAAGGTTAAGAAAAGTGATGCTCAAAAATATTGTCTTTGCAGTCTTGGTTCTCTAACGTCCGTATTCCAGAAGGAAATTCAAGCTTTGATCTCTGTTTAAGCATTACTTAAAACTAGTTTAAGCAGTCAAATGGCTTGAAACGAGACTTAAATAGAGCTTGAGTTTTGAGTGACGTTCTGTAATACAGACCTTAGAAAGTTAGTTACAATCTCGGTTATGACCGAGAATCTAGACTATAATTAGCCGTGAACAGAGACAATTTCAAATACTTATAGTAAAATGTAAAGTGTCCCAGGTGCTCACCACCCCTGATCCCTTTAGGTTTTTAATATGGACACTAGCAGTTTGCGCAATATATAAATAATGTATTTAATTAAAAGCCTCATAAATTCAGAAGACAGATTATGATATTAATTTTAGTATAACGGTTGGTACATGAGTTGAATATAATAAATACAGCATCAAATCTAAACTGTAACAAAGCATAATATACATATTATATTATATTTTAATTACAAAGCCTATGTTCAATGTTACCTTTGAACATTGATTCAGCATTTCGGCAGCTGACGCGCGGTCTACTTCAAATATTGTTTTATTTGCAGACTACATGCATAGAATACTAAGACGTTTGTACATTTGTGTGTGGTGAGTTTACCCTTCTTCACTCTTACCTGGAAATCCTAACCACTATCTGTCTGTTACCTTAGGTCTCTTGGTGCAGACATTCCGCACTTATTTATATATTTATTTATTACGAACTATATGGTAGGTCAGGGCTGTAGGGCTTATAGGACTTAGGGTCGTAGGGACTGTAGGGCTTATAGGTCTTAGTTTAGGTTCTGTTAATTTGCCATATAGGAGCATGTACTACCGCTATTAGGGGTGGTCGAGCAGCCTATTAAAATGTCTTGTCATATTAAAATGCTCTATACGTAATGTTTACGTCAGACGCTGACTAATTTGATCGGACTAAGCAATTATTTTATCTTCTGTCCTTTTATGAATGAAATAGAAAAAGATGTAGATACTAAACTTAAAATTAGTTGTTTTGACCAAGAGAACGGGCGCCAATTAATTAATATTCTTGGATATTTGAAAATATCTCTCGCATAATGAACCAATATATCTACTTAATAAACGCTTCTAACATATAACTATAACTGGGACCATATACATACTCGCGCTACTGTGCCTCATGGAACTGATGCTAAGAGAGGACTCTAGTGCCGAGGAATTTGGAAAATAGATATTTGAAGAAACTAACAACCTCGCCCGGTAAAGTGCGAAAAGGACAGTTGCAGTTCAGGCTAATTTTACCTACAAAAACGTTGACCAAAAGACGTTTCATATTCCGCTGTTTTCTTTTTCAAAACACGACAGATCTCAATTCTCTTTCAAAAGGTGTACATAATAAAGAGTATTCTATTGTATTTTTATATCAAAATTTAAAGTATATCTAAGCTTCTATTATTTTCTTTTTTGTCAAAAATTTATCACGTTTGTCTAATAGTCCTCTGAACATCTAATATATAAAATTCTCGTGTCACGGTGTTCGGATTTAAACTCCTCCGAAACGGCTCGACCGATTTTGATGAAATTTTTTGTGCTTATCCGGTATCTATGAGAATCGGCCAACATCTATTTTTCATCCCCCTAAATGTTAGGGGTAGTCCACCCCTAAATTTTTTTTATTTATTTTTTAGACAAAATTTTTAATTTCTATTTTTTTATGATACAACATACAAAAATACATACAATCCCCAATTTTCACCCTTCTACGATCAACCCTTATTTTTTAATAGCCATTTTAGTAATTTAATCTATTATTTATATGGCAAAACAACGTTTGCCGGTCAGCTAGTCTATATATATATAAAAGAAAGTCGTGTTAGTTACTCCACTTATAACTCAAGAACGGCTCCATCGATTTGGCTGAAAATTGGTAGGGAGGTAGCTAAAAACTAGGAAAAGGACATAGGATACCTTTTATCCCGTTCCCGTCGATCCCGTGGGAATGAATTAGCTTCATTGTTTCGACTTCTCCTACACTTTTGTGCTACCCTGGTACCTTGCACGTACGTCCACAATCTATGCACAATAAGACTTCTTTCGTGTATTATGATGAAATTGATAATGATAAATGAGCTTTATTGTTTCGACTTCTCTTACACTTTTGTGCTACCCTGGTACCTTGCACCTCCACAAACTATGCACAATAAAACTTCTTTCATGTATTATGATGATTTGATAATGATGAATGAATGAGGTTTATTGTTTCGACTTCTCCTACACTTTTGTGCTACCCTGGTACCTTGCACCTCCACAAAGTAGGAAACACGTGTCCAGTATTTTTAAGTAAATAATATATGTACAAAATTTCAAAAAGATATTATGAAAAACCACAAAGTTAATAAGCTTGCTATTCTACTTGGTTGTCCCAACAAAAATATGGTCAAAAATCCGCGGGCGAGCGAGCGCGGTGCGTTGACCTGTAGCGTCATATGTTGCGCGCGCGCAATACTATGATGTATCGTAAGCTGCGTGATGCGCTCGGTATCTACACTGCAACAATTTCTAAATGTATTTGGGAGAAAATATAACATGGTGTAATAATTATTGGAATCGATTCAGTTGCTTATTCACTATTTATATATAACTCAAGAACGGCTGAACCTACTTGGCTGAATATTGGTGGGAGGTAGCTAGGAACCCGTTCCCGTCGTTCCCGTGTGACGTGACATAAGACGTGGTATAACAAAACGCAACTGACATGGAATAAAAAACCAACTCACTCAAAATGTAAGTCAGCGATTCATATACCAAAAATGGTATAACAAAAAGCAAATTACAGCTGAGCATATTTAAAAAAAAGTCTAACCAGTTGAAGCAATCGTTTAAGGCAAAGAATATAAATACTCTCTGCTGGTTGTAAAGTTTCTAATAAAAAACCACAAAGCCAACTTCAACTTCAAAATTTCAAATATTGTATTGCTGTGCCATTTATCAACAATAAAAATACCATGCCGCGACCAAGACCATCAAATCTTTCTCGACAAAGCCGTAATGCAAGAGTAAATCGAAACATTCTGAATGAAAGCACTGAAGAAGAGCAAGAAATTGCACGTGCAGAGCGCCGCCTTAGTATGACTCGACTTCGCGCTTCTCAGTCACAAGAGCAAAGGGAGACGGCAGTCCGTGAAACTGCTTCGTTGACAATGCGAAATCGGCGAACAAACCTCAGAGTTCAGCATCATCATCATCAATCTTTTTATCGTCCTAGTGCTGTGTGCCCAGTAGAAAAATGCTCTACAAGCATTATCCACGAAGAAAACAGAGGAATAAGTTTGTAAAGAGAAGGCACCACTAGAGTTCCCTCTTAAAGCTTTATTTAAATAGGTATTAAAGATATCACAAGTATCGTTCTGCGGGCTTTGATTAGCGACGGTGCTCAATACGCGTCTGCGGTACCTATTACATTTTGTGCCTAGCAACTCGACATATCGATCCAACTGATCATTCATCGGCCTACATCGTGTGAAAGCAGAGCTAGAAATGGCAACGGAGGGCTCCGGCGATGTTTGCAGGGCTGGCGAAGCGAGCCCGAGCAGGGTAGATCAGGGCGGGACAGGCCCGGGCGAGACAGGAGTGCGCGATTTGCACTTGCGCTCCTTCAAGCTGCGCTTTGCGTCGCAGCGCGAGCAAGGCCGCTCCTACGTGTCTCTCGTGAAACCTCTCGGCCTGCGTAAGTAGTGGTGCCGACCGACCGCGGCTCGACCGAGCGCCGCGTCATGTAATGAAACCTCTTGGCCTGCGTAAGTAGTGGTGCCGACCGACGCGGCTCGACCGAGCGCCGCGTCATGTAATGAAACCTCTCGGCCTGCGTAAGTAGTGGTGCCGGCTGACCGCGGCTCGATCGAGCGCCGCATCATGTAATGAAACCTCTCGGCCTGTTAAGTAGTGGTGCCGGCCGACCGTCATGTGATGCGTGTTGCAGCCGCCACCGTGACGGGCAAGTTCTACGTGCGCGAGCAGGCGAGCGCGGCCGACGACGAGAGCACGCTGAGAGCGCTGCGGAGGATACAGAACATGTTCGACCGCGGCCCCCGCGACAAGTACGACACGCCGCTCACCAGCTCGCAAGTGTTAGTCCTTAGCGACCTTATGTACATAGGCATTAGTTTAGTAACATTTTTATGAAAAACTCGTTAATTTTGTTAGAAGATTAACAACATAGTATCTCCCGCGATTTTAGCGTTCCTGATGAAATTAGGGCTGCTGCTGCTTGCAGGGTAGGCTGGTGGGCCGTGGGCCGCGAGCCGGCGCCGCGCGGCGACCGGCGCTTGGCGCATCACGTCCGCGACTCGGCGTGGCTGAAGGCGCGTCTGGCCGTACTCGCCGCGGACGACAAGCTCAAACAACGATAATTTTTACTCTATTTCGAACTATTCCCAAACCCGGGATGGTATCATCCCGATCATAAACATTATATGAAAATAATATGACGTTGGTTGGCAGTCTACAAGTATTTAACTATAGTAATAACCTAATGAGTAAGATAAATATTTTATTGCATACTTATTTGAATTAAACATTAAAAACACAAATCTTTATTAAAATTGTATGGTCAATCAGGAAATGGAATATAATGTGGGAAATTATATGTCTCTGTAATATTCACTTTTACGCCTGAAGCATAGGTTCTACCTAGTTCAGGAAAATTATACATCAGTGCTATTTAGAATTACGCAAATTGTTATAAAAAATATGTACAAAGCTGAGAAATAAACAATCTATTATTATTATTTATGTTTTTGATGTATAAATGACTTAAATAACTTCTTCTTCAGCCATAGAAGTCCAAAGTCCACTGCTGGATAAAGGCATCCCCTAAGGCTTTCCAATGGAAGACGCAGCGTAGGGAGGCCCCTAGCTAACTAATTAATTAGTTGGGGGACCTGCCTAAGCTGCGAGTGGCGAGTGTGAGTTTGGAAAATTTAGGTTAGCTATTCATAAAATATTTACAGGTACTTTTGAGTCCCCTGTAGCTCAGGGTCTATTGCAAGTACAGAGATAAAATTGTACCTACATAATTACATGCAAATACTAAGCAGTATGCCAAATTTCATAGATGTAGCTTCAATGTATGCTGAAATATGATCCTGTGAAAATAGCTAACTGCAGAGCTAACAGACTCGCTGACCGGTAATCAAAACCTTTAGGCCACTACAAATTGTCCTAGTATTATGAAATTTGCCACACAGGCTGTGTGTTATATGTAGATTATTAGAAATCGGTCAAAAGTGAGTTGGCTTAATTGAATGCTGAATTTTTAATAAAACTATTTATCAACCAGTGATACAAAGGGGATACGATGAGAAGGGGGGCAGGGGTTATAAAATATTGTCAAATCAACATAATGATTTGACTACAAAAAAGGTTGCTATAAAAAGCCAAAATGCTTAACAATGGATGCGGGTGTAGCAAAAAAAGGAAAAAATTAGGTACAATTCTTGAAAAAGTATTGAAGTCCCACAAAAACATACCTGTTAAAAAAGGGTCATAGTTCTTATCGCCTTATGTTCGCCTAAAAAAGGGGTTGAAATCAAATCCAATGCAAAGTTTAGATAAAATAAAATTCGCCTTTCATACTAAAATAAATAGCCATTCATAAAATTGAGTTCAAGATGTAAATTTTGACTAGGGCATTGTAGTTCCCAACATGGGGGGCCCGAGCGCCGCCTGTAGGCGGTTGTGCGTAGGATTCGTGCGGTCCATGGCCCTGTATGGGGCCCCTGTGTGGGCAATGGACCTGACGGCCGGAACACTCGCCATTCTGCGCAAGCCGCAGAGGGCGATGGCCGTCAGGGTCGTCCGCGGATATCGCACGATATCCTACGAGGCGGCTTGCGTCCTGGCCGGATCCCCGCCCTGGGACCTAGAGGCGATTGTACTCGCGTCATTGTACCGATGGCGCGAGGAAGAGCGGACACGGGGCTCCAGTCCGGTGCAGCGACAGATCGAGCTGCGCCGAGAGGAGCTCCGTCAGGTCCTGGTGGCGGACTGGCGGCAGAGGCTTATGCACCCTACCGCCGGCCTCGCTACCGTCGAGGCGATCTGGCCAGTACTCGACGACTGGCTCGGGAGGAGGCACGGCTCCCTGTCGTTCAGGGTGACGCAGTTGCTGTCGGGGCACGGCTACTTCGGCAAGTACCTGCGTCGCTTAGGCAGGGAGCCGGACGCTCGGTGCCACCACTGCGTCCAATGGACATGGCGAGGAGGACACGGCGCAGCACACGCTTTTCGAGTGTGTAGCTTGGGAGGAGCGGCGCCGTGTCCTCACAAATGAAGTAGGAGGCGACCTGACGCTGCCGGCAGTAGTGCGGAGGATGGTCGGTAGCGCAGAGTCGTGGGACGCGGTGGTGTCTCCCGTTCCGCAGCTTCCTTCTGCGACATCACGTCCTCGCAGAAGGAAGCTGCGGAACGGGAGAGGGAGATCTCAACTCCCTTCCCGGGCCGCAGAAGACGCACCGGGCGCCGAGGAAGGGCGGATAATGCCCTCTTCCGCCCCCCATGAATGGGTCCAGGGGCGAGGGACATGGGGAAGTCCCCGCCCCCTATTGATGGACGCCGAGGTGAAGGCGCGCGCGAGTGTCGGCGCGCGCCTCTGTGGGGATGCACGGGGTAGTTTACACCCCACTACCCCGTGCAGGAGACGAGGCCCGGACAGACCAGGCCAGCCCGTGGCCAGATGCGTTCGCTCGTGATAGAAGAGACACCGGGGTGGTTTTAGTCAGTAAAAGTCTGACAGACCCCGTCGCCCACCCCAGGGCGGCGGACATCCTATGAGGATTTCCAGGAGGATTTGTGTGTGATGTCCTTATGGTCATTAATCAGAAGATTGGTTAAATAAATATATATCTTAATCTAACAATACCTGAATTTCAACAGACTTTCCTAAAACAATGTTATCAGTGAGTTTAGATAAAGTGATAAATGTGAAAAATTAATCCTTTGGATTATTTTATTTTATCAATCAATATAGTACAATCAGGTTAAATTATGTCTATACCCTCGTTACTCTGTCACCATTGTGAAATCAGGAATAATCAGTTTAAAAGCTCGACCTTAGAAGCATTAGGTCACATGTATAGCTTGACCTTAGAATATGGTGTATGTTGTTATAGAACAAAATGTTGTGCTCCAACAATACTAATGAAATTTCAAGCAACAAGCCAATAGTGTTAAGAAAGTGAGTTTGGATATGGTGTCATTATTCCTGAAACTGTCCTGTCAAAGTAGGTACATAAATCAGTACCAATGCAGTGTACAGTAGGCCTAGTATGAGTTTTCATTACAAAACTCGTTCGACGATATCGAGCGCGTTTGACTCAGCGATTGGCCCGCTTCAAGGTCGTAAGAACTCTCAACCAATGAGAGCGCCAAACGCGCTCGATACCAACGATCGAGTTTCGTATTGAAAACTCATACTAGGCCTACTGTTAGCCAGTCATGCACAACTGTAGGCCTAGTATGAGTTTTCAATACGAAACTCGATGGTCGATATCGAGCGCGTTTGGCGCTCTCATTGGTTGAGAGTTCTTACAACCTTGAAGCGGGCCAATCGCTGAGTCAAACGCGCTCGATATCGACGATCGAGTTTCGTAATGAAAACTCATACTAGGCCTACTGATAAAATCAACTGAACTATGCGTATTAGTACAGGAACAGACCAGTGTGAACAAGCCATAGCAGGCGAGGCATAACATAGTTGGAGGATAGTTACCGGTGCGGGATCCTTCGCGCGACGCACCCAGATCGGCGTCAACAGTCACCTCTTCCACCGAGCCCACGCCCGCACCCGCCTCCTGCGCCACGGACCATCCTGCAACATTTCGAACATATTTGCTATAGCAAACCACAACACAAATTCAAACTACTTCCACATTAAACACATACCTACCAACAGCCGCAGAAAATTCTAGTCGCAGCAACTGGACAAATTAAATCTACGAAAGTACGAAGACTTTCTACACTTTTAATGAGCTATTACATTTTTTTAGTTTGATCTTAATATAAGTCTTTCATAAATCACATGGAAAATATCATTCATTATAAAAATCCAAAAAATAAATAGACGCGCTACGTAGGCAAAACAACTTACCTGCAAGTAAGAGGACGCCGACAAGTAACAAATTAAAATACTTCATCGTATTCCAAAGCCTAACAGCAAGAACTTAGTTGAGTTCTTCCCAGTATAGTTTTCACAAACAGGAATACATTAAACTAAACAAGAACCTAGGCGGTCCACGTTCACCAAAAGCGTGTGAATCCCACTGGCTTTTATTTTAAAATGACTTATGGATGAAATTTGACGTTTCAGATTAATTACTCCTTGCTCCTTATTGGTGAGATATGAAGGAAACCAAGATTTGAACAAATAATGTGTACACACGCCAAGTTATCGGCAAATAGTAGATAATGAAATACAAATGTCGTTATTTCATTGGTTGAGTAGTAGTATAGTAGTATACTTCTTTTCCCACAACGAAGGCAACGGTACAGAGCCATACAGCCTGATCTTTAATATAATCTGTAAGCAATATTTTGTCCAAGTCTTCTGTTAACAAATACGTCGAACTTTGTTTTTATAAGGCATTTCTGCTAAGTTTTGTGTTATTTTATAGATTTTTCTTTTTAAAAGATATTCTTGCCATGTCTTATGTTAATATTTTGTAAGTCTTTCTTTAGTTTTGTCAGATCCGGGAGAAAGTCATTTCCGAGGATAAGGTCTTTAGTTTTATAAGTCTTCGACTGTGGAGATAATGTAGTCATAAACCGGTATGAAGGTTGAATTACAGCATAATAAATCCTGAACCTGAAGTGATGACGGGATTCTCTGATATATTTCCTGAAGCTTGTCTATTAATAAAAGTCTTTGAAGGCTAAAAGCTGAGCATTCGAAGAATATATGGTGTAACGTCTGGTCTAGATTCAATGAGCAATCGGTACAAAGTGGGGATGAAATAATGTTCATTCGATAAAGGTGTGCCTTAAATTTTAGGTGTGGGTCGTAACTCCTTTTTTTTTTTTTTTTTTTGGTTCTCTTCTTTCCGTACTTCCGAACGGAAAAGGCAAAGGCATGATACGCCATACAGCCTGAACTCCTTTTTCAAGAAATGTAACGTAACCAGTTACTTGATCGAAGTCACCTGTTACAAAACAAGTTATTTTTGTAGCTAGTTATTTTAATTCGGCTACTGTAATTGTTAAATATAACTACCAACTTTACAGTTACACGCGAAATGAAACTAGACGTGATCGTTATTTCACGTAACTAGTTATAATAACCAGCGACGCGCGCCGCCGGTGTGATGCACGGTACGGCTACCAGCTACGGCATAACGTGTGTATGAAATAACGCATTTACAAAAATAACTACTTTTTGATTTGACTCGTAACTAGCTATTCAGTTACACATCGCGTCGCTGGTTATTGTAACCAATTACGTGAAATAACAACCATGTCTATTAAATTTACAGTTTCCAAAACGTAGCCCGCATATTTGTGTATAAAATTTTCTTGCCATAAAATAGGAATGTATCCAAGGTATGAAATCAAAAAATAATTAGTCCGTCTTATAGATAATAAAAAAAATTAAGACCCGTATTTTTCATTTTGTCGAAATTACCAAAAACTACTGAGATATAGCGTATTAAAATTACGGAGTGGGGGCTAATTACGGCACGCCGTTGCATATTTTGTAGCACGGCGTGACGTCATGCGACATTTTAAATCAATATATCTTCCTAAGTATTTGAATGAGAGAAAAATAAAAAATACGTGTTCAATATTTTTTATAAATCTATCTGATGGACAATAAATTATTTTTTAGGATCTTGTTTATGGAAAACCACGCTTTTTGTCCAATTTATTTATTAATTTCGGCATACCATTTGGGCATTTACCCTTGTCTTGGATAATAGAGTGCCTATTTTCTGCCTTACAATTAACAGCCATTTTACGAAATTGCGGAATAATGTCTTGCCAAGGTATTGGTATTTTTTTTATCTGACCACCCTGTGTTGTAATTGTTTTGGCAAGAAAATCAACATTTTCAATGCCTCTTATAATACTCTTTGGACATGCCTATCACATACAGTGAAAACATTGTACCTACATACTTATAACTTATTGATGGACATGACAATATTTACATTCATGGTTAATGACTACAGCTCTTGAAGACTATAACACAGCAAAATTTGCAATTTGCAATGAAAACTGGTGATAGCTTTTAGCTATTGGTGTTAGGTTTTAGAAAAATTCCAGCCATTGATGCAGGAACTATTTGTTCCGAAACATTCAATGAAATTTGCATGGATTTACATGAAGCTGAAATAATAAAATTTATTTCAAATATGTTCTTTAAAATAAGAATTTGTAGCGCGTAGGTCGTGCGGCGTAAAACTTCCTGCAGATCTCCGATGTGGCTTGCTTCATTTTCAGATGCAACGATAACATCGTCGATGAATGGGAATGCGTAGTCTATTCCGTTGAGTACTTCGTTTATGAATCGTTGGAATGTCTGTCCGGCATTCTTGAGACCACATTCGTGGAAATTCGAACAAACCGAATGGTGTAGTGATCGCTGTTTTTTCGATATCGGGTTCGAAGATAGGTAATTGCGAATAGGCTCGGTTTAAATCAAGAGTGGTGAAGATTTTCTTGCCGTGAAGCAGGTTGGGAAAATCTTTGAGGCGTGGAACTGGATAGGGATCGGGTTTGGTGACGTCATTGAGTCTTCTGTAGTCACCACAGATGCGTAAGTCGCCGTTTTTGTTAGGAACGACATGTAGCGGACTGGACCAAGGGGTTTTGCTTGGTCGGCAAATTCCTTGCTGCATCATGAGTTCAAATTCTTTCTTCACGGGTAGGTAGCGATGTGGAGGAAGAGGTCTGCACTTGCTGTACACTGGTGGGCCAGTAGTTTCGATGTGGTGTTCTACCCTGTGTTTGGAAGTATCCTTCGTGCTTGATGGTCGCAGGATATCGGGAAACTTACAGAGTAGCTGGTGATACGGCTGTTCCATGTCGATACTTCGAACTGTAGGTTCGGCGGAATGAATGACTGATACTCTGACGGTCCGATTGGTAACTTTGTCGACGAGACGTCGGCCGGCTATGTCGACAAGAAGTTGATGACGTTTCAGAAAGTCTGCACCGATGATAGGTTTGCTGACTGCAGCGACGATGAATTTCCCTAGGTGCACGGCCGTCGTAGGTTGAGATCCAATTGTAGGGTTTTCTCTCCGTACGTTGCAATGATCGTGTTGTTTGCCGCGTACAAACAGAAATCGGTTTGTTTAGCTTTTCCGCCTTTTGTCCTCGGTATCAGAGAGACGTTTGCGCCAGTATCAATTAGGAATGACATACGCGAATGCTTATCAGTTATAAATAGGCGGTGAAAGTGTTGTTCGCGTCAGTTGCCGCCTCAAACGACGCAGGCGTTAGTTTTCCCACTGGGCGCTGTTGCTATCGAAATTGCACGGACGCGTACATTTTCGGGCCTCAGTTCAACAGTTAAGTGATTGTTCTGAATACTTGCGGTTGCTATCCTTGCTTGTTGAACGCGACCTTGAACGCCGTCTGTCGAGTGGTCTATGCGACCTTGGTTGGGGTTCCCGCCTGTTTTTGAGTTCTGCCAGCTCCAGAGATAACTGCCTTATTGGTTCATGTAGGATAGCCATATCGCTCGTGCGTGAAATCTGTGCGACCTGGTTAGGTTGCGCGATACTGTCCATGACATTGTCTGCCATTTGCGACAACTTTTCTAAGTCCGTAAAGTCGCTCACGGTGAGAACAGCGCGTACTGAGGGTGGAAGTAACCTGGTCCATATGATGCGCAGTGTACCGTCTGGTATTTTCTGCCCGCTAGTTCCCGCATTTTTGTAACAGCTGTGAGGGTTTTTGATCTCCGAGTTCCATCTCATCCACCAGCTTCTGCATCTTCCGGCTCTCGGATTCCTCGTAGACGCTGATGAGTCGGGCCATCAGGGTTTCGTACTTGTTTGCAGTGGGCGGGTTAGTTATAATGTAACTTACTTGCTGAAGTGCGTCCAGGCCTAGTCGGGCGATAGCTGCTTGATAGCGCGCGTCATCACCTCGCTTTTGTGGCGCCATTACTGCTTCGAAGTGTGTAAACCTTAGTCTGGGATACGCCGGCCAAAAGTCAGACAGCCGTGCTTATAGTGTGAGCGTGTCGACTTGCCCTCCTACCTGTGGTGCGTTGCTGGTCGCCATCCTGATTAGACTCTTCTGGTGTATCACGTAGCAATACCGTGAATATAGCTTCTTGAAATCCTAGTGGTGAGACCCGCTTGTGGGAAGCCACTAGAATGTGCTAATTACGAGTATCGTCACGTCGGTCTTGTAATCACGTCGGTTAGAATAACATCGGGTAAAATCACGTCGGGGTCACCAATGTAGCGCGTAGGTCGTGTTACGTAATTAAAACTCACATAAATCGAACTTTGTGTATTGCACGAAAGTAAAAGGGTATGTAGCATTGTACAAATGCCACACGTGTTCGCTATTGTGGCGATGTACAAAGGCTACACATGTCCTCTTACAAATTACACCAAAGGTCGACTATTAATCATACGAGGATCGCGGAAGTCATGGCGCGCGTCCCAGCGACGCAGACCCCCGCAGCGAGGGTTCCGACCCTCACTCCGGGAGGATTCTCATTCTTCACCCCGGAACACATCTGCAAGTCCAACGGTCAACGTCCGTGGGAACCATAACGAGTCATCTAGCACGTGACTGAATTGGCGCGCGTTATACGTTAACCAATCATACGCCGTGGTCTGCCTCGATCAACGAATCAGCATCAAGAACGCACGCAACAGCGCGTGGACATCGCAGGACGGAGGCTGATTCGTTATTGGTTACCCCACTATCATTTAGAGATAGTTAGTATAGAGATAGTTAGTATTTAAGTGAGTGCATAGCTTGTAAGACACATTATTATCATATTCTACATCATTGTACAACATCATTATACAACATCATTATTATATCCATTCCTTGATCACACTCTTGTATCGCGTCATTGTACACGTCAAATACATTGTACTCTTTTACATTCGTGCAATACACAAAGTTCGATTTATCTGAGTTTTAATTACGCGACACGACCTACGCGCTAAAGGTACAATATATATGACGTGTACGTGATGTAAGATAATTATATACAAGAGTGTGAGTAAGGAATGGACTGTAATGTAATATTGTTAAAAATGGAATGAAATATCATGTGATAGAATGTTTCTTACAAGCTATGCACTCACTTAAATACTAGATATCTCTAAACAATAGTGGGGTAACCAATAGCAAATCAGCTTGATGTCCTGCGGATCTCCACGCGGTGTTGCGTGCGTCCTTGATGTTGATTGGTTGATCGAGGCAAGGCCGCGGCGTGTGATTGGTTGGTATAGAAAGCGCGCCAACTCACTCTTCACGTGCAAGATCACTCACTATGGTTCTCACGCATATGACGACGATGGTCGACAGATGTCTTCCGGGGTGAGATTTATGGAAACCCTCGCTGCGGGGGTCAGGGTTGCAGCGACGCGCGCCATGACCTCCGCGGTCCTGGTGTGATTTATAGGCGACCCTTCCCAGTGGGTAAGAGGACATGTGTAGCATTTGCTACACAATAGTGGGGTAACCAATAAGAAATCAGCTTGCTGTGCTGCCAAAATCCTCGGGGTGGCGCGAGCGTTCTCGGTGCTTGATTCGTTGATCTAGGCAGGCCGCGGCTTGTGATTGATTGGTGTAGAAAGCGCGCCAACTCACTCTTCACGTGCTAGACAACTCGCTATGGTTCTCACGACATAACGACGATGGTCAACAGATGTCTTCCGGGGTGAGATTTATAGGAACCCTCGCTGCGGGGGTCAGGGTTATAGCGACGCGCGCCATGATTTGCGCGGTAATGGTGTGATTTATAGGCGACCCTTCCCAGCGGGTAAGAGAACATGTGTAGCATCTGCCACAAATTCATTCTATCTTAAAAATCATACCCAAAAGCTTTTGGGTGACATTCGCACCAGAAGGCAGAAATTACACAAAAGCGTTTTATTTTTACATGTGTGATAAAAAAAAATATTTATTTATTTAGAAACGAACAATTATAGCACTATTACAGAGCATTCCAATTCAGTGCTATAAGTAAGATAAATTATACAAAAAGAGAAAAAAAAACATAAAACAAAAAAACATAACATACATAAGGTCAGAATAATTAGTACAGAATTTTTTTAAATACCATTATACACTAATTTCCTATAAGTCTATACCTTGTTCCATTAGGTTCTGTGCTGCTTGTAAGAACTTAGGAAGTTTTTGGCCAAACAAGTCTTCCGTACGCGCAATCACATTAATCAGACGTACGGCTCGAGACATAGGGGCAAACTTTAGTAGGTTAGTCCTAGCCGTGGGGACATCTAAAAGGCTGGGGCGACGACGTGCACTTACGTACCCGCTCGGCGCGCGCAGGCGTAGCTCTTTAAGTACCTCTGGATGTTGGAGCACCCCTAATAATATAGAGACAACATACTTCACCAGCGCGACGTCTCTTCTCACAGCCTGCTTGGTGTACCCGACCATGCCTAATATAAACAAGCTCGGGTACATCAAGTGATAAAAAGGATAAACTCCATACTGTTTGAGATACAAGAATCTTAGGAATTTATTTTGAATCCTTTCCAACATGAGGCTATACTTAGCCTCATGAGGATTCCAAATAATAGAACTTGTTTCTAGATGACTCCTAACAAGTGCATTATATAGGACTTTAAGTGCAGCTGTATCACTAAAATCCTTACACTGCCTCAAGATGAATCCCAGATTTCTAAAACCCCTGCCACAGACCTCCAAAATGTGCTTGCGGAACGTTAACTCTGAGACCATCTGTACGCCCAAGTCTCGCACCTGAGTGACGCGAGGCAGTACTTCAGCGTCTATCCAATAGTCACGTTGTAAGGGTGCCTGAGCGCGGCTGTAGGTCATTACACAACACTTATCAACATTAAAATTTAAGTTATTGGCTTTACTCCAAATCACAACGCTATTAATATCAGACTGTAACTGATCGCAGTCGCAGTCGCTTGAAATATGTAAATCAAACCACTATCTGGGTAAGCGCTGTGCAGCACTTACGCTATCAAGCAGCTAAACACAAATGTACGGAGCAACAGATTTTTATGTAATGTACCTACAATAATGTATGTATCTAGGTCAAGAGTAAGAAGTTTGGTTTATTGTAAATCTACATAATAAACAGCCTATTTGGAATTATCTAGTTTTCAAAGAATCTATGTTAGGATAGAAACTAAATTTAAATAATCTTTTTGTATCTTTTATACGACTTTCTTAAAATAAAAACACATAATATGATTTTTTGACCTTTAGTTAACTACAGTACAATTTATGAAAAAATAAATACCAGTAACAGTTGATAATAGCAATAACAATAGCTAACGGTATTAATTTTTTTAACCTATTGATTTATTTACGACTACACAAGCGTTAAAAAAGTTTTTAATTGCACTGTACTTAAACCGACGGATAGACAGATATCAAAGCATTACTGCCAACATACACGGTCGTCTGTTTACATTAGTAATGCATTATAATAAACTAGCTCTAGGTACCCCGCGGATTCACCCGCATTTTTGTTTACTGGTCCGCTGCTATTAGTTGTAGCGTGATGTTATAACTTTCCTCAGTAAATGGACTATCTAACAGTGAAAGATTTTTTCAAATCGTACTAGTAGGATATCTTGAGATTAGCGCGATTAAAAAAACAAACTTCAGTTTGAGAATAATTATATTAATAGATTATTATTTATAAGCATAGAAATACTACTGTTAACATAGTCGGAAACCACATTAAAATGTTAATGTACAGATGACAGCAGGTCAAGCTACCCCAAACTGTCAGATATTCCCAATCAACCTTGAGCCTTAAGCTTTAGAGATAAAGTTGAAAATCTAAAAAGGAAATCTGACAGATTGTAGTAGATTGATGTGCTGTCGTCTGTACCTAATTTTCTCAATTTATATAAATAATTTCACCAAATGTCCTTGAGCAAGTAAAAATATTGTCACCCTGGTGGAGGAGACGCAAAACGTGAATTGTTTCAGGGTCATTTTTTAGGCTTCAGTCCTTTATTCTTGGTGCTATATTCAGTGTTCTTAAAAAAATCTTGGTTATGGCCAAGTTTTCTGAAATGAAATGAAATGAAATCGTTTATTAAGCAAGTAGGATCACCGATCACTTTTACACGTCATATGTTTTTTTTTTCTTCTTTTTTTTTTTTTTTAAACTAGATGAAGCCGGCATTTCCTAACTGACTACCTCTGAGAAGAAATAGCCGAAACAAACTCAGGGATCATCGTCTTTTTTAAAGTCCAGACATTAAAAATGAAAATGTTTACAATAATTTACGTTATAATTACGCATATTGCTTAATAACAATGCTTAACAGAGCGAGCAGCTCAGTCCCAAGCCTCTCTATCCTCTAAATAATCTGAGATTTTATAATACCCCTTTTTGCAAAGTTTGGCCTTTATATAGGTTTTATATCGTTTAATGGGTAAGTTTCGAATGTCCATGGGAAGCTTGTTGTAAAAGTGTATACATTGACCCATGAACGAGTTACCTACTCTGTGGAGACGAGTGTGATGTACAGCAAGATTGTGTTTGTTCCTGGTATTTATATTATGAACATCGCTTATTTTCTTAAAATTAGATATATTTTTATGTACATACATAAGATTTTCAAATATATATTGCGAAGCTACAGTCAGAATGTTCACCTCTCTGAATTTTTCTCTAAGAGAATCTCTAGGACCAAGGTTGTAGATGGCTCGAACAGCCCTTTTCTGTAAAACAAAGATGGTATTGATGTCCGCACAAGTTCCCCAGAGAAGAATCCCATAAGTCATAAGACTATGAAAATAACTAAAATAAACAATTCTGGCTGTATTCACATCAGTTATCTGTCTAATTTTCTTAACAGCATAAGCGGCAGAACTGAGTCTACCCGACAGCTTCTCAATGTGAGGACCCCATTGTAACTTGGAGTCAATAGTCAATCCAAGAAAAACTGTCGACTCGACAGGGATCAACTCTACTCCATTCAGTTGAACATTGGTACTTAACTGCCTGACATTTGGCGTAGAAAATTTAATGAATTTAGTTTTTTTTTCATTCAAAAGAAGGTTATTTACATTAAACCAATGGACAACTTTCGAAAGTGCATTGTTAACTTCGTCAAAATTTGCTAGCTGACGCTTGACTTTAAAAATAAGAGAAGTGTCATCCGCGAACAATACTATGTTGTGATTATCCCTCACGTGATGAGGTAAGTCATTAATATAAATTAAAAACAAGAAAGGACCTAGAATTGAGCCCTGCGGAACGCCCATGGTGACCTCAGATCCTGCAGATTTGTTGCCATTAACATCAACCCTCTGAATTCGATTATTCAGATAAGAAGTCAGAAGGTCGAGAGCTCTGTCCCTTAAACCATAATGGTACAGTTTCCTAATAAGAGTATCATGATGTACGCAATCAAAGGCCTTGGACAAATCACAAAAAATACCAAGAGCATCTTGCGATTCCTCCCAGGCCCCAAATATGTTCTTTAGCAACGCCACGCCCGCATCGGTAGTTGAACGACCCTTTGTAAAACCAAATTGTTTCACGTGCAATAAATTATATAAGTTGAAATGTCTCAACAACTGTTTCAAAATTAATTTTTCAAAAATTTTGCTCAAAGTTGGTAATATAGAAATTGGCCGAAAATTCGTGGGATCAGTTGTACTACCAGATTTGAACAGTGGAATTACTTTGCTAAGTTTCATCAAATCAGGAAATATACCAGATGTGACACAAGAATTAAAAACAATTGCTAAGAAAGGTGCGATAACATCTATTATTGAAGCTACAGTATATACTGACAAACCCCAATGATCGGCAGTTTTTTTTACATCAAGATCCTTAAAAGATTCTATAATGTCTTTAGCAGTCGCAAACGCAAATTCAAAGTGCTTGTCACATTCCGGAACACATTCTTTTAGTATGGCGTAGGCAGAAGTGGAGGAAGAAGACAAAGTTTTTGTTGTTATTATTGGAATACTAGTAAAAAAATTCTCAAACTCAGTTGCTACCTCCAAGTCCGCCTTTATATCTTCATCGTTAATTTTAAGATGGAAATCGCGATTTTGTACTTTGGTTCTTCCAGTTTCAGAACTTATAATTTGCCAAGTTGTTTTGATTTTATTTCTAGAAGATTTTATTTTATTTTTAATGTGTATGGCTTTTGCTGAGGAACAGGCTCTCTTAAAAGTTTTTGAATATTTTTTAACGAATTCTTGAAAAGCTACATCATGGTTACATGTTTTTTCCTGATACAATTCATACATTTTTTCCCTGCTTTTATAAATACCTGGGGTTGCCCAGTCACTAAATATAATGCGGTCGCTAACAGGCAATGTTTTTTTTGTGAAAACTTTCATAAATTCACAATTAATCAAGTTAAATAGTATACCATATGCATGATCCGGGTTGGTGTGATGAGGCAAGCCCGGTAGCTTTTCAATTAAATTATTTTTAAATTGTCCTAAACGATTTTCATTTACAGGAACAAAACTCACAAGTTTTCTTTGAGCTCTGACTTCACTCTTCTGAGGAAAAGTAACTAACTGGCCACAGTGATCAGAGTCTAACTCATTTATAATTAAATGGTCAGAAGGTCTTAGGTTAGTAAAGATGTTGTCTAAACAGGTGGCACTTGTGGCAGTTATTCTAGTCGGCTCAAAGAATCTTGCGTACAAATTATAGGACTTGAATAATGAGATAAATTCATTCACTGTAGCTGATTTCTGTAAACAAATACGTCAATTTTTCGTTTTTATAAGGCATTTCTGCCAAGTCTTGTGTTATTTTGTAGATTTTTCTTTTTAAAAGCCGTTCTTGCCATGTCTTGTGTTAATATTTTGTACGTCTTTCTTTAGTTTTGTCAGATCCGGGAGAAAGTCATTTCCGAGATGAAGTAGTCTTAAACCGGTATGAAGGTTGAATTACAAGCTTAATAAATCCTGAACCTGAACTGATGGCGGGATTCTCTGATATATTTCCTGAAGCTTGTCTATTAATAAAAGTCTTTGGAGGCTAAAAGCTGAGCATTCAAAGAATATATGGTTTAACGTCTAGTCTTGATTCAGTGAACAATCGGCACAAAGTGGGGATAACATAATGTTCATTCGATGAAGGTATGCCTTAAATTTACAATGTCCAAAACGTAGCCTGCATAATTGTGTATATAATTTTCTTGACATAAAATTCTTGTTTTTGGCAAACCACGGTTTTTGTCCAATTTTTTTATTAATTTCGGCATACCATTTGCCATTGTCTTGGATAATAAAGTGCCTATTTTCTGCCCAATAATTAATAGCCATTTTACGAAAATGCGGAATAATGTCTTGCCAAGGTATTGGTAAATTTTTAATCTGACCACCCTGTGTTGTAATTGTTGTGGCAAGAATATCAACATTTTCATTGCCTCTTACACCTTTGTGAGCTGGTGTCCATATGAATTTAACAGTAATTCCTTGGTTTTTAAAATCTGTCCATGTTTCTGTTATGTGGTGAATTATGTAATTGATGGAGCTTTAAAACAGTGATTTTGTAGAGCCCTTAGTAGGTATGGACATACTGTCAGTAACAATGAGCCATTGGTTCCAATTTCTAGCAATCACGTCTTCTAAGATATATTTTAAAGCATACAGGATTAGAAAAGCAGAGAAAATGATTAGTATCGATGGTAATCGAATTCCTCTATCATATTATAAGTCAGACTGACTCAGGCCGTGGAAATTTAGCCATTGGATTAGAGAATCCAGGGATATGCATAGAGAGGTCCAGGTGGGTCAAAGCCCACCTTGGAAACGGGGAACGGCCCGACGATGAGGGGGTGCTGCGGAGCCCCCGTGGATTCTGGGGGGAGATCCACAATGGACCCGCCCTGCCGCCGCACGCACGTCTGGACGCTCCGCCTAATCAAGAGGGAGAGACCAGACGCGGCCGCCCACAATTCGACCGGCCGTCCGCGAGCGTCGGTGGCCGGGTTTCCCCAGACCACCGACATGGGATTCAGGTCTCCCAGCACGGATACCTGACGTGGCGCTGTCCTCCCGATGACCGCCGTCAGGACCCCGAGGAAATCCTCGAAGCCCTGGAGAGGGTGGTAGACCCCACAAGGGCCAAACCTCCCCACGCGGTGGCCACGTATTCCGGTCCCCTCTATAAGAGCGAGAGAGAGGAGCGAGGGGAGTCCGAGGAAGACCGCGCCATGATTGCCACCGAGCCGTCACTGTCTACCAGCCAATTGCTGGGAGTATAGTACGGCTCGGCCACCACTGCCACATCCACCAACCACTCGGCCTTTCACTGCACCAGCAGGTCCTGGGCAGCCCGGCAGTGGTTGGTGTTTGCCTGCAGGACGCGATGGTCGGTATCCATTACTCGACCATCGCATCAACCCTCAACGGCCACCGCCCCTGGGGTTACAGCGGGGGTGGTGGCAGCAGCGGCAGGACGGCTTATAGCCGCCTGTGGCTTACCCTTCTTTTTGGGAGGTCAGCATGCGCTCCCCCCCATTCGTGGACCGCAGGGCGGCCTCTGTCAGCGTATGCCGCGCAATGCGGGTTGGCGGCCTCCCACGAGGCCGCCTTATGCCCCTGTTGCCCGCAGCGGAAGCGTCTGCCCTATCTACTGTGGACAGACACATAGCTCTGGTGTGGACGGTCCCGAAGCACTTGAAGCAGCGCATCGGCGCTGTCTCAAGCACCCGGATCACGGCCCGGCTGAATCCCACCAGTAGCCGCCCCTGGCATTTAGCCTGGGCGGCCAACACTGCGGCGACTGGGCACACCAGCCGGATAGTGCCCAGTCCACCGCGGCCGGGCCTAATATCCCGAGCCTGCACCGTTGCGGGTACGCACCCTCCTGCCGAGGCGATGGTCTTTTTTTTTTTTTTTTTTTTATGTGCCGTCCTGTCACTTCTTGCATGGCAAGAATTCTTTTTTGCCAGTATTTTATTTTTCTTTTGTCTTTCCGCTATATTTTTTGCGGCTTCTGCCTTGTCTTTTTTTCTGGGTTGCTTTTTTCCCAAGTCAATATATATGTTTCTTTTCTTTTCTATTTTACATCATTATTTTTACATTTCTTAAATCTAAATCTTCTAAAAATACTGTTACACAATTTCACACTTCTATCGTTTACATTAAATTCTAAATTCTTGCCGACGGCACAGCGCTTGGCTGTGCTGCCCTCGTCCGGTTCCTTTCAATGGCCACTTTTGCAACCTTGAGGCAAAACCGCTCCAGGTACGGCCTGGAGTGCTTGTCCGCCATAAGGTCGGCTATGGATCTTTCTGTTAGTTCTATGCCAGTACTTACTTCCAGGTCGTACCTGTCGCGGTTGTGCCTCGGGCATTCCAACAGCAGATGTTGCACTGTCTCCGTGGCCTGTGTGTCACACACACAGGCTGGACTCTCCTTCAATTTGAAGCGATGCAGGTACGCGGCGAAGCCGCCGTGACCGGTCAAAATCTGCGCCCAGATAGACGTCCTGTCGAGGCACTTCAGGACCCTGCGCGCGCACACCACGTTGGGGAAGAACATCCGCGTGACCCCAGCCGTGGCCCCGCCGGTGTACCTCCCGTTCCAGACAGCTACTGTGCCCTCTCTCAAACGTCTCTTGACGTAAGAGACTGGACACCTGTCATACGCTGGGGCGACCCTGGACTGGGCCGCCGCCTGCCTAGCCAGTTCGTCGGCGCACTCATTGCCGGGGATCCCGACATGAGCTTTCACCCAAAAGAACCGGAGGACTTTACCACTCCCCTCTTGCTCCCTGATATTCTTACGAATATGGGTAGCAAGGGGATGGTGCGTTTCCGGGTTCCGAATCAAGTCGAGCGAGGATCGAGAGTCGCTGAGCACCGCCGCGCAGTCGAAGCCTCTCAGGACAACCAGGTCCGTAGCCCTGGCTATCGCGAGCAGCTCCGCCTGAAAGACGGTACACATCGGCTCCAACCTCATTCGCTTGGTCCGAATCTCGGACCCATCCCGCCAGTATGAATATGCCGCCCCGACCCCTTCATCCGATTTACTACCGTCTGTGTAAATCAGATGAGCGGGGAGCTGTAGCTGAGCCACAGTTTCGGGGAGCATATTCTCCAGACACTAATAATCAACATCTGGCTCACTGACGGGGTGAGGGGCCTCCGTAAAGGCCCTACGCTCCTCCAGTTCGCGGGACTCCAGCTCATCTATCGGACGTCCCCGTTTGCACTCAAACAGCCGAGCGACCTCCAACACTCGAAGATCGAGCGGGAGGAGACCCGACAGCGTGAGTGCTGCATTGAGCCCGAGGCGATGGTCGCCACCACCTCCTCCTTGGTGACCGAGTCGTCGAGACCGGTCACCTCAATGGTGGTCGGCCTGGCGACCTTTGCCAAATCGGCAAGGACCTCCCGCACCTTGCTGGCAAACAAATCGGCATTTTTGCCGCCGTCTTTCCCCGGAAACTCGAATAGTCGAGCTCCGGTTTAGGTCCGGCGGCAAGCACCAATCCCCAATTCGGCGGGGTCGGCGACGGCACGAGCCCGTCTCAGGACGGACTCGTACGTGATGCCCCTCTCGGCGGCCTCGGGGATGATGGTCACCGTGACCGCCGCAGTTTTAGGAGGGACCAGCTTCGGGGCTTTTTTGGCTGCCGAGGCAGCTGCCGGGGCAGTTGCCGGTACAGCCGGGGCCTTGTTCGCCGTTGTCGTCGACGACTTCCCTTTGCCCTTGCCCTTGCCATTTGAGGGCTTCGGGGCCTGGGGAGCCGCTGTAGGCACCTTGTCCGCCGCTAGTGGCGGACGGAGACGCTTCTCCGGCAGCAGACGGTCCTCGATGCCTGCAAAGCAGGCCCGGGTGAACGTCCTCTCCTCCATGACCACCTTGCGGATTTTTTCCTCAAGGTTGGAGGAGGAGAGGGAGGGAACCGCTGCCGTCGGGGCAGGGCTGTAGCCTCAGCCAGCTTCTTGTGAAGCTGGCTGACCCCCGCTTGCAGGCGGTCCACCCTCGCCTGCAGCTGCTTAGTCTCTTCTGACGCAGTGCGCTGCGTTAGTTCCAACTCAATGCCATGCAAGCTGGTTGCAAAAATTGGAATTAATTAATGATTATTTCAAAATTCATTTGTATTGGTACTATGATGATTACGTAAAATTTTATATTATATTTCGTCATGTGTTTACCTAACCTTTATTATCCTTATGGGTCGGACAGGGTTTTCTTAACATACTGTATTGTTAAAATGAGCCTTTTTTGTTCCTACGTATAAGTTTATTGTATATACGATCGAAAATATATAATTAGAATTACCTTTGTTTCTTTATAATTAATGCAATGTGTTTATAATATTAATTACTGTTTATCTCGTAGTAGTCATATAATAAGATCAGCTGGTCAGGTCAGTCAGGCAGGTGTACTGACTGACTACCGTGTCATATAAAATAGGTATTTTATTTTGTTAACGATAATTTAAAATATATCTAATGACAGTGAGTTAATGTATTATGCAATAATGCATATTGTACTTATTCATAAGAACTTGTATCCATGGTCATGAAAAAAATTAAAAAAAAAAAATTACTGACAGCTGACAGTGACAATATGACATGTAAAACGTAAACAAATTTCAAGTTTTGCCTTAGCCTCAATGACATGCAGTAAATAATTCGTAAAAACGTATCCATTTCGCTCGGATTAACAAAACGTTGTGTTCCCAGAAGTTCCATTGATTTATATTTTGTACTAGAATGGAAATCGGTACCTCTCCTCGAGTTACAAGTTCTCGGAAACGGATTATATATAAGCCTAGTGGATGGCGTGTTCATCAGTTTGAAATATGGAGTGGCGAGTTAGTGTGCAGAGCTGTAGCGTTGCGCGTTGCGGGTGCTCTGCTGCTGTGGGTGGGCGGCGGCGGTACAGCTGACTTGTCTGAGATAGCTCTAGGTATGCCGACGCCCGACGAAGGCGGAGGCCGTGCCTCGCTGGCCAGCACACTGCTGGGTGCGGAGGGCGCGGCGGCGGCGCTAGCTCGCCGACTATCCGCGGCGCTGACCCGTCCCGTGTACGTGTGCAGCGGGCTGGTGTTTGATCGCTTTACGATGCCGCTCGTTGAACGCGGACTTATCACAGAAATTAAAAGCAGGCCTGAATGCTTCTAGCCATTTGTGTTGTTGTAAACCTATTGATGAACTGGCTAAAGACATGTGATTGGAAGCCAGGAGCAGATAAACTTGGAAGTGTTATTACTTGTGATTACATGTTACTCTGTGATTGTGGACAGGCTGTCCTGAAGCAAGTATTTGCTGCCTTGTTCAATATAATAAATAGTGATTTCAACAATATAACAACATCCACTCTGCAGGTGGACTCAACGTGAATAATTGTTGTTGTGTCAGTAGGGGATTGGAAATTGTGTGTCGGTAGTCGTAGAACATTTGATATGAGTAGTTAGCAACAGTGATTAAGTGATCAGAGAGAGACATGTACTTGTAAATCACTACAATAAAAAAATATAATGGCCATATTATTTACCTTTGTTCTTGAAAATTACTTTTTGCAACAGAACTAGCACATCAAGCTATTATGATGTGTAAAATTTATTTATAATAGTTTTTCAATTTTATTGCTACAGCATTAAGGTTCAAGTTTCGGGAAGATTGACCTGTGTGTGTAAAAAAAGTTTAATTAAATTGTTTGTTCTTGGATATAGCGTTTCATCAATCTATGGAAGGGGCAATCCAATCTCACCTAAAGGCTCATTTACACACTGTTAAGTAGCAAGTGAAATCAACAGGTAAATGGTCGCGCTGTTAAGTGATTAGTGTTAAGTGTCACCATTTACACATTGATTTTACTAATCACTTGACACTTGCACACTTGCTACTTATAGCGTGTAAATGAGCCTGAAGATTTATGTACATCAGAAAGTTCAGCCAGTCGAGATAGGGAGCTGGCTGCTACTCCAGGTTTTAGTGAAGATTATGTGATGCCTAAAGATGCCAGCCAAAGAATTTGTGACAGAACAGTTCTTAAGTTAGAAGTATTTATTTATGACCGTACGACCTGATATCAGAACGTTTGGCCAATTTGAATTTCCATGACTAAGGAGATTAGAGAAAATGTTATTGAATAAAGATTTAGTGGCAAACAACCAATGCTTTATTTTTAATCATAATGCCACCAATTGAAAATAAAATGAAATTTGGTTCCTGGAACATCAGGATGAGATTATATTTTCAATTTTCAAATTACACCGGGCCGTCACAAAATAAAATCAAACAACAAAAGTTTGTTTCAATGTTGTCACGAAATCTTTTTGATTAACGGTTTCTCTGGGCTTCTTGTGGAGGAATCGATAATCATTATTGTGGTATTGACTATAAATCACTTATAGGGGCTTTGAGGTTTGAAGTAAAACCACCGAATTATCAGTAAGTAACACACAAGTCAAAGGGCACGTCTAGTCGCCACCCAGGATAGAGCAGGACCAGGGGGGACACAGTTCCCTTGAACGAACGTGTAGCAAAGAAAGTAGCGCCATCTACACTTCCTGACCTAAAACCATATCATAGATGTCTCTGTAAACAATTTGAAAAATAAATATTTTGCATTTTTATGAAAAAATACGTTAAATTTTTAATAATTAGAAGGAGATCATTTAAATTACCAATTTCAATTAAATTTCCTTTTTAAAAAGCCTTGTTCTGGCAACCTTATCAGATCATTTTGTTAATTGGTAATAGGAACCTAACATGGTTAACAAGTAGGGTCAAAGAGTAGGGTAGAGTAGGGTAAGTATTGAGTAGGGTTACCAACTATTTTCACAAAAAAACGTATAAAGTGGTTTGGATAGGAAAAAATAAAGTATTAGGTAGAAAAAAGTATTTTTAAAATTTAATATTTTTATTACATTAAAAACATATTTTTGATGACTTTTGCTACTCTAACAAGATCATCAGAGCCTTTCACTAATGACACTATTTTTCCCACTTTCCAGCCTTCTCTGTTCTTATCTCCCTTTACCTGTACTATCTGACCTACTATTGGATTAAGATTTGAAGTAACGCGTGGTTGTTTAGGAGAATGGCTGTATCTTTCTCTTAAGCTAGGTAAGTAGCGGTTTTGGAACATTTCTTTGAATTCATCTAGTATAATTCTAGACTTCTTCCAACCCATAATTAAATTCGTTTTTGTGGAAGATCCTTGTATCATCACGTCAGTTTTTACACTCTCAAGGGTGACACATCTGCCAATTTGAAGAAAATCGGATGGTTTCAAAATATGTTCGAGTTCGGTATCAACACAAGTTAATGGTCTACAATTGACCACCGCTTCTATTTCCTTTATCATTGTTAACAAGTGACTATCTCTTAAAAGATGTTTTTGAAATGTTCTTCGCATGCAATGCTTTATCAATCCAACTAAGCGTTCATAAAAACCTCCGTGCCATGGTGCGAGTTCAGGTATAAAACGCCATTTTATTTTATTCACAACACAGTACGCCTTTGCTACTATGTCGGAAATCAACTTAAAATGCAAAGCATTGTCTGAAGTTATAAGTGTGGGTATTCCTCTAGTTGAAATCATTCGTCTTAAAGCAAGTAGTCCTTGTTCAGCTGAGAGATCTTCAACCACTTCGAGATGTACAGCTCTGACAGCAAGACAAGTGAATAAGCATATCCATCTCTTACTTGTTCCGCTATCTGTTTTAACTAATATTGGACCTAAATAATCAACGCCAGTAAAAGTAAATGGTTGGCTATAGTTCACTCTTTCAGGAGGTAATGCTGGTGTGGATGGTAGTTTATATGGTCCCCCTCCATGTTTCATGCAACGGAAACATTTACTCAATATTTTCTTAACCTGGCTTTTACCTTGAGGTATCCACTACGTTTCACGAATTATACTCAATGTGTGGTTGACGCCCACATGATAATTTCTTTCATGTGTATCTATGATTACCTTAGAGGTGAATTCACAATCTTTCGGTATGATTATCGGATATCTTTTATCAAATGCCCAACCGGCATATTTCAGTCTGCCTTTGCAACGTAGTATACCGTCGATATCTTTAAAGAGACCTAGATTTCGACTAAGATTAGTTTCCTTTCCTTTCAATTCGTCTCCAAAATGTTCAGCTTGTAATTTCTTAATTTCTTTTAATATGCTGTTTTCAGAGTGCATTTCTTCTGACAAATGATCTAGTGATTCTTGTAGCTGGGGTTCTTCAGCTACCTTTTCAGACATATCCTCATCTTGAGTAATATTCAATTGTAGGTTTTCTGCATTTGGCAGAGCCTCCCCCGCTAAAAAAGTAATGGTATTTAGTGGAACAAGTGGCCATTCCGATTGGTCCAACTTTAAGAATTCTGGTCCTAGTAACCAACATGACCTTTCCTCTTCCGAAGCATATGGTCTCGTTGCTGCATCCGCAGGGTTTTGATGTGATGGAACATGTCTAAGTACCACATTCCTATTCAGTTTTATTTCCTCCAACCTTCTTGTTACAAATGGTGTAAGTAGTTTGTTAGAATTATACCAGTCTATCACAATCTGGCTGTCTGTCCATAAGGTTTGCTTATTGATCTGCATTGGTAAAAACTTGAGAACATATTTAATCAGTCTACTTCCAATAAGTACACCGAGTAGCTCTAATTTAGGTATACTTAAATTTTGTTGATCTTTTATCGGTACGAGTCGTGATTTTCCTATTATGAAATGTATATTAATTCCCTGCACTAGGTAGACTACTGCAGCGTAAGCCTGCAGTGAAGAATCGCAGAAACAATGTAGTTCAGCTAACCCATCGATAGAGCTAATATGTAGTTCTACGAGGTATGCAAATATTCTCTATATACTTTATGTCTTTTACAATGGTTATCCAACGCTCTTTAGCATCAATGTCTAATGGACTATCCCATTTTACTTTTTTCTTCCATAGATCTTGTAAGAAAATTTTTGCAGATAGCATACTGGGTACACTAAATCAACACGGATCGTATACAGCTGCTATCGTTTTCAAAACTCCTCTTTTTGTGCATTTATTATTTTCATTTACCTTTGCTCTTAAGCTTAATGTATCTTGATCTAAGTTCCATTCTATACCGAGTAATTTTATCGTTCTGTCAGGACATATATCCCTTTCTGGAATCTGTTTTATAAATTCTTTAGAGTTTGAACTCCACTGTCTTAGATTCATGGAAATTTTATCAAATGTATTTTTCAAATTATGGTATAGCATTACTGCTTCATTAACAGTGTTTGATCCAGTCAGAAGGTTATCTACATAAATATCATTAGCGATTTTCTTTATATATTCGAATCTTGAACATTTTAGATGATGTTTGACTGTAGCGTTTAGTATAAATGGTGATGCTGTAAGACCAAATGGAACACGGGTAAATCTTAGATGGATGAGGTTTTCATCGGTTACTGGTTTATGAGGGTTCTTCAACCATAAGAATCTTGTCACATCTCTATCTAATTCTTTAAGCCCAATTTGAAGAAAAGCCTTTTCGACATCTGCTACTATTCCAATTGCGTGACATCGGAATTTAATTAAAAGTCCTGTTAAATCTTCCAATAACAGAGGTCCGCAATAAAGGTGCTGATTCAGACTTTTACTGTCCTTGACATGTGCTGATCCATCATAGACTATACGTTGTACTTTCCCTGATGTAGTGATGCAGTGATGAGGAAGGTAATGTACTGCATGGTTTACTTGTCTCTTAGGGACTTCTTCAATTATTCCGTTACTCCACTGATCTTTGATTATATCATCATACGACGTGAGTGTAGCTGCATCTAATCTTTTAAGTAAGCCTTTGAGCCGACCAAATGCCAGCCCAAAGTTGGATGGCAATCCGTATGGACTATCACACCATGGCCAGCTGACATAATATCTGTGATCTTTATACTCTGTAGTTTCATTAAAATGCTTGATAGCTTCTTCATCCCTTTTCGCTTTAGGTGAGTCTGTTATACCTATGGATTCCAAGGCCCATAAACACTTCAAGCTTTCTCTGTGTAGTGGTGGATCTAGTTGATTGAAACTGTCATTACCAGAATTTTCAAAGTATGTAAGCACTGATAAACGTTGCCTGCTTTTGGTAAAGTTTATTCTACCAGAAACTATCCAACCAAATTCAGAATATATCAAATACAAATCTTGTCCTATTTGTATTTTATCAGTTGCCATTATAGAGTAATAATGTTCATTGCTTATCAATATGTCAACTCGGTCAAGCAGTGACCCATCATCAGCTAACAGATATTCACCAGGGTTCTACCACCCAAGTAAATTTTCCTCTGGATAAGGTACTCCTGGGGATATTGATGGTATAACGTTGGCAAATATTGACCTGATTGTATTATGATTTGTCATAATATCTATTCTCACTAATGAGCTTGTTATCTCTCTAGGGAGTTGAGATCCAAACGTAAATATTGCAAGGTTATTTCGTTCTTCCTCTTGAAGATTCAATTCTTTAGCCATAGCTTCTGTAATATAGCTTCTCTCACTTCCTGTATCTAACAGCATCCTACAGTTTCTTCGGCTATTACTGTAGCCTAGTACTGTGACAACGGCTGTGTGTAATATTGTGGACCCTTTTCCGCTTACATGCATTACATTTGTCGATTCCTTTTCATTTCGACTCTTCGGCTGCACTTTGGTCGGACATAAAGCTTGGTTATGTCTTCCATGCTCGCCACAGAAGTGACATCTTCTTTTATTAGGGCACTGAGAACATCGATGCCCCCGTTTAAAACAATTAAAGCATTTATCTTGAAGTCTTGCTTTCCTTTTTTCTAGAGTATTAAACTTTTCACAATTGCTATTGTAGTGGTCACCTTTGCAGAAGATACAATTGAAGAGCTTCTTTCTTTTATCAGAATTGTGGAATGTCTTTTCTTTAGTTGTATATGGATCAAATCTTGTCTTCAGTCTGTCATTATTAGGTTTGAAATTGTGTTGAAATCCTTTCAATGGTCTTTTACTATATGTGAAAAATTTCTTTGACGTTGCAGGTCTCCTTCTTTCAATATTAGTAGCAGCCTTTATATGCAAAGTTTCTGTAGTGTATGGACTTTCAACAGCACTACTTGTACAAGGTTGTTGAGTTATCCTTATAGCGTCTTCTTTAGTGGATATTATCAAGGATAGATGCGTTAAAATGCATTCCACAGTAAATGTATCGTCAGATCCAAGTCTCATCTTAGTATCATAGATTAGGTCAGTAGGGAATTTTTCCATTATTAAAAATCTCATCTGATTCGTATCAGTATTCTCTCCCATGGATTGAAGTATTCTTAAGTGACGTTGAATTTCATCCAATGTAATTCGGCATTCATCCAGCTTTACTGCTTGTTTTATATTATTAATAGCTCTATGATGCGCATGAATTACTTCTTGTTCTTTTCCATATCTGGCCTTCAGGATTTCCACCGCGATATGGTAATTTTTATTTGTTGTGTTTAAGCCTTCTATTAGTTTAAGAGCATTGCCCCTTACTGAACTCTTAAGGTATAATAATTTATCTACATCAGTGAGTGATCGTTGATTAATGCTAGAGTTAAATTGATCCCAAAAGGAACACCATTCTAAAAGATCGCCTTCAAAGTGAGGTAGATTAAGGTCAGGGAGCTTGCTGTAAGTGGGTGAGTGTACCTTAATTGGAAGGTTGTTTTCCCATTAAGACTTAATCTTTGTGTCTAGTTCGGCTACAATATCTTCCCCATTTAGTTGGTATGTTGTTAAGTTTGAGATCTCATCTGGGTCTGGATTCGTGGAAATATTAAAAAAATTATACAACTCCGATGAGAATCGTGATAATAATGATTTGAGTTTAGCCAGTTGTACTTTTGCTTCCTCTAAATTGTCATCATTTAAATTAGTGGATAGATCATAGGCAAGTGCAGAGATGGTTTTGATTTCATCAGCAATTTTAGTCAAACGGTTCATTAATATTTCTTCCATTTCAGGTTTTCTGCAAAGTTATATACCCATATGACTATTATATACTACTATAACCTTATATACCAATATGTGTGTTATGAATCTAACTATATCCATTTCATTTGGAAATTATTTACTTTTACTAATTTGACCAAAATGTAACTCTCCCTTAAGTATTGGTTTCATTTAAAATTCACTTGGCCTTAAATTTCAACTGAAAACTTATTAAAGAATGAAGAAAAAAAATAAAAAATTGTTTACAAGTAAGTACTAGGTGAGTACTCATTAATAAATAGTCCTTCAATTCATAATTATCATTTACCAACATCTTCATAAAATATGCATCTCAATCTTATTGTCTTGAAATAACAACAGTTTACAGTATTATTTTAAAATTAATATTAAAGTATAATTATTTTACTTTAAACTTTACTCATGTACAATCATATCCAAACAGGTATTGGTTAATATTTATGAAAGTACCAATACTTTCAAACTTTAATTTAAACTCTGATTCTAGGAAAAAATAAAAAATAAAATACTTTGTTTACTTATGGTTCTTATATCGCAATGGAATACTTCCTTTCACATGATTGGTAGCCAATAAATCCACCCTTCAAATTAACTTAAGAAGCAAGTTCTTTCCTTTCAAGTGTGTAAGTAGGTACATTGAGAAAAGAAGAAAAAATTATTAAATAACAATGTATTTCTCTGTTTAGACTCCGTAATTTTGTAATTTGTTCACCGTAAGTATCAATTAAAACTGTTTAAATCCTTCTAGCATTCCCACGTGGCCACGGAGAATCGAAATTCTATAAAATTTAAAAATTCGGTACCTTCGACGTAATACGTATAGAATAACTAGCTTTCCGCCCGCGGCTTCGCTCGCGTGAAGATCGGTTATATCGCGCTTTTAAATTTCCCTCATGAATATAATTTTTTTCCGGGATAAAAAGTACCCTATTATTTAATCCGGACTTCTAACTTTACGTCTGCAAACAATCGGCTTAGTAGTTACGGTGTGAAAGCGGAACAAACAAACTCACTTTCCGATTTATAGTATTAGGATATTTGGTGTACACATACAAATATTCCAGTAATCTCCCTTGGGAACTTGATGTTTTTTTAGGACTAAAAGTAGCCTATGTTACTCTCCTTCTTTTCAACTAAATGTACGCCAAAAATCAGGTCGATTGATTGCTTAGCTACGGCGTGAAGGAAGGACAAACAAACAAACAAACACACTTTCACATTTATAATATTAGTATGGATTACTTTTCATACCTTAATTCACAGCTCCAAAACTAGATCGATTGAACACTCGTTTAGTGTTTATTTCACAGGTTACACGAGTTTACAGCAAGTATTAACAACTTTCTTGAGTAGTTGAAAAAGTTTTCCGCGTAATGGCGTCTTGTTGGCGTCAGTTGTTGAACTTTGAATGTCACCGTTCAAAGTTCGAATAAGACGGGAACGAATAAAGTGACACGAGTAAGGCAGCGTACACATAGTCACGTTTTTCTTCGAAGTATCATTTTCATTTCCGGTACATATATTGTACTATTTCAATACCTAAAATCGTATGAATATTCCAGTAACTGTGCCGTGACAACATGACAATCGTATTAGTAAAACAACAATGACAATTTTGTCGATAGCGAACATATTTGTTATAACCTCAACTCATAGCGAAAACGAATTTCAGACGCTTTCACACCATTGACTGCCTCCAAGCTTCTCTTAAGCTCCAGCAATTAATAGGCCTCACCATGGAATCCTTACTTCATTAAAACAACCATCACAAAGCTACCACGGCTTTGTACCACTTGGAACATTGTCCCGCCATTGCGTACAAATACAATCAAGCAACAACACACGTTTTAGCAATTATAACCCTTTTAAGCTGAAACGATTTTCACCATGGCTACTAATAATATTCATATAGCTTGATCATAAACATAAAATAAAAACGTCATATGCATGCAGCTTTACCACCAAAATGACTGAATGAGTGAGTGAGTGCGCCGGAATCTATTCCGGAATTCTAGAATGAACACGGATGGCATTACATGTTTTAAAGAAATTGAAACCTTTCAACATGAAATAATTTACACCTTTTAAGCCAAGGCAAGCATCATCAGCCCCTAGGATTCAGTACAATCAAATCCCAGCATCTCCACCATGTCGGGGAGTCGCCTACGTGTGATTCCTCGTATACTTTCTTAGCGGGAATCTGTGCCCAAACGCGACTCGACGAAATGTTTAAGTAAATGGGGTCCGAGGATGGTTGCATTGACTTACCTATGTTGATCCTGTTTCAACTGGTGTGTAATGGATGTAATGATCTGCTTCGCTTTGTGACACGATGTATGCCCTCTTTGTTACGCCCACGCTCGATGTTAACCTCTCCATTCCTTAATCTGTAGGGATTAAGCAATCATCATTTGCTTGTTATGGAACTAAGTGCACAGGGCTAACCATACATTATGCAATATTGATTACATTCATATTAACCGATAGCTTTCTCTTAACCTCCAAAGGAGGGATTGTCTAATACAGCGCCTCGCGCTCCGACGTAGTGAATCGTACTAGTCGGTTTTAACATTGGATGTCCTGTATAGTGTGACCCAAGCTCACGGCTTCGGGCTTGAGTCAGAGGACCCACGCATACGGCGTCGGGCTGTGCTCCGCTCAGAAGACCCACGTACACGGCGACGGGCTTCGCTAGTTCGAGTCAGAGGACCCACGCACACGGCGTCGGGCTGTGCTCCACTCAGAAGACCCACGCACACGGCGACGGGCTTCCCCAATTCGAGTCAGAGGACCCACGCTCACGGCGTCGGACTGTGCTCCACTCAGAAGACCCACGCACACGGCGACGGGCTTCCCCAATTCGAGTCAGAGGACCCACGCTCACGGCGTCGGGCTGTGCTCCACTCAGAAGAACCACGCACACGGCGACGGGCTTCCCCAATTCGAGTCAGAGGACCCACGCTCACGGCGTCGGAATTTTACGCACAGTTCTATAGGACATACAATGATTACGATACTTTGTGTTACATAAATTCGGTAACTTTCGCTCCGCTCAAACTATCACGGTACATTATAATTAGATTGATATTAAATAGTTAATGAATTAACCCTAGGCACTTAGCTTTCGTCAACTGGAATCTTCTCAGCTGCCCCGGCACTCGCACAACACTCATAACAATACTTTAAATATATTTCATTACTTAAATTACTGATGAAGATGGCGGTAGGATGCTAACAGGAAGGAACCTGTCGCGTTGGTTCGTTAGGTAAAATAACCATAGACTATAAATGACCAAGTTATGGTATTGTCTCTTACCTTGTGCAAATTTGTCTATGGTCTGGTGAGAATGTCTTCTCTTACAATATTAGGAGTGATTTCGCGATTAGTCGCGACAGCATCACTGCTTACCATCAGGCGGGATTGCAGTCAAGCGCTAGTTTTTAAACATTAAAAAAAAATATTTATAGGAGAACGGTCACGACGCATACAAAAAAAAAACGCAAGCCTGACGCAAAAATTTAATATATCAGATTTTAAATTAAAATTAGTATAGTTGTTCTGAGTTATGGTCGTTGCTGAATTCAGTGGCTAACATGTTTTTGGCCATTAAAAGTTATTAATTAACATAGGCACTCAAGGAAAACAATGTATTATTTATAAATTGTCATTATTTCATATGATTGCTATACAAAAGGACTCTAGAAAGTTAACAATGCTTGTAATACTACTTATATATAAACATATTAAAAATAACAAAAGTATTGTAGTATCGTATTTAATAGAGCATTATTTACAAAAGTTTTACAATGGTAATACAAGATACATAAGATAATTAGAATATTATATTACACAACAACTCTTGCTTGCATCGTCTAGCGTTACTATCTTGCTAGCTCACTTACATCCACGTATCTAATCACTTGCTTATTTTATTGTTATGGCCAGAGTTACCTAATACGATAATCATAATAAATAATGTGAATTAGGTAATGATAAGTTTACTAAAAAAACATTGTTAGCCTCAAGCGCCAACTAAGCAACTACTATAGGCAAATAATTTTATTTGCCTATAGTAGTTGCTTAGCTGGCGCTGGTTGCATAGTTAGCCACTGAATTTAGCTATGATCACTAAATCAGACGCTAATCAGAAGCTTTGTTTAATAAATCAGATCTAAAATCTGAAATATAAAACTTTTGTGCCGAGCCTGGGTTTTTTAGGCCATTCTCCTTTAAATAAATAACCAACTCGTTTTGGTTTAAATTTATTGTTACTCTATTTCTCTCTTCTTGCCACTTTAGATTTATTAAAAAAAAACACTTTCAGTGAAAGCTAAAATCGCAGGAACAGAGAGTAGGGAAGAAATATTTTGTTCATTTCAAATTATTTCCATTATCCGTTTTAAACATTTCGTTCAGCAATTACAAATCGTTAAGTACCCATAATGAGTATTTTGTTTTACGCATTACAGTAAAGGTTAAAAATAAAATATGTTTGCATACTTTGTAGCGCGTAGGTCGTGTTACGTAATTAAAACTCAGATAAATCGAACGTTGTGTATTGCACGTAAAAGGGTACCTACAATGTTATGACGTGTACAATAGCGCGATGTTAGGTAACTATACACAAGAGTGTGAACAGGAATGGACTGAAATGTAATGTTGTGAATAATGGAATGGAATATCCTGGAGTGTCTCTTACAAGCTATGCACTCACTTAAATACTAACTATCTCTAACCAACTAAACAATAGTGGGGTAACCAATAGCAAATCAGCTTGCTGTCCTGCGGATGTCCACGCGGTGTCGAGTGCCTTCTTGATGTTGATTCGTTGATCGAGGCAGGCCGCGGCGCGTGATTGGTTGATATAGAAAGCGCGCCAACTCACAGTTTGGTTCTCACGCACATTGACGATGGTCAACAGATGTCTTCCGGGGTAAGATTTATAGGAACCCTCGCTACGGGGGTCAGGGACGCAGCGACGCGCGCCATGACTTCCGCGGTCCTGGTGTGATTTATAGGCGACCCTTCCCAGCGGCTAAGAGAACATGTGTAGCATCTGTAGCATCTGCTGCTACAGTACTCCCCCCTTTAGCGAAGCGTACGTAGCGTGCAGGCGTCTTAACGATCCTGCCTGATCTGGTACGTTGTTCCCTCGTATGCGGGTCTGGATGTAGCCTGGATTGCTCATCTGTGGTAGCTGCAGGTGCTTGATTGGTCTCACTGTTCGTATGCCTGGGTTCATCTTCTGTGTTGATTGTGTACGCAGGTTTGAGGCGATCTATCGATATATTGCAAATTCGTCCAGGTAGCTGGATTGTAAAGTACTTTACGTTCGATGATCTTGTATGGACCTTGGTATGGATGCTGCAGAGGTTTGCGGACGGTGTCATTGTGTACAAACACGTGGCTACATGTTTGTAGGTCGTTGTGCACGAACATACATCGCTTGTTTGCATGCGATTTGTATGTAGGTGGACTTCTTGCAGGTGATTAACGTAGTCGTGGTCCATTTTCGGTGTGGCAGGTGTTGGTGATATGAACTCGCCGGGTAGGCGTATTGCTTGACCGTAGGTGAGTTACGCTGCGCTTGTGTTAGAGTCGGAGCCGATAGCGGCTCGGAGGCCCATTAAAACAGCAGGCAACTCGTCGATCAATTTGTTGCTGTTTTCTAGCCTAGCCATGAGTGCGGCTTTTAATGTCCTGTGCCAGCGTTCGACGATTCCGTTACTCTGCGGGTGGTATGCAGTAGTACGGGTTTTTTCTGCACCGAATAATTGAGCTAGGTCTCGGAATAGTCGACTTTCAAACTGTCGGTCAGTTGTGATTCTTATTGGACAACCGAAACAAGATATCCACACTTCGTAAAGTTTTCTTGCGACGATTTCAGCGGTTGTCTCCTGAAGTGGTACAGCTTCGGACCATCGTGTACACCGGTAGATCATCGTGAGCAAGTATTTGTGTCCACATGCTGACGTCGGTAGCGGTCCAACGATATCAACGTGAATATGTTGGAATCGTTCGCTCGGTGGGAATGTTGCGATGTCACTATGATTGTGTCGCTGTACTTTGGAGAGCTGACACGAATTGCATGTTTTAGTCCACTGGCCGATGTCCGTATTCATTGAAGGCCAAAAGAATCGCTCTTGCATTATCTTCCGTGTGGTTCGTACTCCTGGGTGGCTTGGGCTGTGCACGGCGTTGAAAGCTATGTGACGAAAATCAGCTGTTAAGTATGGACGAACATGTGCCGTTGATGTTTCGCAGAATATTGGCTTGTTGGTACCAGGTAAGATGATTTTCTTGAGTTGTATGTTGGTCTGTTGAGACAATATTGAGATACAGCTGTCGTTTTCATGAGCTTGAGACAACTCGTCGTAGTTGATGGGTGATGGCACGTCGATGGTTTCGACGCGTGATAGTGCATCTGCGACAAAGTTTTGAGCTCCGCTCAGGTGTCGAATGTCAGTAGTAAATTCGCTGATGAACAGTAGCTGCCGGATTCGCCGTGGTGTGTCGTTATCGGAAGGAGGTTTGCGAATTGCGTAGGTCAGCGGTTTGTGGTCAGTATAAATCACGAGTTCTTTGCCTTCAAACATTTTTCGAAAATGTTTTACTGCCATATGTATGGATAATAATTCCCGATCGAAAGTAGAATAGTTCTTTTGTCTTTCCGATTTTTTTTTTGAAAAATATCCGAGTGGCACCCATTGTTCTTTGTTTCGCCTTTGTTGTAGAGATGCCCCGGCGCAGGTAGCTGAGGCGTCAGAAAAAATAGCAACTTGGTCCTCTGGCGAACGGGATGGGTAAGACAATAAAGCAGCGTATAATGGTATGAGGGCGAAGTGCCAGTTAAAGTCGATATAGTTACAGAAAACAGTTTAATTTTGCACACAATGAACACAATATAGCAATACGGTTACAGTTTTGGTGGGAGCGAACGAGAGATCGTGGACGGTGCGATATTGCCTGTCATGGCGGGCGCGCGACTAATAATCTAGCAAGTCGACCGACTCGGTGTGCGAGGGAGATGACGCAGGCGACGCGTGAGCAGTGCGCATGCGCGGCCCTCGCCTAATGAAAATACTTTGCATTCGCGGGGTGTACTCACAAAATATTACGTTCGGACCCGAAATCGAGCGTTATAGTCTCCCCATCTAACCCTAACGAACGTCCTCGCGTTTGGGTTAGCTTCTACGAGGTCTCCCCCTCTTACGTTTTTCCTGTACTGGAGTTTGGATGCGACCAACGAAAGGAGTCAGTACAGAGGCGTGGTATTTACCCAGCACCGTACTGTTGCTGAGGCGCTCAAGGATGTAAGTCGTAGGACTGACCACAGCCCGGATCTTGTATGGTCCGTCACGGCGAGGGATAAACTTTGACGTCTGCCCTCTGCCGGTATCATTAGCTCCTTGGGTTTTCAACAGCACCAAGTCACCAACCTTGTAATCTGGTGCTGATCGACGATGTTCATCGGTGTACTTCTTGTGTGCTACCTGGGCACTCTCATATATGTCACGAGCATCTAAGAGTACCGACGAAATTTTCTTTAGGAAATTAGTAATGTCTCCTACATAATTATCGTTCTCGATTATGGTGCGCATTTCTGACAAGACATCTGCTGGTGCGCGCATGTCTCTTGCAAAATTCAGGTACCTAAGTAAGTGAATAGCCAGTTCCCGACGTAACTGCCGAGTTCATGGCGAAACGGACAGCAGGTTAGTGGATATCCCATGTATCTACCTATGTCTTTACCTGTCCCGGTTCTTACGTTCCACCGGGTTCGCTTCGGGGTGATAAAATGAGGCGAGTGATTGAGTATTTCCCATCGCGTGACAGGTCTGCTGCATCACCTCGCTTATGAATTGGACGCCGTTGTCGCTAACAAGGCGCCTAGGAACTCCAAACCGCAAATATACTTCTGATACGAGTACCTTTGCGCATTCCTCGCTGGTAGCGGAAGTAAGGGCGAACAGCTCCACCCAGCGCGTGCAGGTATCCTGGACTATCTGGATCCATTTGTGTCCTTTTGCTGTTTCAGGCCTCTGCCTGAAACAGCAAAAGGATTGAGGTTTTAGCCGTCACTGCTAAAACCTCAAACCGGCGCGTAGGAGCGGGCGTCTGAAACAACCCTGACGGTTTCCTAGTGTCAGCTTTGTAACGCTGGCAAGGTACACAATTTTTAACGTACTGGGTAACATAGGAACGCATTCCTGGCCAGTAATACTTACCCACCAAGCGTTGCAGCGTACGTTCCGCGCCCATGTGACCAGCAGTGGGTGCATCATGGTACTCTGCCAATACTTTGGCGCGTTCCTGTTCTGGGACCACCAAACTAGCGTCGTCATGCTCCTCGTTCTCAGGGCAATACCTATATAATACACCTTCGGTGAGCACGTACCCTTTGTTTAACCATATTCTCCCCCTAGAGTGGTCGTCGGATTCCAGGGCCTCGACGATCTTACTTACTTCTGGGTCCTTTAGTTGGTTCCCGCGCAGGTCTCTCAAACTGCGCGAGGGCGCGTCGACCATAACGCAACACAGATCGCAATCGGCATCTTCGGCGCATGCCGGGCGCGACAGAGTGTCGGCTATAACATTAGCCCTACCTGGTGTGTATTCTATCTTCAGGTTATACTCTTGAAGGCACAGGGACCACCTTGCTAGGCGACCGCTTGGAGATTTCATAGTCTTCAGCCACCTGAGCGGCTGATGGTCGGATTTGATTACGATTTCAGCGCCATCGACTGACGGTCCGATTGGTAACTTTGTCGACGAGACATCGGCCGGCTATGTCGACAAGAAGTTGATGATGTTTCAGAAAGTCTGCACCGATGATAGGTTTGCTGATTGCAGCGACGATGAATTTCCCTAGGTGTACGGCCGTCGTAGGTTGAGATCCTATTGTAGGGTTTTCTCTCCGTACGTTGGAATGATCGTGTTGTTTGCCGCGTACAAACAGAAATCGGTTTGTTTTGTTTTCCCGCCTTTTGTCCTCGGTATCACGGAGACCTTTGCGCCAGTATCAATTAGAAAAGACATACGCGAATTCTTATCAGTTATGAATAGGCGGCGAGAAGTGTTGTTCGCGTCAGTGGCCGCCTCAACCGACGCAGGCGTTAGTTATCCGACTGGGCGCTGTTGCTATCGAAATTGCACGGACGCGTACATTTTCGCGCCTCTGTGCCAAACTTGCGATGATAATAATAGATAAGTGATTGTTCTGAATACTTGCGGTTGCTATTATCCTTGCTTGTTGAACGCGATCTTGAACGCCGTCTGTCGAGTGGTCTGTGTGATCTTGGTCTAGGTTCCTGCCTGTTCTTGAGCTCAGCTAGCTCCAACGACAGCTGCCGCAATTGTTCATGTAGGACAGCCATATCGCTCGTGCGTGAAATCTGCGCGACCTGGTTAGGTTGCGCGATACTGTCCATGATACTGTCTGCTACTTGCGACAACTTTTCTAAGTCCACTGTGTTGCTCACGGTGAGGACAGCGCGTACTGAGGGTGGAAGTAGCCGGGTCCACATGATGCGCAGTGTACCGTCTGGTATTTTCTGTCCCGCTAGTTCCCGCATTTTTCGTAACAGCTGTGAGGGTTTTTGGTCTCAGAGTTCCATCTCATCCATCAGCTTCTGCAGCTTCCGGCTCTCGGATTCCTCGTAGACGCTGATGAGTCTGGCCTTCAGGGTTTCGTACTTGTTTTCAGTGGGCGGGTTAGTTATAATGTCACTTACTTGCTCAAGTGCGTCCAGGCCTAGTCGGGCGATAGCTGCTTAATAGCGCGCGTCATCACCTTGCCTTTGTGGCGCCATTACTGCTTCGAAGTGTGTAAACCATAGTCTGGGATACGCCGGCCAAAAGTCAGACAGCCGTGCTTGTAGTGTGAGCGTGTCGACTTGCCCTCCTACCTGTGGTGCATTGCTGGTCGCCATCCTACTCTTCTGGTATATCACGCAGCAATACCGTGAATATAGCCTCTTGAAATCCTAGTGGTGAGACCCGCTTGTGGGAAGCCACTAGAATGTGCTAATCACGAGTATCGTCACGTCGGTCTTATAATCACGTCGGTTACGATTACGTCGGTTAGAATCACGTCGGGGTCACCACTGTAGCGCGTAGGTCGTGTTACGTAATTAAAACTCAGATAAATCGATGTATTGCACGTAAAAGGGTACAATGTTATGACGTGTACAATGGCGCGATGTAAGGTAACTATACACAAGAGTGTGAACAGGAATGGACTGTAATGTAATGTTGTCAATAATGGAATGGAATATCCATATCCAAAACTATATTGTGAATAGTATTGGAAACTCGCAGATAGATATCGTGATTTCTAAAAAAAATGCCTTTCAAATGATAAAGAAATTGGATGATTTATATATAGTAAGGGGATGTGCAAACAAGTTGTTGTTAAAGAGAAAGATACTCGAATTAAAATATAGTGACGGAGATCCTTTAGAATTTTTCCAAATTTTTGAAAAGCAGATTAATGACTTAAAGAGTGCAGGAGAGCTGGTGAGTGAAGAGGATAAATTAAATTACTTATTGCTAACACTACCACAGAAGTACGAATATCTAGTTAACATTGTTGATGCGATGCCGAAAGAGAAACAAACAGTAGAGTATGTCAAGTCAAAAATTATTTTAGACTACAAGAAGAATGAAGGTGGAAGTAAAGTAGAAACTGAACAAAGCTTTGCCAGTACTAGTGATAACAGTCGTAATGATAACTGCTATGCATGTAACCAAAGAGGTCATTTCAAGAAGGACTGCCCGAAACTAAGAAATAGAGGTGGATTTAATAGACGTGGTAATCGAGGAAGAGGACGGAAACATAGAGGTGGAAATGCATTTAATGTAGAGGTAATGACAGCTGGAACACAAGAAACAGATACCATAGAGTGGCTATTAGATAGCGGATGCACCGATAACATTGTCAATGACATCAAATATTTTTCCCAGTACGAAACGCTTGAGAACCCTATAAATATAAAGGTAGGAGATGGATTTTGCCTTAAAGCTGAAAAGATTGGAAAAGTGAGTATGATTTGTAAAGTAGGTTTCAAATCGATTAAAATTGACATAGATAATGTATACCTTGTACCAAATATGAAAAAGAATTTACTTAGTGTCTCAAGTATTGTAAATAAAGGTAATATGGTAAAGTTTAATCGCAATAATACAAAAATATATAATTGTCAAAGAAGGTTGATAGCTATAGCGAAGAAGGAAAATAAATTGTTTGAGTTATCAGGTAAGATTTTTTATAATAAGAAAAATATTGCTTATCAGGGTGGTAAAGTAATTTCAATGAAAGAGAAATGGCACCGTATGTTAGGACATCCAAATTTTTATAAATTAAAAGAGATGTGTAGGCATAACGTTTTAGATGGTCTGCCAGAAAATTTAGATGCAGGGTATATGCATTGTGAAATTTGTTTGAGAAATAAAATGACAAATTTACCTTTCTCTAATAATAGAACACGTGCTACGCAACCGTGTGAGATTATTCATACTGATGTAAACGGGCCAATGAGGACAACGGGATATAAGGGACAGAGATATTTTGTTTCTTTTGTAGATGATTATAGCCGACATGCGTATATTTGTGTAATAAAAAATAAAAGTGATGTTTTTGAATGTTTTAAGACATATGTAGAATTAGCGCAGACACAGACTGGTAATCGTATTAAGGAAGTGAGGTGTGACAACGATGGTGAGTACATTAATAGAAGGTTTTTTGATTTTGCAAAAGAAAAAGGATTCTTTATCAAGCCCGCGCCAGCGAATACACACGAATTGAACGGCGTGGCGGAACGCTACAATAGATCAATTATGGACAGAGCGAGATGCCTGATGTCTGAATCGAAGCTAGAAAAAAGGTATTGGCCTGAGTTTGTCATGACAGCAGCATATTTAGGTAATAGACTTTTAACGAATACGTTAGAAAAGAAGACGCCATATGAATTGTTTACTGGTAGAAAACCAAATGTTAGAAATTTAAAACTGTATGGCAGTAAATGTTTTGTACGTGTTCCCGAAGAAGTAAGATCATCGAAGCTAAATCCAAAAAGTCAACAAGGATTTTTGGTAGGTTATACAGACACGGGTTACAAAATCTTGATAGATGGAAAGGTTATAATTTCAAGACATGTAAGATTTATAGAAAATGATATAGAAGAAGAAAACATTATTAGATTTAAAACTTGTGATGAAGGAATAACAAATGAAGAAGACGAAGAGTTCTTTGACGTCACAGAAGGGACAGATGAAAGTGAGGATAAACAGGATGATAAAACTGAAGATACCTGTGTAGAGAGTATTGCTGAAAATCGCCCTAGAAGAGAAGTGAAATTGCCAAAAAGGTTTAAAGATCACGTAGTATATGTTAACAATGCAGTAGTACCAGCTACATATAACGAAGCAATAAATTGTCCAGAAGCAAGGAAGTGGAAAAGTGCTATGGAGGATGAAATAAATTGTTTAGAAAAGAACAAAACTTGGGAAATAGTTAAAGAACCGAAAAATAAACAAATAATTGATGTAAAATGGATCTACAGGATTAAGTCAAACGGAAAATACAAAGCTAGAGTTGTGGCTAGAGGATTTCAGCAGTGGTATGATGAAAATGAAGATACTTATTCACCGGTGGCGAGATTAACTACTACGAAAGCACTTTTATCTATTGCTTGTGTTAGAGGATGGCAAATACATCAGATGGATGTAGAAACAGCTTTTCTAAATGGATCCATAAAATCAGAAGTATATATTTATCCGCCGGATGGCTATGAGATTGGAAAGAATAAAGTGTGCAAGCTTCAAAAAGCTTTATATGGGTTAAGAGAAAGCCCTAGAGATTGGTACGATTGTTTTAATGAGTATATGTTAAAAATTAATTTCAAAAGGTCGAATTATGATTATTGCTTATACACAGGAAGTGTCAAAGGCTTTGATATTTATGTATGTCTTTATGTTGATGATATTTTGATCACGTCAGAGGATATAAATTCGATAAATGAAGTAAAAAAATTGTTGAATATACAGTTCATAATGAAAGATATGGGAACTGTTAAAGAATATCTTGGGATTGACATAGAATATGACTGGTCGAAAAGAAAAATGTCACTAAGTCAAAAGAAGTATATTGAGCAGCTGGCAGAAAGGTATAAAATACAGGAATGTAAATATAAAACACCAATGGAGCAAAACTTGAAATTAGAGTCCAGTAAAAGTGTAAATTCAGATACAAAGTACCGAAGTTTGATAGGTGCACTACTATATGTCGCTAGTGGAACAAGACCAGATGTAGCGTATAGTGTTAATTATTTAAGCCGTTTTCAAAACAGCTATTGTGAAACTCATTATAAATATGCATTCAGAGTATTAAAATACTTGTATGGAACAAAAGAGATGAAATTACAATACAATAAATATTTTAATGAATATATGGATGCATATGTTGATGCTGATTTTGCTGCGGATATAACTGATAGAAAGAGTACAACGGGTATAATTATTAGATTGTTTGATAATCCTATTTATTGGAAATCTCAAAAACAAAAGATTGTATCAAGGGCTTCTACTCATTCTGAATACTATGCATTGGCAGATTGTGTTGAGGAAGTGTTACCAATAAGAGGTATATTATTTGAATTAGGAATTAGATTAGATAAACCTATTAAAATTTATGAAGACAATACGGGAGCCATATCTCTCTCTAAAAATGGAAAGTTTTGTAAAAATTCAAAGCACATTGATGTTAGTTATCATTTTGTATGCGATTATGAAAAACAGGGTGTTATAAATGTCTGTAAAATAAACACTGAAGATCAGTTAGCTGACATTTTTACAAAGTCTTTAGGTAGAATTCGTTTTGAAAAGTTGAGAGCACTAATTTGTGTCAAATAGAAATATGATTGACAACTTGTGTTTGTTTAGAGAGTTAGAAGATTTTATAGGTGATTGTTATGTTATTATTATAATGTTAATTGTTCATTAAGTACTATAAAATCAAGGAAGTGTGTTAAAATATTGAGTTTGTGATTTTATAGTACATACATACTCCTTACATGTAAAGAATTTGAACTTATTTTATTTTCTACGTTGACTCTACAATGTCATGTCGGTCTTCTCGTAATTGTTCTGTCCGTGACGATATCCAAATAAATGTTTCCAAGTTCTTTTAGCTGTTTCCTTCAATATTTCATCACGGCGATCACATACTAAAACGTACGAGCCATGAACAATCGAAAAGAGGCGTTGACGTTTCTATTTTTGAACAGTGACATATTATTCCTTCAAGGTTTAGGTTGTGTTTACAAACCAGTAATAATCTTTCCAACAGTCGGGACCAAGTATTTTAAGACCCGCCGTACAAATAGAACTAAAAAGCTCTCGGACTACACTCTCGAGCTCATGGAGGATAGACGTGAGATGGTTTTGCGTTCGTCAAGTGATGTTTGCAGATACCGGCAGCTCAATAAGCAGATCTCAAAGTCTCTGAAGCGCGACCTACGTCGGTATAATACCGAGCGTATAACGGAGGCCATAGAGCGAAATAGAGGCTCTAAAGTTTTCGCTAGGGATCTGACTATTGGGCATAGCCAAGCAAGCCGAAGACTGACGACGGCAGGATCATAACGTCCGGGCCCGAGCTTTTGAGGGAAGTCGAGAATTTTTATGGACAGCTCTACACTTCGACGACAAAACCCGCATTAAATCTTGCTGAAGATCCTAGAGCAAGATTAACCCGACACTACACCGAAGATATTCCGGACGTCAGCTTGCAGGAGATTCGATTGGCTCTGAAACAGCTTAAAAACAACAAGGCGCCGGGCGATGACGGAATAACGCAGAGCTACTGGAGGTGGGTGGTGAACCGATCCTTAGGGCCCTTCAGAAGTTATTTAATTCCGTCATAGTCGAGGGAAAAACGCCACGGGCATGGCACAGAAGTGTGGTGGTACTCTTTTTCAAAAAGGGTGACAACACCCTTTTGAAAAACTACAGACCCATCTCACTTCTGAGTCATGTCTATAAGTTGTTTTCGAGAGTCCTCACGAATCGTCTCGGCTGCAGGTTTGACGACTTCCAGCCACCCGACAAGCCAGTTTCCGAAAGGGCTTCAGCACAGTAGACCACATACATACGCTACGGCAGGTTATACAGAAGACCGAGGAGTATAACCTACCCCTTTGCTTGGCGTTTGTGGACTACGAAAAAGCCTTTGATTCGATCGAGACCTGGGCTGTACTGCAGTCTCTCCAGCGGTGCCAAGTAGACTATCGGTATATTGAAGCGCTGAAGGGTTTGTACGAAAACGCCACCATATCAGTCTGAATACAGGACCAGACCTCGAAACCAATACCTCTGCAGCGTGGTGTCAGACAGGGATATGTTATCTCCCCGAAATTGTTCACCGCTGCATTGGAGGATGTCTTCAAGGTTCTGAATTGGAAAGGACTGGGCATCAACATCAATGGCGAGTACATGACACACCTTCGGTTTGCTGATGATATCGTAGTCATGGCTGAGACCACGGAGGACCTGAGTACAATGCTCGAAGACCTCAGCAGAGCCTCCGAGCGAGTCGGTCTTAAAATGAACATGGGCAAGACGAAAGTCATGTGTAATGCCTATGTTGTACCGACTCCTATAAAGATTGGAGACTCTGTTCTCGAAGTTGTTGACAGTTACGTGTACCTGGGACAAACTATCCAGTTAGGAAGGTCCAACTTCGAGAAAGAGGTCAATCGTCGAATCCAAATCGGCTGGGCTGCTTTCGGGAAGCTACGTAGAATCTTCTCGTCCGAAATACCGCAGTGTCTCAAGACAAAAGTCTTCGACCAGTGTATGTTGCCAGTGATGACTTATGGAATTGAGACGTGGTCGCTAACAATGGGCCTTATGAGAAGGCTCAAAGTCACTCAAAGGGCAATGGAGAAGGCTATGCTTGGGGTTTCACTGCCCGATCGAATCAGGAATGAGGAGATCCGCAGAAGAACGAGAGTAACCGACATAGCCCGAAGAATTGCAACACTAAAGTGGCAGTGGGCTGGACACATTGCCCGTAGGACCGATGCCCGATGGGGGTCAGCCCCATCGGGCATCGTCTCGAGTGGCGACCACGCACCGGAAGACGTAGCGTGGTAGGCCCCCGACAAGGTGGACCGACGAACTGATGAAGGTCGCGGGAAACAGCTGGATGCGGGAGGCGCAGAAGCGGTCGTCGTGGAGAACCTTGGAGGAGGTCTATGTCCAGCAGTGGACGTCTTTCGGCTGAAATGATGATGATGATGATGATGATTCTTTTCCCGTGTCTATTCTTTCTTTTGTCATCTTTTGTCTTCTTTCTTTTGTCTTTTTTTTATATCATTTTTATACACTTCTTATGTACTAGTCTTATTTCTATACTTACTTCTATACAATCATTCACATTTTAGGCTATTCTTGCCAATGGCAGTCGCGGGGCTGCGCTGCCCCTCGTCATATTCCTTTCGATAGCTATTTTACCGATTTTGAAGCAGAACCGCTCCAGATACGGCCTGGAGTGCTTGTCTGCCATGATACCGGCAATGGTCGTTTCCGACAAATTTAATCCTGTGCTTACTTCCAGGTCGTATCTGTCGCGATTGTGCCTCGGGCATTCGAAAATTAAATGTTGAATAGTTTTACTGGCCTGTGTGTCACACACACAGGCTGGACTATCTTTAAGCTTAAAACGATGCAGGTACGCGGCGAAGCCGCCGTGTCCTGTCAAAATTTGCGCCCAGATAGACGTCCTGTCGAGGCACTTCAGGACCCTGCGCGCGCGCACCACATCGGGGAAGAACATCCGCGTGACCCAGGGGCGTGCACAGAGATTTTCTTGAAGGTATGCATAGATATACCTACTACCCAAATTTCTGTGCTTATATATGGTAAAACTTAAAAAACGTAACGTAGACGTAGTTTCAATTTAACATAGTCGCGTACTTTTTCGCATGTCAACATTGAATTGATGTTTGTGCGTGGCTACAATGAACATCTAAGTATGTGATTGATGATAAGAACAAGTCAAATAAATGATATACGTGGGGTGTTAGGTATTTTTTTTTTTTTGCCCAAATGAATACAATGAAATCATCATCTCAGGGTTAATACCAGTCGCATCCAAAGCTTTGGAATCTGGGGTCCGCTTTTCCAGTCTAATTGCTGATTTTGGCAAAATTTCGACATTTTCCGTGAAGCGACTGCCGTCTGACTTGTGGGCTCCAACAACCCGTAACGACTGCCACTAGATGTTCGTATGGCATCCGAAACCAACGGCTTAACGGGCTTTCCGAGGCACGACCAGACCAGTGCAAATATTCATATTCATGCATACAAATATTTACACTGCGCGAGGATCGAACCCGCGCCTCCTTACGCAGCGACCGCGTTCGCTACCGCTACGCCATGGAGGCTGTCAAAATACAATGAAATGGTATTACTAACTGAACTGTAAATAAGTAAGTAATAATTTATTTCTCAAAAAACTAAAAAAATATATTTTACTATCTATAAATTAAATCAACGCGCCTATCTATTTTTAAATAACTCTGTAAAAATTAAATATATATAAGATCGTTGTGAAATCGCTAAAAGTTCTTTTAAAATGGAAATATTGACAAATCTTTCATAAATATGCGTAATGCACTACTCATTGGAATCATAACTATTAAATTTTGCTAATTTGTAAACTTCAGGAAAATTATTACAATATAAAGTATAGTATTGAAATTCAAAAGCAAGTAGGTTGAAAAACTTAAGGTCTTTTAAGTTTTTATAACAACGAACTGTCAATGCCGTGTTTTAAAATAATATACCTACACGAGAAACAAAACAATTTATTTGTGTGTACACACTACACAGCCTGCTAACCACATATAATTATCATAATACTTTTTGTAAAGACAGCCTTTCTTTTGTGTTAAACCAAAAACTCTAAAATAAATGAATATTTAATTCCGCTTAAAACAACCAATATTGAAACAACATAAGCTGCTAAAATAAAAAGGTATTTGAACGAACAACAATCATGCTATATTTCTGAACTTCTTAAATTCGTCGCATTATTAGAAGCTGTGCTTATCGTGCCCTTAAAAGTCAATGAAATTTCACGCACACGTACACAACAATTTAGGCACACAAGCAAATAATTTTATACACAGACAGATATGGAAGAGGCACATTTTGTTTGTGCCTACGCCGCTAAGAGAAGTGGCGCGGCCGTCGCGACGAAGGCCAGTGATATTTCGTAGTTAGCACTAGGCCCAATAGATGGCAGTGTTCTCACTAACTGATTAACAAAGTCTTTCAGTTTTAAGTTTGTAGTATATAAATTATTATATATTTTTTTAGAAAACTATTAGGGTATGCAGAGCTTTTCTGCTTGTATGGAGCGCACGCGCCTGGCGTGACCCCAGCCGTGGCCCCGCCGGTGTACCTCCCGTTCCAGACAGCTACTGTGCCCTCTCTCAAATGTCTCTTGACGTAAGAGACTGGACACCTGTCATACGCTGGGGCGACCCTGGACTGGGCCGCCGCCTGCCTAGCCAGTTCGTCGGCGCGCTCATTGCGGGGGATCCCGACATGAGCTTTCACCCAAAAGAACCGGAGGATTTTACCACTCCCCTCTTGCTCCCTGATATTCTTACGAATATGGGTAGCAAGGGAATGATGCGTTTCCGGGTTTCGGATCAAGTCGAGCGAGGATCGAGAGTCGCTGAGCACCGCCGCGCAGTCGAAGCCTCTCAGGACAACTAGGTCCTCCAGCCCTGGCTATCGCGAGCAGCTCCACCTGAAAGACGGTACACATCGGCTCCAACCTCATTCGCTTGGTCCGAATCTCGGACCCATCCCGCCAGTATGAATATGCCACCCCGACCCCTTCATCCGATTTACTACCGTCTGTGTAAATCAGATGAGCGGGGAGCTGTAGCTGAGCCACAGTTTCGGGGAGCATATTCTCCAGACACTGGTAATCAACATCTGGCTCACTGGCGTGGTGAGGGGCCTCCGTGAAGGCCCTACGCTCCTCCAGTTCGCGGGATTCCAGCTCTTCAATCGGACGTCCCCGTTTGCATTCAAACAGCCAGGCGACCTCCAACACTCGAAGATCGAGCGGGAGGAGACCCGACAGCGTGAGTGCTGCATTGAGCGACACCGTACGATGTGACTTGGCGATCTTCTGTGCAAAGCCCCTTTGGACGGTAGCAAAGGTTCTTTGCACAGAGATCTTCTCGGCGGCTTTCGCCCAGGAGCTCGCGCCGTACAGGATCGTCGGTTCGACGACTGCGGTGTATATCGTCCTGATGATCTCCGGACACAAACCCCGTATTGTTGGGTTTAACATTGCATCATTTCGCTCAACTGCCGTCTTCCTTCTTATTCGCTCAGTTTTTTTTGAGTGAATAGGTTGTTAATAAACTAACGCGCTTTACCATCAACGATCGCATCACTGCTTACCATCAGGCGGGATTGCGGTCAAGAGCTAGTTTATAATAATTAAAAAAAAAAAAAACTATGCTGCTGGGGAGTTTGTTTCGCCACTTCTTCTTCCCAGCGAAAGCAAAGTTTTGGGGGACTGTCTTATGTAATATTGACGTTCAAAAAGTGCTGTTTCTCAGCCTAATTTGAATAAATGACTTTTGATTTTGATATTGTCCATTGATTGCCATGTCTGTTACTGCGTCTTTCGTATGTATTTATTTGGCATACTTATCTAAAACAATAATTATTTAAATATTTATGATGATGATATTTATGTACCTAATAGAAAATCACATACACTATACACAATATTTATACATATTTTTCTATGTTTCTCATCTAGTTTATCACTTAAAGATCATGTGAAAAAAATTACACTTACCCGACAAATTGTCTCACACGCTGGGACGTCATTACGTCATCCGAGAGGTGGTTGCTGAAAATCAGCGCTGTTGACAATAGGTTCGTCTGAAGTTACCTACAGCATTTTGCTGAGCAACAACCTTTTCTTGCACAGATGCGACGCACAGTTAAACTGTTATTTGTTTTGTAACACACTTAATTATGTACTCCTTTCTGCAACTATCTTTTTGAATTTTTAAGTTATTGTTTGGTTTGTTGACATGAGCCAGTGTCGCGAGCGCATTGCGGATGACAGACAGATCGAATCATAGATAATATACTATACCTGGATCGAATTGTCAAAGAATGTCTGCTGTCTATGCCTATGGCATGGAGGTAGTAAGTACTACGTTGTACGTAGTGCTTATTACTTCCATCGTATTTGGTCTATGGCTCTGGCTCTGACATCAAATTAACTCTGTTTATAGTTTTGCATGTTAGGATAGGAGATTTTTGATGATATTATTATTATTTTTTTTTCTTGTATTTTGTTTGGTTTTTATGGTATTTAGTTGTAAGGTGCGTTTTGTTTGTGCAGAATAAAAAATTTTCTTTCTTTCTTTCTTTCTTTCTAAATTTATTGGAAAAATTACAATTGAGACGGATAAAGTGGCCTACTTGGTCACTTTATCTGACTATAGAGTAGGCCACTTCTATAGAATAGGTCTCCTGCTGAGAGGTGGTGGCGGTTCGTTCGTCATAAAAAAAACGTCGGTGACCGCTTTACCCGCCTGGGCCACTTTAGCGACCCTTCCCCTACCTACGAGGGACACCATATATTCTTTTATATGTACCTAAGTATTTACTAGGCATTTTGCTCCCATAGGTACAACTTTTATAAAAACAGTTGGGGATAGTAGCACCTAGGGGCATCTCAATCATCATCATCTCAGCGTTCATCTTCGGATGCGATTGAGCATCCGAAGCTTTTTCAACTTTGGAGTCTGGGGTCCGCTTTACCGGACTAATTGCTGATTTTGCCTAAACTTCGATATTTTCCGTGAAGTGACTGCCGTCTGGCCTCCACAAACCGATGTTGATATCGAAGCATTACAGTTAGACCAATTACTTAATGAACTTTTGAGGGCTCCAACAACCCGTAACGACTGCCATTAGATGTTCGTATGGCAACTGGGACCAACGGTTTAAATTGCTTTCCGAGGCACGACCAGACCAGTGCAAATAGGTATTCATATTTATGCATACTTACCTATATTCTCGCCAAGCTTTATAAAGAATAGAGATAAACAAACCAATTTAGGGTTATCACAACTCATGTTTTACAAATCTCCTGTTATTTACACGATTATAGACTTTTACATGCTAACTAGGTATTTAAGTATTAACAATTCCTATTGCAGCATATTTCAATAGAATCACTAAAATGACATGCATAATAACTTGGTATTTCGAAAAACTATTAAAAATTCGACATTAATTTTATATGACAGCCCTACAAAAAAGAAAGATTGATGAAATCCAGGTATTAAACACATTTTGTGGAATTCAACCAATGAATAAAGTTGAGGCATTTGTCAATACGATTTTGCTTATTTTAATTACTTTCAAATTAACTAGATACTTAATACTCTCAAGTAGGTATGGACTAAATATAATATATATTTATCAAAAAAAATAACCTAAGTAGGTATTAGTGTCATATTTCATTCAAATCGGTTAAGTGTTCTATGCAAATTATAAATATCTACCTAAACACTGATTATACCTATTAGTAGGAAGAATGATTATTTATTACCTACTTTTATGAAAATCATCTATCTAGAACAGGTTGTTAACATCTGTCGTTTAGTCGTAAACTACTCGTTGCCTAGCAACGGTTTTTTTACCTTTATTCTTTATCGAATTTGGCCGACATATACCAATAAGCGGCCCCTATGCCACGAAGGCTGTCGAGAGGTATCTATCATAATATCTTCAATGCAAGCAGATTAATAGAAAGGAATTACCTAGACATTATAAGCGAGAGAAAATATACACTGTTGAGAGTACCTAGGAATATTATTCTGGCGCCTTTTGTCATCTCGACGTGGACTCACATATCTACACGAAACGCGTTAGTAGGTACCTACCTACTTAGATATCTAGCTACCTATGGTCCCGTGAACAGTCCACCAGGCATCGAGATTTGGAGGGGGAGGACACGTTACCTACTTACCTCTCACAGGACTTCTAACATAGTGAAATAAAAATCAAATCATCTATCACACTGAGGTATCTATCCTGGATAAAATAAATAAGTACCTATGTTGCAATAGGAATTGTTAGGAAATAGTTAGCATGTAAAAGTCGATACCTAATTATGTAAATAACAGGAGATTTGTAAAACGTGAGTTGTGATAACCCTAAATTGGTTTGTTTACCTCTAGGTAGGTATTCTTTATCGAGTTTGGCACTAGTAACTCCCTAGGTACTTAATTATAAGTAAGTACCTACCTACCTAGTAATTTTGTCCCACTTTAGCGCTAAACTCTAGTTGTGTTCTGTGTTCCTAGTTAGTAGATAGGTATCGACCTCTCGGATTAGCTCGAAAGTTTCTTGCAAAGAAAGTTGAAAGTTTCTTTCGTCGTCCGAGTGCGTAAACCTGCAGTTGCACTACGTCTGGGAACTGGGGTAGCTTCACTACGAGGAGTGTAAGGCTTCGTCGCCACACTCATCACTTCCAGAGCGTTCCCTCTAAGGGATTTCATTATAAGTTTTACTTGTACCATACCGTATTTTGAACTAGGTACCTACCTACGTACTAAAATAATGTTTGCCATATTTTTAGATAGGTATCTATACCAACGTAGGTGTGCATTAGGTTACTACTTAGGTATCTATACCTAGAAGCTTTAAACAAATGGAAACGACGAAAAATCAAAACACAGCTCACATGATTCACAGAAGTGTTTGACGGGAGAGTTATAAAAACGCAGGCAGTGGGCGGGGCTGGTGGAAGAGCGGACGGGTGGCGCGGGGCGGTGCCGGTCGGCGCGGCGGGGGCGGGCCGCCGGTGGGAGGGGCGGGGCGGAGCGAGCGGAGCGGGCGCCGGCGGCGGGCGCGCGCCAGTGATGCGCGCCGCGCTGTCCCGAGAGTACGTTGCGCTGTCCGCGTCGCGCCGCGCGCCCTCCTCGCCGCGAGTGTGTGCCTGTGATACGTGCTAATGTTGTGACCCCTGGACCGCTGGAGCGCGCTCGGAGCGTTCGGCGCCGGCCACTTGTACCTACTGCTGTCGGGATCAGGACACCGCTTCACATTAACTACGCAATGTTGTGCTTCTAATTAATTCATAAACGTGATATAAAAGTGGACAAGAGTGTCGGAGTGTGGAGAGTGATCTTTAATTAATAGATACCTATAGGTATGTGTTTACGAAGTTTCTCAACAACCTAAATACCTAAATACCTGGCTACCTAAATACTTACCTGGCTACCTATTTAGATTGGGAATAAAAATTTAAATGAAACTAATAGGTAGATTGGTAGGTGTTAAGGTCATGTAAGGTAGGTACCTACTTGGCAGACTGTCGCAGTTTTCATTGTCGCTTGACGGTCTGTACCTAGGTAAAGGTAGGTAGGTAGGTAGGTAGGTAGGTAGGTAGGTAGGTAGGTAGGTAGTACTTACCTACGAAGAGACCTCTAGCGCGACTTCTAGTTATTATTTATTACGTAAAGAACTCTGTAGTGATGTGATTGGGTATAAAGTGAACTTTGTATTTGTTAATTTATGAAACATGTATGTTGTAATAGTTCGGGAGATAGTTGCGCCCCGCGATCTCAGCCGCGTAACTTTCGATCCCGTGGAAATATCGCGATAAAAACTATCCTATATTTTTATGTTAATAAAAGGTCGTTTTGATAATAAAGCGTCATAAGTAGATTATTTTACTCATGACGTTGTAATTAAATAGATACATATGGACTGCATTCCAGCGAGGTGCACAGTTAACTTGCGCGACTAGTAAGTAGGTAAGTGTTAATTCTGATTATAAAACTATCTTTGTGTCAAATTTCATCTAAATTCGTTCAGTAGTTTTTGCCTGATATAGGTACCTACTTAGTAACAAACATTAATCCATGCCTAGTAGGTACTTACTTATCTACATAGATCCCACAAACTTTTTCATTTATAATATTAGTGGGATATTGTTAATAAAAACCATTATCTTAAGAGTTTAACTCATTACATTATAATCAACAAAATGTTTTAAGAGTGTTGCCATCATGGAACAATAAGTACCTAGTTAAAACCAGAACGTTTCGATGTTGTTCCCAGTGATACCTAGACACGCATCAATGAAATAGGGACAGCTTGACGCTCATCCACTGCCCAATACTTATGGCTGACCAAGTTTATAATAATTTGAAGTAGGTAGGTATCTAGATTCAATATTAATCTTCAGCGCGATCGTTTTACACAGTGCTTACAATCACCTACCGATCACAAAATGAAAAACCATAGGTATAGGTACCTACTGCTTCCGAAGCGGCCAGAATAGATACCTACTTACCTATTTACCAAAAATTAAATCAATTCACGATAACCCAAAGCACCTACCTACATACACCATTCACGAATATTTCAGCGATAAATTTCAACAACAATAAAAACCTTTTTACCTACCTAAGTACATTCCATTTCTTATTTTAAATTTTGCATCAATAATTCGCCCACATCACTGTCAATTGCATGAATGCTAAAAAGGCAGCATGAGGTACCTACTACGGTGGATGGTAAAGCTGATGTCTTTGGGGTAGAATTAGACCAGCTTTCGGGTCACTTGAAGCGTAAACTAAACGACTCAAACATATAGCTCCCAATAAGGTAGTTATATTTGCGCCATTTGAAGTATTCTGGTCGTGCAACAGCCGCATCGGCACTGAGCACGGTGCACGGCGGTGCACGGTGGGCTCACCGTGCTTGAGAGATGGGATGGCGCTAGGGACACAGGGTGCATCCCACACCTAAGGCTTACCCAACTTCCAAGGAAAGCGTTGTGGTCATTCCCTCTGACGATTTTCCACCATCGCGTGTCAAGTCGTTGGGTTCTAAAACAACACAAGAACCCGACAGACGATGTCGATAATCAGCATTATAACGACTTCTTACACATATTAGACAATTTTAGTTGCAAAATATAGTTTAAAAAAAAAAACATACTTTTAAAGAATATCAAGCTAAAAAGTTAAAAATAATTTTAAAGTTTAATTTATGACAATAGTAGGTACCTACCTACCTATAAGTATAAACAATACTATTTAGTAGGTATAAATGAGAAAAAAGCGTGAGGCGCTTTTTGCCATAATATTTGTATTTAACTTTTTAATTTGATATTCTTTAAAAGCATGTTTTTTAAACTACTTATATTTATTTTCAAATTTTTAGTTCGATATTCTTTTTTAAATAATATACGGATAACACGAATGCTTAAGTGGTGCTCATTTGTTTTTACCAAACTTTTCTTAATGTCCAACAGACAGAATATGTAGCAAGTGCCAAAATTCGTATTGATGCGTTACCCAAGTAACTAAATCTAGGTAGGTATACTAAAAATACTTTGCCTGCACAAATTAATGTAAGGTAAGGTTGTAAAATTTTTGAGTTAGAGACGAACAAGAAAACATACAAGTGAAGCTAATAAAAAGCATGTAAAAAGTACTGTTCAGCTGCATCCGGTCAGACTGGACGCTGCCGCCAACATAGTTGGGAATAGGCTAGCAAGCACACGACACATTCACTTACCTTGAATTTTTACCCGTAATTTTGGTTTAAATACCAAACTACTCAACCGATTTTTAAAAGATTTCTCTGAGACCAGACTTAATATATGAGCATGGCTGGAGATGACACGCTTACGTGACTTTAATTCAGTCTCATGATTTTATGATTGTCGCATCAGCATGGCGAGTAGCAGTGGCTATTGGTTGTCCTACGTTAAACTCCAATGCTATAAATTGTTGAAGACTTCCCTCGACAGTCTATGGTCTTTATTATCAGATCTGCTGCAGACCTTCATTATAACCCATACCTAGGGATGCTTATCGCATTTGGCCGACATATAGGTGTAAGGCTCTTATCAATAAGTACAAATTATTCATGCACAAACACAAGGCAGCTGCGGTGAATCGTTGAGGAGTTCCCTCGCCTGCCTCCCGGCTCCATCATGAGATCTACACCAGACCCTTAGGTATTAAAATGTAATGCTTTAAAATACTTACCCAATGAAAAAACTTACAAATGCACTAGCCGACCCTACAATTTTAGAAAGTTCAAATCAAGGGGAACAAACCCTGATGTCCTTCTTATGGGACCACCCTGGGAATGTCTTCTTTCCAACAAAAAAAGAATTATCAAAATCGGTTCATTAACGATAAAGTTAACGGCGAACAAACATAAAAAAGATCATAAACCTAAGTACCTACTTATACGGTCGAATTGAGTACCTTCCTCCTTTTTGAAGTTTGTTTTTGTAATGAAAAATAGCATAAAATACATTGTTTTTCAATGATGGGTAGGTACTATTTTAATTTCATATATAAGTATGTTATTCTAATTAAGAGCGCCTACATAAAAAATGTCTTTTATTTAAATTAGGCTGAGAATCAGCTCAGCACCTTTTGAACGTCAATATTACATAAGACAGTCCCCCAAAACGCCCACCCATCGACACTTCCTAGTGCTTTCGCTGCGAAGAAGAAGTGGCGGAACAAACTCCCCAGCAGCATAGCCACAGCAGCACATCTGTTATAAAAATACTATGCTATGGACAAGGTAAAGAATTGTATCGTTATTTCAACATACCTACTTGTATACCTACACATTATGGAGTGCATTCAATATTATTGAGTTCATTATTCAATTTCCATGTTATACCTAGATGAAGGCAATCCGCGCTATGTACTTATTAGGTAAGTCGCGCGTCTTCGCGGCTCTCTTCGAAACAAATTTAAAGGAATTCATATACCTACTACCTTCTCTTTATATCTTAGAAAGTATTTTGGATGTTCGCAGAAACTTAGGAGTCTTAAAAACAAGAAATGATTATACACGCAGGAATATCACCTTCATGCAGTAAAAATTAAATTACATAATTTACCTAAGTACATAGGTACTTAGGTAAATTAAGTAATTTAATTTTACCTATGTACTTAGGTAAATTAAGTGTTCGAGACAGTGGACTTGTCCTTTGACAGCCTCCGTAGCGCAGCGGTAGCGAACGCGGCCGCTGCGCAAGGAGGCGCGGGTTCGATCCCCGCGCTGTGCAAATATTTGTATGCATGAATATGAATATTTGCACTGGTCTGGTCGTGCCTCGGAAAGCACGTGAAGCCGTTGGTCCCGGTTGCCATACCGACATCTAATGGCAGTCGATACGGGTTGTTGGAGCCCTCAAAAGTTCAACAATTGGTCTAATTGCAATGCTTCGATATCGCCTTCGGGTTGTGGAGGTCAGACGGCAGTCGCTTCATGGAAAATATCGAAGATTAGCCAAAATGAGCAGTTAGACTCGTAAAGCGGACCCCAGACTCCAAAGACGAAAAAACTTGGGATGCGACTGGGATTAACGCTGAGATGATGATGATGATGACTGTGGACTTGTCCAATAGTAATGAAAACCACGTGCACTCTCTGAGTGTCGACGTCTGTTCGCCTCCAGTCCTCCACACGCCGAGAGTGCACGTGCATTACTGTTAGTCTCGTAAAATGTAACCGCGTTTAGATACTACCCTAGCTATACTCGCCCGAATTCAGGGATTGTAATAGTTTCAAACCTGTGCAATACCGACAATAAGACTGGTAGTAGTGTCCGCATGTTGTTTCATTACTATTGGAGAGTCCACTGTCCTCAACACTAAGATTAACTAAACCTCGCAAGTCTTTTTATATTAACCGCACCCGGTTTTATAGAAATTGTAAATGCCGGTTACAGAACTTACCTAATGATGGAAAGTTCAAAAACCTCGTGTAACGTGTTTTTATCAAAAAATTATATTAACTATGCGATTAAAGACTGGGTTGCAGACAAGATAGTTTGGCAACGCTTCCTCCTAGATGTGGCTCCTCCGCGCATTAAGGCATCTCCTTAAGGATATATCTACGTATATGTGTCTTAACTGGTCTCAAATTAAGATATTATATTTTAGGTACATACTTATTTGAAAAAAATCGTTCCATTATTGGACATCCGGTATATATAATCAACTCTTGATTTGTGTATGTAATGGCATTCATGTGGCAAAATTTTAAGAGTTTTATGTTTTATGTATCTACACTAAAACAAAAAGCTTTGAGAAAATCTTCAAACCTTTTTAGTTATTTTTGTTTTCTTCTATGTTTTGTAAATGTGAATATTTTATAGGCTTTGTAGACCCGTAGATCTGTAAACTAATTCTTATTTAATCAAGTAGGTACATATCTGCGGCTTCTTTGAAAATATTGTATAAGCCAATAAATGGGACCTACTTATATTCCAATCGCGACAGCCTTAGACAGAAGTTAAAAAAGATTGTTTTTTATAGTATCTTACACTTTTTAATAAAAGTACCTACAATATAATATGTACCTAGATATATTGTGCTTTGTTACAGTTAAGATTGATACCTCATTTATTGATTTTGAAAGGTTTTAATTAAATAAATTATTTAGTTTTTATGTAAATTATTAAATGTCCATGTTAAAACCCCAAAAGAAGTGTCTGGAACACTTTACATTTTATTATTAGTGTGCCAAATGTTTCCTGATACCGTTATATTTACTTTGTGGCAGCAAGTTTTTTATTTATCTATTAGGTCCTTACATATGAAATTGGCGTTTTGTATGGGAGGAATAAAAGTCGTTATTTTTTTTTAATATAAGTAATACATTTTTTTAATCAAACTGTGATTATGAACCATTGCTATTTATGCACTTCTGCCGCCTCATAGGTACCTAGTTCGTTTGAGCCTTTTCTAAAAAAAAACATTAGGACGGGAATCAATAAAATCTTTGAAGGCGGTTTGGACTGCCTCATCGGAGTTGAATTTTTTCCCCTGCAAAAAGTTATACTTACAAATTAAAAAAGAAATGGTAGTCTGTTGGAGCAAGGTCCGGGAAGTAGGTACGGTGGATGTCTTAAACATTCCAATTGATGCTCCTCTAATTTGGTAGCAGTTTGTTGTGCAGTCTAGCATTGTCCTGAAGCAGCAGTGGCCTTGTGCGATTGACCAGGGAGGTAATCGCGCTAAATAAAACAGCACAAGTTCAACTCTTGTTCGTATCTAATACAGTTAAAGTTACGGTTTAGTTTCGATCACATTTCGTATCGCGCTAAAGTTTTAACTTTAGTTGAAGTAAAATCAAAGTAGGTATGAGTGATACATTTCATCAGATATAATAATTAAAACTAAATCATTTTTTAGTAAATCTAATCGTTTAGACGTAAGTTTGACATGGCATAGAAAAAGTTAGCTTTTTCATTCAACTTTTTCATTTGACAGCGGTCACGTTCCAATTGCGATCCAGGTATGGTTAAACCGTTAGCGCGATATGAAAAATAACAAAAGTTACTTATGGTTTGGCTGCGATCCAATTCTGTTTTGATTGAATTATTTTAGCGCGATTGCCCCCGAGCCTCGGATGTTTAGCGGCTAGTTTAGGTATGCATCATTATGTGGAGCTGCTCACAGTAGAGATCTGCTGCAATCGTCTGGCCAGATTTAAGGCAGCTGTAGTGCACCACACCGGCACTAGTCCACCAAACGCTGACCAATAACTTTTTGGTCCCCGGCCGTCTACGGGGATTGTTCTGTAGGTTAAAATTTCCAGAACTGAAACGTTGGAACCAAAAACGCACTGTCCTTTCTCTAGCGACATCACTGCCATACACATCATTAATTCTTTGAACCGTTTCTGCAACACTGGTGAATGTTCCATTTTGTAAAGTCACACTGGTGCCACGGGGGAACTCATACCTATTCGTAAATAACGTGAGATTTTAAAATTTTCCATTTTGTAAACTCAATGACGTAGAGAAAAAACCAAACGAAAAGAAATACGGTTTCTGAGACACAAATTTATTGATGAGTCGGCTAATTGGTTCCTAATTTTATTGTAACATTTTAAACAGTACCCTATGAAGGATTGGTCTACTGTAGCAAGTCTGTAACCAGCCTGAGCTAACTGGTTCCTATTTTAAGTCCTATAATGTGTCTTTCACCTCTTTAATGAAAATATTTTTCTGAGCTTTTTTTGCTTACGAAGTACCTACATGATGTTTTTATAGATGTAGGTATTGACAAGGTACCGTCATAATGGTAATATGTTTTAACAATTCCCTTAAAGAATTACGCCTGTGAATGCGTTGCATTCTTGTGTTACGTCCTACTTGGAACAGCGACAAGGGACTTCGCTACTAAGTTAATACTTAAATACTGACATAAGTTTTCTGTCCGTTTTTGGTGTAGAGGAAACCAATTCCATCCTTCGTCCTTTCTGGGAAAGAAAGAGAGAATGCGTCCTACTTATGTTGTATACATTCGGGTAAAATTTGTCTTCAGTGTGTACCTACATGTATCAGTAAAACTCTTAACAACTGAGTCTGGCTTGTTTGCCGAATCCGGTGACGTCACCCCATTACAGTTTCTCTTAGTACCATATTAGGTATACCTAAGTAATCACTTCTTTGGATATTCGGAACAGCAAATCTTAAGAATTTAGTTATTTTTAAAATAACCTTAGGGTCAGTTCACGGCTTGGCTCATCAGAGCACTTCATGAGACTTGGGTATGTTGCGCATGAGGCCTTGATTGGAATAAAACGAATTGAGATTAGTCTTCTCAAGAATTTTAATGGATACTACACGTATACGTGTCTGCCGCAATGGTTTAGCAGTTCATAAGATGATTTAGGTTAACACTTACAGTGGGTATGTTACATTACCCCAGAGTAGATCAATCCATGGAATCGACATCGCAGACAGCATCTCCAGCCTGTGTGATCCTTATAGATTTTGCTTGTACCTGTTTTCACAGCCTGTTAGTTCACCTCAATGTTGCAAACTATCAATAGGCCTATACGCAGCCGTATAGCATTCAGGAGGAGACTTTATATCAATAACCTTAGTTACTAAAATAAACTATTGGACCCTGTCAAAAAGAAAAGACATATGAGTTTCCAAATATATCTACATGTTTCTAACCGCATGCCTCTAAGAGATTAAATCGACATTATAGTACGTACACATCATGGTCCAATCTCAAACACTGGTTTTCATTTTAGCATGTTGAGGTTGAATTTTTATATTGTTTGTGGCTGATTACAAAAGTTTATAAAGAAATTAAATATTTTAAGTTTAGAAGACAAATTCTGTAGACAGGTGAAAAATGTTTTGTTGTTTTGTAGTACGGTGACGAGTGACGGACTGTTTATGCAGAGCTGTTGACTAACCAAACAAAAGCAAGTAAAAGTAGTATAAATAAAAGCTTAATAAAGGTTTTTGGCACAGAGCTCTAGCACATACACTTGTGTCCAAAACTAGAAAAATAGTAAATGGTATAAATACATAATGGTATAATACATATGTGGTCCAATTGATACGTACACATATGATGGTTATAAGTGCTTTATCACTTTTTTAGATGACTAAACTACTCATTTTACAAAAAAATATCTTATTAGATCTAAAAATGAAGCTTTTTTTTTTTCATTAAAAAATAATAAATTAGACAAACTTGTCTGAAAATCACTTTAACTCAACTCATTCAGATGTGATAATGGTGGCGAATATACATCAAACAATTGTAAAAAATATTGTATAAATAAATAAAGGAATTGCAATAGATTATACACCACCTTATACTCCACAACATAATGGTAAAGCAGAGCGTTTAAATCGAACAATAATGGAAAAAACCCGTGCCCTATTATTTGACATGAAATTACCAAAATATCTATGGGGTGAAGCGGTGTTAACAGCTACGTACCTAACTAATAGATGTTCTAACACCATCAATGAGAGAACACCAAAATTCAATAGAATTCCAAATTTAAAACACTTAAATATTTTCGGTTCGTTGGCATATTTTAAAATAAACATTAAACTTAATAATCTAGATTCCAGATGGGAGAGGGTTTGTTAGGTTTGTTTGGTTTTACAAATAATGGAATATAATATAAGATTTGGGATCCCGTAGAATCGAAAGTTTTGTATTCAAGGCATGTGACATTTAATAACAGTGCCAAAGATGTGTCTGAATTTTTAAAGGTGTGTAACAAAAGTGTAAAAGTTACTGATATTTATAAACTATTTGAAGAAGATGAAGAAAATAATGATTACGAGTTTGAGAGGGGAAGTTTAGAAAGAGAAAATGAAAATATGGATGTTGAAGAAACAAGGGAGGAGGAGTTTTCTACTTTTGACGAAGAAGAACAAAATGATAGTGAAGAAAATGAGGTCTTTGAAGATAGCATGGGAGAAGAATTATCACTACATATTATAAAACAATGTCATTTTATTTTCCCTATGTCGCTTTGTATGACTCAATCTTTAAAACTACGCAACTGATTTTGATAGGGTTTTTTTTAATAGACAGAGTGATTCCAGAGAAAGGTTTTTATGTATATAATATACATAATCTAATATATAAAATTCTCGTGTCACGGTGTTCGGCTTTAAACTCCTCCGAAACGGCTCGACCGATTTTGATGAAATTTTTTGTGCTTAACCGGTATCTATGAGAATCGGCCAACATCTATTTTTCATCCCCCTAAATGTTAGGGGTAGTCCACCCCTAAATTTTTTTTTTAATTTTTTTAGACAAAATTTTTAATTTCTATTTTTTTATGATATAACATACAAAAATACATACACTCCCCAATTTTCACCCTTCTACGATCAACCCTTATTTTTTAATAGCCATTTTAGTAATTTAATCTATTATTTATATGGCAAAACAACGTTTGCCGGTCAGCTAGTAACATATAAGAGGAACACTGATAATTTTTGAGTTTTCTAACACATGTCGTAAATAAACCCATTTTTATGAGCATACATTATAAACGCTGGCTGAACCCTATGAGATAGATCAAAATAATGTACTACAGTATTGTAGACCTTACAAATGCCTACAAACATGTCTGCGACACCATATGTATACCTACTATAGTTTCTTTATTATGAGTACTATTTTCTGTTTGAAAAGTTAGTTAAAATGCCAGTCGAAATCAGTACCCACTATTTGTTCCTTATCCAAATAAATTACGTCATATAAAAGGTAACTTTAGTAGCAGCAGATCTATTGTTGAATTATTGAAATTGGTTGTTTCATTCAGGAGATATCACGATTTATTCAAAATTATACACCAGAAAAAATCCGGGTGCCGCTCGCGCTCCTGCCGGCCGCCTGCTACTTCAGTGTTTCTCTGCTTAAACCGCGGAGGCAGTGGGCCGGAGCGGGGGACCATTATATAGAACAAACTTGCTACCTCGGTAGCCTTTCATTCTGTTTGAAGATGGTGAAACTGGCTATCCAAGGACAATAAGGTCGATGTGTCTTGCAGAGTCAGATATTGGGTAATGGGCGGCACAGGAGACATTATTTTTATTGAAGGGCCACCGTTTCTTAAGGAAGGCTTAGGCACCTATATCATTTGTTCACTGCGTGGGTCGCCAGTTAAATGATAACAATATGTTGGTCGGAAATGATGTGTATGTTAATGCAGGAGAATCTGTTGAAGAAACCAGTAGTAAAATTTTGCAAAATCATAATCTTTCAACCTTACCGGTAACCTTCTATCTCAGAAGGTTACCGGTAAGGTTGTAAGATTATGATTTAGAAACGTCATATTTAACTTATAATGAAGTGTTGAAAAGTGATGAGAGAAGTTTATGGAAAAAACGATTAAAGAAGAGAAGGATTCTTTGGGGAAAATAAGACTAGTGACTAGAGGACTCTACAAAAATATGATATTGATTATAAAGAAACTTATAGTCCAGTGGTGAATACTACTAGTGTCAGATTATTACTTTCGATAGCTGCACAGAAGGTGGAATGGTGGTTTAAAGTTGATGCAGTTCTATGTAAAGACAGCATTTTTATTTAAAGACATAATTTTTATATGGAGAGTTAAATGAAGACATTTTTTATGGAAGTACCGTTGGGATACAATTTTGTAAAATTTTGGTGAAAATAAAGTATGTAAATGAAAGAAAAGTCTTTATGGACTAAAACAAGCACCGCTAATGTGGAATAAGTGGTTAACTGAATATTTAAAGAAATTAGGTTTTCAGCAACTAAAATAAGATCCATGTTTGTTTTTGAGTAAAAAAAAAGAAATTTAATTAGCAATATATGTTGATTATGAATTCTATTTGAAAATAGTGAAAAAGAATTAAAAATATTGGTTCACTGACCTCCGATCGGCGACAGCACGATCCTGCATCGACTTGCTTTTTTCGCGCCATTATTATTAAAGTTTGGTACCGCAGGATGGGGCGGTCATTACCCTTTAAGCGCTTCCTTATCAACATATACATCATGTAGAAAATGTGAAAAATGAAAAATAATTTCCTGTGACTAAACTAATGGACATATTTATATGATTTTTTATGCGTAGACTGAGAATGTGTTGAGGTACACGATGTTTAATTTATTGTCGTATTTTCAGCACCACTCTGTATAGACTGTTTAAAGTTATGTATTGAAGTTACATGCAGGCTGTTTGAAAGTGATGTCTTGGAGTTTATACCTACAGATGATTAAAAATTTACTTTTATTTAAAGTGGCGTATTATGAAGTGATCTTGTGTAACTTCTTTTATAGAGATTATATTGAAAATGTAATACACATTTAAACAAAGAAATATTATACATAACATGTGAGAATAAAGAAAAAACTGTTGATATTTTATTTTTTTAACAATTTATCACAGGATTCGAAAGGTACTGCATCCATTTATAATAAATTATAATAACAACATAGCACAGATTCCTTGCCTCTCACGCGACATTCAATATATTTTAATTATTAATAGGAATGTTTCCTGGGTAAAAAAAAAATGATTCTATTTAGTCCGTCATTCAGATTATAGAAAAATATTTGATACGTGTATTTTGTTTTATCAAGTTAATAAAAATTGACAAATATAAAAGGCATTAAAGATGCTGTCACTGCTCGCTAAAAAGTGTAGCGTGCAGTGACGTCACACGAGTTTTCAACGCACTCTGTTGTTGTTTATATGAAAAAAGAAAAAATACGTGTCTAGTATTTTTTGGATTCTTTTTCGAAATTAGATCAGAGGTTATAAAAAACTTCTCTTCCAAAAAAAAGACTAACGCCTCCTTTCCTTCAAAGTTTAAAGATCATGTCTAACAACCACAGACTAATATATTTTTTACAATTTTAAACTTCAACACCAATTACACGTCAAGAAAAAACTCATTTTAGTTTTTAATTATTCTACATTAATTTAGGCATCCATCATGCATTTCTTCTAATTTAAATTATTATTATTTAAAAAAAGTCGTTTAGTACCTAAGCAACACCATCTATACGAACCTACTTGACATCGATTATTAATTCATTCCACCATTTGCCGCTAGATGTCGCCACTTATCTCGTTTACAAGTTCTTCTGATTTTTGTACGTTACAAAATGATCCGTAAGGTGTTTATGGAGTTCTATACAAATAGAATGATATCTAGGTACCGTTCTGGTGTTTGTAAACAATAGTGGCAAGATTTTTTTTATAATATTATCAACCCATTTAATCCACTTGGTGTAGGTACCCAAATGTAGATTCTTACCTAATTAGTAGGTATCAAATTAGTACATCATTTCTAACATTTGTGTAGTAAGTTTCTCGTAACTGCTTCAATAACTTTTGTCAACAATTACTTAAATTGAAACTTCACTAAAGTTGAAAATTTCTCATTGTTACAGATAGAAAAGTAGGTAGTCGTTGTCGTCCTATGATGCGCTAATTACTTTCCACAATTGTTGGTTGTTGGCTATCATACCCACCTATTCAGTGATATATGTAATATACATATCATTACCCGCCATTTGAACCTACAAATGGCGTAACCCTCCACTTTACACATACATACCTACATAATCACTTTACTTTCAATTAGATCGGTTTAACAGTTATGGCGTGAAAAGGAACAGACTGATATATAGTCAGGCAGAGAATGGCTTCGTTCATACATTAGCGTTGATACGACGTACAATAGCCCGCCTGCACCAACAGACTGCTGTGTTGGCTGGCAGAGAATGACTTCATATCTACATTAGTATAAATGCGCCGTACAACAGCCAGCCAGTACCTTACCATCTGTCCTAATGTACTACAGAACTTTCGGTGGCTGAGGTCATAGACAGATCTTCTGGGGTGCAAAATGAAAGGATGGATTTTCATGCGAATTTCACTAGGTATTAGTTAGAACATATTTTATTCCGAAAGGTGTAAGTATGATACTTTAATATTAAGCGGGCATGTAATGAGAACATAAAGAAAAAAGTTAATTTTTACAAAAATTACTAAATAGTGGAGCTTGACATTAAATATTTAGGGATTTAAATAGACTCAACTACTGTTACTAAAATTTAATAATTTTATAATAATCAGCAACTAATATAGTACATATTTAATTTAAATTAAATACTGTAATAATTATATAATGTTTTGTACGCCTAATGGCAAAACAAAAAAACCATGTAAACGTTGCGAGATTTCGCATACTGTGTTACTATAGGTACCTACTTATGTTTTCTAATAATGATCCTGATTCTGAAAGTGCAACAGTTTCACCTCATAATGTTGAGAACACACACTGTGGGCAAATATCAAACCTACTTGCTCACACTGTGCGTGTACTACTACCAACCTCCAATAGAGACGTGGGCATCCCCCCCCCCCCCCCCTGCCACTACGGTGGATCCGCTCTTGACACGATTATAATTCGTTCTCTGTTCATAGTTGTCCACCCCTTGTGTTGGAAATTGAGAAGGCATGTGACAATAGATGTTCGGTTAGCGTTAGATAACAAGGTTCAGATGTTAGTGTGTTGTGCAGGTCGTGGTCTCGGCGGCGGCGGCGCGGCGGCATGGCGCGCGCGCGCGGCCGGCCGGCGGCATGGCGGTGAGCTGTCCCGAGGTGATGTACGGCGCCTACTACCCTTACCTGTACGGGCGCGGGGCGGCGCGCTCCTTCCACCACGCGCCGCACTTCCAATACGATCGGGTCAGTACCTCCATCATCTGTAGCCCCTCCAGCTTTGCACGCAGACACGAACACCACTTAATGCTCCTAGTCAGTAAGCAAGTCTACAAATTACTTGCTGAATATGCAGTCCAGGTAGCCAGGCCTATTTATTTAGCAGTAGAACTAAGTCGGTACTGGTTTTTTATTGGCATCCCTTTTGCCGGTTTTTATCAGTCTGTGAAGATTTTTTTACATAGGAAACCGTGGAGTTTCATGTTTAATGTCGAACGTCTGCAGCGCTACATACGAATTAGGCCTCATTTATACGAGCGACCGCGTCAACGGCAGAAGCAGTTATAAATGTTAGGTATTGTTGTTATCTTCTCCCAAATACCTACTACGGTTTATTATAGTTAAAAGTTTCGTTTATTTAATATAGATTAATTGAAAATACACAATAAAACATCTTAAACACAAACAATATCAGTGAGCGCATGGTGACGCGGATACCTCCCCGAACCATCCACCTACACATTGGAACCGCAGTTGCTTCAGTGGGGTTCACCCACCGTGCTCAAGCGGGGGAGCGCATACCTCGAGTTTTTAGATTTTGAGATTTTTAGAGTTTTTAGCCCCCCATGAATAAATACCCATACTTGCCATCAGACAGCAGACTCACAAGTGATACAAACAGAGTGCTATGCAAACAACCCAATCAATGAAGAGTTATATTAGTAGCTGGCTACTTCGGTGTTATTGGTCACTACGTGTTCGACGAGAAGGTTCCACGTAGCGGTCAGTGTATTAAGTACCGTTGATTGCAGATATCGATCTACAAAGCCTTCAATAAATGCGAACTGGATTCATTGAAAATAATATCTGTAATAAACAGTTTCTTGCATTTGACGTCATTCAAAAACAATGGTTCAAAATAGGCATACTTCGAGTTTTTTTTTTTTTTTTTTATATAAAAAATAAACCAGCGCTTGACCGCAATCCCGCCTGATGGTAAGCAGTGATGCGATCGTTGATGGTAAAGCGCGCTAGTTTATTAAGAGCCTATTCACTCTAGCCTTGAAGACACTCAAATTGTAATGTGACGGAAACACCGACGCCGGCAAATTGTTCCAGTCCCTCGATGTACGCGGTATAAAGGAGGAAGCAAAACGCTTCGTCCGGATCGCAGTGGTGTCAACAACGTAAGGGTGGAAACTCGCCGTACGACGGGTCGTCCGATGATGGAACGGAGATGGGGGATTTAAATCATGCAATTCCCTTGCACACTCACCAGAATGCATCCTATAGAAGACCGAAAGGCTGGCTACTCTACGCCTGTGCTCCAGGCTTTGGAGACCGTTTCGGGTTAAGTCTGGGTCGCCAATCAGCCTCTTCGCACGCCTCTCCACCGAATCCAAAGAGGCAAGGTGACATTTCGCAGCACCAGCCCAAATGCGGCTGCAGTACTCCACACACGAGCGGACCTGTGCTTTGTATAAAATTAGAAGCTGCCCCGGTGTGTAGTACCGCCGGACCTTCGCGATGACGCCTAGTTTTCTGGCAGCCACCCTGGCCTTGGACTCAATGAACCGCCCAAAGTTAAGGCTCGAGGAAATCTCAACTCCCAAAAGCTGAAGGCGGTCGGTACACTCCAAGGATACATTCTGAAAAGTAGGAGCCAAGGTGAACGGGCTCCTTTTGGCGGTGAAAAGTCACGCCTGTGTTTTGGCGGCATTGAATGCTACAAGATTGGCATTGCCCCATTCGGAGACTGCCTGCAGTGCAGCACTCGCATGCTCTACCATGGCCTCTCTTTCGGACCGGATTGTTTCCTTACTAGCCGGAGCTTCCGGCAGGTATCTCTCCACAACTGTGTTGTCATCTGCATACCCATAGATACCGGGCATCAGCAGATCGTTAATATGCAGCAGGAACAGAGTTGCAGAGTTGATTTTTGATGTCACACCTAGTTACATAATTATGTCATACTCAAGTACTTAATGGTAACGCTAGAATCGGAGTGACTTTATACCCCTCGAAGAATCATCATCATCATCATCATCAATCTTTATATCGTCCCACTGCTGGGCACAGGTCTCCTCTCATACAGAGAAGGATTGAGCGTAATCACCACCGCGCTTGCTCAATGCGGGTTGGCGATTTCAGACATAAAGTCCAGGTTTCCTCAATATTTTCTTCACCTTCAGTCACTGGTGTCCAAGATATATTTAGAAAGTACATATAACTTTAGAAAAGTTACATTGGTACTTGCCTGACCTGGAATCGAACCCGCGCACTCATACTTCAGAGGCTGGTGTTTTACCACTAGGCCACCACGACTAGTTCTCGAAGAATAATTAGCAGGTATTTATTATAGTTGGTTAGTCTAACCACCATTGTCATGACTCCAACTTGAGCACATTGTGACAACCGACAACGGTGCGTACTGCAGGCGAACTCCCTGCAAGCCAGGGATCGCTCGACATACACCGGTGCGTACTGCAGGCGAGCTCCCTGCCAGCCAGGCCCCGCTTTACCTACACCGGTGCATACTGCAGACGAACTCCCTGCCAGCCAGGGCCTGTTCGATATACAGCGGTACGTAGGTACTTGTAGCGCTACAGTGGCAGTCGGCTGGTTTGTCTGCTTCGTTTTTATATGCGGTGTCAACGTATCCGAGTGCGATCATCTCGAAAGTAAAAATCGTCACACGCATGTGAAGCAGAAGCGGTTCATAGAGTTAAATTAGTTTTTGTGAGGCGACCAGCTAGGAGCGCGGCCGGTCCGACCGGCCCATATATCACGCGCGCAAAAACCAATCCGCCGCACGCCGGCCGGCCGGCGACCGCGGGCCTCCCGCAACTACTCGTGCGCAGCTCATAATTGTCGTCGTCTCATTGAATTCTATTTTTACCAATCACACCAATTCTTTTCTTATTTAAATTACATTTAGGTATTTAGGTTATTTTGTGAGTGTGTTTCTAATTCCGTGAGTAAAAAGTCGGCAGGAGCAACAGCGGTATAATCTATCAAAAATTCGTTATCATACGAATTGCCAACGTCGCGCGTCCGTCCGTGAGTCGGAAAAGATGGTCGAATCTACTGCTGACCCGCCCATGACAGACTCAACCTAGCTAAAAACATAGGAGACCCCTGAGTGCACAACAAGTGAGTACATTGATGCGGCTTCTTCAGACTACGCTTGTATGAAGGTTTCACAGTCAAATGACTTCTGACCGTGAGATCGTGACGGTCCTCGCGAGATGGCTGGAATCATTAATTAAAATTTATGTCCATCTGATGAACTTTGAAGGAAAACTATAACAGCTTAGATAACTTTGATAGACATCATTTTTACTTGTTGCACGTGTGATTCAACTTGAATTTTCACGAAGTTGTTTGTATACCTGCACTTTAATAACCAAATAAGTAGTTTGCTTTGCAAATATCATGTTTCAACATGCATGTACGAAATGTTTTGAGCGCGTGTCAGACTCATAATTGACCGTTTTTAATGGGAAGGGACTTGAACACTAAAACTCTTTATTATTTACCAAGGCCGATGTTGCTAAGTGTCATAACCAAAAATAATAAGACTACCTACTAGTGTGTCTGCCTTGTTACCAACTGCCTTTGGGCTAGAACTACATTATTTGACTGGGGAGTGGGGTGACTACTGAATCAATAGTTCACGACCTCAGACCTACCGAAAATTTGAAAAAACCACAAAACAAAATAAGTATAATACCTACATATATTAATCTTTTACTTTCTATTTCATTAAGAAAATAAGATAATAAAATTGTAAAACGAGTTGGATGTCTTTCTATTGTATGTTATCAGTTGTTTGGTGTCATAAATACTTATTTATGTACTTTCCTTATATCTTATCTTCTCAATTTGTTTCAAGTGGATTAAAACAGTTTAATCAGTTACACCGCAGCCTGCAGCTAATTCGGACGTAGTTAGCGATGGATCCGCTTCCACCATAGCCTTCGATTCTTCATTGTCGATTTTGGTGTCCAGCAGTCCACGGGGATTGTTCTGTAGGTTGAAATTTCCAGAACGAAAACGTACCAAAAACGCACAGTGCTTTCTCTAGCGACACCACTGCCATACATATCAATTCTTCGAGCCATTTCTGCAGCACTGGTGAATTTTTCATTTTGTAAACTCAATGACGCTGAGAAAAATCCAAAAGAAAAAAACAAAATAAATAGGTACTTACGGTTTTCGAGACACAAATGGATGAGTAAATAGCTGTATAAATTTGAATTTGGAATTCGAAACTAAAGAGGAGATACCTATTTGAGATCAAAGTGGCCAGTAGGTACGACAAAACGTCAATTTCATATGTAACCTAATATTAGGAGTTTTGGCGGGAAAGTCAAGCTGAGTGTCACGCTCGTTTTTCATTGGACTTTTAAAATTATTTATAGTGTTGTTTACTAAATAAAAGTGCGTGATTTATGTAGTAAAAAGTGCATTTAGTAAATAGTTTATAAAGAACAGTGAAATATCGCAGCATAGTGGCCACATCATGACTTAGTCCCAAACCTCACACGTAAGACTGGGCACGCTGCAGTCATTTTCTACATGAATAATTCATAATTACTTGACATTGGCTAAATGCACAGACCGTGCGAAGCCAAAAAAAAAAGAAAGAAAGAACCTAATATTATGTACCTATGTCGTGTTATGTATTCTATTGTACATACTATGGCCATTGTAAATACCTACATATCAATGGCAGGACTTTTGAATGTTCTATAGTATGCAATCGACTTCAATTTGAGGGCAGAGGGCATGTGGAAAGGGTTGTACTAATTTAGCAAAACAGTTCTGTGCGGGAGCTTCTTGGTCTTGAATTAATGGAGCGATAGAAGCGACACTAGTAACCGTGCAGTACTTTGCAGTTCAACGTGCAGGGTAATGCTGGCAGCGAGGCATACAGCGGTGGCGGCGCGGCGGCGCTCAGCTCAGGCTCCGCGTCGTCCGGCGCGCAGTCCCCGGGCAGTCCGCCGCACGCGCATCTCGCGCACCACGCCGCGCGCCTGCGCGCCAAGGAGGAGGACCTCTCCGCGCACGGCCGCGCCAGCGCCGACGGTATGTACCTCGCCACAGCAGGCACCGGACACTCGCGAGCGGGTCACGTGACGTGACAAGGCACTGATTGTGTGTGTCTGTGCAGGCGGCGGCTCGTCGGAGTCAGAGGGCGAGTGCGCAGGCGCCGGCGCGGCACGTGCGCGCGCTCAGTACGTCAGCGCCAACTGCGTTGTGTTCACGCACTATTCGGGTGACGTCGCCGCCGTCGTGGATGAGCACTTCGCCCGGGCTCTCTCGCTGGACAAGCCCAAAGGTCAGCGCTTTACATAAAACCTCGTATCATCATTGTTTTTTAGCAGATCTGAAACTGGTGCCGTCGCTTGGAACAATTTATCCAGCTTTGGTCAAAGCTTTCGTTACAGTAGACCCGCAGACTCTGTGTCTGCACTGTGAATAGTGTAAGTTGAGTAGATGCCGTGTAACGACAAGACTGTGTGAGCGCTGCCTCGCTCACTGTGAAAACCAAGAACTTTGTGCAAAACCACTCCGCGAGTGGTTTGTAGAAGAACACAGCAATTGTATTGCCGCTGGAGCAATGTGGCTGGCGACCGCGGCGGTGCCCTCCGCCACTGACTAGATAAATCACTGAAGTGGTTCTCAGACTCGCCTTAATTAAACCCGACATTTAATTACAAACTAGAGCCCGTCCCGCCCCCGTCTCCCTCCGCCCAACACCCCCCTTCTCGGCCGCTTCACCGCCATCCTCATCTCATTATTTCTCTCCACCTCTTTACTTACCCCCGGTCATACTCGGTACACTTCATTTGAGAACTCATTATGGACCTACCGGAGAGGTTCATAGAGGAGTTTCTTAAAAAGAGTTATAACACCTGGAGTTTATCTAACTGAGATGAAGTATTGTGAGTCCTTGATTAATGCAGGAGTGCCTACTTGCGTTTAAGTAAAGACTTAGTTTGAAACAAACCCCAACGTTATCGGAGTTTATTAAAACTTAGCTAGGTACGTGTGTTATGTAGGCACAGCTGCATAGCGATGATGACACTAATGACGTTCGCGATGATGACGTAACGCGAAACCGGTCGTGGCGGTCGAGGGCAGCTACGCCAGCTACGGAACAAAAAATGCTGCGAATCGTCGATTCGATGTGAGACCGAGAGACGAGAGTCGGGACATAGTTACGCGGCCGTGATTAGATCGGAAAAACTCTGGCCATTACTTAAAAGATGGCCGAAAGGAACCGCGCGACAAAAACGCACAACGTTGACATAGTCGCGGCCTCGCGGGATCGCGGCCAGCGGACGCGCCCGACGCGCCCCACATCACCCACATGCCGCGCGCTACACGAAAAACTACGCTCGACCACTTTTAAACTAATGCCGCTCGACATCATATGCCACACTCGCCCAAATGCTACATCTCACATATTATTATCTATCCCACCTAAATACACTCAGTCTGTACATATCTCATGAACCACACGCTCACACGGACAACAATAAGTTTTGAATGTATTCTGGTGGAGACAGCTAGTATCGTTATTGGTTGCAATGATGAGTGTTGTGACTTTACCAATAACCTTGTAGCTCTACATAGGTAATAAACGCTTTCACAGGTAATTATTAGCTCACGAGTCTAGCTATGTGCCTAGTTTAAAATGACTCGTTTTTAGGAACCGAACATGAGCAGCTAGGTTAGGTGATTTTTTTAAATTATAAACTAGTGCTTGATCGCGATCCCGCCTGATGGTAAGCAGTGAGTTTATTGAGAGCCTATTCACTCAAAAAAACTGTGTGTATAGGTAGGAAGATGGCAGTTGAGCGAGGTGGTGCAATGTTAAATCTAACAATACCTAGGTACTACCAACGATGCTGCGTCAGAGGGAGTTTGATCTGGAGAACTTTCACGACCTAACTCCTAACAAAACAACATTTGGCGCATCGTACTCGGCACACATCGCAACACAACTGCCGTCCAAAGACCCGTCCTCCGTACGGCTTCATCAGACATCATGCAGGAACGGAACGTACAGCAGAAATCGTAGTATTTTAATTTCGCCATAACATCAAAACCGGAAGTCCAATTTTAATCATTCACATAAATATAATCTGCATAAACTGTACTTAGTGATGAAATGATAAGAATTAATAGCATGAGCAAATGCGTTTAAACATAGTCCAAAAAAAGAACAAGATTTTTAAATAAAAAAGTGGTTGTTGTGCCTCACTCGACATGGATAGGTATAGTGTGTCGCAGACTATTTGTAGATATTAATAAGATCTACAGTTAATTAGAACATTTTGTGGTTCTATCTTATACGTATCTACTTAATAATTAACTTTTCTGGTTGATTTTTTACACCCCGTGTTCAAAAAACCCAAATATCTTACAGAAACCTATTTTATCCAAAACAAAATTTAGTCTATGTTACTCAGTGATAATGTAGCTTTCTAATAAAAAAAGAATTTTTAATATCGATCCAGTACTTTTTGAGTTTATTCGTTAAATACAAAAATACAAATCTTTCCTCTTTGTAATATAAGTGTAGATTACCTATTGTAGCGGTATCTACAAAAACATCACATACAAAACAACTTTACAACAAGATTCTATATGTTGGCCAAATTCAATAAGGAATAGAGGTAAACAAACCGCCGTTGCTAGGCAACGAGTAGTTTACGCCAAAAAGACAAATGGTTACAAACTTTTCTAGATTCTAGATCTAGAAGATTTTCATAAAAGCAATGATTTTACTTCCTACTAATGTAAACAGTTTATTTGTTTAGATATTTATGATTTGCATAGAACACTTAACCGATTTGAATGAAATATGACACACATGTAAGCTAATAAATATATTAAACTTAGTCCATACTTGCTCAGTGCGGGTTCGCGATTTCAGACTCAAAGTCCAGGTTTCCTCAAGATGTTTTCCTTCACCCTCAGTCCTTGGTGTCCAAGATATACTTAGAAAGTACATAATTATAACTTTAGAAAAGTTATATTGGTACTTGCCTGACCTGGAAGGTACCCACGCACTCATACTTGAGAGGCTGGTGTTTTAATGACTAGGCCACCACGACTATTTTATTTACTTAGTCCATACTTGAAATTATTACAGTGCATGTGTTATGCAGTTTATTTGAAAGTAATTAAAATACGCAAAATCGTATTGACAAATGCTTCAACTTTATTCATTGGTTGAATTCCACAAAATGTATTTAATAACTGTATTTCATCCATCTTTCTTTTTTTGTAGGACTATCACGAAAAATTAATGTCGACTTTTTAATCGTTTTTCGAAATACCAAGTTATTATGCATCTTATTTTAGTGGTTCTATAGGAATTGTTAATAAATAGTTAGCATGTAAAAGTCGATAATTATGTAAATAACAGGAGATTTGTAAAACATGAGTTGTGATAACCCTAAATTAGTTTGTTTATCTCTATTCTTTTTGGAGCTTGGCGAGAATATAGTTTATCGGGCAACTAACAATATATACAACTTCCCAACTTCAAACGTTGGGAAAATGCCAGATATAGGTACCTAACCCTCGTCTAGTAGGAGGATCCTCCCTTTTCTATGGAGGATAAGTGAACTTTACACCTTGTTCCTCGTACCTGTAGCGCAGGCTTCGTAATAAACTTCAGCGTGACGTCATCATCATCATCATCATTCCCGCAAGCTTTAGGGCGAGTCAACCAGCGAAGCAGCATCCACGACTTCAACGGGAATCCTGATCCAAGCATGTAGAGACCGCGCATAGCTGGTCATTACCCTCAGCCACATCAGCAACCTCGGCACAGCACACTGCACTTTCGGGTGGTCAACAAAAAGAGCCCTCTCAATTGGTCGATGCTGCAGCCAGCCTCAATCCGGCGCTGTACGACATCCAACGCACTGGAGTATAACGCAGCGCTACCACTCTGACTCACTGGGTATATCTCCGTAGACAGTTCAGACAGTTCCGACTCACTGGAACCTCAACTGGCCTGACAAGCATTGCTAGATACTTAAAAGATGCATTCAGCCCACAATCGTCCTCCGGGCAAGTGCTTGTCAGATCTAACACCCGTCTCGTCGGAGGATTCTCCCTTTTCTCTCGAGGACGACTATACTTTACACCCTGTTCATCTAAAAACTTAGATACCTAAAGACATTTTTAACCGACTTCAAAAAGGGGAGGTTACTCAATTCAACCGTATATTTTTTTTTCTTATGTTGTTCGCGGATAACTTCGTCAATCGCAATAAATCAGGATCTGATGAACTTTCAAAAATCGTACTGGCGACTAGTGCATTTGTTAGTATTTTCATTATGTATTTTAAAGCACTACAATTTAATAAAGGTCGTATTAGAAATTCGGTTTGCTGTTATTTACCCTTGGTTATTGCTCCTGAATGTCGTATTTGTTATTGATTTTAAAAAAGCACATTCTTCTTTTGATTTTATTAAAGAGGCACACGCGACATCGTTGTAAATGAAGTGATATGGGCTTCTGGAGGAAATACAAGCTAATAAAATGTCAGGGAAGCTTTTTTGCAGATTACTGATGTTTATTTTTGTTGCTAAAAGTGGTTACATAAGTTATTTTTTTTAATATAAACTGTAAACTCAATAATTCCCGAATTTTTTGCGGCCCAGTGTATTTATAAACCCCCTTATTCATATACACTGCTTAAAGTTAACTAGTGATTAGCGGTACTTTAACCATACATTTTTGACCTTTTAACGTTAACTTTAATCATCCTTTATGAATAAACATCATAGTGGTTGGTTGGTTAAACACCATGGTTTTATTCATAAACCATGATTAAAGTTAAGTGACGTGAAAACGTCTAAAATGTATGCTTAAAAATCGCTAATCACTAGTTAACTTTGAGCAGCGTTTATGAATAAGGGGGTTAGTATATACTTTATTTTATAAATAATAAATTTAAACCACAAAACATACTACGGGTGACCTTATCGCTTGCTGAGATCTCCTCCTCCCAAGGACATCCTTGGTATGGACATACATATATAGAAATAATATAGCTGTAATTTATATGTATAGTGTCAAATATTAAAATCTGTTTTTCTTTGTACCGACGTCATTGGTATCGATATCTCCGGATCATGAAACTAAACTTGTTGGACAAAAATATACCCCTGTAATTGTTTATTTTACTTTATCCTGTTCAAGTATAATATTATCTGTCCCTGTGTTTGAAAACCACACATGGAAAATAGGAAAGTGATGTTTGATGAGTTTAAATCGATTACAGTGGGTATTTTACAGTGTGTATTTTTTGTATGAAATTCTCGGATAAACACGGAAACAAGTTGTGCATGCCGCATGCACAACTTGTTTGACCGAGGTGAGTAGTAGGACGGGGTCGGCGACAGTTTTACTTTAGTGCTCCTTAGACAATTAGTTCAACGCTTATTTCTGTTCCGTGCTCCCCTAGAACCCGAACACATGTTCGCTAATTTGTTTTGTGAACTCAACGGACGCTGGAGAGCATAAATGACTTCGTGGCGACCTACTCCTAACGCCTGTGTCCTGTTCGAATAGTCTACAAAGTCAACTTACATTTATTTTAATTATTAGTTAATGAAAAGGTGATTTACTGTTTATTAAGTGATCATATTTAGATTCTTGGTTGTGATTAGTAGATATAAGTAGATCCATTCTCTGTGATCTGTTCGCACACTCTGCAGATATAGGCCTACGAGAGCGCTGCAAGCGAGGACATGTTGAGCTGGCAACTCTCAAGCGCACCGCAAGTGAGGGTGCGCCTATGATATTGTTGAACATGTTACTGATAGTGTGTGGTGTGGTGGCGTGTGTACAGAGAGCGTGCCGATGGTGTCGCGCAACCTGCCGGCGTCGTTCTTCAATGCAGCGGCGGCGGCCGGCGTGGCGGGCGTGCCGCCGGGCGGCGCCTGCGCCGGCGTCGACATCTACGACTACGATCCGTGGCACCAGCACTACACGGGGTGAGTGCGGCGGCAGGCCCCACATACCCACAATCACAACAACAAAACACGCAATGCTTCATATTAAAAACAATAAATAACAACGACATGGTTGGTGCAGTGGCTAAGTGACTGCCGTGCTGTGTGTTGCGGGTTCGATTCCTGCACGGAACTAATATTTGTATGGCCTACAGATACCTAGTTGTTCCGGGTCTAGCTGGTTGTGTATGTGAGTTTCAATGTTTCTAAACGCACCCACGATACAGGAGTAATTTCAAGTGTGGAGAAAGTTAAAAAATAAACCCTGTGAATTAGTTTTTATAAGTAATAAGTCAGTAATTGTAGTTTTTATTAAATTGCCGAAATGAAAGGTTTAGCGTGACTTCGACTGTGTTCCGCAATCAGTATAGGACCGTATCTATAGATAAGCCCCCTTATTCATAAACGCTGCTTAAAGTTAACTAGTGAATAGCGACTGTTTAAACATATATTTTAAACGTTTGCACGTCATTTTAAACTTTAATAATCGTTTATGAATAAATCCCTTAAACTCTCTGGCCTTTATTAATAAAGGATGATTTAAGTGACGTTAAAAGATCAAACATGTATGGCCGTGGTAAAGAATCGCTAAGCACTAGTTAACTTTTAGCAGCGTTTATGAATAATTGGGATTGTAGTTATAATTGGTTTAATTTAAAATAATCGCTACTTCACCTCTCGAGTCGGCCGCAATTTTCTGGTAACACTTTGACCTTGAGCTGGTCTAGGTGCGTAGTGTTGCTACTAAAGTTGCGGCCTACCTGTGATCCGAGTGCTCCGAGTGGAGCTGACGGCTGGGTGTGCACAGGTACGGGCACGCGGCACACCGGCACGCGGCCGAGTACCACGCGGCGGCCGCGCACCACAACATGGCGGCCGCGGCCGGCTACGGCGGCCTGCTGCTGGGCCGCGGCGGCCTGCACCACCAGTACAAGCCCGTGGACTGGCCGGCACAACACCACGCCTCGCACCACCTCGACCCCGCCGCCTGCTCGCCCTACTCCTACCCCGCCGTGCCCGGTACGTATCACCCACATCACCAGAACCCTACATCCGCGACCGTGCAGTGTCACACACTGATCTGACTTTAACTTTTCCTTGCACAAAGTTATTTTAATAAGGGACATTAACTTGAGTCATTTCGTTTTCCATCGAGTCAAGCAAGGTAAGGATGATAATGAGTAGGTACTGCTAGTGTCTCGCGGCTCGCCCTGGGAGCACGCGCGGCGCTCGAGGTGGCATGCGCGGCATCCCGGTAGCGATGACGCTAATGTGGGGGATATCAAAGACATTTCTATAATTCAGTCGCAGAGTAAACGATCAAACGCTGCGATAAATAACCATACATACTCTAATGACAAAATGTTTTCCTGACGGTGTGGTAAGCGAGCGCGCCTCGCGGTCGCATGTATTTTAATTTTCAAAGAGATTCCAGTCTCGTCTGGCGCAGATATTTTAATTATCATAATTTAAGCACGCTATTCGAATGACAAAACGAGGCATTCCAACTGTTTGGTTCTCCGTGTGTGAAGTTACTGCGCCAGGCGCACTAGAACAGTGCTGGGCGCGGCGGGAAGGGCTCACTAGAGCTCGTAACACGCAATTGTAAGCGGTGCCATCGGCGCACACGCTGATATTCGCAGTGGTTCGAAAGTTAGAAACACCCTCGCGTGACGTAATCGTCTGAGTCGGAATTTAGATTCGTCTCTAAGGATAGACATAATTGCCGCGTCGGATAAGAAACGATTACAAACGACGGTTGATGCGGTAAAAACGGCGGACAGTGGCGGCGAGTTGAAAGGGTCTCTAGTGTTTGTAATGGCCGGGCAGGCCGCCCGAGCCGGGGCCGGAGCGCTCTCCCTAATGACGACGATTAAAATTAATTTGCGCGTAGCGCGGAGCCCGCTCCCCTGTCCGCGACCAAATTAAATTCTTGAGTCGCGATCGAGCTATCCCCTCTGCCGTCAAACCTCCCCGCGCCGCCCCCTCTAGGTATGCATTGCGCCCCTTTGTCTTCATGATCGCATCCGTCCACTTGACTGATAATGTTTTGCTTGAAGGCTAAGGGAAGCCTTTTGATTCAATTCACATAATGTGCTTTTAATTTTAGTTAACGGAAACAGATTTTCTACAGAATGCCTACTTTGATAATGTTTTGTTGAAACTAATACCTACTCTATTGCTTAAAATTACTTCGTAAATAAACCATTATTATTTCTCGTAAAAAGTAAAAGATAAAAACCGCCCAAGAGCGCGTCGGGACACGCTCAGTGTAGGGTTCCGTAGTTTCCTGTATCTAAGTCACAGTAAGTGTGCCTATTTAAGAGCATAAGAGTTATAAAAAAATTGTTGACATACGAAATGCTAAAAACGGGCTCACATAGGACGGTGATAACTAAAGCAAGAGTTATTGATTGCAACTGCACATGGCAAGTTCTAAAAAATATTGTCTGTTTGAGTTGACGAGTATCTGTGTGTTCGGTGGGAAGTGGGAAGGGATTGTAACTTGGAGTGATAACCAGTATCATTTAGTAATTTAAATAAGTACCTACTGCAGAACCTATTGCTGTTCCTAAGATAGTCTTAGTTAAAATCTCCAAATATAGGTAATACAAAACTGTTATGCTATAATAAATTATGTATAGGTAGGTACCTAAGACCCACAGTCACGTTGCTGTGTACCTTCACATTCCTTACTTCAGTAGATACTGAATCAAAGTCGTCCTCCGTGGCGCAGCGGTCAACACACCTACCTGCGACGTGGAGGCCCCGGGTTCGATCCCCGGCCAGGTCATGATGGAAAACGATCTTTTCCTGATTGGCCTGGGTCTTGGATGTTTATCTATATATGTATCTATTATAAATATAGTATCGTTGAGTTAGTATTGAAAAAAACCGCATCAAAATCCGTTACGTAGTTTTAAAGATTAATCACTTACATAGGGACATAGGGAAAGAGAAAGCGACTTAGTTTTATACTACATATGTAGTGATGCTACATAAGAGAACACACTTTTAAAATGAAACTAAAACAAGATCAGCATTGCCGTATTTAAGAGATGCTTCACTTTAATGAAACTAAAACAAGATCCGCATTGCCGTATTTAAGAGATGCTTCACTTTAATGAAACTAAAACAAGATCCGCATTGCCGTATTTAAGAGATGCTTCACTTTAATGAAACTAAAACAAGATCCGCATTGCCGTATTTAAGAGATGCTTCACTTTAATGAAACTAAAACAAGATCCGCATTGCCGTATTTAAGAGATGCTTCACTTTAATGAAACTAAAACAAGATCAGCATTGCCGTATTTAAGAGATGCTTCACTTTAATGAAACTAAAACAAGATCAGTACCTATTGCCGTATTTAAGAGATGCTTCACTTTAATGAAACTAAAACAAGATCAGTACCTATTGCCGTATTTAAGAGATGCTTCACTTTAATGAAACTAAAACAAGATCAGTACCTATTGCCGTATTTAAGAGATGCTTCACTTTAATGAAACTAAAACAAGATCAGTACCTATTGCCGTATTTAAGAGATGCTTCACTTTAATGAAACTAAAACAAGATCAGTACCTATTGCCGTATTTAAGAGATGCTTCACTTTAATGAAACTAAAACCAGATCAGTATTGCCGTATTTAAGAGATTCTTCACTTTGATGAAACTAAAACAAGATCAGCATTGCCGTATTTAAGAGATGCTTCACTTTAATGAAACTAAAACAAGATCAGCATTGCCGTATTTAAGAGATGCTTCACTTTAATGAAACTAAAACAAGATCAGTATTGCCGTATTTAAGAGATGCTTCACTTTAATGAAACTAAAACAAGATCAGCATTGCCGTATTTAAGAGATGCTTCACTTTAATGAAACTAAAACAAGATCAGTATTGCCGTATTTAAGAGATGCTTCACTTTAATGAAACTAAAACAAGATCAGTATTGCCGTATTTAAGAGATGCTTCACTTTGATGAAACTAAAACAAGATCAGCATTGCCGTATTTAAGAGATGCTTCACTTTAATGAAACTAAAACAAGATCAGTACCTATTGCCGTATTTAAGAGATGCTTCACTTTAATGAAACTAAAACCAGATCAGTATTGCCGTATTTAAGAGATGCTTCACTTTAATGAAACTAAAACAAGATCAGTACCTATTGCCGTATTTAAGAGATGCTTCACTTTAATGAAACTAAAACAAGATCAGTACCTATTGCCGTATTTAAGAGATGCTTCACTTTAATGAAACTAAAACAAGATCAGCATTGCCGTATTTAAGAGATGCTTCACTTTAATGAAACTAAAACAAGATCAGTACCTATTGCCGTATTTAAGAGATGCTTCACTTTAATGAAACTAAAACAAGATCAGTACCTATTGCCGTATTTAAGAGATGCTTCACTTTAATGAAACTAAAACAAGATCAGTACCTATTGCCGTATTTAAGAGATGCTTCACTTTAATGAAACTAAAACAAGATCAGTACCTATTGCCGTATTTAAGAGATGCTTCACTTTAATGAAACTAAAACAAGATCAGTACCTATTGCCGTATTTAAGAGATGCTTCACTTTAATGAAACTAAAACCAGATCAGTATTGCCGTATTTAAGAGTTTCTTCACTTTGATGAAACTAAAACAAGATCAGCATTGCCGTATTTAAGAGATGCTTCACTTTAATGAAACTAAAACAAGATCAGTACCTATTGCCGTATTTAAGAGATGCTTCACTTTAATGAAACTAAAACAAGATCAGCATTGCCGTATTTAAGAGAGGCTTCACTTTAATGAAACTAAAACAAGACCAGCATTGCCGTATTTAAGAGATGCTTCACTTTAATGAAACTAAAACAAGATCAGTACCTATTGCCGTATTTAAGAGATGCTTCACTTTAATGAAACTAAAACCAGATCAGTATTGCCGTATTTAAGAGATTCTTCACTTTGATGAAACTAAAACAAGATCAGCATTGCCGTATTTAAGAGATGCTTCACTTTAATGAAACTAAAACAAGATCAGCATTGCCGTATTTAAGAGATGCTTCACTTTAATGAAACTAAAACAAGATCAGTACCTATTGCCGTATTTAAGAGATGCTTCACTTTAATGAAACTAAAACAAGATCAGTACCTATTGCCGTATTTAAGAGATGCTTCACTTTGATGAAACTAAAACAAGATCAGCATTGCCGTATTTAAGAGATGCTTAACTTTGCCGTATTTAAGAGATGCTTCACTTTGCCGTATTCAAGCCATTCTTTACTTTGCCGTATTTAAGAGATGCTTCACTTTAATGAAACTAAAACCAGATCAGTATTGCCGTATTTAAGAGATTCTTCACTTTGATGAAACTAAAACAAGATCAGCATTGCCGTATTTAAGAGATGCTTCACTTTAATGAAACTAAAACAAGATCAGCATTGCCGTATTTAAGAGATGCTTCACTTTAATGAAACTAAAACAAGATCAGCATTGCCGTATTTAAGAGAGGCTTCACTTTAATGAAACTAAAACAAGACCAGCATTGCCGTATTTAAGAGATGCTTCACTTTAATGAAACTAAAACAAGATCAGTACCTATTGCCGTATTTAAGAGATGCTTCACTTTAATGAAACTAAAACCAGATCAGTATTGCCGTATTTAAGAGATTCTTCACTTTGATGAAACTAAAACAAGATCAGCATTGCCGTATTTAAGAGATGCTTCACTTTAATGAAACTAAAACAAGATCAGCATTGCCGTATTTAAGAGATGCTTCACTTTAATGAAACTAAAACAAGATCAGTACCTATTGCCGTATTTAAGAGATGCTTCACTTTAATGAAACTAAAACAAGATCAGTACCTATTGCCGTATTTAAGAGATGCTTCACTTTGATGAAACTAAAACAAGATCCGCATTGCCGTATTTAAGAGATGCTTCACTTTAATGAAACTAAAACAAGATCAGCATTGCCGTATTTAAGAGATGCTTCACTTTAATGAAACTAAAACAAGATCAGTACCTATTGCCGTATTTAAGAGATGCTTCACTTTAATGAAACTAAAACAAGATCAGTACCTATTGCCGTATTTAAGAGATGCTTCACTTTAATGAAACTAAAACAAGATCAGTACCTATTGCCGTATTTAAGAGATGCTTCACTTTAATGAAACTAAAACCAGATCAGTATTGCCGTATTTAAGAGATTCTTCACTTTGATGAAACTAAAACAAGATCAGCATTGCCGTATTTAAGAGATGCTTCACTTTAATGAAACTAAAACAAGATCAGCATTGCCGTATTTAAGAGATGCTTCACTTTAATGAAACTAAAACAAGATCAGCATTGCCGTATTTAAGAGAGGCTTCACTTTAATGAAACTAAAACAAGACCAGCATTGCCGTATTTAAGAGATGCTTCACTTTAATGAAACTAAAACAAGATCAGTACCTATTGCCGTATTTAAGAGATGCTTCACTTTAATGAAACTAAAACAAGATCAGCATTGCCGTATTTAAGAGATGCTTCACTTTAATGAAACTAAAACAAGATCAGTACCTATTGCCGTATTTAAGAGATGCTTCACTTTAATGAAACTAAAACAAGATCAGTACCTATTGCCGTATTTAAGAGATGCTTCACTTTGATGAAACTAAAACAAGATCCGCATTGCCGTATTTAAGAGATTCTTCACTTTGATGAAACTAAAACAAGATCAGCATTGCCGTATTTAAGAGATGCTTCACTTTAATGAAACTAAAACAAGATCAGTACCTATTGCCGTATTTAAGAGATGCTTCACTTTAATGAAACTAAAACAACATCAGTACCTATTGCCGTATTTAAGAGATGCTTCACTTTAATGAAACTAAAACAAGATCAGTACCTATTGCCGTATTTAAGAGATGCTTCACTTTAATGAAACTAAAACAAGATCAGTACCTATTGCCGTATTTAAGAGATGCTTCACTTTAATGAAACTAAAACCAGATCAGTATTGCCGTATTTAAGAGATTCTTCACTTTGATGAAACTAAAACAAGATCAGCATTGCCGTATTTAAGAGATGCTTCACTTTAATGAAACTAAAACAAGATCAGCATTGCCGTATTTAAGAGATGCTTCACTTTAATGAAACTAAAACAAGATCAGCATTGCCGTATTTAAGAGAGGCTTCACTTTAATGAAACTAAAACAAGACCAGCATTGCCGTATTTAAGAGATGCTTCACTTTAATGAAACTAAAACAAGATCAGTACCTATTGCCGTATTTAAGAGATGCTTCACTTTAATGAAACTAAAACCAGATCAGTATTGCCGTATTTAAGAGATTCTTCACTTTGATGAAACTAAAACAAGATCAGCATTGCCGTATTTAAGAGATGCTTCACTTTAATGAAACTAAAACAAGATCAGCATTGCCGTATTTAAGAGATGCTTCACTTTAATGAAACTAAAACAAGATCAGTACCTATTGCCGTATTTAAGAGATGCTTCACTTTAATGAAACTAAAACAAGATCAGTACCTATTGCCGTATTTAAGAGATGCTTCACTTTGATGAAACTAAAACAAGATCAGCATTGCCGTATTTAAGAGATGCTTAACTTTGCCGTATTTAAGAGATGCTTCACTTTGCCGTATTCAAGCCATTCTTTACTTTGCCGTATTTAAGAGATGCTTCGAATGGCTTGAATAGAATGGCTTGCGTATAATGGCTTGAATACGTCAAGCCATTCTTTACTTTGCCGTATTTAAGAGATGCTTCACTTTGCCGTATTTAAGAGATGCTTCACTTTGCTCGCCCCGTGGTTTTACCCGCATAAGTTTCGATTCTATGGGAATTTGTTCCAGCATGATGTTTGGTGAAGCCGTACGGAGGACGGGTCTGAGCAGTTGTGTTGTGATGTGTACCGGGTACGATGCGCCAGATGTTGTTATGTCGGAAGTTTGGTCGTGGAGGGCTCCAGATTAATCTCCCTCTGGCGCAACATCGTTGGTCGTGTTATTCGGTTTAACATTGCATCATCTCGCTCAACTACCTTCTTCCTTCCTCCTCCTTGCCTTTACTCAGTTATTTTTGAGTGAATAGGCTCTCAATAAACTAGCGTGCTTTACCATCAACCCTTTCATCACTGCTCAGATCATTGATTTCTTTTATTAAAAAAAAAATTAAGAAATAGAATTAATAAAAAAAGAACACATAGCCTAGCTGCTCATGCTCGGTTCCTAAAAAACGAGTCGTTTTGGTTGCCAATGGTAGGTCTTTATATTCCAAACTAGACACATATACCTACAGATTCATAAGCTAATAATTAAGTAGGTACCTACTTACCTATCTGTGAAAGTTATTTCCTTATGGGACGGTTTATTATTAGGCGGAATTGCATCAAGCACTGTTTTATAATTATAAAAACAAAAAATATTACAATAAAAGTATCATATGTTAATCCTGGCTAAAAACTATCTACTTATCTATGTGTGAAATTTCACCTAAATCTGTTCAATAGTTTTTGCGTCAACAAGTAAAACACATACCTATAGGTACTTTCACGTTTGTAATACATACGAGTACATAGGCATTAAGTAGGATCCAAAATAAACATTCTCATATTTGGGAAATTAATCAGAAATTAAATACATACATATCGATTTTCAGTACAAGGAATTCATCGAATACTCGTAGATGATTGAATTTATAGAACGTCGCCTGTACCGCTCTCCGATAGTCTCGTCCCAAAGCTTGATGTGTCATTCTTCCACTCGGGTACTGGGTAGCTAGTTGGTAGGCAAGCGAGCAGCTATTGTGGACGCCCCGGGATGTCGCCTGCGACATTGTGGGGAGGTGGCCCCTCCGCCCGGCGCATTCCACACGGGAGGGGGTGGGGGGTTGGTAGATGTGGCCGCTTATTGACAAATACCGAGCAACGTCATGCGCCCCTTCTGCGACCGCACGACACGCCGCGCGCCCTCACAGTACATGTGTACCTACCTACTGTGTGCTCCTCGAACACATACCTAGTAGTGCAATACAATCTAAATGACAGTACTTAGCTAGCTACGGGCAGGTGGCGATAGTTCTACTTAAAAATGGTTGCCAAAAAAGTTGCCAAATGTAAAGCAACTAAAGTACCTACTAATTCTTTGACTTGACTTGCTCGATCGTTTAATAAGAAGATATAAGGCTAGTATTAAAGTGAAAAGCTTCAAGTGCTTTCGACTCTATTAACAATTCATACGTATCTACTAGCCTACAAGGCCATCGCCTGGCGCCACCCTTGTGTCACACCTACAGCACAAGACACGGTCCAGGCCTCTACTCCCCGGCTGCTCCGCTATTCTCGTCTATGGTAGCGGACCCCGTTACGGCGGAGCAAGGGGTGCTAAGCTATGCTCTGGTAGGTTCTGGAGTGGCGGCTTTGTACTGGAAGATGCAGCTTAGAGAGGCCCCAAACAAGGTGAACCGATAACTTGGTGAAGGTCGCGGCAAGCCAATGGAGGCGGGCGGCACAAGACTGTTCATAGTAAAAAGCCGTGGGGGAAGCCTTTGTCCAGTTGTGGACCTCTAAAGGCTGAGGAAGAAAAAACTTTGGACAAAGTCCAACTCAAGACGGCTTTGGACTCAATGAAGCACAATTTCGATTGAAATGAAAAGGGCTCTCAATAAACTAATGCGCTTCACCATCAACGATTGCATCACTACTTACTTACCATCAAGCGGGATCGTGATTAAGCACTAGTTTATGATATGAAAGAAAAGGCTAGTCCTGTCAAATTAGTCTGCTCTTCATTTAAATTGACGTAAGTATTTGCAGTAGCCATGTTTTTAATAACTCCAAAAATTTATATGGACTATCTTAATTGACAGTACTAAATTAATATGATTCACGTGTCCTTTTATTAACGAAGCGGAAAGATAAGGACGCGCTGAACTTAAATTCAGTCTAGTTTGTGAACAAGGCGTCTGTGTCTATCTATTATATTTATTGAACACATTTATACAATATAAGGCAGTAGGTAGGGTAAAGTACCGCTCATCGGACTAGTTGTACCTATCATTGTACATACCACCAAGGTTCAACCTAGTCTAAGCGAGCGACACCCGTCCGAACAAGTAGAATCGTCTTGATCGCCATCAAGACGATTCCACTTGTTCGGTCTCCGTTGTATACCTACCTACACGTGGCGAGTTGTGTTTGCGGCGCGCGGCCGTCTAAACCTTATTATGTATTTGACTCGGAAGAATCTCATGTTTTTTTTCATTCCATTCATATTCGTTTGTTTGCACTGTTGTGTGTTATTAAATTTTGACTAAGTATATGACACTTTCTTCTCCTAACGACTACTTTGTTGCCATCAACGGAACTCGCGGTTGTTCCACCGTTGGACCGCTCTAAGTAGATAATCAAAGTTACGTACATTTTTTATTATAATTATAGGAATAGGTTAAAAATAACTTAATAGATAATCATTTCACATTTCAAAGTGTAGGTAAGTAGTTACATATCCGTTTAAAAGAAAATACTTTGCATGGAAATAAAAAATCTGAAAGAAAATAAAATCTAAAAAAGTCACACTCACTAAACGTACCAAATATACCTATAATTGAATTGGTACCTAACTTATATCTACCTAACTTAGGTAGGTAGGTAGATACCTATGCCATCATTTTAACATATTGTTACGGGCTAGGGTTACTAAAATACTGGTTATGGGTTGCGAAGTTTATTGGCAACGAAGGTACAGTCGATTGTAGGCAATGACAAGTAGAATGTTGCTGACGTTGCACATCATCGTCTTTCTTTAAGTCCAGACATTAAAAATGAAAATGTTACAATAATTTACGTGATTTAACAAAAACAGTGGTTAATATGTTATAATTGTATAGGTAGGTAGGTACAAAGTTTTTGTGCTTTTTGCTAATACCTACATTATTCTAGTCAGTAAATGTATTCTCCCTAAACTCTTAAAGGTACTCATCATCATAAACTGTCTTCACCCTTGCATTTACTAACGTGAATACCTACTTATTATAAATTATGGATCGAGGTTCAAAAACAGCAACATTGTTTGGAACCTGGTACCAGCCGGCACCTGCAGTATCGCCAACCGTACAACATAACTAGCTACTGTTGGAGACACTGAATTATATCAGGCAATCTAATTCAATGGGCGCCCGAGAGGTCGAGTAGCGTCGAGCAGTATCGACGCACCGGAGCGTCCAGTGAGGGGCGAGCGGCTCGTGGCGGGGGGCGGGGGGCGCGGGGCGCGCTGGCGGCCAATCACGGCGCGCTGACCGGCGGCCGCGCCCCCGCCGGCGCCACCCCACGCCCCGCCACCCTCGCCCCTAAATCACACGCCCGCAATTAAGAGTGACTGCGCGCTGTGCACTGGCACCGCGCGGCGAGCTGTGTGCGCACAGACACGCCGCCACACTTGACCTTGACGTTGTGTGCTTATTGAGACTGTCTATAATTAACAGCAATTAGCAATAAATCTACACAGTACAATATAGATGGGTATGAATGTAAGTAGGTATTCAAGTAGGTAGATATATATATATAATGTACTTTTCAGATCAGACTACAAGATGTTCAGTTTCCAAAACACAGACGGTTAAAGTGCTTTGTGTCCACCAGAACCTTCTGTTGCGGCCATAACTGATAAGTAATTACCTACATTGTGTTAAATATTAAAATGATGATAAGTAAAATAATACATCACTACATACATACCTATTATAAAACAAATTCACTTTAACTTTCTCTATGTCGCTTTGTATGATTCAATCTTTAAAACTACGCAACGGATTTTAATAGGTTTTTTTTTAAAATAAGTAGATAGCAATTCAAGAGGAAGGTTTATATGCATACCTAATAATATTCGTTAAACAGTGGAGAAATACTATTATTTTTGAGGTTTCTAACATATGTCGCAATATAAACCCATTTTTTGAGCTTACATTGCTAACGCTGGTTAAACCCTATGTCATAGATCAAAATAATGTACTACAGCATTGTAGACCTTACAAATGCCTATAAGAATGTCTGCGACACCATATGTCTACTTACTATAGTTTCTTCATTATGACCACTTTTGTATGTTTGAAAAGTTAATTAAAATGCCAGTCGAAATCAGAGCCCACTATTTGTTCCTTATTATTAATCCATATTTAAATAAATAACATCATATCAAAGATGATTTCAGTACCTACCTAGCAGCATATATTTTTTTTGCTTATTGGAATTGGCTGTTTCATTCTCACGCCCGTGCCGGCCGGCTGCTATAGTTCTTGCAATTTACGAGCGCGCGTGACTCTTGCTTGTGGCATGTTGTGTACATGCACAATGCGTTAGTGTGTGTGCCTGACGGAGCGTTCAGTAGCGAGCGGTCGCCCGCTCAGGTCACATGTGCTTATTGTTTTCATGTCGCTATCCGCCACGAAGTACCGTCAGCATGTCAAATACCAATAAAAAGCGAAAAGTTATTCGTAGTGAGGTGAGTTATTTAAATATGTGTTTATAGCGTTAATTTAATATTAAACTTTTTGTATGGATCAACGATCATGACCATTGTATTATCTTTATTATTTGTAGGGTCGTGCAATTATCGCCCGAGTTTTTCATTTTCTTCAAGAAGAATATAATTTCATGAAGGCGAATAATAATGATAATTGTGATTTCAGTCCTTTGGCTAACGTAAGAAAACGAACCGCCAAAGCAACAGGGGTCAGTGAACGTACTGTAACTTCTATTTTGAAAGAAGAAAAAGAGATGCCCTCTACATCTGCCAAGTTTCTATCACCAATGAAAAAACGTCGTAAAAGAAGTAAATTTCGACACTAATTTGATTCGAAGTACAATTCAAAATTATCACATCGAACACAAGGAAATTTCATTTTTAAACAAAATTCGGTCAGTTCTCAGAGAAAAGATAGACTTTGACGGATGTCTAAGCACTTTACGTTCATTGCTCATAAAAATTGGTTATAAATGGCGAAAGATTAGCAGTAACCGACGAGTATTACAAAAAAGGCATGATTTACAACTATAGCGTTTAAAATATTTGAAAAAGATTTCTCTGTGCCGTGCAGAAGGCCGTCCTATTGTTTACACTGACGAATCATATGTTTTAACGTCACACGTTCGACAAAATGCATGGGGCATAAAGGATAAAGATACTCCATTTATGAAGAAATTAGGTACTGGGAGCCGGTTTATTATAATGCACGCAGGTACTAAAGATGGATTCATTCCAAATGCCTCATTGGTATATAAAGCATCCTCCACAACTGGAGATTATCACTCAAATATGAGTTTTGAAAATTATAAGAAGTCGCTAGAAGAGAAGCTTATGCCAAATGTGATGGATAACGCGTCCTATCATAACGCCCGCAGCAGTAAAATTCCTACGTCCAGTTCAAGGAAGAGCGATATGATAAAATGGCTAACTGATAACGGAATTTTATGTGACGTACGATTAAAAAAAATCGAACTCTATGATTTAATAAAAAATAATAAACATCGTTTCATAACATTCAAAATCGACGAAATAGTTAAAAGCAAGAATTTTGAAATATTACGTTTTCCGCCTTATCACCCTGAGTTGAACTGTATCGAAAATATCTAGGGAATTTTAAAAAATAAAATTGCAACTAAAAATATCGGGCAAAATATGACTATTTTACAAAATCTAATAAATGAGTGTATGAACGATATCGACAATGATACCTGGCGTAAAACTTGTCAACATGTCGAAAAACTTGAAGAAGAATATAGAAAATATTTCGAATTGGACTTCGAGTTAACGATTAATGTAGAATCAACTGATAGCGACACTGAAGAGTTTGAAGATAGTGACACTTCTGACGATGAATAATAATTAATTTTAATAAAACTTACTATTAAAATATTTGTTTTATTATCATTGTTGGTTTCAAAGAAAAAATAATTTTAACATTGATTATTTGTATGCTAACCGTAGCGCGTCTACGCTCACGCACACATTTACACGTATACAGATACGACTTGAACACAACTAAGAGCCACGCGCGTTCGTGAATTGCAAGAACTATACTTGAATGTTTCTCTGCCTAAACCGCGGAGGCAGTAGGCCGTAGCGTAGGACCGTTGTTTCGAACAAACTTGCTAAAACAGTAGGCTTTCATTCTGTTTGAAGGTGTTGGAACTGGCTATCCAAGGACAATAAGGTCGATGTATCTTGCCGAGGCAGATATTGGCTAATGGGCGGCACAGTTGACATTATTTTTATTGAAGGGCCACGGTTTCTTGAGGAAGGCTTAGGTAGGTTAGGTACCTATATCATTTGTCCACGTGCGAAGCCGGGGCAGGTCGCTAGTAGGTAATAAAAAAAATACTACCAAATTACATTCATATTTTAAAGTACCTATCAGTAGGTAGGTAGGTATAGGCACTTATCTACTTATAGGTAAATATAATTAGGTAGATACCTTCGCATTCAAGATAAAACATTATTATTTATTTTTCCATTTTCAAAATTATAACAATCAGCGGGCAACTTATTATTTAATGTGGTTTTCTTACAGTCCGGATACAAATTTCTATGTTCTTGGACACAGCGCAACAAGAATTGTTTTAGCTCCTCTTCAGCCGTGATAAGTCTGTTAAAATCTTATATTAACTTGACATCTCTTTCTGCACAGTCATATACGACTTTCAATTGGCTTATTCTCCTTTTAGCTTCCAGAAAAGCTGCATTACCAAAGCAAGCAGGTCAGATGAAACAAACCCCATTGAAACTGCTAGTATTGGAAGCTGTAGTATCGCAGCACTTTATTTGGACTTTATTATTAAGATCCCAGTCAAAGAGATCAGTTGATATGGCTTTAGCTTGAAACTTACCAGAAGAACTCTCTACGGTTTGGCACTGCAAGAAGCTGTTCTCTATCCTTGAATGAAGCGATAATTGGCAAGCCTTCTTCTTTTGCACTTCGTACATCTAATCCGGGTACCTAATAGCTTTCCATCCTAATAAACAGTAACTATGTCGGGTGTATTGTCTGAAAGTCAGTTTTTATTGCTTCTGCCCTGGATTTTCTCACCTGAGTAAATCGCTAAATCGAGGATTTATTAATAAGAAAATCATCGCTGCTCAGACCAAGCGCTTCTACGACAGCATGAAGAATATATACGGAGTCTCTTATGTATAACTGGTATCGATCTTACACTGCGACAAGCTTTGGTGTGACAAAATTATTTCTACTTCTTTTTAAAAGTTTTTTCAAGGCAGGGCACGTCTGGCAATTCTGTGGTGTCTTCAAAATTCAGAATCTGTTTTTCGTCCGAATCTTCTGGGCATGCAAAGATATTTATAATAGAAGTAGTTAGAAGGGTAGTTCTAGTTAGTAAGTCCCTTTTTTAAAGTCACTTTCCTATTCTTGCAATCGTCTTTGCTTAGCTCTTTTTTATTTTTCAGACATTTTTTTTATTTACACCACCTCGGCATGCCAATCGGCCTGTCTCTCTCTGTTCTTTTAGAAATGTTTTGTCTTCTTCCATTTTCATTCTATCAAAGGCATCGGCATGTGCAATATCAAATAAGTTATCAAGATCCATATTAAAAGTATTTTCACGGTTATTGAATGTGATCTGAGTTTTCTTAAAAATTTTCTGCAGGTCTCTCCAAACATGATATTATTCAACAAGCTTTTTCATACAATTAGGAAATGACTTTGTTGGAATTCTAGCTTTTCCCAAAATATAATGCACTCCCTAATTATAAGATTTGCACTTTCACTAACAGTAAGCTTGACTTCGCAAGTGTTATAAAATAAGACAGCGAGAATTTGTCGATTAGACGGTAATTTTGCACCATTTATTTGATGGCTGGGCATTTCAATTAGGAACATGTTATGTTTATCGCTCCGTAGACATGATTATTTATTTAACAAACAATAACAAACGTACCAATTATCTTAAAATTCACGTATGAAATATGATATGTAATACTTAGTAACAGGTCACTGAAGCAGTAGGTATGCGCGCTACTTGTATGGATATGTTTAAATTGCAAGTCGGCACGGGTTATCGTTTATAAAACGGGCTAATATTTTTTCTACACCTGACATCGTAACGCAAACTTCGCGAAAAGGCTAGACCGCATGCCACTAACAAAATTATTATACTCATTTATGTCGTTAATGAACGGTTACAGAATTCAGTATTTAAAAAAAAGTGTCAGCTCGGCCTTTGAACGTTGCAAGCGTGCCGCCGTGCGGGTTTGTAGGTATGACGTTGATCCCTGATGTGAACTCTATTAAATTAGCTGATAAGATAGTTTTTCGAGTTTTGTTTTCATTGCGCTTTTTTATGTAGGTAGGTAATTAGCAAATTAATTAATTTTTACTTTAAAATCTTACTGGGTTATAAAAGTATAGTAATTATGAACGGTCTTAAGTGAAAAAAACTACATAAGTACCTATATATTTTTTAAAACCATGAAAAAGCCGACGAAAAATTCCACCACTGGGGGGTTCAGAATGATGTACTGGATCCATGGTACTCGTTTGTGCGTCGATGTCAGATACACCCTTTATACTATGTTGGGTCATTACAAAAGTTTTAAAAGGTATGCGTAAAATTAAATTTAAGTGACACCCTATTTGTTCATAATTACCTACTGTTGGCAAATATTAATATGAACTAAGTATCTATAATCCATGGTTTATGTAATAGGTAGGTAATGTCTCACAGGTCAGCACCGAATGCCATAAGTACCTACTTATCGTACCTAACTATCAAATTAAAATTATTATAACCAAAATTAAGAAGTTTAAATTAACATTAGGTTCCTATATGATGGAATGTCATCATCATCATGCCAGCGCATAGGTTATCCCGATTGCATCCGCGGCTTTCGCGTTGGAGCCTGGGGTTCGCTTTCCTGCTTATACTTAGGTACCTACGCCTCCATTTCGCACGATTTCTGGCATCCTGTGGTGAGAGATTGTTGGCACTCATGTCATCTCTTACAACGTCAAGCCAGCACTTCTTTGGTCTACCTCGCTTGTTCCGGCCCGGCGGAGGCGCCATGGCAAGACATTTGTTACCCACGTAACATTTTCGACTATGACATTAAAAAATAACATTACTTACAGCCTATTCGCTCTAGCCTTGAAGACACTTAAATTGTAGTCCAAGGGAAACACTGCCGCTGGCAAATTGTTCCAATTCCTCGATGTAAATAAACTCACTGCGGTAGCACGGAACAATACCAGAGTCCTATTTCTTGGCCACATCCCGTCTCCTGCTACATACTACAAGTGTAGGTATGTGCGGTGTGTAAGTACGGGCTAGCGGCTCACGCAGTTACAATATAATTAAGTAGGTAGAGCAAAATCGATAAAGAATAGGTACAGGTAAACAACCAATTTAGTTATCACAACTCACGTTTTACAAATTTCCTATAGGTAATTAACCATTCCTATTGCAGTAGGTATATTTCAATAGTATAACTAAAATAACATGCACATTAACTTACATACTATTTCGAAAAACCATTAAAAAGTCGACATTAATTTTACGTGATAGCCCTAAAAGAAAAGAAACATGGATGACATCCAGGTATTAAATACATGGGTCATGGTTGGTTAAGAAAGAAACTGTGGCCCTGGCCTACAGGCAAGTGAAGGATCACAGGTGGGTCAGTAAAAGTCTGACACGCCCTTCCGCTTCGCCCACAGCAGCAAAGGTCATTTGATGATTTCCCATCCCAAAAAAGGTATTAAACACATTTTGTGGAATTCAGTCAATGAATAAAGTTGAGGCATTGGTCAATAGAATTTTGCGTAGGTAGGTATTTAACTACTTTTTGAATCAACTGCATAACACATGCATTATAATACTTTCATTATATTGGGGGGGGGGGGGGGGGGGGAGTTGCCATAATCCCCACGCTTAGCAGGCGGGTTGGGGATCGCAGTAATTTTTGATATTCCACAGGAGAAGCGCTACTGCTCGCTTCCCTGGTGAGACACCCACTGGAGGATATGGGTTGGTACTATTCTAAGCCCGGTACCACACAGGTCAAGGATATTACTTGGAGGATTATTATTTGTATGAAAATATTCTACCTAGAAAAGGTTGTTAACAGCTTCCTTTTAGGTGTAAATAAGTCGTTGCCTAGCAACGGTTTGTTAACAAATATAGTTGTTCTATGAAACTTGACATATGAGTAGGGAATGCAATCTCGATTTCAGATCGCAAATTCAAGATCTCGCGGGATTAGAAATGTCAATCTCGCGGGATCCTAAAATTTTCGGGATCTGAATGACTGCAAATATTACTTAAATGAAACCAAAAGCCTTTTTCCTTCAATATAGGTAACTAACTACATAATGTAATTACGTAGTACCTACTATTGTTAAAATACTTGTAGGTACATACCTACCACATCAGTTTTCTACAGCTTCTGAAGCAGTAGTTAGGTATTAATCTTGGATTCTGGATGACATACCTACCTAATATATTTTGTGCTCAAACTATGGCATATTGTCATTCACAACCGTCTCTATTCTTGTAGGTGTACCTACTGACATCTACTTAGTAGGTAAACAAGTTACCTACTTGGGGACTTGATTTTCGCTCGATAAATTCGTTAGGCATTAGGTACAAATTTCTTAATTTATCAATAGGTACTTATTTCTACAACTCTTTTCCAGCAGAGCTTGTCTGTAACTTTAATTTTGTATTCTTTTGGATGATGACTAAATGTGGTGCTCCCTCTTTCTCGCTTGCCGTCACCCCGGTCGCCTGTCATGGTCGGTAGGTATTTTATTCTAATTCCCGACGAGCTTGCTGTTCATACAGGTGTACCTGTATGTGTACTGACGTCTATAACCCTATCTCATCGATGTGGTTGTTCATACAGGTGTACCGACGTCTATAACCCTATCTCATCGATGTGATTGTTCATACAGGTGTACCGACGTCTATAACCCTATCTCATCGATGTGATTGTTCATACAGGTGTACCGACGTCTATAACCCTATCTCATCGATGTGGTTGTTCATACAGGTGTACCGACGTCTATAACCCTATCTCATCGATGTGATTGTTCATACAGGTGTACCGACGTCTATAACCCTATCTCATCGACGTGGTTGTTCATACAGGTGTACCGACGTCTATAACCCTATCTAGCATCAATGTGGTTGTTCATACAGGTGTGTATATATAGGTGTATGTATAGGTGTATGTATAAGTGTATGCATAGTGTAAGTATAGGTGTGTCGTGTCCCACTGAGTCTTTGAATATGAAGGCAAGTGTTCAGATTTAGATTTTTTTTTAATAATCATAAACTAGCGCTTGACCGCAATCCCGCCTGATGTTAAGCAGTGATGCGATTGTTGATGGTAAAGCGCGCTAGTTTATTAAGAGCCTATTCACTAAGAAAAACTGAGCGAATAGGAAGGAAAACGGCAGTTGAGCGAGGTGATGCAATGTTAAACCCAACAACACGACCAACGATGCTACGCCAAAGGGAGATTGATCTGAAGACCCTCCACGACCAAACTCCCAACACAACAACATTAGGCGCATCGTACCCGGCACACATCGCAACACAACTGCTTCACCAGACAACATGCCGAACACGACAAATTGCTTGGCGGCAAGGCTTTGTCTGGTGGGTGGTAACTTCTGCCGGCGGCCGATGTTATGGCCTCCACCGAGTAAAGGTTACCTATTTAATCATCACTACATATTATAAAATAAAGATACTTTCTCATTCCCTATGTCCCTTTGTATGATTAAATCTTTAAAATTACACAACGGATTTTGATGCGGGTTTTTGAATAAATAGGAAAGAGGAAGGCTTATATATATATAATAACATCAATTAAATTGTGGAGAAATACTATTATTTTTGAGGTTTCTAATGTGATTTCGTAAATAATTACATTTTTTCCGTGTTTGCAGTCGAACGCAGGCTGAATACCTACTACCTACGAGATTTATCAAAATAATGTATCTACTAAATATTGTACAGACATATGTAGGTATACCATCGCGGACTTTTTTGTAGACCTTTTCTATATATATATATAAGATATGTTATTGAGGATTTTCGAAATAAACCAAAATTTGTTTCTCTGAAAATACAAAGTTCTATTTTATTTAACAAGCCGTTACAGTATTACAACACATGTCGTTTAACTAAACACAATTACACATCTTACCTGAAAATACAAAGAAACGACATTTAAAGTTCACTAATATCGTCTCCTCAATTATTTTCGTTATCTAACTCTATAAGTTTTTATACCAGTAAAAACTCACAAAATAATCTTATCCGCCATTGAATCACACGTCTCCCGAACGCTGCGCCCTCTACCAACTTTCAATGACAGTTAAACAACGCGCGAAGCGCGGCAAATTTAAATTAATGAAATATTATTTCATTACATCTCGGGGCGAGTCGCTAGTTACATTGCACCCGTGCGGAGCCGAGGCGAGTCGCTAGTTACATTGCACCCGTGCGGAGCCGGGGCGAGTCGCTAGTTACATTGCACCCGTGCGGAGCCGGGGCGAGTCGCTAGTTACATTACACCCGTGCGGAGCCGGGGCGAGTCGCTAGTTACATTGCACCCGTGCGGAGCCGGGGCGAGTCGCTAGTTACATTGCACCCGTGCGGAGCCGGGGCGGGTCGCTAGTTACATAGCACCCGTGCGGAGCCGGGGCGAGTCGCTAGTTACATTGCACCCGTGCGGAGCCGGGGCGGGTCGCTAGTTACATTGCACCCGTGCGGAGCCGGGGCGGGTCGCTAGTTACATAGCACCCGTGCGGAGCCGGGGCGAGTCGCTAGTTACATAGCACCCGTGCGGAGCCGGGGCGAGTCGCTAGTTACATAGCACCCGTGCGGAGCCGGGGCGAGTCGCTAGTTACATTGCACCCGTGCGGAGCCGGGGCGGGTCGCTAGTTACATAGCACCCGTGCGGAGCCGGGGCGGGTCGCTAGTTACATAGCACCCGTGCGCAGCCGGGGCAGGTCGCTAGTTACATAGCACCCGTGCGGAGCCGGGGCGGGTCGCTAGTTACATAGCACCCGTGCGCAGCCGGGGCAGGTCGCTAGTTACATAGCACCCGTGCGGAGCCGGGGCGGGTCGCTAGTTACATAGCACCCGTGCGCAGCCGGGGCAGGTCGCTAGTTACATAGCACCCGTGCGGAGCCGGGGCGGGTCGCTAGTTACATAGCACCCGTGCGCAGCCGGGGCAGGTCGCTAGTTACATTATAAACCTCTTATCTTCTCTTTGTGTTTACTAGGTAGGTATATTTGGCACAAAGAACGGTCCAATTATATCACAGCCGTGCTAAATAGAACGAATATAAACCTATCGAAAAAACTTTTTGTGTGCAGGTCTGGAGGCGCAGGTGCAGGACACGTCCAAGGACCTATACTGGTTCTGAGGGAGCGGCGAGGGGGCAGCGCGCCCCGCGCCGCGCCCCCCCGGCGCCAGTGACAGTGAGGTGTTGACTCAGAGCAGGGCTCGTCAACGGACTGCTTGAACGAACTAGTGTACAGTGTAGAGACATTGCTAATGCCGCACTCGTGGTGACGTCCTGTTGCGACAAGATGAACTATTGTACGATTTATAATATGCAAAGATCAACTACAAATGAAATTCATATAGTGTGAAAATTCCTGTTAAGTATTAGTTAGATAGTTGTGTTAAAGTAGTGCGCGACGTAGTCCATGACGCGGCCCCACGGGCGCGATGCGCGAGGGCGACGCTTGCTGTACTTCGTATCTGCTGCTGTTCTGCTTGCGTGTCTGCGTTGTGTACGTTATTTTTGCTTAATAAATGGGCCGCAATGTGTCAGAAGGCTACACACACGCTCCTGAATAAAATATAAGCAGGTGGTGTGTTTTGTCCGCCGCGAATCTACGATGTGACGTCTCGAGGAGCGTTCTATTGTTTATATGGTCTATTATGTACGTTTCAAAGGCTACTTATAATTATATCTTACTGTGATGACTCAAACAAGCTTCACTTTTTCGTAACTCGTCACGACATCATTTGGCATGTCTATAGTTGTCTGATATGATACTGGATGGGTTTATTAATCCCATCTCTACATATTCGCAAGTTATGAGAAAGAACACCATCTGCGGTAAGTTACTACGATAAAAGGTGCGTCGAATTCCGGAAGAGTTTTATCGTGATATTGGTAGTTATTGAGGTCAATAACTCCACGTTCCAACAAACTACGTAGTTTTAATTCTGTATATATCTCCATCACTTCTTATACTTGCCTTTAATTTGTGGAATGTTGTGTCTTTGTGAGCTTTGTACGCAGCATTGTCCTTGGGATTGAGAAGCGTAGACTTAAAGAGGGATTATCTTCATAACGAAATAATAATCTGAATAGAGGCGATAACTAGTCAGATTAATTGATGGTGTTGATACGCAGAGCTCGTGATGTGAGACAGCTCGGACGGCAGCAGGCGCACGCGACGCACAGCAGACAGTACTTGTGCATCAGCAGGTGCGCGCACCTTAGTGTACCTACTGTGTACGAACGTAGCGAGTAACTAGATGTAATCACACGATGTACATACTTAGTATAGACTAAATAGTTAATAGTGACATTACAGAAGACATTGTAGATAATGTACGCACAGGTGAATTCGTTGTAAAACTTGTGCCTCGAGGAAACAATAATGTTGTACATAATATGGTTAGTCAGTAGTGAGCGGGCCGCTCCGCCAGCCGGCTGCCAGCTCCGCGCACGGAGCGCTCACCCGACAGTAAGCACATGGAGTGCTGTTCCCTAGAAACTGTACAATCAGTTTTCAGTGGCTTACTCTGGGTCTAGAGAAATAAAAATACTATAATACTTATAGTTTTAGGTAATTTGTATATGTATATAAAAGTTCTCCAGCTGTTTACTGCTCGGAGCCGGTCGGGTACCGCAGACTGGTCTACGCGTCCTCCACCGAGGTGAGGGGCGGACCCCAAGCACTCCGTACTTATGTCCAATGTATTGCTTCAGCGTTCATAGATAAACGAACTTTAAATATAAATTCCATTATCTACTATGAGTGTTTCACTTTGTTTCTCTGCCCTTACTACCGTTCCATATCCACCTACTCCAAAACCAAGAGTTGTATATTGCTCGAAGCTAGCTACGCTGTTGACCTACTTACACCTGGGTACTATATAATGTCAGACATCTATATAATCGGTTCATGAGAACTTGGTAAATCAACCAATAGCAGACAGCGAGCTTACCTACCACAGAATATTGTAGCTCTGAATCATATCACGAAAACCTACTGCAAAATACATAAGTATCCTTACTGCTCAATAGTACTTACTTATCGAAATTTATTTTGCTGTCTTTCTATAAGAATGCGCGTCTTTTCGTAGAGCATCATACTTGGCAATACTATACAGCACCTAACACCAGCCTCTCTAATCTAAGTATATAGTGAGTAATGCACGCTCGTGTTGTAAGTACTTGCTATTGTGATCGTGCCAATAAATAAATAAAATAAATAAATATATACGGATAAATCACACAGATTGAGCTAGCCCCAAAGTAAGTTCGAGACTTGTGTTATGGGATACTAACTCAACGATACTATATTTATAATACTTAGATACATATATAGATAAACATCCAAGACCCAGGCCAATCAGGAAAAGATCGTTTTCCATCATGACCTAGCCGAGGATCGAATCCGGGGCCTCCACGTCGTAGGCAGGCGTGTTGACCGCTGCGCCACGGAGGGCGACAAATGCATTATTGTTTTATATTTGGCAGTTTGTGATGAACCTTGAGAGGTCGTGACTACTGCTCCGGACTCATAATCTCAGCGTTAATCCCAGTCGCATTCGAAGCTTTTTCCAGCTTTGGAGCCTGGGGTCCGCTTTACCAGTCTAACTGATGGAAAATGCTTCGTGCAGAGTCCACACACAGTTCCTAATCTATGTATATTGGTTATTTTGTATCACAGAAACACATCTGTTCGTCTCAGACTTTTATTACGAACTATACATCATATTTTTTGAATATGACAATCAAATCACTATGTGACAGATTATACGCCTAAGTGCCAGTAGCGTTCTACAGGAACTAACCTCCAACAGGCACCCTTAATCTGCCACATGTGTACGCACCCTGAACCCTAGCATGTGTACATCCACACTTAAAGCGCACTAGGTCACAAGTACCAAAACATGCATAAGTGTGTATGCACCTTTGTACACAAGTGTACATAAATACATTTTACTCGACTCTACCCACATCTACACATTGCATAAAACCAAAGAAAATAAACACAGATTATACCATTAAAACACAGATTATACCGTTATAAAAAACACAGCCTATTTCTACAATACAAATATAACATATCAAAAATTTAAGTTACACCACTTTTACTACCCGCCCTCGTAATGGGTAATCTCGCTGAAGCTAACTATCTTGGGCCTGACAGAGACTTTGTTAACATATTTGCCAACATTTCTTGTGAAGGCATAAAGTGCACCTCAACCACCTCGTTGAATACTGCTTCGCGAACAAAGTGAAACCTGATGTCGGTATGTTTCGTTCTATTATGGTTCATCTTGTTTCTAGCAATGTGATGTGCAGACTCATTGTCATTATAAAGACTACGGGGTTGTTATAACTATCATTTACTAAGCTCTTTAATAAACTCCTTAAATAAATTGCTTCCGTAAACCGTGACCCGTAAACGATTTCCTTTCATATATGCCCCCCCCCCCCCCCCCCCCCTAAATGCTCATCCACGTGATCCACGTAGCCAAGAAGTTATAATTGATCTGACTTTCGGAAAACAAGTGCATAATCAGATGTTCCTTTTAAATATCGAAGCATCTGTTTAGCACACTTAAAGTGAATTTCATCGCTAACGGCATGTGCGATATCTGGCCTACTATTTTGGGCTAAATAGTTCAGACATCCTACCAGGTTCTCATATGGCAACCTACAACTGGAATTCAAAGCCTTTTCCAGTCTAAGGCCAGCTTCCATGGGGATAACGACTGGTTTACAATCCGTCATTTCAAATTCCTTTAACACATTAATAACATACTGTTCCTGCTCAAGGTAAATGGTGTTTTCAACCCTCCTGAATCTCATACTTAGAACATGTCCAGCTCGACCTAGATCCTTGATCTTGAACTTTTTAATAAACCGGCCCGGAACTACAAAAAATAAAAACATCATCAACGTATTAACTACAACTATCCTACCCTTATCCTCTAATAACTTTTGGTACAAACATGCCTCTATCTTTGATTGCGTGACACCTAAACTGAGCATTCCTCGGTAAATTCATGATACCAGCCATTCGACGCTTGCTTCAAACCATACAACGACCTATTTAACTTGCAGACCTTCGTCTCCTGACCCTTGGCAATATCACCTATAGGCTGCATCATATAAATATCTTCCTTCAGTTTACCGTAAAGGAAAGTAGTCGTGACATCCCACTGATCTATGTCCCAATCAAATTCTGCAGCTAATGAGAATAAAAGACGCAAAGTCGAGCTCCTAACTAACGGAGAATAAGTTTCGTTATAGTCTACGTCACGTACCTGAGTAAATCCCTTCACTACTAGCCTAGCTTTATATTTTGAGACCTTACCATCGCTATCTCGCTTAATCTTAAATACCCATTTACATTCTATCGGCTTCTTATCACGTGGTAAGTTGACTAGCGTCCACGTCTGATTCCCCTTCAACGATTGCAGCTCATCGTCCATGGCTTTCTGCCATATCTCACGATCAGGCCTGGCCAGCCGGATTTAGCCAGTCAGAGGGAACAATTACTAATAGGTACCTATATTGGCTGAAAGACAAGAATCTGACGCTAAATCTCCGCATAAAGACCGCAAAAAACGTTTTAAGAACTTAGAATTAGACAACTTTAACGATGATGATAACTTATACGTTCCACTATTCAAAATTACCATTTTAAATATCGCGAGTTACCTACTGTTGTAAAGTTGAATAGAATACTTCAAGATAAACTTAACTGTGACGGAAGTAAGTATTGCGACTCTGCATATAGCTTTGTTAAAGTTGGGAAAACTGTGTGAAAACTGTGTGAAAAATTGTGAAAAATAGACCTGTTATTATAGAGCGACATAACAGCCAAAAACTACCTGTATGAAATTAACTCGAATACCGTCAAGACATTAGAATAGAATACTCTTTATTATGTACATCGTATAGATTACAGAACATAAGTATAAATTACATATATTTTACAAAGGGTGACACAATGGGCGGAGAGCTACATCTTAACTGATCATGTGCAAACCAAAGGGCGGAGTAATAAAGATGGACCGGACCACCTTTAAAGAGAAACCTGTCGAAAGGACAAAGAGTTATCATTGTGCATGCTGGTTCAGAACAAGGTTTCGTACCTAACGCACTATTGACATACAAAGCAAATAGTTTAGTTTCTGGTGGTTACTGCACTCTAACATGAACGCAGATAACTATTAAAAGTGGCTAGAACGTCTACCTAGTAGGTACCGAATCTTCCACCCAACTCTGTGGTTGTGCTTGATAATGCCTTATACCATAACTTATATATAACCATATAAAATGGCAGAGCCCCAAATTATAATAAAAATAAAAGAAATCCAGAGATGGCTGACAGAAAAAATAAAGCTTTTAATCAAGATATAAAAAAAAAACTGTATGATTTCAAAAAAATAAAGAAAAATATATCTATCTGTTTTAAGATTGACGACATACTTCAGCCATGTGGCATAAAAGTTCTTCGACTGTCACCAAATCATTCTGAACTAAACACCATAGATGTGTGGGGAATTCACGTGGGTGGTGAAGGGATGTGGAGTAATACTTGTCGATATGTATAAAAAAAGAAGAAAGAATACTACTTATAGATAGGTATTTTGACATGGAGTCATAATTCATAATTATCCTTTGTGATTCGAAAATTCATCATTTGGTTTTTCAAGTAGCGATTCAGAATAACGTTCAATAAATAAACATTAAATTACGAAATTACTGATTTTTTTTTAAATCCGTAAATAACTGTATTTATAATTGTACCCGACTGTATCTCTTGTCACAGAAGGTTTACCATAGGGCCGCGCGTACAACTGAGTTGAACTAGATAACTGTATGTAATGTCTAGGTATATGTATTATGTGTCTACTTGGAGTATGACTAGAAAATAAAGCTATAATTATTGGCTAGGTACCCAAGTGTAAATGTTCATTACCTACAGCCTTTTATTTACACATGTAATAATATTACCTACTTTCTCTTCATATTAATCTTTATTTTACAAATTCAAATAATTTAAGCAGTACTTTACAATTCCTTGTGCGGACGACAGCAGGTCAAGCTACTGGAAACTGTCAAATATTCCCAATCAACTTTGAGCCTGAATGTCTTAGAGATAAAATTGAAAATCTAATAAAGAAATCTGACAGATTGCAGTAGGTTGATGTGCTGTCGTCTGTACTTAGTTTACATATTTAAGCAACACTCAAAGGATGTATTTTGCGAGTGATCTCGACACTAGGTCGGGCTGTCTTTTGGAGTCGTGGTATTGCCGTATCACGTGTGAAAGTAATAACACTTTGTCATGTCCTTCTTGATGAAAGCACCGCGTCTCAGGACTCTTCGCTGTCGACCATCGTCTCGACATAGATATCTCAGAAGTAGCTAGTGACTTGTCAGTAGATGAGGGCACGGCGGGGCTCCTTCGGGCGCGGGGCGGCACACAACGTATGTCGCGCCGTGTCCCCCCGGCATTGGCCGCAGTGCAGACGTCCGCTGTCACCGTACGAAGTACCTGTGTCGCATAAACAGGGGTTTATGTCATACACACACCATTACCAATAACTAATATAATTACACACCATACATAACACCTATCTAGCTACAGTAGATAGCCCGGAATAATGGTTATCCCGGAGCCATCTCACTTAGGGTTGCCAACTTTCATTAGAAAATATAGAATATATCCGATTTCATTAGAGGTAAATAAAAGGAACTAGACTTAAGTAGTGATTTTGGTATTTTTGCAGCACACCACAACGTTTCGTGGTTTTTAAAACATTTGATGAATGAGTTCAAATATTCTAACTTCAATATAAGTACATCTAAAGCCTTCTATTTCAATGAAGGTTGTTTGTTGTTTGTTTCTTTTTGTTGTTATTAGCATAACATAACATTACTGACACTAGTATCTATGGTATAAATTGTGTAAAGAAAGTATTAGTAGCAAACTCTCTGTAATAGATTAAAGCTACATGATATAGAGTAACATACCTACCTACTTACTCTATTTTGGAGACCGGATGGCAACCCTAATACCACGTGAAACAGCGATGCAACGGTTTATTTAATTTCAATCGTAAAAGTCCGAAACTCTAAATCTGAATAAATAAATAAGTGTAGGTGTGTGCGTGAGGAGAGCGGAGTGTTCTCATGTAGCTTAATGTGATTCTAAATCGGAGCTATTGTGTTCGAATATTTTGTTGTTGGCATTATTTTAGAGAGGCGCTCGTAAAACGTCTGTTAATCAATCCGGGATTTTAGTACGACTGCAGCCGCGGCGCGGTACGGCTCAGTACGACGCGGTACAACATGGCACGACACGCCGCCGCAGCGCACGGAAATAGCGCCATTAGCTGCGGAAGATGTTAGTAAACACGCTACACATTACGCCGCTGAAATAGACGAGCATTGTCACCTCGAGACAATAAGCGAGCTGCCGATCACAAATAACGTGCCGCCGTACTAATAGTGCGCCGCGGACGCTTTTGGACACATTATACGCATTCCATGGTTTCACGGCGAAAGCTCACCTAACTAAACATCGTACACTGAAATACAACTCCGGCGCCTCGCGACATCGTGAAATTAGTCGAGGCACTTAATTTATGCTAATGGATCGTTAATGGCATCATAAATATTATAATTAGTGTCGGCTATATGCTGTTTGGTGAAGATATAATATCGAGTTGTTAGCACGTCCGATTACTCTAGCGTAATCTGAGTCGTGGCCGCTGCTACAGCCCTCGCCCATGCTGTACGGCGGCGCGGCAGAGCATCTCCCGGGACTACTTACCGCCTGCCTCGCGCCCCCTGCGCTCCTTAGTATGCACACCACAATCTGCGGTGACTCCACTAACTATTAAACAACAAACGAGTGCCCGCCAGAGAATACAGATTCTGTTTCCCAACGAGCCTTACCCATTAACTGAAGACATTTACAAGCGCCCCCACGTGCGGACGATCAGCCGATGGAAATAAATTAACTGAATTACCATCACGCAGCCGCAGCTCGCCGTGGAATCTGCCATTGAATTATAGATGAGACACTTTGTTGTTAGTGAATGTAATAAATTAAGAGTTATGAGAATGTAGTGCTAAATAATACAAACATCGCATAGTACATAGGTATGCACTAGGCATGTACGCAGTGCGCGCCACGCTCCAACCTCCAACGTACGAGATACGTACTAGGCTCAGTCTAGAGTATACCTAATGCAGTGTGTTATATTAATATAAGGAAGATTATAAACAGCATTATTTAGGTTTACCTATATTTTTCTGGTTCTCGTGTTGCTAAGATTGGCAATGTTATACGATGAATGATATCAGTGACCTCAGGCATAAACTTTGTAAACAGAGCAAGAGGTGCGCGGCGTGGGAACCGCCGGCGGGCGGCGCGCGGCGGCTCGTCTGTACCGCATAGTTCGCGCGCCATCATCCCCGCCACGATACATATAACCGAGCTTCTGATGCAAACATTGTCATCCGACTCAATGGAGAAACATTCTGGAGCCAACTATATACATGTCTACATTAGGCGAACGACCACTGATCTGACTGACGAACATTAAAAGACACGCTCCCATAGTAAGGTGTTCGTCGAGACAAACATTTAGTTTGGGTGAATGAATACTTGGTGATCGTGACAAAATTTGAAAAGACACCGTGATGATATCGTGGTGTATGTAGTAAGCGAAGTTTGTACACATGTAGTGCAAGCAATGGAGAGAGGGAGGCGCCCGGAAGTGCAGCGCTCATTAGCGGAGTATCGGGACTCCCGCAGATGTGCGCCCGCGCCTGATCGACTTCCAGCTTAACACGGAGCAACTAACTGTCTTTACATGGAGCAACTAGCCGTTTGGGCTACACAACTCGGTTACTGGTAACTTAATACCGCTTGTCAGACACGACTAAGTACCCGTTTAAAAGATCTACAAATTACTTCCAAAATGGTGTCCTTATATCATGTGCGGATGATACAGCCCTACTGTTTGTGGTTCATTCAAAGGACGACGTCGTTGAGGGAGCTCAGAAAGGTTTTAATATTGTGTGTAATTGACTTCACAAAAATCATATAGTAGTAAGTAGGTATAGTCACAATGTCCATTTTAATTAGACTGGCTTTTTTGGCTTGATAACTTTCGGATAAAACATGCTTTTGCTAATCGTTTTGACGTGACAACGTCTTAAATTAGGTTGCGGCTGGGAGTCACTTATGAAAAAGTGTAACGCTCGGTAACGTTACGATGAGTCACCGATGTTTTAGTAAACAAAATATATTTCTATAGTTAAAATTTGTGCAATTCTTATTTTCATTCAATTCCTTGTTCCTATTGTGCAATTTAATTATATTCATATCAATAAATATTCTACCGAGAAAAAGACGTTGTCACGTAAAATCTTCGCCCGTAAAACCGACTTTACAGGCAACCATTTTTTTATGGTTTAAGCACAGATTACAGAATACTACGTAGTTTAAGACATGTTTTATTTCTCAAAAACAGAATAGGTACTTATTCAGTTAATGAGAAACACTGGGTTGTATTTTAAATTTAGGTACCAAGTTTCGGTCACCTGTGTCGTAGTGCATACAAAAGACAGCAGAGTACACAAATTAAATACAATTAAATGATAACTAATTAAATATAAACATATAAGAGCAAGGCGCGAGTTGTTTACTGTGTTCGTGGCGGCCGCAGCGCTTCCTTCTCTTAATGAGCAGCAAATCCTGAATTTTCATTTCCGTAAAGTTTTTTAACACATGTTTACGTGGGTATGTTGTGTGTGTAACTAGTGTCACAAGTGATTAGTGACGTGGGACGCGGAAGATAATTGGACATAGTGCTGCGTGTTGGCGGAACTACCATCGATCAGCGGCGCGCGGCGGCTGCGACGCACATGCGCGCGCGCCGCCTCGTTGACGTTAACGGTTTGTTTGTTACCGCCGAGCCCGTAACCCGCACCGCCCCACAACGCATTATGCACTTTTTGCTCGAAACACTAGATAGTGTAAAAACGTCTTGGTGTCGTGTTACAGACACCGCGCCGCCTCCGCCTGCAGCCTGCGCGTTTTGACGTTAATTGGATGAGATGTTCCCTTAATGAATTTTATTGTACGACACCCATTAGCTAATTATTCGTCGGTAGCGTGTCAGTCTCAGATATGCGAGGAGCGGGTGGCGCTCGCCGGCTATTTTGAATGTAAATGGGTTACACCTCGTCAGTTCGTCACCGGTACGTTGGATTGTGAGCTCTCCCGACTGTGACCCACCGTCGCCGCCGCAATAAGTATAACTGCGGCAGCAGTAGGTACATGTATGTACCAGTTCTGATCTCTTATTGTGTAAAAAATGCGAAAAATGCTAGGCCAGCTCAAGATCAAAGTGTAACCTAGATAAGGAACTGCTTCCGCAAAATGAGACCGGACGCATTCAATTAGAATTTGAATGAAGTGTGATGTGTCCTACGAATATGGCGCGCGCGTTGATCTCCATGTGACATTGTCACAAGATAAGGTCCGCGCGGCGGATATTGAACAAGTCGTGTGACATCAGTTTCATTGGAGTAGGTATACCTGCTGCAGTACACCCACTCCAATTAAAGTAATGTCACACCGATATCACCAATGTGATACCACCACGTTCATGACGTCGGCATAATGAGGTGTCTGCGTCACACTCCGACGCAGTCGTCAATATTTCACTTGATTACAAATGTTCGAGCGGCGACCGATAGGTATTCAATATATTACTAGACGATGCCCGCGGTGGTATTTATATATTCTACTAGGTATTGTAAAATTGTATACATCGTTTCGATCATATGAGGTAGATATTATTCTATATTATGTTGACCAGGGATATAAGACATCGGTCTAGTCGATTCGGAGAATAGCTTGTTTGTACGAGAAGACAAACAAAGGACCAAAAAATTTAAAATAAATCTACAAAATTAGTCCTATTTGTTCGATGACATATGTCGTAAGCGCGGTAATGCGTGTGCGCAATTATAGCAATGTTCAGCAATTAAATGGTCGCGGGTCTAGCAGTGTCCGGCGAGGAGCCTGCGGGCGGGGGGCGGGGGGCGGGGCCTGGCGGCATGCCTTATCGGAATAATTGTCACGGCGATAATATATCTGTGTCGGTGTCCGCGCGATGCTATCGACGGCCGCGCGGGATTAACACGTCGCGCGGTCGCGCCGCAACGCGACCAAAACGACGCGCGCTTTGTTCGCTATCGGCCCATCGGCTTTGTGAGCTTTGTCTCACTTCGCCACTACTTATAGTTTATTTATGCGGGCACGGCACGCCGCACATTTCACGTTTAGCCGGTAATTGCTGCCGCGCTGTTCATAATGACGCCTGGCTATGTGCTGCCGATGCGGCCCCGCGCTGTCAGCTGTAGGAGCCTTACGTACTGGTGACTACACCTAGAGTCGGCTTCACGGTACTGCGCCGATTTTTTAACACTATTTTCTATTGGTAGGTAGGTATTTCTGCCGATGTTTAGCTCGTCAATTTAGGGGAAGGCCGGTAAAGTGAATACTCCGGGTAAAGCGAACACTGCCTACTACTCATTTATTATAAGTTTTCATTCAGCATGTCACTACTATTGCGTTTGGCCATCTTGGTTTAGTACGCGGCAAACATCGAAGTGAGATTGATCATTTCTCCTGTATTACTAGTTCATTATTTTTAGGAATCTCTTAATTCGATAGCGTATCAAAGTAGGTTGTTATAATATATTTAACCTTTAAGTACCGACATGCCATCTTAGTTACATAAGTACCGACGTGAGGTCTGCTAGACCACTATAGCTTTAGTAAGGAAAACTTTCATATTACAAAATATTATTATTTTTTAAATGTGTCTATGTATTAATAATATATTTAGTTATTGTATAAATAAAACAAGATAAAGAAATTTTTATATCTATTACTTATTATTAACACGAACTTTGAAGTCTTAATTTCTTTGGGAGAAAAAATTAACTTTTTACTTTTTTAATAACATTTACTAACTAAGTATTTTTTTTTTCATGATATATGTTTTTTCTTAAAGATTAATAACTAAGAAAACAACTAAAATTAAAATTTAACAAAGAATTAACAAATTTCTTCAAAATTGCGCGGCATCATTATAGGAATTATCACAATTTACAAACACTCTTTGCATACAGGCTTACTGCATTGCAGGCACACATGTTTCATGCAAGTATCGCATTTGTAAGCAGTCTTACGCTTTAATTTTGAAGGCAATAAAATTCGGATCTGAGCTCTCATTTAGCCATTCAATTACCATCTCTTCATGATCCTTATTTTGAGGCTTAGTTTCACGTTTCTTCTTAGTGACAGGAACACTCTCATTTTCTTTTGAGGGTGCACGTTTCACACCCGATGTACCCGGCCGATTCATTTTTATGACTAGCTGAAAATAAAAGAGAAAAATAGTAAAACCTGGAAAAAATCGTCCCAAAAAAAGTTACGTAAGTACCGACGAGTGGTCTGTCAGACCACGCTCGAACTTATAAAAGACATAACTCACCAGAAACGCAAGCGCCGACACAACCACACTCCACGAACGTTGCCGGGCGACTGCCTGAGGGGTACACAAACGCGCGGGGGGTTACGTCTCTGTTAACAAATGAAACCACCGTATCCGAACGCTTCAAGTGTCTGTCAGACCACACGTCGGTACTTAAAGGTTAACCGAAAATCAGAATTATTAGTTTTTGTATGAAATGTGTTAAACTCAAAATTTACCTATACGGGCAAAGTAAATAGGGCAAAGTGGATACTATATCCACTTTCATACACATTATCCGACAAAGACAAAAAAACTGCTAAAAAGGTTAAACAGCCAGAGAAAATGTAAGAATTTAAAGATATTTTATGCGTTTCTTGCCGAATATTTTTTTTCCCGAAACTATAAGAGCTATACTGTTGAAACTTGGTAGGTAGATGTATTCTATCAACCGCATTAAGATTTTAATGCAAAAATAAAAAAAAAATAATAAATATTGGGGGCTTCCCATACTTAGAACTGAAACTCAAGAAAATGAAAAATCTAAAAAAAGCATATGATGTACATTACAATAAAAACTACCAACGAAAATTGTTTTGAACGAGATCTAGTAAGTAGTTTTTTTTAATACCTCGTAAATCGTAACCCGCTTATTACCGCGTAATCTTTCATACCAATAACTTAAATCTTTTAATTTCATAAATAAATGGTATGGAACCCTTTGTGCGTGAGTTCGACACGCACTTGGCCGGTTTTTTAGTTTGTCAAAGTTATTTCTTTGTTTTCAGAGATTGAATACGGGTATCCACTTTGCCTAAGTATTGTATCCGCTTTACCCGGGATACCGGACAAAGCCAATACTTTCCTACTTTTTTAAATTTTAATTGCAGTTGATTATTGTTTAAATATTAATGATAACTAATGTTCGTATTTGTAAGAGCAATAAATAAAGACTGATTTGTGATCATAATTTTGTTTTTGTATTGTACACCTTTTCTGCTATGACCTTAAATACCTTGAGGTATCCACTTTGCCCGGCCTTCCCCTACCTATAGATAACAAAGCTTGGAAAGAGCACATACTGATGAGTTTTATTTCATAAATCTCAAAAGAATGAACTCCATCTTGTTGAGAGCTCGGTGAAATTCTAACAGCATCCCTGTGCCGCAGGGCCGTGGTGCTCAATGCTGCAGGGTGCAGTACGCGGCGCGGCACAGGAGGCGGGGGTGGGGGCGGGGCTGGGGCTGCGCTGATGCCATCTCCACGATATAATTACTTTTCTTGTTTGACGTAAAAGGCATAATGATGTATTGATATAGACCGCAAGAAATATCATGCCGACACGATTCGAACTGATTCGCACACAACCCTAACCCAGCTGGGCCCCGTGGTGTCCCCGTGTAGGTTTCACAACACGAATTACAAGTCGTTTGTGGTTGTGGTGCGTGTTCCGACACATCATCTCGAGAAATTCCTTAAAGGAGAGAAGACTACGTGACACCAATTAGCGAAACTGCTGCCTCCCCCCCCCCCCCTGCCCCCACCATGGTAAACAAATAAATAGGAATATCGGGATTAAACAGTATCCTATGTGTTATCCATGTGTTATCGCTGGTAAATCCCTGATAAAGCATCTGTGTGCCAAGTTTTATCCAAACCAGTTCAATTGTTTTTTTTTGTAAAAGAGTAACAGACATCCATTCATCCTACATAAATTCTCTCAAACTTTGGCATGTATAATATTGGAAGAATATGAAATAAAATCGTTTATCAAGCAAATAGGATCACCGATCACTTTTACACGACATATGTTTTTTTTTAAACTACATGAAGCCGGCATTTCCTAACTGACTACCTCTGAGAAGAAATAGCCGAAACAAACTCAGGAATCATCGTCTTTTTTCAAGTCCAGACATAAAAAATGAAAATGTTTACAATAATTTACCTTATAATTACGCATACTGCTTAATAACAATGCTTAACAGAGCGAGCAGCTCAGTCCCAAGCTTTTATGTCTTCTAAATAATCTGTGATTTTTTTGACATTTTATTTTATTTTGTTTTTAAATATCAGGCTAATTTAATTTTAGTTTGGAATGTTAGATGTTTATTAGTTCATAAATAATTTAAATGTATTTTGTGTATGTGTTTTTATGAAAACTATGGATAATTGTCTGATGTAAATAAATATTATTAATATTATTATAATAAGTACTTACCCCTTTTTGCAAAGATTGGCATTTATATAGTTTTTAAATCGTTTAATGGGTAAGTTTCGAATGTCCAATAGGATATCTTACGCACAAACACCGCTAGCGCTAATACGAGCGAAAAACATCCATTTCATTTATTTTAGTGCTTTACATTGTTGGAAGGCATTCGTTTTGTTTCGTTCGCAGATCGTCATCTCTGTAACCTGATTGTATCAAATTGTAATACAACACACAGAAAGCCAGCTCTTTCAAATTAGGAGAACATTGATCGTGTCATTGCACAAGAGGTTCGCGCGAGCAATTTGATATAAAGCAGGTAGCGGTACGATACGAGAAATGTAATTTTCACGGTTAATGAAACTGTAAGGGCAACGTCGGGGTGGAGGGTCTCCCTCCTCCCCCGGGCCGCACTCTCCCCGCGCGGCGCACCGCGGTGCCCTCTCACTTCATTTCGCGAATAAATTCATCACGCGCGTCACTCACGACACGCTCGCCCTACCAACACACACACACACACACATAAAAAGTTCTCCTGAACAGATATACACAACGGAAGCTTAAACACATCGGCCAGATTATGATTTCAGCAATTGCCTGTCCGATTTCTGTACTAATGTATGCTGTCTTTTGATGTTCTAAAACCGCCTAGGTACTTCATAATGTATTGTAGGTAGTTTCCAATCCGTATTTCGTCTGAATGGCAAACTTAAAAACACTTTGACCAAGATGGGAATCGAACCCACGTTCTCCAGTCGCGTAGGTACCCAAACACTTAACGCTCTGCAGTTGCTGTGGAAACTACGAGATTAGCGGAACAGTCCGGCCAAGTGAGAGTTGGACTCGCCCATGAAGGGTTGCGTACCTACATCTGTATTTGATTTTAATTTATTATGTATTTGTATTTATTATTAAAGCGGCAAAAAAATATAATTTCAACCGTCTGACTACCACGTGTTCAGCTCATGTGGTGAGTGTGGTGACAGACTGTGGAGTCTTAGTGATAAGTGTACACTTTGGGTAACCTTAAACATACTAGAACAATCAGGTCTCTATGGAATTACAATTTTATTTGAACTTTAATTCTATTTACAGTTTTGTTGCAAATAAGACTACTCGAGCAGAGTGTCGAGCCGGCTGCTGCTCTCCTCATGATGTTCGACAGTTGAACTGTGTGCCACACGAGCTTTACATGTACTAATCCAAGTGGCAGTGGCAACGTAAACAGTCGTCAGGTGTCGTGTTTGTTGAGCGAGCAGCTGGCGGCGGTGTCCGGGAGCCGAGTGTTAATCCGGAAGGATTAGCGGCCACATGTGTAGCTGTGTGTACCGACTACCGGCGCACGCGCGACTCTGCACGGATTACGTCGAGCCGTCGAGGTGTTAAGCCGAGGGTTAGGGCGCGAGGCAGGAAGAGTCAATCCACTTAATAGTCGACGAGCGCCTCTTTATGACTTCACTGACAGTTGCTACGTGTCCTTGTTGATGGCCGCAGTACATCACTGCGGCGCAACTGAACATTTGCAGCCCGTAAGGAGCAACTAACTTGTCTTTGTCATTTTGTACACGCTTCTATTATCTTGACTTGTATGTTTAGGTACCTATGTAACTGACTAACAAACAATGTAACAGAACTTCCCAAGTCAATTGCAACCTAGGTATTTTTAATTTGTCGCTGGAACTGAAACTTAGTATGTGTAGTTCGGAAACAAAGCAAATAATATGGTCCCTATCTTAGAGCTGATCTGATAGGTAATGAAGCCGGGAGGTGAGTAGCGGGAAGCTATGGTGGCTACCGTTAAACTCTGCAAATTTGGGTTCATATGACTGATTTTGAAGAGTCCAGTAGATAGGGTCTTGGTAACGAGGGTCTGATGATTGAGGCAGGAGGTGGACAAAGGGACTCCTTAGCGGCTACTGGTAAACCTCTCGAGTTTGATAGTAGGTAGCCTCTCATAGTCATAAATAAAAATATACCTATACTTTAAACAATACTAAAGATACGCTCTTATCACACACAAAAAAAAATTAATGATTACTTGCTTTCAAAACGGTGAAGGACACATCGTGAGGAAACCGGTACGTCCTCGAGACAAAAAATTTAAAGACATGTGCCATCTAGCAACTCGCACTGCGCCAGCGTGTCTATTGCCGCCCACTCGCTCTCACCGACAGGAGGCATGCGGCCCACTTGTGGGAACATTATGTACATTATGTACATTATGACTCTGACTTCATAGCACGGCTCACATTTGCTAATGAAATGCTCAATCGGTTTTCAAATTTTGAAAACATCCTTTTCTCTGATGAGGCACATTTTCATATGAATGGGTTCGTAAACCGCCAAAATTGTCGTTATTGAAATAGTGAGAATCCCAGACTCAAACATCAAAAACCGTTACATAGCCCTAAAGTGACAGTTTGGGCCGCAATCTCTGCCAAAGGAATAATTGGTCCTTATTTTTTTGAAAACGCACGGGGGCAAAACATCACTGTTAATACCGAACTAGCCCAGTCATATTAGGGCTTTCACCTCGGAATGAAAGATAATAAGCTGCAAATTGGTATGAACCTTTGTTTTGTCATTCTAAATGTTGTCTCAAAAGTCACAATCGTTATCGTGTCCGCGTCTCAAGATATTCAAGGTCAAAGGTCACAAAAATCGGTTTTTCGCGAATATCTGGCTTCCTATCGGTTAAATGAGATTTGCATTTATTATAAAAGTTGTAGGCCATAAAATTCCCTACAACTTTTGTTTAAACTTTTTTTTCATACGACCAACCGTTTTGAAGGTAGAGCGCGAAGAGTGCACATCGTACAGTCATATACGGCCTAATGCAAGGTCAAGCGTGAGTTATGGTTATCAGTAGGCCTAGTATGAGTTTTCATTACGAAACTCGTTCGCCGATATCGAGCGCGTTTGACTCAGCGATTGGCCCTCTTCAAGGTCGTAAGAACTCTCAACCAATGAGAGCGCCAAACGCGCTCGATACGATCGAACGAGTTTCGTATTGAAAACTCATACTAGGCCTACTGTACGTTATAAAGTCAATTATTTACTTGGAAATTATAATTATTAAACAATGCCCATTATTTATGTACTAACTATTAATTATTTATATTTAATTAAAGTACCTAAGTAATTTGATTATTTATATATAATTATTGATATTTAACTATTTAAGTATAAAATATTATTAATTCTGGATTATATATTTTAGTTTTATTTTAAGTTAAAATGATAGTAAGAGTATATATTTTACACATATTTTTATTTATTATAAAATACGGCATAATATACATTTATCAAAATGTGAGTTCAAATATCAAAAGTATCTTTGTTGATTTTAATTGTAATGAAATTGGAAATGGAAGCTAATTATCTTCTTCTTCTTCTTGTCGCTCAAAAATGTTCGATTCATTGTCATCATCCTCATTATCTGTCATGTTCATCTCCAAACCTTCCAGAATATCGGGATCATATGTATTTCCTTCATCGGGATTACTTGGATACAGTGAAGCGTTGAGGCAAGCTTGTCCGTTGCACTGGCCGCAAGCTAAAGAAGATTGTAGCCCTGATTTTCTGCATCCACAGCGGGAACCACAACCATTTTTGCAATTGCAAAATATTACGTTTAGTAGTTCGGCTGGTGCTGGAGGTAATAACGTTCGTATGGGCTCCAGGATTTCATTTTCAAGCATCCAGCTCCATTCTTGAGGTTCTAAGTCCTTCCCTAACCACGTTTGAATCTGGTAGTAGACACGTTTTATGTGTTGATGAGCTGCTACTCTTGTTGGTGGAAGTGTTGACAGTTGTACAGGTTTATTTAGTTTTGTAAATTTGATGAATTGCGTGTAGCGGAAATGATCAATGTTGTCCTCAGATTTTGGAGCATTACATAATGCCAACAAGATGCGCACTCCATTTTCTAATAATGTTTGTTTTGGGCAGTTTTCTTGTTGAAATACTTCCACCAGTTTATCTAAATCAGGAATTTTTTCCAATGCTCTAAATAGTTAAATATGAATAATTATATATAAATAATCAAGTTACTTACTTTAATTAAATATAAATAATTAATTGTTAGTACATAAATAATGGGCATTGTTTAATAATTATAATTTCCAAGTAAATAATTGACTTTATAACGTACTGATAACCATAACTCACGCTTGACCTTGCATTAGGCCGTATATGACTGTACGATGTGCACTCTTCGCGCTCTACCTTCAAAACGGTTGGTCATATGAAAAAAAAGTTTAAACAAAAGTTGTAGGGAATTTTATAGCCTACAACTTTTATAATAAATGCAAATCTAATTTAACCGATAGGAAGCCAGATATTCGCGAAAAACCGATTTTTGTGACCTTTGACCTTGAATATCTTGAGACGCGGACACGATAACGATTGTGACTTTTGAGACAACATTTAGAATGACAAAACAAAGGTTCATACCAATTTGCAGCTTATTATCTTTCATTCCGAGGTTGACCCATTTTTTACCTAATATGACTGGGCTGAACGCTATGTTGCGATGTTGGAAGGTTTTTTGGCCCCAGAACTTGAAAATTCAAGAATAAAGAACTCTAGGACTTGGTTCCAACAAGACGGAGCTACCAGTCACACATCAAATGACTCCATGGCGGTTGTGAAGCAGATATTCCCTGGCAAACTGATTTCGAAAAGACCTGCCTCCTGACTTTTTTTTGTGGGGATACCTCAAACACAAAGTCTACACCAATAATCCGAGAAACATCAGTCAGCTCAAGGAGAATATGCGTGGTGAAATGGCAGCAATCACACCAGCACTACTTAAGAAAGTTTTCGGTAATTTCCGTTTGCGGTTAGAGGAGTGCCAACGTAGAGAGGGTCATCATTTAGATGATGTTATTTTTAAAAAATAAACTTCAGTTATCACTTAATAATTGCTTAGTTTTATTTTAACTATACCTTTTGTATTTATTTTTTAATAATTATTTTAAAAATGCACGTTCTATTGCGCCACCCTGTATTTTTACAAACATAATACCAAGCCGCAAAGAAGTTGTAAGTTTACTTGATTCTGATCACTGCGGACAAAGGATTACTATTTCAATACTATGGTTTGATAAAGAGCGCAAAAAGGATGTCACTCTTAACTCCAAAACTGAAAGCCGCTTGGAGGTTTTTAGATTTAATCTCATCAATAAAGAGCCAGTCTTATCCAGTTCTGTTAATGCTGATCCTAATCATCTCTATTATATATTTTTTAAATATACAGTATGTTAAGAAAACCCTGTCCGAACCATAAGGATAATAAAGGTTAGGTAAACACATGACCAAATATAATATAAAATTTTACGTAATCATCATAGTACCAATACAAATGAATTTTGAAATAACCTTTTTTTCCCGCGAATTAATTCCAACTTCCCCGAAATTTGGTAAATGACAACACCAGTATTATTATGAGCGAATAGCGATGCGACCACGTGCCGCGTGCCCTGCCGCCCACCGCCCGCGGAAGGGTGCTTAACCCAGATTTATTAAGTTACCTCTTTTTGCGAAATAATATTTATTTTTTAGGGGGATTTTTTTTTTAAGTTTAGCCCGGTTTTGTATCCATTAGTAGAATCAGTTATCGATACCTAACAACACCTTCACGGGTCGGACAGGGTTTTCTTAACATACTGGATACTGTAAGCTATTTGATTCCACCTTTGTGCCCAAGACTATCTCTGTTAATAGTAATTCTCTGATTGGGCTACCATCATCATTTCAGCCGAAAGACGTCCACTGCTGGACATAGGCCTCCCCAAGGTTCTCCACGACGACCGGTTCTGCGCCTCCCGCATCCAGCGATTTCCCGCGACCTTCACCAGGTCGTCGGTCCACCTTGTCGGGGGCCTACCCACGCTACGTCTTCCGGTGCGTGGTCGCCACTCGAGAACCCGTCGGCCCCATCGGGCATCGGTCCTACGGGCAACGTGTCCAGCCCACTGCCACTTTAGTGTTGCAATTCTTCGGGCTATGTCGGTTACTCTCGTTCTTCTGCGGATCTCCTCATTCCTGATTCGATCGCGCAGTGAAACCCCAAGCACAGCCCTCTCCATTGCCCTTTGAGTGACTTTGAGCCTTCTCATAAGGCCCATTGTTAGCGACCATGTCTCAATTCCATATGTCATCACTGGCAATACACACTGGTCGAAGACTTTTGTCTTGAGGCACTGCGGTATTTCGGACGAGAAGATTCTTCGTAGCTTCCCGAAAGCAGCCCAGCCGAGTTGGATTCGACGATTGACCTCTTTCTCGAAGTTGGACCTTCCTAACTGGATAGTTTGTCCCAGGTACACGTAACTGTCAACAACTTCGAGAACAGAGTCTCCAATCTTTATAGGAGTCGGTACAATATGGGCATTAGACATGACTTTCGTCTTGCCCATGTTCATTTTAAGACCGACTCGCTCGGAGGCTCTGCTGAGGTCTTCGAGCATTGTACTCAGATCCTCTGCGGTCTCAGCCATGACTACGATATCATCAGCAAACCGAAGGTGTGTCATGTACTCGCCATTGATGTTGATGCCCAGTCCTTTCCAGTCCAGAACCTTGAAGACATCCTCCAATGCAGCGGTGAACAGTTTCGGAGAGATAACATCTCCCTGTCTGACACCACGCTGGAGAGGTATTGGTGGTATTGGTTTCGATTGGGCTACCATAGGTATTCATAAAAGTAGAACTCGGCTTTTTGAACTGTACAATGAGAGGACTTATATTAACACTGTTGAATTTAATTTGTATGTTAGAAAATATTCAAAATTATTTAAACAAGTTTGTTATATGGCTAAGTCACGTTACTAAGAGTTCAAAGATAAAAAAACAGTAGTAATGTAATTAAAACGACTTGGAAAATTATTAATAGTGAAAAGGGAAGGTCCAGTGATAGAAATACTGACTATAGCCTGTCTATTAATGAAAAAATAATAAAATCAAACTCACAAGTCGCTGAGGCATTTGAAAATTTCTTTTCGGATATTCCTGTTTCAACTACTAAATCCCTAAACTCATCACCTTCTGTTGCTGAGTCTTTGCTTAAAGAAAATGTTAATGTTTGTAATTCGGAATTTCATTTTGAAGATGTTATCAATAGAGCTATAATTAAAATCTTTCACACTCTCAATATAAAAAGACTGCTGACCTATGCGATCATTCGGTGGAAGTTGCTAAGTCTATTATTGATATTGTGGCACCCACTCTAGCTGTTATCTTTAATGCTTGTGTTGACTGTGGAGAGTTTCCTGATCTCATGAAAAATAGTAAAATAATACCTTTGTTTAAATCAGGTAGTACATCAAACACGACAAATTATAGACCTATTTCTATACTAGATACCTACATTTAATAACATTTTTGAGAAATTAATTTTTAAACAAATGCTAAGTTTTTTTAGTAAACATAAATTATTACATAGCAAACAGTTCGGTTTTACAAGGGGTTGTTCAATTACTGATGCCGGTGTTGAACGTCTAGGTCATATCTATAATGCATGGGAGGATAAATGCGATGCCTTGGGCATCTTTTGTGATTTGTCCAAAGCATTCGATTGTGTTCTTCATGGGACGTCAATCAGGAAACTCCGCCACTATGGGATCCGAAACTCTGCACTGGATCTTATTACGTCTTACTTGAGTGGTAGGATCCATAGCGTTGACGTTATTGGAAAAAGATCTTTCGGATCTTTAGTAACAATGGGAGTCCCACAGGGGTCAATTATCGGTCCTTTTTGTTACTTATTTACATCAATGACCTGCCGTACCTCATAAAGGATAATCACGATATAGTGTTGTTTGCAGATGACACGTCACTTTTATTTAAACTTAAACGTCAGCAGCAGGTTACAGATGATGTAAATATCGCGATCTCCAAAGTAGTCCACTGGTTTAATGTTAATAATTTACTCTTAAACGAGAAAAAATACCAAATGCATTAAGTTACTCTATCTCGCGTTACGCAGGTGAAAACTAAAGTGTTGATAAAGGGCGAAGAAATGAAATCTGAAGACAGCACAGTATTCTTGGGTATAAATCTGGATACTGCTTCAATGGGGTCCAAATATAGAAAAATTGACAAAAAAAATAAGTTCTGCTGCATACGCGCCTGTATCGCCTCTCATTTAGGACTGGTATAGTGCCCAAGTCCTGGAAGCTTGCCAACGTGCAGCCCGTGCCCAAAAAGGGTAGTCGTGCCGATCCTACCAACTATCGGCCGATTTCAATAACCTCCATACTCTGCAAGATTATGGAGCGTGTATTGAACTCGCGCCTCTTGGCTTACCTGGAAGGTAACGATCTCCTCAGTGACCGACAGTACGGTTTTCGACGCAATCGGTCAACTGGGGACCTACTAGTGTATGCCACTCACTTGTGGGGCGAGGCCCTCGTGAAAAATGAATAATAATAATATATAAAAAAAATCACAACAAATACAATACTATACTATTAATACTTAAAAATACTCTAAATACATATAACATAACAACTAAAACTGTACACGGATCATCGGCGTCGTGTTTCGCTGACGGGTGTCACGCATGACGCAGCCGGTCACGAAACCGGCGGTACAAAACACCGTTCGAACATAACTCTTCTTTCAGGAACTTGTCCAGATCATGCGTCAGAATACGTACCACGAACGACTTGAAGTACGTGCTGTGGCGCGGCTCCAACTCCTCGACCCTCACAGTCCAGTTAGACTTGACTTGTAGTAATATTCTAGCTCTGAAAAGGATTGTGGTTTAGCCTGAAAATAACTGTTGGTTAGCCCTGAAAAGAACTGTTGGTTACCCCTGAAAATAACTACTGATTAGCCCTGTAAAAACTGTTAATTAGATATGAGAAGAAATGTTGTTTAGTTCTGAGAAGAACTTTTGCTTAGGTGTAGTTTTATCAACGTAATGTATAAAAAATCGCACGTAAATTATTAGTCTTCGCGCACCACCGCTGCGTAGGGAGCCGACCTCGCGTTTGAGCTGCGTGAGGACCTTACTCATAAGCCGGCTCCAGACACAGACAAATATTTGTACATATATTTGTACAAATAATTGCGCGTGTGTAGCAGGCTACGCAAACATTTGCACACAGACACCTTTGAACGATTTGATGTGCGCTCGAAACCGACAACGAATGGCAAAGTACAAATGTTTTAACAAAGCTTTGAACAAATACTCAAATACCCGTGCTACACGTGTGTCCAAGTGTTCAAATAAGTGATCAAATATTTGATCTATGTCTGGCGCCGGCTATAGATCTAAACTCCCTTCAAAATCAAACGTCCATTCATTCAAAGACCAAATATTATCTACATGAACTGAACCTATTGATGAAATAATTTATTCTGATAAGGATATATAGCATGAGTAAAATAAAGCGTTTAAATGTAGTCCAAAAAAAAAAAAACAAGATTTTCAAATAAAAAAAATGGTTGTTGTGCCTCACTCGACATAGATAGGTAGGCGGACTTTTTTGTAGATATTTATAAAATCTACAATTAATTACAACATTTTATGGTTATAATAGTTTATTCAGCGTACGCAAAATAAGTAACTTCTATGGTTGATTTTTTACACCTTGCGTTCAAAAAAACCCAAATATCTTACGGAACCCTATTTTATCCAAAATAAAATTTAGCCTATGTTACCCAGTGATAATGTAGCTTTCTAATGTAAATAGAATTATTAAAATCGGTCCAGCACTTTTTCAGTTTATTCGTTACATACAAAAATACAAATCTTTATAATATTAGTGTAGATTGTATTGTATACCTACCTATTTAAGAGAATATCTTTTGATTTAAAGCGACCCGGAATTTTTGTGGTCCAATATAAATTGTAGTTTAAAAAAGTAAAAAAATACGCTTGCAATCGAATTTTTCTTTTTGTATCTTTAGTAGTATTGTGTTGTTATCGTCCCCTGACCGCTGTGCAAATTTTCAAGTTGATCAGACTCGTAGGAGTGGGCGTTCTGTACATACAAGGTGAAGCTAATAAAAGCGTGTTAAAAATAACTTTACTTAACCGACAGTAAATAGTTAATTCTGAAGATAGAAGGTACCTACATAATATGAATATCTATTTTATACTAAGATGACAATTGTGTCATGACTACATCGGAGCCGATTCTGTATTCACAAACTAAACTAATTTTAAGTTACGTGCATCTTCTTCTTTCCATTTCGTTAGGAAAAGGACAAAAGATAGAATGTCAGTTTAAACCTGTCAAATTAAGATACTCCATAGACAGTTTAGACGCGATTAAAAACATGGCGACTAAAAATACGCCAGTTTACGTCAAGAGCGCACTAATTTGACAGGTCTAAACTGACATTTTATCTTTTTTTTTTTAATAATTATAAACTAGCGCTTGACCGCAATCCCGCCTGATGGTAAGCAGTGATGCGATCGTTGATGGTAAAGTGTGCTAGTTTATTAAGAGCCTATTCACTGAGCGAATAGGAAGGAAGACGGTAGTTGAGCGAGGTGATGCAATGTTAAACCCAACAACACGATCAACGATGCTGCGCCAAAGTGAGATTGGTCTGAAGACCCTTCACGACCAAACTCCCAACACAACAACATTAGGCGCATCGTACCTGGCACACATCGCAACACATCTATTATAAAATATAGTATCGTTGAGTTAGTATCCCATAACTCAAGTCTCGAACTTACTTTGGGGCTAGCTCAATCTGTGTGATTTGTCCGTATATATATATATATAGTTTTTAGGATTCCGTAGCCAAATGACAAAAAAAGGAATCCTTATAGATTCGCCATGTCTGTCTGTCCGTCTGTCCGTCCGTCCGTAACTGTTCAGAACCGTCCTCCGTACGGCTTCACCAGACATCATGCCGGAACACGATAAATCGCTTGGCGGCAAGGCTTTGTCTGATGGGTGGTGGTAACTGCTGCCGGCGGTCTTTTCTTAATGAAATATAAAGAAAAAGATGCACTGAAGTTAATTTTAATTAAGTTTGTGAACAACACAATCCGCGCCAATGTCGAACATTTTATCTACTTATTGTATCTACTTATTCGCTAGATTTGGATGTTCTACTCGTAGGTTGCTGACAAAGCTGATTGTAGAGGGTACTCTTAACTTGTGCACGTAAGTAGTTCCGTTCCGTGCCGTCCCGGAAGGATTTCGGGCAACACCGGCGCGGCACGGAGTTGTGAGGGACATTCATCAGAGGACATAATAGGCGGAGTAGCGGTTATTTACAGCTTCCCTGCAGAGAACATTGTCACTACCGAATGAGATAGCCCTAAATAGAATAGTGGAAATGGTTTCCGAGTACATTTATAACTTGCAGTGTCGTATTTATTCATACGCAGCTTCGATACCGAGCTCGGTGTGGAAGCTGCGCACTTGTTGATTACAGTCTACCGGAGATAGCCAAACGATAATCGTCTGTGAAATCGGTAAAAGTAAGGGGTCAAGTAATATTTACTTATAATAGAATAAAAATATTTATTCAAAATTCGTTAAGAACAAATTAATATAGTTAGTCTTAAATGTAAATCATAAATCTAATTCTTACGTGCCTGAACTAGGAAATTCTATGTTTCAAGCGATAAGAGCTGTAATAACAATCTAAAGTAATTAATAAATAAACAACATTAACAAACAAATTAAAACTATATAACTATGACTTCAAGGTTGCATAACAGAATGGAAATAGAGACCGTTTCGAAAGGTTTGGCGAGATCCAGGAAGATTCATACTGGTCAGTCAGATTGTGAACAGCATCATCTGTCGTCGCTTGGATAAAATTAATATATAATCCAAACAAGAGTCACTTTGATGCGCAGGAAGCATGTGAGCGGGAAAGAGACCATGCAAGGCACATAAGTTCAATAATTCTTCAGCCGAAGCGTCTTAACTTCCAGGTAAAATATTGATATTGATGCATTAAAATGATATTTTTGTAGGATGACAGATTCTGTAAGGTGGCGTTTAGTGAGTCAGTCAAATTGTTTATACTTCTGAAAGAAGGAGATCGATATCCAGCTACTATCGCAAAATCTTTTTAATTAACAATATGTTATAGTCAAGCATGTTTGGTTCCACTACAGGCACATAGAGTTAGGTAGGTATAAACTATCAAGTCCCATTTTTTTTTGCTGTGATGGGAAATCATCACATGACATTTCCCGCTCTGGGCGGAGCGGAAGGGTGTGTCTGACTTTTACTGACTAAAACTCACCCGTGTTTCTTCACTTGCCTGTGCGACGGTCAGGGCCACGATTTCTTGGTTAACCAACACGCAACCCTGACCCACGAGGCATCGATCCTCCTGGACCCCGTCACGATGTGCTGACATTTCTTTGAGGCGAGCGTGAAACACGTTGCGCCGTCGACTCGGGCCTGGTCCTTACCGAGCGGAGAGCTGCCCACTGCTCACCGCCCGCAGACCCGCGCCTGCGGTGGCTGGAAGTTCGGTGTCGTGTCCCGACCAGGGCGTCTCCTGCGGCGGCTAGTGGCGTGAGGGCGCTGGAATAACTATCACCCCATCATTCTGATTGAATTGTTAGTTGAAGTGTTAGTTTTAAGTAGGTATATATATATATATTTAATAATTATAGACTAGCGCTTGACCGCAATCCCGCCTGATAGTAAACAGTGATGCGATCGTTGATGGTAAAGCGCTCTAGTTTATTAAGAGCCTATTCACTCATAAAAACTGAGCGAATAGGAAGGAAGACGGCAGTTGAGCGAGGTGATGCAATGTTAAACCCAACAACACGACCAACGATGCTGCGCCAAAGGGAGATATTCCTGAAGACCCTCCACGACCAAACTCCCAACACAATAACATTAGGCGCATCGTACCCGGCACACATCGCAACACAACTGCTCAGACCCGTCTTCCGTACGGCTTCACCAGACATCATGCCTAAACACGACAAATCGCTTGGCGGCAAGGCTTTGTCTGGTGGGTGGTAACGTCTGCCGGCGGCCGATGTTATGGCCTACCACCGAGTAAATACAATATCCTGAATGTATTGTATGTAATATTGTTTAGCAAGCCAACACTCGGTTAAGACAATAATGTCACTGTTCTTAAAAACACTGCGAATATTTTGGGTTAGTGTGGTTAGTTATCATTTCCGACTTGATTTTCGCTGGACAATCAGCTGCACTTGTCAAGTGATTGCTTGGTTTTTTGAAGTGGAATCAAGTATCACATTTCTGTTCCTCCGCTTTCTTAGTGCACTCTTTGATGGAGTGATCCAACTCACCACAGTGGCCACAAGTATTGCAGGACTGCCGACATGATTTGTCCGCGTGACCATACTGCGAGTAAAGTCCCTCACAGGGCAGACCAATTAACAAACACTCTGTATTTGGTTAGCTTTGCGTATCTTCGCAGGTACTTCAATGATGTAAATTTTGCAGGTCGCAGCGTACTTTATACCTGACTTATGGCTTAACTTAATAGCGGACAAGAATGTTTCAAGACAGTAATCCTGTAGTTTTTCGGGTAGATTTTGTTGATATACGCAAGTAAAACTTTATTTTAATGCATAGATGATGGCACTCCGATAATAACAACTCTAGGCTTCCTTTGCTGCTGCTCATCGACTGTGAGATCCGATACTTGTCTGAGAAGGCAAGTCAAACAAATGGAACTGTAGATAGAAGTAAATTATTTAAGGTCCTAGTAATTAATTAAAATGAAAAACAACGCGCCACTATATTATTCACTTACCGGCATTATGTACTTACCGGCTCCTACAGGTGCGCATAATCACTGCACGTTGCCGTTTAAAATACAATCATTCTCATTGTCATAACTCATAACCATCAGCGATCGAGCTCAGAACAGATGGGACCAACAGGGGCGAGTTACTGCACGCGGTGTATTCGGTGTATATCTCTCATGGCGCACATTAGCCGCGCGACTTAAATGCAACACTAAAAATATAACACGCGACATTTACCTTTGTGTTTTAATCCGGCACTAAATCGAGCGGTCGCAGCACTCGCAGCCCGCCTACAAATAACGCACAATAAATCCCCCAAGAATGCGCGTCTTGTTGCGGCGCGCGTTGTCTTCTTAATCTCACGAGACCGTTCTACAGATTTGGCTATCCGCTGCGAGTATTGAGATATGCGCCGATCGTTAAACGCCCACTCGTACACATTATTCACTATGCACCTAATTCCATCTGCGTCGGTTTTGTCACCGTAAGTACTGTTTAATGGAATCTGATCAGTCGTTTATCTTGGTGTCGCGGCTGCTCGCTGGGACGTTTTGTCGCTACAGTCATTTATGTACAGATGTTACTCTGCCTCATTCATATTTCTGCAAGAACTTTGACTGAAATTCTTCTGGGTGTGCGGTTTATCTAAAGTGTCGATATAGCATGTTGTAGGGCCGGTGGATAGTGCTGGCCGTGCTGGGCACTGTCGAGCTCGGAGCGGTTGCAGGCGTGCCGGCAGCCGATACATCTCGCCGCTGACATGTTTACGAGCTCCCCCTCTCCCCCATGCGCCCGACACTCCGCATCCCTCGCCCCGCGACTTCTTATTGCATTGCGCGGGCGCCGCTCGTGAGCAAATAAATTAATTTAAATGGAGGAAACGTCGGAGAGCGACACAAAGTGAGCGGGCCGCCCGTCCCGCCCGTCTCGCGCCCCTGTCCCGCGTATCCCGGCTCCGAGGTAACGACTGATGCGGCCGACCCAAGCTACGCTGTTGATATGTTTGTTGAAGTATAACTGCTGGACAGACAGTTCAAACTCAAACCAGCCGGCTATGGATTTATCGCGGCTAATAATCATCGTTGTAAATCTGTTGATCGGTGTAGTGTGGGCACTAGATCATTGCATCACAGCGCAGTCGCAGAGTATCGTACGACGCATGCGTCCATGAGTGGTGTTCTTACTGTTTGCAGTACTTATAGACTTAGAGGCACAAATTGAATAGCTCTCCGGACACTCCAGGACACTCCTGGTTGTTGTACAACACAGTCCATTTGAAGTAGTTAATCAGTCAGTCTCGAGTGCTGAACATCAAGCAGACTTGGACGGACTATCAACAGTTTTCACAATGTCCACAATCCAATGCTAAGTGGTATGTCAACTATCAACTCAGCCCATCCCTGTCCACTGCTGACTCGCCATGTCAGCTAGGTGATTGAGTGGCTGTAGCAGTTGCTAGTTTTCTTGGTGTAACATGAGCCTCGGCTTGAAACAGTGTCACTCGTTTGGCGATACACAAGTGTCTGAGAAGTAGAAGTACACTAGCAAGTGTCACAGGAGCGGGACACGTACGCATGCGGCGCGTAATAAATCTTCTCCGTCGCATAAATCCGTCGCGCGCGTAATATATTTACTATGTGAGTATTGTCAGCATTGTTATAGCTGCACACTGCATGCACGGGGCGCGCGCTCGTGCTCGGAGCCGTCGGAGTGGCTACACGACACGAGTGCGGTGCAGCAGTGTGAATGGGGCGCGTGTTCCATGGTTCGTTACAACACTGAACATTGTTCTTGAACAAGCTCATGCATGTCGCATGTTCATCATGGAATCCAAAATGATGACGTAACACTATTAGCAGCAAAGGGTTTCATTTTGACAGTTGTAAGTACAACATTCATTGCGTTTTTTACTAAGTAGTTGTAGTTTTAATTTGTAATTGTTTGTTTTTTTTTTAACTCAAAGGCAGTACACACTATGTATCCAGGCATATTATGCGTTACGGAATTGAATCGCTGACAGGGGTGTTCGGCACTGGTGCAGCTACACAAGAGCTAAACTTAGTATTCGGTAACACTGTTGGAGCTGCTGAATCTTGGACAAAACTATCTTTGCATTGTGTAGATTCAATTTCTTAGTATTGTGTAATTGAATGGCAGATGTGTGAGCACAATGTACTTGCTGTAAAGCATCTATTTATTGGGTTAGTCTTTTTTGTTGTTGTTTTTATTTTGTGTGTTTTCCATAATGGACGCTCTTAGGGCACAATATATTTCTGCATCGTTTTCACACAGTTGATTTCAAAATGAATAATGTAATCAAATATTTGTATCAATAGCTTGATAATTTAAAAGAGTGTCCATGGAGTTTCTTGCCCGTTCTTCTCCATAGGTACCTACTCTTTGGAATGGGCGACTAGCTTCACCTTACTGACTGACCGACCTTCTGACAATCAATCATTAAAAGTGCCCGTAACTGGTTTATTTGAAATAAATGCTTAGATTTAATTAATGAATTCAAACAATGAATTCAATCTTTTTTCTTGACTTTACCCAGAGGGGATGTAAAAATCGGAATACCTACTGTTTATTAATTGTAATAATTAATATCTATTAAATCGTTTACATTTTTATTTTTTTCTGATTATTTTTTTTAATAATTATAAACTAGCGCTTGACCGCAATCCCGCCTGATGGTAAGCAGTGATGCGATCGTTGATGGTAAAGCGCGCTAGTTTATTAAGAGCCTATTCACTCAGAAAAACAGAGCGAATAGGAAGGAAGACTGCAGTTGAGCGAGGTGATGCAATGTTAAACCCAACAACACGACCAACGATGCTGCGCCAAAGGGAGATTGATCTGAAGACCCTCCACGACCAAATTCCCAACACAACAACATTAGGCGCATCGTACCCGGCACACATCGCAACACAACTGCTCAGATCCGTCCTCCATACGGCTTCACCAGACATCATGCCGGAACACGACAAATCGCTTGGCGGCAAGGCTTTGCCTGGTTTATTATTTTCTAAAGACGCTTAAACACTGTACCAATAAAAATTACAAAGAGTTGTATTGATTATCAGATTATGTTTTAATTTACATTCTCCGTGAACATGTGCGTCTTGCCCGGGATTCACCCAATAGTTGACAGGACTCAACTAATGAGATAGAAATATAATGAAAAATAATAACAAAAAAAAAAAAACACGTTAACACACACGTCCACAAATAAAAAAGTAATATTTTTTAATTTAAATATACCTACCTATTTACCAGCACTTATTATACGCAAGAAATCTACAAGAAAAACAACGAAATCAACCGAATTTGTTTCACGAACGGACCTGTGCTTTGTCTAACATTAGAAACTGTCCGGGGCCGAGTCTGCTATTTTATATCATTTTGTCATTCCAGCACGTTACCATTGTCATTTTGCTTTTATCCCGTAATCTGCTAAGAACATAAAGATCGGTCATTGATCTCGTAACGGAATGATCATTACTGTATTGCCATTATTATAAAACTCGTTAGTAGAAATGAGTTTCCAAAAACTACTACTCAATTTGAACATTTCGTAATGCAAGATTTTATTAATATATATTTTTATATATTAATTAAATTTTTATAAGCAGTCTGGAATAGAAAATAGTTCTTAAATAGCAAAAAACATTATTGTGAAACTATAAAACTAGATATTTTGTTATCTGTTAAAGTCAATGTGACATTAATACAGACTGACTGACGTTTATGTTTTTTTTAACAGCTGGTGTTTTGTTATGTATTTATTTTTGTTTATATTATTAAAATTATAATTACTACGTAAAGAAAAACAAGGCTGGATGTTATTGAAGTCAGGATTACAAATGCTCAGACGATCCACAAGTTGACTGCGGTCATTAATCGACAGAGCTCCATCACAGCAAAAATGGTTCAAGGTCATCGAGATATCCGTGTCAAAAAAGGTAATTACGCACTGTTTATATACATAATTATACGTAATTCATCTTTATGAAAGTTTAGTAGAATAAACCTAATTATCCTAAATCAGAACTTCCACTCATTGGGTGTTCTACAAACATACCCACAATAAGAATTAAGTAGCTTTGAAAACAATAACATAAAATTAAATATAACTCCCCAGCTAAGCTTGTGTTAGATGTAGGTTTACATCAGTAGTAGTACATTGGCCAGAATTTAAATTATTTATTGCAACTACATACTAAGCGCTAGGTACCAAACCATATTAGATAGGTATAAGAACTATTTATTAAAGTCAATTTTGTTTTACAGGAACTCTGCAGAATTACCTATAATGTCATCAGATTCTGAGTCAGATTTCTGGAGAATGCAAGAGGTAAATTTGACAATTTATTAAAAGCTAGTTCAATGAAATATATTTTAGGAGAGATCTCCTAAAATATTAAACAAACTATAACCTACTAAGTATATCCATATACTTAGTAGGTTATAGTTTGTTCATATAATAATAGTCCATAGAAGATAATCCCCCTTATTCATAAAAACTGTTTAAAGTTAACTAGTGATTAGCGATTCTTTAACCATACATTTTTGACCTTTTAACGTCACTTAACTTAAATCGTCCTTTATGAATAAACACCACAGTGTTTAAGGGGTTTATTCATAATCGACTATTAAAGTTAAGTGACGTGCAAGCTTCTAAAATGTATATTTAAAAAATCGCTAATCACTAGTTAACTTTAAGCAGCGTTTATGAATAAGGGGGAATATGTCTAGCAGTATGGGTTACAAATGGATGTAATAAGTAAATGAAACAGTGTTTATAAAAAGATTAATAATTTATTTTAAATATTTGTTTTGTGCATGACTGCGGTGGATCTGTAACAAAGAGTTAAATCATTTTAATAACAATTAGAGCGTTTTCATAATTTCCTAGAATATTGAGAAGGGTTTATACTACATACCTGCTAATTTATTGTATACATTTTTCCACAGATAGTCAACAAAAGCCTGGTGCAGTGCTCAACCTTCAAGAAGATCCCGGTTCATACTGCACTGGAAATTAAAAGACTGATTATTGATGTGTTAATATTAACATTAGGTGTTGTACCTAGGATTTGTTTATTATTTAAATGACAATATGTCTTTTTGTTTTGTATAATATTTTTTTTGACTTAATGTAAAGTAGATATTTAGTTTATGAGAAAATAGATATATGTATAGTTATAAATAAATGTTTATTTTTAATATGTATAGTAGTTTCATTTATGCTGCTCCCAGCAAAAACAGAAATCAGATCCGGAGATCTGATTTCTGTTTTGGTCTTATTCAACACCTTTATAGTATGACAGACCGGAGTTTGTCATACTATAAAGGTGCTGAATAAGCTTATGGGTGTATGTTTGGTCTTCTGTGAAAGAAAGTATGCAAGAGAGTCCACTGTTCCATGTTAGTTTTAGTAGTTGTCTTTAAGTTAATTAATGTAATTAGTGTTGTACCGTTTTAGTTAACAATAAATGAATAACTGATAGAAGTCCAACTATTATGTACCTTTACCAACATAGTTAAAAGAAATTCATACCTGCCACAGTAGGTACTTCTGCATAATCCTCATCAGGTGGCAATAATGCTATTGACATGTTTGCAATATTTGTGGTTTATTTTTTAGTTTTAAAGTCTTTGTTCCTTCATTGATTGCACTAGACACAGTCATTTGTGAAACTTTAGGGAGGCAATGTCCTTGTCCGATAAAATTCTCGTAGGACTCTGATGCATAAAATGCAAGTTCTATTAGAATCTGTAATAAAAATATAACATTAATCAATCTATTTCGTGTTTGTAGCTATAGATTACTATAGAATAATACATCAATTGTCAAATTACGTTTCCTCACCTTAATTTCTGCCCATACGCTATCAATTCGACGCAGTCTGGCTATAAGGAGAATGAGTTCTTCAATTAACCCTTTTACTGAGACATGTTCAAGGCAAAACGTTTTCAGAAATTCCGCCTCGGGAACATTAATAAAGGGATCCGTATTCAAACTCGTCAAGCGATGTGTTCGACGTCTCCTGCATATTATCTTCCTTCTCTAGCATCCACTGCGTTGGCTAGCTCAAGAATATTTGCTAGTAATGAAAACATTCTCAAATATTCCACAAACACAATGGATATCACACTTTTTGTACAAAACCACCACCACCATCGAGCTGCCTTGCTTCGAAAAGCAATGTTTGTACAAAGACGCCATCATAACAGTTCAATGATCAAAAGAATTGTCAAAATTTTAGCAGATTACCGCATATGTCAGTCATTGATTTGTCATTTTGGACAAGATTACCGTTTCATGCCATTTCGTTCAGTGATTGACCACTTGGCACGCCATTTTGTTAGTAGATTACGGATTTTGTCAAAATCGGTCATTATGACATAAAAAGTCGTCAATTTTGACACTATTGCAATAGCAGACTCGGGCCCCAGGTGTGAAGTACCGTTTGTTTATGACGGTATATACGTACATTAGGGTCAAATGAAAGGTTTAGGTGTAAAACAGTTTTACACAACATTTTCAGTTGATAGGACTTTCAGTTTTCGAGATATTAGCAAAAATATGTATTGACAACTCGTACCTAACTTCGTTTATTTTAGATGTATTTTCCTATAAGGTTTTTATTTCTATAAGTACTGGGTTATAACAGACAATAAGTTACGTTCTTTAGGAAACCTAAAATTATAATTTGCTACATGTCAAATTGCATTTATCTCGATTTTGATACTAAATACTTAGGTTCTAAAAAATCCATGATATCTCAACTCATGGGTATCATAAACCTAAAGTATTTTGATATTTAGAAAGAAGTTGTATATCAATGTTACTGACATGAAGCAATCGTTGCAGGAACGCTTCATGAGCTGCCCGAAAAAAGTACATAATAGTCTTCTATCAGGCGGAGACAACGTGCGCGCCTTCAATGGTTGCATCATGCCGGTTTTGGCAATGATTGTTGACATAACCATCCCACATGATGAGAACTTCGTGAACGCTGAGAAAGATAAACAAGTCCAGTATCTTGACTTGGCTCGCGAGGTTGTCGACATGTGGGATGTGGATTCAGTAATCATTGTACCGATAGTCGTGACAGCCAATGGCTTAATAATAGCCAAGAGCCACGACCAACACCTCAGGAGGTTCGCATTGTCAGGAGGTTCCTCTCTCGGGAGCCCTGATCATCGGTAGCTTGGACCCTATTCGCGATACCGGTGGGCTACTATTTTTTATATTTTTTATTGGTTTTATATTTCTATATGTTAATATTTTAAAATGTAATTTATATGTATATAAGACAAACTAAAGAAGTAATAATGAAATATGAAGAAAAATATGCATTGAACTTAATCGCTGCCACCAACCCATCTACATACATCACTGCCACCAACCCATCTACATACATCGCTGCCACCAACCCATCTACATACATCACTGCCACCAACCCATCTACATACATCGCTGCCACCAACCCATCTACATACATCACTGCCACCAACCCATCTACATACATCGCTGCCACCAACCCATCTACATACATCGCTGCCACCAACCCATCTACATACATCGCTGCCACCAACCCATTTACATACATCGCTGCCACCAACCCATCTACATACATCACTGCCACCAACCCATCTACATACATCGCTGCCACCAACCCATCTACATACATCGCTGCCACCAACCCATCCATTTCTCCGTCGTGTTAGCAGCTCACCTAAAATTTTATTGGATTTGATTTTTTTTTACTAGTGGTGGTAACTAAAACTAGAAAGTCAATGTCAATATATAATTGTCATGCGCCCATAAACCACAGACACTTTTATTTATTTGTATGTAAAGAGAACAGTTTTACAACATTTCTTTTTAAGAAAGATCGATTATTGACATATCGAGAATTGAAAAAAATGCGTATTACTCGTACCAGTTAACGGGTATAGTAGCCTCAATGACCTTGTGCATGTGGGCGGAGCTAAACGCCGTACTCCCGAATTCGTAAAATGCGCGCGGTGGCGCGCTAAACTAAAACGACAATCAAAGAATATCCAGAGATGCAGACAAGCCGCGTGTAGGTCGCGATTTGTGCCTACTATTTCAGACGGGGGTATGGATGCAAGACGATAAATGTATATTTTGCATTAATAAATGGTAATATCGTACTATAATATATTTTTAGTATTCTTGATCAATGTTTAAATAAAATCAAGGAGTGCTCGTTACACAGTTTAATGGCCGATCGCAGACTGACAGACATTTGTAAAACAAGTACCCACACATTATAATATATCATAACATTCACATAAAAAATAATGGTAGATGGTAATATCTACCGATTCAACATATTTGAATTTTTGATGTGAAACATCTATAGGCGCACGTGAGACCGATTTCTGGCGTGGCGACGCGTCGCCACGCGCAATCGACTGTGCGTTTCTCTCTCACTCGATCCGGCGTTAAGCCATCTCTTTCGCTCCACTGAGCTCGGAATCGACTGTGCGTTTCTCACTCACTCGATCCGGCGTTAAGCCATCTCTTTCGCTCCACTGAGCTCGGATACCTATAGTGTATACTCTGTTTATTACAGTACTCATAACCTGTGTTTTTCTGGTAAATAAATCATTTTTCTGTTCTGATAATAAAATGTCTGACCGTGATAATTTAGAGAGTTATCAAGTCATCAGTAAGTTAATTTTATTTTTATAATTAAAGTATGCATTTATCTGTGCATTTAGCACGCGTATATTTGGTGTGTATTGAGCGCCAGTAAATGTAAAATCTACTCTCTAGGTAGATTAAAATTCACATAAATTTCATTGCATATCATGTTTTTAAATTAATTATTAATTTTAATTTCATTCTTATTGAAATTAATGCATTAAAACAATTGCTTAGAGAATAAATTTATTAAGACTGACAGAACTTTATTTTAAAATCAGCTGATGGCGTGCAGCGCACGAATCTTTTTCTTATTTGTTATTAATTTAAACTTTAAAAAAATAATTAATTTTTCTAATCATAATGGAGTTTATAGTGAAACATTCATTATTTATATTTATAATTTACGATCTTTAGTAGTATATTGAAATAACTAGCTAAGATTCTTGAGTTCACTAATATATTGAAGCCATTTCATCAACGCCATTAATTACGTTTCTTCAAGAAGAATTTCAATTGGAAATTAATAACAATCCAAGAGAACCTACCACCAGATACGGAACAACAATAGATGCTGTATTTATTAGATATCTTAATAATGTTATGTCCAATACTTTCGTATCGTACTTCAGTTACCATCGACCAATTGTCACAGTAATACCGTTCTCAGAGGCAACATCGAATGTAACTATTACCGAAGTCACTGATTAAACTAATTGAGTAGTTTCGATTTAAAATAAATATGTAAATTTTTGTATTTAATGAAAATGAATGTTTATTTAATAAAAAATCATCGTTATCTAGAAAAAAAATCGTTATATTTTTTTTTATTTTATTTTATTGACATTTTTAGTTCCTACCACAATCTGTTCTTTTCTGCATACTACTTTTACGAAATAACGTCGATGTTTCACATCTACCAGGCGTCCCGTGACGGCTCCATTTTTTTTTTTTTCACTACTTTTCAGTATATGAGTATCATGTCTTTGCAGTGTCCTTGAATTAATTACTAATGCGAATAACATAAACGAGTTCATCGCGTTAACGTAAACCAAACGCGCACTAGGCACTTTGTGATATTTTTATTAAAAAAAAAACGTTGAACCACACTAGAAATTACTTTTATCGTGGGTGCATTTTTAAACATATAAATTCACAGACACAAACAGCCAGACCCGGAACAACTACTTGTAGGACATGTTCTGAATATTTGTTCCGCGCGGGAATTGAACCCGCGACAAGCAGCGCAGCAGTCAATAGCTTAACCGCTGCGCTAACCGTGCTTTATATAGATGCCTTGAGATTACAAAGCGCGTAGTTTCGGCCGTTTTCCATAAAGAGATAGTACCCTATTTATACTGTGTCAGTGACGTCGGATTGAATGTACTTCGTAATGAGGTTTCAAATAAAACACGAGTTATTTTAAAATCTGTAAATTTTAATTCTTCGATCCAATAAATAACATGCGAGATTATAGGCATATCTAAAGCTGCAGAAATTTCTTGCAGTTGAGAATGGCCACAGTCTATTTCTATTGTTCCTACAACTGCACAGCTGATATTGATTTCTGTAGGATGTGCAAAATGTTTCCATACACATACGGCATTTAAAAATAAATAGGGAATGTAGTCCCACTTGTCGTTCTCCAACAATATCCACAGATCCTAAACCACAGTCTATAATTCTCCGTGCTTAGCAATTTTCTTTAGTTCTGAATAAAAGTAAGCAATATTAATTATGCGTCGCCCTTCGATGAAACAAGCTTGAGATTTGTTGAGGTTTTGGTGATATTTTGCGCTAAAAAAAGATATAACATACATTTTAATTAACCCTTGCAACACTGTTAGAGATTTATGTCAAGGAATTAAGAATTTATCAAGAAAAATTAATTAAGAATTAACAAAAAAATAATTTTACAGGTATATGATATATTTGTAAACTAAAAATATAGGTTGTAGGACATGCAGGCATAATTTTACCTGAATGATGATGATGGAACTTGCGTCGTTTTTTTGTGCACATAGAGATATATAATATTATCATTTTCTTGACGACATTCTGTATGGATGTCTGACCTAGAATCAACTGCGTTAGTGTTCGACCTAAAAAGCAAATTAAACTTTTAAGTTCTGTCGATTGGTTTCTTTCTCTTCTTTTCTGTAAGTCGAAAAATGTTATTACAATATTATTTATTATTAATTAATATTATTTATTATTTATTTATTTATCCTACAGTATGTTAAGAAAACCCTGTCCGACCCGTGAAGGTGTTGTTAGGTATTGATAACTGATTCTACTAATGCATACAAAACCAGGCTAACTTAAAAAAAAATCACCCTAAAAAAATAAATATTATTTCGCAAAAAGAGGTAACTTAATAAATATGCGTTAAGCACCCTTCCGCGGGCGGCGTGCGGCAGGGCACGCGGCACGTGGTCGCATCGCTGTCGCTATTTGCTCATAATAATACCGGTGTTGTCACTTTTTTAAAAATTACCAAATTTCGGGGAAGTTATTTCAAAATTCATTTGTATTGGTACTATGATGATTACGTAAAATTTTATATCATATTTGGTCATGTGTTTACTTAACCTTTATTATCCTTACGGGTCGGACAGGGTTTTCTTAACATACTGTATATATACGGACAAATCACACAGATTGAGCTAGCCCCAAAGTAAGTTCGAGACTTGTGTTATGGGATACTAACTCAACGATACTATATTTATAATAGATACATATATAGATAAACATCCAAGACCCAGGCCAATCAGGAAAAGATCGTTTTCCATCATGACTTGGCCGGGAATCGAACCCGCGGCCTCCACGTCGCAGGCAGGCGTGTTGACCGCTGCGCCACGGAGGACGTCAAAAAAATTTACTGATAACTGTGACATTCCAAGCCCGCCAGCCCGCGTCCATCGGCTTCGGCTACTTTAAACAATTACATATAGAAATAAAATATTTACAGGAAGAATCATTTAAAATAATCCAAGTAAGAGTTTTTATTACACATTTTTGCTAATATCGCAAAAACTAAAAGTCCTATCAACTCAAAACTTTTTGTAAAACTGTTTTTACACCAAAACCTTTAATTGAGTCCTAATTTTTGGTTTATATCACCATAAACAAAAAATCACATTTTCAAGTTACGTAAATTTCTAATAAGATTTTTATTTTTAAATCTCCTTACAAACCTATAAATTATAATCTAAGTGCGAGTGTTTACTTACCTGAATAGAGTCTTCTATATTATCAGCGGATGTAGTTAGTCGGATTATTGCCTTTCAAGTCTAAAGATTTCTTTCTAGATTTCCTGGAACAATTCGTAATTGTTTAACTTCAATTGTAAAAGAAAAATGGTTACAAAAGCTAATAGTAATTATAAAGAAAAATACAGTAATATGTAGGTATAAATACAAGAGTATAGGTAGGTACTTACGCCACCAGACGCATCTTCAATTCTCATTTGCGAGCTAATCTATGAACGTACACTGACACGATTCGCTCGTAAATATTTGCACTCACACAGACAACCACGCGTAGTCGGCGATAGCCGGAGCAGAGCAGCAAGCGACACAACCCTCCCGTCTGAATGCTAACGCACGACTGCCGCCCGCGCCCGCGCAGAGCACCTCTAAACCTATGTTTCAAAATAAGGATATTTTCTTGGCAAATGTTGATGGATTTAAATATGCTCTTGCATATCTGTAGTACTTCTAACCGCGAATTTTTCAGTGTAAAAATATTTCCACACATCAATGCCGTTTAGAAGTAATAACGAATATTAGCCAAAAATAGCGTTTTGGTAACTATTTTTTTAAGGCAAAAGGCAAAATCCTACGAAAAAATCATCTTTAGTAAATGTTGTACATGAATCAATAGACAAGATATATTTTTTTCAAATCTCAAAACCAAGCCGTTAATTAGAAATTAGCTTCCTAAAGTGACCATTTTACGCTACTAAATGAGACTAAGGCCCTTAAACAGAGACCAATAAATAACACATACCGGTAATGGAAAATACTGCACTTCGATAATAGTGCAGACATAAATAACTGTCTGCACTATTAGTAAACTTACTAAACAGCTGCCCAGGTGCACGGTGCAAGCAGATAGTGTACTAGCACGTGTTAACTCATATACTAAGTTATACGCCATAATGGACAGGGATTTCTTGTCTAGAGAACACAATCACAGCATCCTATTAAGCCATATGAGTTACTTTTATGTATTTTATTGCAACTATCCAACTGCCTAATTACCTCTTTAGGATTCTTGTTACAAGTTACCTCGACGTTGACTTGACATTATTGGTGATGTGCCGACGCAACACTTATGAACTAATCCGTGGTTGTTTAGACAGGATCCATTTATTTATTCACGAGGAGGATCAAAGAGACTTTGATCGGTATATGGAATAAAGACATGTCAGAGAGAAATATATATTTCTGTGTACCAAAAGGTTAAGGGCTGCGAGTAATAAGTTAGTGATGTTGTTGTGCGTCGCTCATTAATTAGAGCGGCCGAGCGCGGGGGAGAGTTATGACAGTAAGTAATGCGCGCTGTTAAAAAGATGTCAAACAAAGTGTCGGCGGGACGCGGTGGCGGACGGCGGCGGGCGGGCGGCGGCGGCGCGGGCGTGCGCCGGCCCTGGTGAGCGCGCACATTTGTCAAACGCATCATCGCAGCTCGAATCACTGCGACGTGGACCAACGCAAATAAATATCAACACTAATTATGGATATGGGTAGGCACTACATACATAACGTCGTTAGGTCCAACCGCAGCTGTTGGTCGCCAACTACCTACATAGGCAGGATTAATAAGTGAAAGTTAGATAACGTCTTCATTTGCCCTATAAATTTCCAGCCTAAATAGTGAGTAGGTACTTTTTTGTTTCTCTTTTTGTATATCCGTTTGTACGGGCTAAGCTCTGAAATGACTGAACCTATTTAAATAAATTTTGTATGATCGTACCTTATAATACTTATGTCCCTGATAAACATATACCCAGGATACTTTTGATGCTGGTATAATAATAAAAAAAACATAAAATATATATTAAAAGCCTCGTACTCAAACATGAAAACTTATCAAGTATGTTGGTCCCAGGACCAGTCCTGGGACCAACATTGTTGATAACTTTGAGTTTTTTTTGACCCTGGGGTCAAAGACAACGCACACTATTTGGCAATTGCTAAAACTACAATAACTACTAAGATAATGATGTGCCTAATGACGTCCCACCGTGACGATAAATGTAATAATATCCCACCGTGACGATAAATCGGGTCAGTCTAGAATCACTTAATCCTGCGGAAAATTATTCCCCTGATATTCTAGTTGCAGATAATATGTACATAATTACATACAATATCAGTCAGTCGAGGTGAAGCAGCCGATCAAATCACGATCTGGGTGGCGGTGTCCGCAAAAAGCTGTTCTCCACTTCTTTTTTGCGCCAATGGGTCGCAACAAAGTCAAAATAAACCAACGAAACTATCGAAACAAAGTCTTATTACCAGGACTATTACCGTGGGCACGCTACACATTTGATTCTGAGCGTTGGACTTTCCAGCAAGACTCAGTGCCATCGCACAGAGCAGTTCCAAGGCAATATTGGTTAAAAGTGAACGTTCCGGTGCTGATAGACCGAGATATGTGGCCGTCGTCATCGCCCGACTTGAATCCGCTGGACTTTTGTATTTTGGGTATTTTATAGGTCAAGGCTTGTGCTAAAAAACACACGTCGGTGGAAGCGCTCAAAGCTACCCTTACTCGAGAATGGAACTGTTTAAGTGATGATGTCGTTCGAGCAGCGTGCGCTTCTTACAGAAAGAGACTCAAGCTTGTATTGCAGGCTAAATGCGGCTGTATTCCATCAGTATAAGCCATAATAAAACTTTGAACCTTCTTTTTTCACATTCTAAAATTGTATAAATACATATTGAAAATTAACAAAAATATTTCATTTTCGCATACGGACAGTTCAATTGCCGCACCCGGTATGTAGCTGAAATTTTACGAGTTGAAGTCCACAGTCTATGTCACAGTGTTAACAATGGCGGCAAAATTTTATTCTTTGGATGGACGCGGTGATACAGAAACAACATTTCTCACCAACATCATTTTGGCAGAAATACGAACTCCTAGTAAATAGCTCTTACTCTAGTGTTATTGGCACTTGTTTTGTGTTTGAGTTACAATTTATTTCTTTCTTGCTTCGTAATATTGAGAGTGGGAACTTTATTACATATTTGTCCGTACTGTGGGTTCTCCGAAGTGTATCAGCTCCAACACGAGTACCTAGTCGGAAGTCAATAGTGAGAGTAGTGATGGAGACTACCGCCGCCTCATGGTCGTTGGGGGGGAGGGGAGGGGGGCATTTCGCGCTCCAATGCTCCACACTCTGCTAATTAGCAGCCCGATTCAATTAGCTTGTTCATTTACAGCGAGATCCTAATTGCGTGGCACCGACAGCGACCGGCACACAATATATGCACACGTTTCACCCACGAATACCGCGCATACGCGCCCAACAATAAAAATATTTGTTCCTAATGAGTTTTCATTATGAATAGCTCATAAAAATTAAATAGTCAAGTACACAGCATTCATATTGTGTATACTTCTATAATCAGTTTACATAGCATCACTAAAGCAACTAACTAGCTGGCGATATTCCAATGTAATTAGGTTGCCCGGTGGTAAAACTAGAAAGAAAGCAAAGAAAGAAAATACATTTATTCAGGACAGACTTGACACACAATGCAATACATCTAGCATAAACACACATCGGGTAGCAACAAAAAAAAGTTAATAAACATAAAACAAAAAACCAAATAATAAAATAAAATAAAAAAAAAAACAAATAAAAAGTAAATAATCCTTAAACCCTTGTGTAAACAATAGCAGCAAAATGTGCCTCGGGACTGCAATAAAAAGGTCCAGTTCAGCAAAAATGCCAGACAACTAGTGCCTGACGCTGGTTTTCTGGAATCTAATATGAGCATTTTGGGCAAAACAGATACCTATCCGTTTTGCCCATTTAGTTATCCAATTATATCTTTCATAATTAAGAAATAAGAGGCCGTATTGGAAAGCAGTACAATATGGCAAAATTATTTGGGGGAGCATACATGAAAAAAAATTAAAAAGCAGTTAATGGATTTAGAAAATCAGGAATTTGGACTGTTGAATCATAAGGCCAAATTCCTGGTTTCCAATTCTATTAACTGCATTCTGGGCATCATAAGTTATGATTCAAATGTTTTTGGAGGTGATTTTGGAATGGTTGGTCATCGTTGATGGGAGTAATCTTCATGACTACGCTCCATCAACGCTCCATTTTTAGGAGACAAATAATAAGAAAACCAAGACTGCAGACTTAGCAGGCCCCAGCAAATCTAAAAATAAAAAACCCTCAGTAAGACAACAGAATAAAAACTCGCAACCAGATTTTTACTATTGGTATGCGCTGAGAAATACACTGAACCACCAGCCGAAGATTGGATTCAGTGTAATCAATGCAAAAGTTGGGCGCCTGAAGACTGCACTTCTTATGTGGGAGTTACAACTACTTCTGTGATGAATGCGAAGACTGGTCTTTATTAGTTCAACATTATCCTTATTGTCCATGAAGCGTATCCGTTTGGCCCGGAGAGGTCGGCCAAAACGGATGATTCATACTTTTTGTTAACGCTCAGAATTAAAATAGAAATCCTTATTTTTTTTATGTTTATGTAATTATTTTCCAAAGATGATTAAACATAGTACAAATTAAAAGTATAAACAGTTCTATTGATTCAGTAGATATTGGTTTTATTTATTATTTCCCATAACATATGCGTCTTGCCCGGGCTTCCCCTATATACATATAACTTAGAAAAGTTACATTGGTACTTGCCTGACCTGGAACCGAACCGGCACACTCATATTTGAGAGGCTGGTGTTTTAACCAACTAGGCCACTACGACTTCTGTAGTGTGTAGGCTGAGTTAGCTTGTGTTTGGACTCGATTCTTTTATATTGATGAGAACTTAACATCCATATAAAAATAAAGACCATAGACAGTCGACGGAATTCCTCAATAATTCCACTACCTACTCGTCATGCTGATGCTAGAGTAAAAAATAATCAAGTGACTGAATTTAAGTTCTATCGTATCATCTCTAGCATTGCGCATACATTCAGTCAAGTCCCAGAAGATTTAATAAATATGGGTTCAGTAGTTTAGTATTTAAACCAAAATTACGGGCAAAAATTCAAGCAAACAAAATTGCGACGTTTGCTTGCTAGCCTATTCCCAACTATGTTGGTGGCAGCATCCAGTCTGACCGAATGCAGCTGAACAGTACTTTTCACAACTAAAAATTGTAAAATAAAAACTTTTTACAAAATAAAAAAACCGACTTCCAAAGAAACACTAGAAAGTGAAAAATAATTAATTTCGGAAGTCGGTGGCAAAAACGATTACACATGTTCATGGTCTTGGTGTGGTTGGTTTTTGTACTTATACCTATTCGTTTTTCGATTTTGTAAAAAAAGTTTTTGCAATATTTTTTTTATACTTTTAACTGACTTCTATAGAAGCGATGATGTTCTTAATTCGTCTGCCATTTCCGTTGTTGAATAGTGGAGTGATTTTGTAAATTAATTTGTCATTTGTGGTCCTGTTCGCGGTAATGACTGAGTGTGCAAGTCACCTCCTGCCATTATGTCTGTGTCATTAAAATATAAAATTGATAAACCAGAGATAATAGTTTCTCCATCGTCCTAGATTATCAGTTCAATTTAGCCACCCAAACCCGTATCTCAAAATCTTCTTTGTGATATCTTGTGATAGTCCGACACCAACCGGGGGATATATAGCCTGCAAAGTGCGTACAGGGATAATCATCAGTTGGTGTCGCATTTCAATAAAAGTTTCTAAACGACCTCTGCGTATTGGCTTCGACACCTCGTACGCCTTCCAAAGAATTGGGACCCATGGTCCCCAGAATATGTCAAAACATTAAATAACAGATATTTATTTAATAATATCTAGCGTTAGGTACTTTGTGTAAATTATTTCATCACCACTGCCCTCAAAATAGTGAAGGAAATAAACGTGAGGAAACCGGCGTGTGCTAGAGGCTTACCTTTGAAGTCATCTGATATCTACTAACACGCACTGGGCCCGCCATCATATCATATCTCTAGCCGCAGTAGAATGACTGAACTGACTCGCTAACTTATCGCAGATATGTTGTGAGTGGTCAGCAGTAGCGCGAGCGGTGAGGACACTCATACTGACTCGCTAACTTATCGCAGATATGTTGTGAGTGGTCAGCAGTAGCGCGAGCGGCGAGGACACACGAACTGACTTGCTAACTTATCGCAGATATGTTGTGAGTGGTCAGCAGTAGCACGAGCGGCGAGGAAACATGAACTGACTCGCTAACTTATCCCAGATATGTTGTGAGTGGTCAGCAGTAGCACGAGCGGCGAGGAAACACGAACTGACTCGCTAACTTATCGCAGATATGTTGTGAGTGGTCAGCAGTAGCACGTGCGGCGAGGACACTCGAACAATTCTCGTTGAGATCAACAGTCCAGATATTTTAAACAGAATTAGTTAAAAAGTTGTAACAACACATTGTGTCTGTTTCGAAGTTAGCTCTATAATATCAGGCATCAGCCTGCTGCAGCTGGAAGACGAAGAAGCGATACGAATTACGGTAAAGGTATGTTTTAAGTGTCTGATATGTAGTAATTTAGTAAATAAAGAGCAAGCTATGTTATATAGCTGCCTGCTGATTACCTATAATCTGATAAGATACAAATTGAAACAGGCGGCGGCTATCGTATCGACTCAGTTACCAATATTGAAGAACTGAACTCGTGTAATGATATTATGGAACGCGAATAAAGTTATAAGTGTTTGTGTGAGCGTGTCGAGTGAGTCAGACACGCGACAGTTTACTTCTCATCTGCATATCGCGACTGGTTTGCGATGCGCCCGCATCCGCCCGCGCGACCGAATTACTGGCATGCTAATGACGACACTGTCGCATCACTTACCGATACACATCCCGCCCGTCGCGACCGCGCCACCAGCATGCTTCACTATCTACGTGCCTATGTATCTATCGCAAACCAATTAGTAGGTAACCCTTCAATACTCATGATACAACGTAAAACGTATATAGTGTGGATATAAAGTGTTTAACATATGTAGTCCTGGCTACCGCGTGTCAGTAGTAATGTGTACTGATCTCCTGAAACTATATCAATAGTATGATGCTACTATAATAGAGAGGGTCTACGGTGCTACGGCGTAGCAGGTTCCGTATTGCGCGATGCTTTTGACGTAGTCGACACTAGCTGATTTGCATGACTTTTTTAAGTTCCACACACTCGTGCATGGCTTGTCAGAGCCTGCAGCCTGCACGTGTGCGTGTGTGCGTGTATGAGGGGGCGGTGCACACTTGCCACGCCCACAGGCTGCCGAGCCGTGCAAACTACCGAGATCATACTTGCCTCCAATAACTACACAAGTACTCAAACGAAAACTAAAAACATGGACCAATATCAATTTGGAGAAAATAGTCATAAAGATCGTCACGTAACGCGTGCGCTTTTACAACGACATGAACACGCAAGATAACCAGCTCGCCAAATGAGAGGATGTGGGTGACTGCGGCGGCAGGAGACGCGACGGTTCGTGGAAGTGGTACGTGATGGGTGGCGTCAAACTTATTGTGTCATTACCTCATTACGGACGAGCTTATCGCCACAATTGATGTGGTACTTACTGCAGCTGCGGCGCGAATCTTCATAGATCTATAACATCCCTTTCTACGAAATCCACTTAAGAGTATTGCACATCTACATATTTGACATGGTGTACTCAACATTCGAAACTTACACATTAAACGATTTAAAAACTATATAAAGGCCAAACTTTGCAAAAAGCGGTATTATAAAATCTGCTTACTGGGGTATTATAAAACAGATTACTTAGAAGACATTATTGTCTTCTAAGTAATCAGTGATTTTATAATTTATAGCTTAGGACTGAGCTGCTCGCTCTGCTAAGCATTGTTATTAAGCAATATGCGTAATTATGCTACAATTATGACATTTTAAACACTGTTTTCTTTTAAATCACGTACATTATTGTAAGCATTTTCATTTTTAATGTCTGGACTTGAAAAAAGATGATGATCCCTGAGTTTGTTTCGGCTATTTCTTCTCAGAGGTAGTCAGTTAGGAAATGCCGGCTTCATCTAGTTAAAAAAAATATGACGTGTAAAAGTGATTAGTGATCCTACTTGCTTAATAAACGATTTCATTTCATTTCATTTCATTTCACTATTTAATATGGTGTACTATTTGGCGTGGTGTACTAGGTATCTAATGTATTGTATTATTTGGCGTGGTGTATTATCTAATGTGGTGTAATAATTGGCGTGGTGTACTAGGTATCTAATGTATTGTATTATTTGGCGTGGTGTATTATCTAATGTGGTGTACTATTTGGCGTGGTGTATTATCTAATGTGGTGTACTATTTGGCGTGGTGTACTATCTAATGTGGTATACTATTTGGCGTGGTGTACTATCTAATGTGGTGTACTATTTGGCGTGGTGTACTAGGTATCTAATGTGGTGTACTATTTGGCGTGGTGTACTATCTAATGTGGTGTACTATTTGGCGTGGTGTACTAGGTATCTAATGTGGTGTACTATTTGGCGTGGTGTACTATCTAATGTGGTGTACTATTTGGCGTGGTGTACTATCTAATGTGGTATACTATTTGGCGTGGTGTACTATCTAATGTGGTGTACTATTTGGCGTGGTGTACTAGGTATCTAATGTGGTGTACTATTTGGCGTGGTGTACTAGGTATCTAATGTGGTGTACTATTTGGCGTGGTGTACTAGGTATCTAATGTGGTGTACTATTTGGCGTGGTGTACTATCTAATGTGGTGTACTATTTGGCGTGGTGTACTATCTAATGTGGTGTACTATTTGGCGTGGTATACTATCTAATGTGGTGTACTATTTGGCGTGGTGTACTATCTAATGTGGTGTACTATTTGGCGTGGTGTACTATCTAATGTGGTGTACTATTTGGCGTGGTGTACTATCTAATGTGGTATACTATCTAATGTGGTGTACTATTCATAAACGACGATTAAAGTGACGTTCAAACGTGATGTGAAATATGTAAATATTAGCAGTCAGTTTTTTCTCGGTGCCTTAAAATCGGCTGCCGGTAGAACTTACCACCCACCAGACAAAGTCTTGCCGCCAGACGATTCATAGTGTTCCGGCATGATGTCTGGAGAAGCCGTACGGAGGACGGGTTTGAGTACTTGTGTTGCGATGTGTGGCGGGTACGACGCGCCAGATGGTTTTGTGTCGGGAGTTTGGTCGTGGAGGGTCTCCAGATCAATCTCCCTCTGGGGCAGCATCGTTGGTCGTGTTGTTAGGTTTAACATTGCATCACCCCGCTCAACTGCCGTCTTCCTTACTATTCACTCGGTTTTTTTGAGTGAATAGGCTCTTAATAAACTAGCGCAATTGACCATCAACGATTGCATCACCGCTTACCATCAGGCGGGATTGCGATCAGGCATTAGTTAGGCAGTCTTTTGGCATGTCTTATTCCATGCAGATTTCAGAAATAAAGCATCCAAATTTTCTAAAGTAGGTACGTGGCCAAAATGAAAATGTACTCACTTAATATACAATATGTAAAGAAAACCCTATCCGATCCGTGAAGGTATTGTTATGTATTGTTAACTGATTCTAATAATGTCAACAAAGCTGTCTAAACTTAAAAAAAAACTCCCTAAAAAAATAAATATTATTTCGAAAAATCGAGGTAACTTAATGCATGTTCGGTAGGCAACACGTTAGGCGTATATGCGCGCGTATAGGGGGGCAGGGCACGCGGCACGTGGCCGCATCGCTATTCGCTCCGTCACAAACGGTGTTGTCACTTTTTTTTAAAAAATACCAAATTTTGGGGAAGTTGGAATTAATTCGCGGAAAAAAAAAGATTATTTGAAAATTCATTACTATTGTCATTATGATGATTAAGTAAAATTTCATATTTTATTGGGTCTTGTGCATACCTAACATTTATTATCCTTTTGGGTCGGATGGGGTTTTCTTTACATATTGTAAATTAGACTAGCGACCCGCCCCGGCTTCGCACGGGTGCAATGCTGATACTAAATACATTTCAGAAACACTGTGCACGTAGTGTAAAACACCGCCGCGAACGCCACACCGTGTACCGCCGCAAACCCGACACCCTGCAATTTTTAATATCAATATTAAATCAATAACGTATTTAAGGTATTATATTGGATAAAGATTAATGCTGTATTGGTTAAAATCGCTTCGATAATTCTAATAGTGCACCCCCTTTTCCCGCACTGCCCCTCTGGTCGAGTTAGTTATTCGATTCGCTGCGTAGCGGCCGTCGCCGGCATGTATTTTTATTTTAATTTCATGATATTTTTTTGAATGGAATGTCCGATATCAACAATTCAAAAAGTAATCATCAGGTATTGAGACAGTCTTGAACATTAAATTATTTATTTGGATAAAAAATTTATAAATGGATAACACGATCTGAATTTGATCGGCATTTCTATCAATTTGTTAAATGTAAAAAAGTAGTTATAGTGACGTAACTACAATAGTTAGACATAATCATGGTCTCGCGAAGTTTTTTATAGATATTGATATATTCTAAAATATTGTCGAACATTTTTTTTGTCCTATCATTACCTAATACTCTTCGCAGCGTATGTGATGAAACACTTTATGGCTAATTTTTTTACACCTTTGGTTGGTTTTATTAAGGATTTCTAAAGATTACTATAGAAATCTTTATCACCCTTCATTATCACTGGATAATGTAGCTTCCGAATGAAAAAAATAATTATTAAAATCGGTCTAGTACTTTTTGAGTTTATTCGATACATACAAAAATACAAATCTTTCCTCTTTATAATATTAGTGTAGTGAGTGTAGACAATAAAAGAGCCACCATACACATTTATGACACGTCAGTAAGTGTGTTCCGGACCAAGTGGTCGTTGCTATATTGAGAAGAGCCGAGAGATACGAAACTCCACATTTTTTAAACTACTTTTACATTTTACAGGTTTCTTCTTCTTCAGCCTATAGATGTCCACTGCTGGACAAAGGTCTCCCACAAGGCTTTCCAGGCTTCCCGCGGCCTTTACCAGGTCATCGGTCCACCTTGTTGGCGGCCTACCTACGCTGCGTCTTCCATTACGTGACCGCCACTTCAGAACCTTACTGCCCCATCGGCCATCGGTTCTACGAGCAACGTGCCCTGCCCACTGCCACTTACTTTAGCGACTCGCAGAGCTATGTCGGTGACTTTGGTTCTTCTGCGGATCTCCTCATTTCTGACTCCACTTTCCATTGCCCTTTGTGTGACTCTCAGCCTTCGTATGAGGCCCATTGTGAGCGACCACGTTTCAGTTCCGTAAGTGATCACTGGCAACACACACTGGTCAAAGACTTTAGTCTTGAGACACTGTGGTGTCTTGGACGACGAGAAGATGTATCGTAGCTTTCCGAACGCTGCTCAGCCGAGCTGGATTCGATGAGACACCTCTTTCTCGAAGTGGACCTACCTAGTTGGACTGTTTGTCCCAGGTATATATACTCGTAAACAACTTCGAGTGCAGAACAACCAACTAGAATTGGAGTGGGTGCGACATGAGAGTTCGACATGATCTTCGTCTTATCCATGTTCATCTTTAGACCCACTTGTTAGGAAGCTCTGCTGAGGTCATTGAGCATTTTGCCCAAGTTTTACAGGGTCTCAACCATGACCACGATATCATCTGCAAACAAGTTTAGTTAATTTTAATTTAGGTAGGTATGACAACTTTCTTTTTACTACGTGTAAGTATGTAGGTATATTATGGACATCACTTTCTATGTTCAAAACTCCTAAGTTACAACTTTTAATTAGTGCTTATAGGTATAATACATTATTAAATTATAATAAATAAATTCCCGTGAACCAACTCCACCACCCCAAGACCAAAAACTGAAGAAAGCAGGGACGGGTCGCCAGTATTATCTACTATAATTTGTGGTTTAACGATATCAGTAATGAAATATTTTATTTTTGACAGTCTCACTAACAAATTAATCATTTACCGAGCTCATTAAAATATAGATGGCGGTTGGCGGGCACGGCAAGGCCCCGCGCTCCCCGCATCCCTAGCCCTCCCCGAATTCCCTACATTCCTACTTGATATATTAGATTTGTGTTTCATTCATTATACTTCCTCTAAACCATGTGATGTTAGTGCCGCCGGCGGACCAACTTCATATAGGCGCAATAATAAACGTGGACGCGATTTGGAGCTGAATATAAACAACAGCGCCACTCTGTGGTCACGTATCAAAATCTCGCAACGTTACTGACTATTCCTCCATTAGACATTTCAAATGCCGAAACTAAGAAAATATGTAACAGAACATAGTATAGCTAGCTGTTTATAGTAGGTATACCTCCACAATAGCAATCCTAGTTGACACATGCCACCGCGACTGACCTATTACTGACCTCACCAGTCACTAGTAGGCGCGTCAGGAGTGTCACAAGTGGCTCATTAGCAGTCGTACTTAGACAGGTATGTGACGAGTTGCGTATATCAAATGACTCCCGAAGTTCTGGGAACGGACAGTTCTGCGAACCGCTGGTCCACTGCGTCCCGCGCTGCGCTAGATGCGAACCGCATTCCGGCTGGCTGTAGTGGCCCGACTGGCCCTCGATCTACCAGCTATTTATTAGCTCAGCTTAGTTCTACTCACAAGATGGCATGAATATCAATAGCGTATTTTATTTTATTTTTTAGTTAAAAAAAACTTAGGTATATGCACCTAATAGTAGTACTCCGAGTAGTTTATAGAAATATGTGAAAAAAGCAACCAAATACATGTACGACTTATAAAAATTTATGTATAGAATTGATATACTAAATGTAAAATTGATGAAAACGTAAACAGCAGACTAAACTTGGAAACAACTAAGAGATAAGCAAAATAACAAATTTATTACAAAAGATAATAACCTTTAAAAATATTACAAAATTAAAAATTGTCATTTCTACCCTAACGTTTGATAGACTGTTGGATAGCGGTTTACGAGAGATCGCGCTGTAGTTTGGGCTACTTCTGGCTGTTAAGATTTTTCCCTAGTTGTTAGGGTCGAGACGGGAATGAGCTATAGTATAGACGGGATCTATAACTCTTTCATTACTTATATTGTATTATCCTTTGTGTGTCTGTTTCGAGGATTCCGTACTTAGTCCTGTGTCATCTTAATATTACAAATAGCTTTTTTACTTTTAATTTGGCACACGTATGGCTTTAATTTCTTACACCGATTAGTATGGCTTCGAAGATAAGTTTTCGTATATTGAGTGTACCTTAATAATCGCAATTCTATTTGTAATTGTATACTATCAAGGTGATCATTAACGAGAAGCTTATTCAAGACTAGGTGGTGCCCGAGATTTCAACCGCGCGGTATATTATCCGTACAATTAAAATTTTATAGATCGCAATACATTATAATGCTTCCTTATAGACATTCAACTGATGCGGAACTCATGGACATATAAGTTGGTCGGCTGACTTACACGAGAGAAGGCAACATAGAGCTAGCCGTGCGAGAAACAGTTGACGCTAAGGTCCGCAGCACGCGGCGTCTGCCCTTGAGCCTTGTTTATTGTTAGGTATTGCTCATATTGTCACGATTTGTTATTTGTTTCACCTAAACCAGAAGCGATAAGTTGTTTAACTGAATTCATTATGTAATAGGGATTATTATTATTATTAGATAAACAATTCGCACTCTTTCTTCCGAATTGGGTGTGCATCGTTTCATGTGGTCATTTTGATGAATATATCTAGAGTTCTATCAAACGCCTCTACTGCTTCTCATAGCGCACTTAAAAACAATATTAAGCATTGTATCGTCGACGCACAGAACTCATGAACATGGGGATACGTTGGATAAATCATTATTATACCTGTTTTTTAATGGTACTGATATATCTTCGATAGTTGAACTGCATTTCTTAGGCGCGATTTTGGGAAATTACATGTGGCACCGTCAAAAGTAAAAAAAAGGAAAAGGACTTACTGGAATTTTCAGTAAGTCCTTTTCCTGGAATGTTAGTAAATGAACCCACGAGGGAGTACAGGAGTGATTCTTAGTGTAGAGCAACGTTTTTTTAATATGTTTCAACACTAGCAATTACCTACTCCTGTCGGTAATTGTGTGTGGGTGTGGGTGCGTTCACAAAAATTTAAACTCACATGCACAAACAGCCAGACCCGGAACAACTAAGTACCTGTAGGCCATACAAATATTTGTTTCGTGCGGGCATCGAACCCGCAACACGCAAAACAGACGATCGCTCAGACACGGCGACAACTAACCGACGACTAACATTTTAAATACCTATCTAACAATATATCACACGTTAGGGTGTAAATGAAAGAAAAATAAAAAACACTTCCCACTTTACGTGGATGAGGGGTAACTTAATAAAACATTTATTTCAATACAGACAAACATATTTGGCGAAACCATAAGGGTTCCTAGTTAACTACGGAACCCTAAAAAATCTAAGATTTGTGACATCGATCCGCATCGAACCGCGATGACGAGCGTTCGGCCTCTACCTTACACATAGCACACCACACCCAGACCAGCTGTCCCAGCACTAGCTGTGTGGACGTGGAACTGATTGTGCTCATGCTAATTATCATTCATTTAGGTTTTCTTTCGTAGTTGCTCAAATGGACAGTTCTGAACATAACTAGGTACAAACAACACAGAACAGAACTGATAAAAGAGAACAGACACAAAACACACAGCAGACAAAACACACACAGAATTACACCGCTGACTTTTGGAGACGGCTGTTTCAGTGGAATATCTATCGAGTCAGATTGCAGCGAGCTGTCAGTCGTCACCGATGAGGAGCACGCCGCAACGCAATGTGCGCGCAACATGCAGTCCAAAGTGCCGCCACGTGCCGTCGTTCGACGAGCGCTCCTATAAACCGAAAATGCATTGCATTGCAATACCGCCAAGTTCAGTGTGGCTGTAGGCTTGCATTACAATACCGCCGAGTTCAGTGTGACTGTAGGCTTGCATTACAATACCGCCAAGTTCAGTGTGGCTGTAGGCTTGCATTACAATACCGCCGAGGTCAGTGTGGCTGTAGGCTTGCATTACAATACCGCCGAGTTCAGTGTGGCTGTAGGCTTGCATTACAATACTGCCGAGTTCAGTGTGGCTGTAGGCTTGCATTACAACACCGCCGAGTTCAGTGTGGCTGTAGGCTTGCATTACAATACCGCCAAGTTCAGTGTGGCTGTAGGCTTGCATTACAATACCGCCAAGTTCAGTGTGGCTGTAGGCTTGCATTACAATACCGCCGAGTTCAGTGTGGCTGTAGGCTTGCATTACAATACGGCCGAGTTCAGTGTGTACAATTTGCACTTTTTCTTCCGAATTGGGTGTGCATCGTTTCATGTGGTCATTTTGATGAATATATCTGAGAGTTCTACGAGTATCAAACGCCTCTACTGCTTCTCGGTGCGTCAAGGCGCACTTAAAAACAATATTAAGCATTGTATCGTCGACGCACAGAACTCATGAACATGGGGATACGTTGGATAAATCATTATTATACCTGTTTTTTAATGGTACTGATATATCTTCGATAGTTGAACTGCATTTCTTAGGCGCGATTTTGGGAAATTACATGTGGCACCGTCAAAAGTAAAAAAAAGGAAAAGGACTTACTGGAATTTTCAGCGCAGAGTGTGCACTCTGGTGGTGATGGAGGCCTCCATAAATGTTCACTGGTCTCTTTGGTTGTTGGATTCAAGGGGTAACTATTGATTTAAAGAATTTTTATATTTACCGGCCGATGGCCGGTACGATGATGTTTTTTTTTTGATCAGGTGTTGAAGCAGAGAGAGGTTGTTTTTTTTTTGTAAGTTTTTCTGGCCCAATCTTTAAGCCAGGCCTTTAAGCCAGAAATGTATGGAATTAGGAATATATGGAATCAAATCGGAAGGATTCGGGAAATTTGAATGTGCTTGATGTCAGAATGTTTGCATGCTTTAACAATACCTATAGCAAGAACAAAGAGAGCATTCATATACTGCTCTGAGTGCCACATGAGTTTGGACGATATAGAATATATAATATACCTATACGGACAAATCGCACAGATTGAGCTAGCCTCAAAGTAAGTTCGAGACTTGTGTTATGGGATACTAACTCAACGATACTATATTTATAATAGATACGTAGATAAATAAACATCCAAGACCCAGGGCAATAAGGAAAAGATCGTTTTCCATTATGACCTGGGCCGGGGATCGAACCCGGGGCCTCCACGTCGCAGGCAGGCGTGCTGACCTGCCTGCCTGCCTCGATATTCCTATGCATTGTTGGTGAGTATTTAGATAATAATATTAATAATGTACCCGCTGTAATGCATTTCCCCTAACACCATAACGATTCAGTCTAATTAAAGAGAAGCAGTTTTTGATCTACAGATTCACAGGCTTTAGATATATCGAGAGATCTCCATGCTGCTCATAGTTTCTCATTCAGAGTAGAGGTAATCATTTTCACAAGAGAGAAACCTATGCAGGAGTAATCGATTTATTTTTTCTGAAACCGAACTGTTTATCTTTTCAATCGACTTCAAAAAGGACCACATAATTATTATCTTTATAAATCTTAGATATTAGGGCATTAGAGTAATTATCATCATCTCCGCGTTTAGTCACGCTTGCTGGGTTAAATTAATAGATATTATTTGCATGTAAAGTTTGCACGCTTCTATGAAGCAAAACATGTATGTTCTACTGTGTATGTTCCACCTTTATACCATGTTTTACGCAAATAAATGATATTATTATTATTATTATTATTGCATCTGCGGTTTTCGCGTTGGAGTCCGGGGTTCACTAATCCGGGGTGTTAGAGTAATCCGTCGATATACTTAATTCATTATTCATGTAATTTTTATCTCCTTTTTAACCGGCTTCAAAAAGGAGGAGGTTACTCAATTTGCCCGTATTTGGCTCTTTGTGTATGTTAGTAAATGAACCCACGAGGGAGTACAGGAGTGATTCTTAGTGTAGAGCAACGTTTTTTTAATATGTTTCAACACTAGCAATTACCTACTCCTGTCGGTAATTGTGTGTGGGTGTGGGTGCGTTCACAAAAATTTAAACTCACATGCACAAACAGCCAGACCCGGAACAACTAAGTACCTGTAGGCCATACAAATATTTGTTTCGTGCGGGCATCGAACCCGCAACACGCAAAACAGACGATCGCTCAGACACGGCGACAACTAACCGACGACTAACATTTTAAATACCTATCTAACAATATATCACACGTTAGGGTGTAAATGAAAGAAAAATAAAAAACACTTCCCACTTTACGTGGATGAGGGGTAACTTAATAAAACATTTATTTCAATACAGACAAACATATTTGGCGAAACCATAAGGGTTCCTAGTTAACTACGGAACCCTAAAAAATCTAAGATTTGTGACATCGATCCGCATCGAACCGCGATGACGAGCGTTCGGCCTCTACCTTACACATAGCACACCACACCCAGACCAGCTGTCCCAGCACTAGCTGTGTGGACGTGGAACTGATTGTGCTCATGCTAATTTATCATTCATTTAGGTTTTCTTTCGTAGTTGCTCAAATGGACAGTTCTGAACATAACTAGGTACAAACAACACAGAACAGAACTGATAAAAGAGAACAGACACAAAACACACAGCAGACAAAACACACACAGAATTACACCGCTGACTTTTGGAGACGGCTGTTTCAGTGGAATATCTATCGAGTCAGATTGCAGCGAGCTGTCAGTCGTCACCGATGAGGAGCACGCCGCAACGCAATGTGCGCGCAACATGCAGTCCAAAGTGCCGCCACGTGCCGTCGTTCGACGAGCGCTCCTATAAACCGAAAATGCATTGCATTGCAATACCGCCAAGTTCAGTGTGGCTGTAGGCTTGCATTACAATACCGCCGAGTTCAGTGTGACTGTAGGCTTGCATTACAATACCGCCAAGTTCAGTGTGGCTGTAGGCTTGCATTACAATACCGCCGAGGTCAGTGTGGCTGTAGGCTTGCATTACAATACCGCCGAGTTCAGTGTGGCTGTAGGCTTGCATTACAATACTGCCGAGTTCAGTGTGGCTGTAGGCTTGCATTACAACACCGCCGAGTTCAGTGTGGCTGTAGGCTTGCATTACAATACCGCCAAGTTCAGTGTGGCTGTAGGCTTGCATTACAATACCGCCAAGTTCAGTGTGGCTGTAGGCTTGCATTACAATACCGCCGAGTTTAGTGTGGCTGTAGCCTTGCATTACAATACCGCCAAGTTCAGTGTGGCTGTAGGCTTGCATTACAATACCGCCGAGGTCAGTGTGGCTGTAGGCTTGCATTATAATACCGCCGAGTTCAGTATGGTTGTAGGCTTGCATTACAATACTGCCGAGTTCAGTGTGGCTGTAGGCTTGCATTACAATACCGCCGAGGTCAGTGTGGCTGTAGGCTTGCATTACAATACTGCCGAGTTCAGTGTGGCTGTAGGCTTGCATTACAATGCCGCCGAGTTCAGTGTGGCTGTAGGCTTGCATTACAATACCGCCGAGTTCAGTGTGGCTGTAGGCTTGCATTACAATACCGCCGAGTTCAGTGTGGCTGTAGGCTTGCATTACAATACCGCCGAGGTCAGTGTGGCTGTAGGCTTGCATTACAATACTGCCGAGTTCAGTGTGGCTGTAGGCTTGCATTACAATACCGCCGAGTTCAGTGTGGCTGTAGGCTTGCATTACAATACCGCCAAGTTCAGTGTGGCTGTAGGCTTGCATTACAATACCGCCAAGTTCAGTGTGGCTGTAGGCTTGCATTACAATACCGCCGAGTTCAGTGTGGCTGTAGCCTTGCATTACAATACTGCCAAGTTCAGTGTGGCTGTAGGCTTGCATTACAATACCGCCGAGGTCAGTGTGGCTGTAGGCTTGCATTATAATACCGCCGAGTTCAGTATGGTTGTAGGCTTGCATTACAATACTGCCGAGTTCAGTGTGGCTGTAGGCTTGCATTACAATACCGCCGAGGTCAGTGTGGCTGTAGGCTTGCATTACAATACTGCCGAGTTCAGTGTGGCTGTAGGCTTGCATTACAATACCGCCGAGTTCAGTGTGGCTGTAGGCTTGCATTACAATACCGCCGAGTTCAGTGTGGCTGTAGGCTTGCATTACAATACCGCCGAGTTCAGTGTGGCTGTAGGCTTGCATTACAATACCGCCGAGTTCAGTGTGGCTGTAGGCTTGCATTACAATACCGCCGAGTTCAGTGTGGCTGTAGGCTTGCATTACAATACGGCCGAGTTCAGTGTGGCTGTAGGCTTGCATTACAATACCGCCGAGTTCAGTGTGGCTGTAGGCTTGCATTACAATACCGCCGAGTTCAGTGTGGCTGTAGGCTTGCATTACAATACCGCCGAGTTCAGTGTGGCTGTAGGCTTGCATTACAATACCGCCGAGTTCAGTGTGGCTGTAGGCTTGCATTACAATACCGCCGAGTTCAGTGTGGCTGTAGGCTTGCATTACAATACCGCCGAGTTCAGTGTGGCTGTAGGCTTGCATTACAATACCGCCGAGTTCAGTGTGGCTGTAGGCTTGCATTACAATACCGCCGAGTTCAGTGTGGCTGTAGGCTTGCATTACAATACCGTCGAGTTCAGTGTGGCTGTAGGCTTGCATTACAATACCGCCGAGTTCAGTGTGGCTGTAGGCTTGCATTACAATACCGCCGAGTTCAGTGTGGCTGTAGGCTTGCATTACAATACCGCCGAGTTCAGTGTGGCTGTAGGCTTGCATTACAATACCGCCGAGTTCAGTGTGGCTGTAGGCTTGCATTACAATACCGTCGAGTTCAGTGTGGCTGTAGGCTTGCATTACAATAACGCTGAGTTCAGTGTCGCTGTAGGCTATGAAGTATTACATATTTTCATTATAATATCAAGAAAAAATATGACAATATTAATGACTTAGGTATAATATAGGTCCCTAAGGTATTCTTTTGTGAGTACTTATTGAAGTGAAACTTCTTTAGGCACGCTTGACTTGGGGAGTAAACTAGCGAAAGCGTTACGAAAAATGATAGGAAAAAAAATGATGAAGGCGAACGGAAGCAGAGTATAGTCCTATTTCGTCTGTAATTACAATACAAGGAGTTGGCTCATGTAAATATTGCATGACCTGTCGAGTATGAAGTTGTGAGTTCGCATCTCGCCGAAGGCAATATATATTTTTTGGATCTTTTTAAGATTTGTTAACAATTGAGTCGAGTATGAAGTTGTGAGTTCGCATCTCGCCGAAGGCAATATATATTTTTTGGATCTTTTTAAGATTTGTTAACAATTGATTACCTAAGTGCACAAATAAATTTATAAATTTCGTTCTGTTCTGGCCTTTATATTGTTTTATATATTTTTGCTGAACATTTCTGATATAATTGAAAGTATAGAAGCTTTAAGATATCGTCACAATACGATAATTGGACACAAAGTACAAATTGCTTTCGAGCCTCATAAGCTCAATTATTAAGCTAAGTACCTTGATTGATTAAGAACTATGAATTTCTTCGAGAACATGACGCTGCGAACACCCCCCGACCCCCCTCATTGATTACCTCACCCCCCCCGTGGATTATCTCGGGAACCAGAGGTCATGGACTACCCGAGTTTGGGGTCCCCTGAATCAGGAGGAGGAGCCCGACCTTTTGGCCCCGAGGGAATCCACTCCCCCCTCTCCCCCTCCCCCCTACCCCCCGCAACCCCACGAAATCTACCCCCCCCCCCTTTAGTTACCTCACCCCCCCGTGGATTATCTCGGGAACCAGAGGTCGTGGACTACCCGAGTTTGGGGTCCCCTGAATCAGGAGGAGGAGCCCGACCTTTTGGCCCTGAGGGAATCCACTGCCACAAGTTTCATGTCGACGCATTCTTGGGGCTTTTATTTCGTCAAACACCGCCCATGTGTTGGTTGTAACGCTCAATAACTTTAGGAGCAGAAACATCCACGTAAGTTTTTGTGCGTTTATCCCAACGTTTTACTACAGATGTAGTGGACAACCCAGTGCAGTTTGATGCCATTAAAACAGATTGATTGTCCTTCCATTTTACAATAACTGTCGGTTTGCACACATACTCTTGACTTTCACCTCTTACTATCCTAGCATCAGTTTTAAATTTAATTGCAGCACGATCGGCGATTCTGTTCATCATTATTGTTCCAGTACTATGAAGATTTCTCTTGTGCATCTCTTCGATCAATGCAACAGTAGTAAAATAATATCTGTCGTGGTAGATACAGCTTCCAGGTGGGACACTCTTACTCAAATGGAGAACCACAGAAGGCCCAAGCCCAAGTGAAAAGTCTCCAAACATGGTTTTAGCCCCCTGATAAATGTCAAAGTCAAGCATCAAGCCTTCACTAGAGGTCAATACAAAGTGTTTAAGTCCAACAGGGCGTGGTTTGTTTCTAACTACTTGACGAAGACTACATCTACCAGTGACCATACCATCTATTTTACTCGATAGATGAACAAATGTTGCCACCATTTGTTCATCTATCGAGTAAAACCCGGGGACTCTTTCTAGTTTGTTCCAAGTAGATTTTACTTTATTTATCATCGGCTGTACCTTCCACAATGGATTGGTTTTTTCACTTGGCGAAGATTCGTCTGAATCTACAACATGCAGGGCATTGCGGATGGTTAAAAATGGGTCACGAGCCATTTGCTTGGTAATAACCTCTAATCTTAATCCTGTTCTCCAGTACATTGGGATTCGAGGGTAATGAATACATCCAATGATAATGTGAATCGATAATACTTTGGCTATATGAATGGCAGTAGTTTTAAGTTCATGACCTGAGATGATACAAGTTGGTGCACCTAGATATTTCTTCTAAAAATTCTTTATCAAAGTAGTCAGAAAAATAATTAGACATTAGGTTGAAAATAGTCATCATCTTCATCAAAATCCTCAATTTCGGTAAGGTTTCCATCGCCCAAAATTTGCAAAATCTGAGCGTTATTTAATTCTCGTCCTAAAACCAAGAATATACATACAAGAATATATATTTTCAAATTAAATTCAAGCACAATAAGTATATAACGGTTTCCATGTTTCGAAATTATTTCTTGCATGTACAACCGAAGCTACACGATCGTAGCAGTCAAATTTTACGACGAAATTGTATCCATATTACAAAGAAATTTACCAAACTAAAATAACTTAATTAATAAGTGTTTATTTAACTTTGAATTTACATAAAAACATAATGCATTACTAAATAAAAAATATATGCGACAAGTACTTACCCATGACGCTGCGGGGGTCAAAAAGTGCCGCCATCTATTACCAAGGCTCACAGGACACTGGCTGCCAGCACGGGCCTCGTGATTTTTTTAGCGCTAGCGAGACATCCTCACGATAGATCGATGCCGGTTGCGTTTGCAAAAAGTAAACAGATTGGCGCCATATTTTTTTTAAAGTTAAACGCACGCTCGTTTCATCCCGGGTGTAAAGGGATAATTGAAAGTATAGAAGCTTTAAGATATCGTCACAATACGATAATTGGACACAAAGTACAAATTGCTTTCGAGCCTCATAAGCTCAATTATTAAGCTAAGTACCTTGATTGATTAAGAACTATGAATTTCTTCGAGAACATGACGCTGCGAACACCCCCCGACCCCCCTCATTGATTACCTCACCCCCCCCGTGGATTATCTCGGGAACCAGAGGTCATGGACTACCCGAGTTTGGGGTCCCCTGAATCAGGAGGAGGAGCCCGACCTTTTGGCCCCGAGGGAATCCACTCCCCCCTCTCCCCCTCCCCCCTACCCCCCGCAACCCCACGAAATCTACCCCCCCCCTTTAGTTACCTCACCCCCCCGTGGATTATCTCGGGAACCAGAGGTCGTGGACTACCCGAGTTTGGGGTCCCCTGAATCAGGAGGAGGAGCCCGACCTTTTGGCCCTGAGGGAATCCACTCCCCTCCTCTCCCCCTCCCCCTCCCCCCCGCAACCCTACGAAACCTATCCCCCTCCCCGACCCCCTTTAGTTACCTCACCCCCCGTGGATTATCTCGGGAACCAGAGGTCGTGGACTACCCGAGTTTGGGGTCCCCTGATTCAGGAGGAAGAGCCCGACCTTTTGGCCCCGAGGGAATCCACTTTTTTTTTTTTTTTAAATTGGAGGTCTATGCAAAAATATTAATTTATAAATGAAAGCATGAAATAAATTTAAATATTTATAGAAAATTAATATATGTATATGTGTATACATGTATATATTGTACACACACATATATATATATATATACATACAGATGGTGCAAAAGAAGTTTCACTTCAGTCGTGTGGTCATAAGCACACTCGTTTTTTTATTTTATTTCTTATTTAGTTTTAATTCAATCAAGATCTAGCAGGTTTGATTAAAACTAAATCCATACTAATATTATAAATGTGAAAGTGTGTTTGTTTGTTTCTTTGTCCTTCCTTCGCGCCGTAGCTATACAATCAATCGACCTGATTTTTGGCATACAGTTAGTTGAAAAGATGGAGAGTAACATGGGCTACTTTTGGTCCTAAAAAAAACATCAAGTTCCCAAGGGAGATTACTGGAATATTTGTATGTGTACACCAAATATATCCCTACTAATATTATACATCGGAAAGTGAGTTTGTTTGTACTACTTTCACGCCGTAACTCCTGAACCGATTGCTTTGAAATTTTGCAGACATAAAGTTAGAAGTCCGGATTAAATAATAGGGTTCTTTTATCCCGAAAAAATGGATATTCCCGAGAGAAATCTAAAAACCGCGATATAACCGTAGTTAACGCGGGCGAAGCCGCGGGCGGAAAGCTAGTAAGAAATAAAATTGAGTTGAGCTCCTGTAGTTTTGAGTTAAACTGTACGATGACCTAGTCAGATAGGAAACACCGAACTAATATAGTTAAAAAATATTTGAAAAGTGTTTCTACAAACCTGCAACAGACATAAATCATTTGCAGCTATCGGTAAGTTGTTCATGGATAGTTACGAGCCACCATCGGACGACCCGTCGTACGGCGAGTTTCCACCCTTATGTTGTTAACACCTCTACGATCCGGACGAAGCGTTTCGCCTCCTCCTTTATACCGCGTACATCGAGGGACTGGAACAATCTGCCGGCGGCGGTGTTTCCGTCGGACTACAATTTGAGTGTCTTCAAGGCTAGAGTGAATAGGCTCTTAATAAACTAGTGCGCTTTACCATCAACGATTGCGTCACTGCTTACCATCAGGCAGGATTGCGGTCAAGCGCTGGTTTATACTTTAATAAAAAAAAAAAAAAAAAAAAAAAAAATTACAATAAATTGAATAAAGTGATCTTCAACGTATGCTAATTTAGTTATGTACTGTATTTATTTACGTATTGTAATTTTATTTTTACCTAGCTGTAATAAGCCATTGCATTATACAGTATGTTACGAAAACCCTGTCCGACCCACAAGGATAATAAGGGTTAGGTAAACAAATGACCAAATAAAATATAAAATTTTGCATAATCATCATAGTAACAATACTAATGAATTTTGAAATAATCTTTTTTACCAGCGAATTTACTGTAACTTCCCCAAAATTCGGGAAATTTAAAAAAGTGTAAACACCATTTTAGACCTTATAACTGTCGGCGGCGTCAGTGTGTCTAGCCGCCGACGCGCAAAGGAATAATTAGAGCTGTACTAGTTTTTGCGTAATAACGTTTTGTTTTTGTCGCTACTATTCGAAACTTTACCTGCTCGAATGATTTGTTGTAAAAACGCAGATTACCTAATGGTAAAAGTACTTTTTTTGATTATCGATTAATTATTCATAACAATATTGTAACACAAGTACCTCTTATTAGTAAATAGGAACTAGAAAGGTCTTATGAAATACGATTTTAGGAGAATATTATAAACAATGTAAAGCATTTAAGTTCACCTGATTTAAGTTATGTGAAAGTTCTAAAATATAAAGAATGCCATGCGATGTTGAATCGATGCGTGAAATTCTGAAATACAAAATTGATACCAAAAATCGATACGAGAAATATTTTGAATACTTTCACACCTCTAGTCAAAGGGCACCGCCGTGCAGTTAGAGTACCTATTTTTATGAAATAAAAATCATTTTTATTTTAAATTTATTAGTTTCGCGTAGACATCGCGTCCGTGTAGACGTATCGTTTATTGTGTGATCATATAGTTTTCTAACGTAATGTAACCTGCTGATGGAAGGTACCTAGTAAAACTGCAATTGTGTTGTGTTGTGATCAGGTGTTTAACGATTCGGATGTGACTACTTCTTGGTCAATGTGGTTCCAGCATGACGGTGCCCCACCATATTTTTGCCGACCTGTACGTGAGTACCTCCACTATCAGTTCGGCGATCAGTGGATTGGTAGGAGTGGACTAACGTTGTGAAACACCGTGCTAATCTCGTGGGACGGTGCCAGGCCGGTATCGTTTTTAGTGAACGAAATATGGAACAACATCTCCGCCACAGCCATTGTGCTCATCGAATGAAATTCGAAGATCCATTCGGAGGGTCAGACGACCTTCCTACTTAAAAAAAAGTTCTTTTCACGAGCTGCCTAAGTAGGTATCATTGTTTCTTTCTAGAGTCGATAAACGTGGTTAGACTACCAATACCTACATGCATGAGGTCAACTGAGGTCATGACCTGTGCCTGTGTTGCCATGAAATTACCTATTTATTTTATTTAAGTTATTTATTTTTAAGGGGGTATTTTTAGTTTAGCCAGGTTATGTACGCATTAGTAGAATCAGCTAACGATACCTAACAACACCTTCACGGGTCGGACAGGGTTTTTGTAACATACTGTATATAGCTTGTTACAGCTAGGTGGAACGAGACAGGCACTATTAAGCCATGCTGCGCGTGAAAAAAAATATTAAAAGTTAATTACCGCGCGGTTATTAAATTCGTCTGAAACATTCGGGTGATGCATAATAAAGTGCGCTGGCTACCGTGAGCACGGTGTCTGTCAGCCTGTGTACTTGTGTGTCGGCTGTGATAGATATGTGTCCACTTTTTGCTAATGACCGCTAATTGAAAGCTCGTAGATCACCCTGGCTCACCCGGTCACAGTCGTAAATCGTGTAAATCCGTGTGCTTCATATATTTTTCGCCTGTAAATCGAAGGCCATTATCGTTCACTTTATGTTCGACGATGAGGTCCGCTAATGGCCTGTCGGCTTCTAGAAGCTGACGTGTTCGTAATTTGATTCAGACGCTGATATAGACTAACATTTACGAAATCTGAGTAGTTCTGGAAATATTACATACATACGGGTCGAATTGATAAACTCCTTTTTTTTCAAGTCGGTTAAAAAAACACCTATACACTAACCGGTGCAGTTTAAAGGTTAAGTAAAAATAGTAGATAGTGGTAGATGTATTACCGCGTAGGTACTTAGTATATAGGGAGGTTTCTACTTAGATGATGGTGAATTGGTCGACGCTATTTATTTTAAAGTTTAGGTTTGGATTTAGTTTTGTTATTTTTTAAATTAATTAGGTATTAGTTGTTATGAACTTAATTTTTATAATAACAATATCATTTATTTGCATAAAACATAGTATAAAATGTTGGACCACACATGGTAGAACATACATGTTTTGCTTCATAGTAGCGTGCACACATTTTTAAGCTATTGCATAGCTTCTATCGCGGGCCTTGAGCGCGGGGACCGAATCCAGAAATTCCGTAACGAAAAAACCTCACGCTCCCCATCGTCTAACGTCGTTTCAGTTCGGCAGTCTTCGGCACGGTATGTTTGTGTGCGTGCGACTACATCTTTTGAAAACAATTTATAGATTTTCAAAAAGAGCATTCATATTGCAGGGCGCGAACTCAGTCCTACACACTTGCCATGTTACTGATAGTCACGATGTGCTAAACTTGCGATTAATTTTCTCTCTGAAATAGGTCTTCTATAGAGATATGTCATAGACGTCATCGACGTTGTCATGGCTACCTTAAAAACTTTTCATATAATTAATTATTAAGTACTTTTATTCAAATTAATTTAGTAGTGTTTTTATAAAATAGCTTTTTTTTTAACGGAAAAGCTAAGATGAATGTCATGCTAATTTTTCATTGGACTTTTAAATTATTTATAGTGTTGTTTACTAAATAAAAGCGCGTGATTTTATAGAGTAAAAAGTGCTCACGCGACCGTTTTTTCAATTGTTGCAAGAATTCAAAAGACTGTCTTTAAATAGTGTTCAGACGATTGCTCAAAGTGTATTAGATTTCATTAGTAATAGAAATGGCATTTCAATAATGACTTTCAACTGCCAGTCTAAATAGTCATAAATACGATTTACAAGATTCAGTTACGAGACAAACAAATGTGTTACTTCTTACCGAAACTTGCATGACGCATGATAATCCAATTGAAATACCTAATTTTAATTGTATTGTTCAGTTCAAACGAGATACTGTTTCAAAAGGTGGGGTAGCTATTTACCAAAATAAAAATGATATTACTAATATTATGACTCCGAATATTGAAATAAATATTGCACACGTTAGCGATGTTAATGTTAGGCGCTCAGTTGTTGGAGATATTTGGGCGTGCTTATGCAAACTTAGAAATGGCCTACAAATAGTTATGGTAGCAATTTACATTTCTCCGAATCCAAAATTGGACGAGGTAGAGCATTTTATTCATCGCACTTTACTGGAGTAACTCGAGTGGCTCGAAAATACTTGAAACAAATGGTAATAAATTTCCACTTATCTTGGCTGGCGATTTCAACATTAACTTCGCTGATAAAAAATCAGAGCGGTGGACAACTTTTCTATCAAAAACATTGAATTTGAAAATGAATAATGATCCATAAAAGTTCACAACAAAATATGGGACAACCATTGACGCGGTATTTTCTAGGTATTTAGAGGATATTAAGTCGCAAACTTATGTTTCTTATTTCAGTTATCATAAACATAGGTTTATGATAGGTTTATGATATAGAGTTTCAATGATAAATATTCCTGAATAACCAACAGCTACTGTAAGGTAATAAAACCCACATGTATTGTAAAATAATAAAAATATTTTAAATAATATTAACTTTTTATTTATTTAATAAAAGAAAAATTTGTTTTCTTACCGGTCACCACGCTCAAAAATTGTAACTTGAATTAATATCAAAGAAAAAAAATACTGCATAAATAAAATAAATAAATAATTATAATTGCATAAATTGATACAAAATGCTATGCAATAGCTTTACCGCGGCAGTCCCCGAGTGCCACACGTCTTTTTTTTTTATATAATTGAGATTTAAACAAGCTCTCAACGTAATTGTGTGTAGATAGTAATAATGTGAAACCTTCCGTGCTACCAGTTCAGTTAGGTGTACCGCAAAGCTCAATGCGGGGTCCATTCTTGTTTTTAGTATACAATATGTGATGAAAACCCCGTCCGACCGATAAGGATAATAAAATTTTAAACTTTATATAGTCATCATAATATCAAAAGTAATGAATTTTGAATTAATCTTTTTTCCGCGATTTAACTCCAACTTCCACAATATTTGGTAAAGGGGATGTTTCATTTTGGGCCACCACTATGTACACTATATAGATAAAAAGGAAAAAAATAATTGTTGCTTAGTAGACACACAGTAGTACTCGCTTGTCTAACAGCATCTTCGAGTTCTGCAGTGACTTCCTTGGCTTCTACAGCCATCCACGAATTTTAACATTCCAGTCTAGGTACTTAGTTTTTGACTTGGGACTTTCAAACGTCTAAGTCATGTGCACCCTCAAGCTTTCCTATCCCAAAAAAGGAACTCTGATCATTCGACATCATCGCAGTGCGTATTTCCCAACTTAGAATTTATGATAGCGGCAACTATTCTGGGCCCATAACCTGATGGAAAATGCTTCAAGCAGAGTCCGCACGGCGCTCTTCTTTCTGCAGTCTCTTAGGTCGCAGAAAGAAGAGGGCGTATGGATTATCCAGGTCTTAATCTACAACTACGACTTTTTTAAAACTTGTAAAAATGTAAAAATGTTCTACATGTTAACAATCAGGCCCCAAGATAGTGTGGTGTGTTATGTAATGTATAAATGTGGGTACAGTCGAGTAAAATGTATTTGTGTACACTTGTGTACAAAGGTGCATAAACACTTGTGCATGTTTTGGTACAGTCGCAATCCGATATGTTGTAGCAAACAAGGACACCAAATACTTCTGAATAATTTAAAGTGGCAATCAGTTCCATTCGCTAGTTGATCGGTTAAGTTGGTCTGAGTAGAAAGCGTCCACCGCCAGATGTGTATCATCTCCGAGATTTCATCGATATCATGCTACTTTCGGAGGTAGTTAAAAATGGTAATTACATCTAATTTATGTTTGAGAGCATGATCCTAAGATTTAGATTACAAAGAGGCAGTAGCAATGACGATTAACATACTAACGCGTGTAGACGTGCGTGTAGACGACAGGGCGCGTTGCCGGCGGCGGCTACCTATGACTCCGCACCTCCGCTATCTTATCTATTACATTAAAAGCAGCTCTTTAATGTCCACACGCCCTCAGGACAAAGTAGCGCTAAGTTCGTACACAACTCTAACCCGATTCCAGAAGGTTGATATACGATTGTCAGGGTATTGGGATTACGTTTCTTCCCGCGCACCTCGTAAAAACAAACGGCGGGCTATCGACGGCTACTCGAAACCATTAAGCGTTATCGAAGTGTCCACTTAATAACAAGTCCTAACTAATTAGGCGGCAACTCGTCTGACGAGGGACAAGGCACGGGGGGAGGGCCCCTGTTGGGGTCGGTTGTGGGGGATTGTTGGTCACTCCACATATGCCTAATTTATTTTTTCGGTAATACCTAATATGATTCAGAAAAGAATAGAATACTCTTTATTGTGTACACCCACAGCCTCCGTGGCGCAGCGGTAGTGAACGCGGCCGCGCAGTGCAAATATTTGTATGCATGAATGTGAATATTTGCACTGGTCTGGTCGTGCCTCGGAAAGCACGTTAAGCTGTTGGTCCCGGTTGCCATACGAACATCTAATGGGTTGTTGGAAAAGTCCAACAATTGGTCTAACTACAATGCTTCGATATCGCCTTCGGAATGTGGAGGTCGGACGGCAGTCGCTTCACGGAAAATATCAAAGTTTAGCGAAAATCAGCAGTTAGACTGGGATTAACGCTGAGATGATTATGACTCTTTATTATGTACACCATATACACTGACGGACTCATAAACTGCATCAAAGTAATAGACGACTTTGAAATAAATATTTTAACCAAGTATGCAAACTTTCTATACTTACAGATTTAAATTGAAACCTCTAGATTGGTTCGTGAACTTTAAAACAGCGTATGGTACTGTAAAGGACCTTAAGACTTTTTTGAAGAAAAAACATAAATTTAAGGAAAATTGGTTTAATAATAAAATTGGTTTAAACAATAGACACAAACTTTGCGCAAGGGTTTATTTATGTTTTAATAAGGTGTATTACCTCCACGTGTCCTTATTACGGATTCTAATCGGTTCCGCATACATTTTATTAGGGTTAATAAAAGATTTTGCGGAATATTGTCCCAATCTTCTGAAAGTGCTGTTCTTAGTGCTGCTTTGTCGAACTTATGCAGCAGCGTGCCGCCGGGCATTATCCTGCATTAAAGTAAAATTTTCGCCTATGAATGCACCACGTGGGGTGCAGTCGAAGAGCCTCCTCGTGGCACACCCTGGGCAACGTCAGTCCCAACTGCCCACCGCGTTCTGGTGGACTTTTGGGTCTGACGGCAAATCTTCACACGGGGAAGGGTTATGGTTCCAATCACATGTTCGCATGCGTTCACTTCCTCTCTGTTTGCAGAGTGCGGTGAGTGGACGCACGCTGGGGGTTTGCCGTAATCCCGTAGGGGACCCGGGACTGTCGGGGCGTTTGCCCGGGTTGCGTGGAAGGAATACCACTATAAAAAACTCTTGCACACCCTAAACCCTCTGGGACCGGGGGCTGTTGGAGCATTTGTCTGGGCCACGAGGGGATACCTCTATAAAAACGGCCGAACCACGGGCGGCATATCCCGTTTTAGGTTATTGTTAATAACCATCGAAAGTGCAACCTAATCCTAAGTTTTGAAGCGCGACGAGTGGATGAGTGGCTGGAGGGTGTCCAGTCGTTAGCGCTTCCCCTGCAAGTACCTGCTGACCCTTGCAGTATGTAGGCTTATCCGTAGGTATGACGCTCTGCCCGGCTGGAATTCAAATAATAGGTACTCGTGGGATTAGAAATGGAAGAAAATAAAAATAACAACAAAAAACGGACGGAGGAGGAAACTGATGGGGCGTCGGAGTCTGACGCTGCATGTGGCGTGACGGGCTTTAAAAGCCCAGAGCGAGTGAGGAAATCCTTCCTAAAGAAGCTCCCCAAACCGAGTGATGGCCAAGGGTCATCCTCGGATGGCGGGTCAGGCAAGACCCACAAAAAAATTAGTCGGCGCGAGGCCCAGGAGAAGCCGAGCCGGATCAGCTCAGTCGAGCTCGAACGAGAAGGCTATGAGCTGTCGGGAGGAGAGCCGAATGCTGTTGATCCTAACTCGGAGCCAGCGGCAAAATTTGAGGAAGTCGTGGTTGCCGCGGTCAAGGGTGTGGCTTTGAAGAGGCTGCAGTCCTCTAAAGACAAAGCCATATCCGCAGCCACGGCTTCCATCGTTGCGGCAGCGAAGGCCGTCCATGTGGAACCCCCAGCGGATGGAGTGGCAGAATTGCGGGTGGAGATTGCCTACTTGACAGCCATCATGGAGCTCCTCCGAAAGGAGAACGAGGAGCTCTGAGCGGACCTGGCCGTGCTGCGAGCTGGTGGCCGCTGGGAGGTGCCACAGTAGGGGGCGCCACAAGGGCGGAGTGGGCGCCCGCCGGCCGAGTATTCGGGCATGGCCCTGGTGCTAAAGGAGCTGGACGCCTTCCGGAGTAGGTTTTCGGCTTTGGAGGCCGTTGTTTTGCCGGCCGGCTAGCCTCAGGTCAGCGGAAGGCGGCAACCTATTCTGCTGCCGCGGTCACTACTGCCACAGCTGCAGGCAAGAGGAAGGCCAAGAGTGCCCCTCAGGCTCCAGCTGCTAAGTTCACAGAGCCTGCGGCAAAACAGCAGCCTCCTCCACCTCCTAGAAACCCCTGCAGCCGATGCCGCCTGGCAGATAGCAAGGGAGCAGGAAAAGGCCGCTAAGGCGGCAAGGGTGGCCAGAAAGCGGCAGCGGTGAAAGGAGTGCAGAGTCGCGGCTAGGCTTCGTGCCCTGAAATCCGCAGCTGTAATGATAACACTACAGCCGGAAGCGGAAAAGAAGGGCGCGTCCTACCGCGACGTGCTCAATTAGGCTATGGAAGCAGTGAACCTCCAGGAGATCGGAGTCACCGCGGGCCTAAAAATGAGGACCACCGCGACCGGAGCCCGTATGATCGAGGTTCGTAGTGAGGCTAGTGGCTCGACTGCCGACGCTCTGGCTGAAAAGCTAAAAGCGTCCTTAGATGCGGTCGAGGCCAAAGTGTCCAGGCCCACCAAATGCGCTGACTTGCGCATCATGGGTCTGGACGATACGGCGACGAAGGAGAAGATGTTGGCTGCCATCGTCAGGACTGGGGACTGCTCTGCCGAACAGATTAGAGTGGGCACCCTCCGCCCTGACCGCACGGAGTTGCAAATCGCTACGGTGAGCTGCCCCGTGTGAAGACTCCTGGTGGGCTGGGTTTCAGCGCAGGTGAAACTGCTGGAACCCAGACTTCTGAGGTGTAATCGCTGCCATGTGGGCCACCACGTGGGAGTGAAATGCACCTCGGAGGTGGACCGCAGCGGTCTCTACTTCCCCTGCTGTCAATCTGGTCACAAGGCCGGCTCGTTTGAAGCTGCTCCGCACTGCTCAGTCTGTACGGCAGCTGGCAAGCCGGCCGAGCACCCGCCGGAGACAAAGCCAAGGGCAGGGTTAGGCCCTCCGCCACCACCGTCGTCGTCGCCGCAACCACGGCCACTACCGCTGTCGCTTCCAGCAACACCGTTGCTGTCGCCGCCGCCGTAGTTACCGCGGCTATGCCCTCACAGGGGCCTCGGGAGGAGGCTGTTATGGAGTGCCAATAAATGACAGCATTACGCTTCCTCCAGGCAAACATCAACCACTGCACTTCCGCTCAGGGCCTTTTGCTCCAGAGCATGGCGCAGTGGTCGATTAACATCGCCGTGGTCGCTGAGCCGTATTTTTTCCCGCCCAGGTATGACTGGGTGAAGGACCTCAACGGCTCAGTGGCCATAGTTTCATCGGCCGCCGCCGGCACCCCGTCAGGGGCGTGCACAGAGATTTTGTGTTGGGTATGCATACATACACTTGGTAGCAAGTCAAACAGAAAAAGCTCGCGATCAAAATCTTACCTCTGCTTCTAGATCGCTTAACTTTGGTAGGCGTTGATTCGTTTTAAAACACCCAAACCGTCGACTGGCGCTTCATTTCTGGATCGTATTGATAAACCCAAGATTTGTTACAGAGACCTGTAACGATGTCGTAAACACGCCGAGACAAGCCTTCTTTACAGACAACCCTGCTGTACATGCAATGGCGCAATCGAAGGAAGGGAAGAGGTATTCATTGAATATGTTTGCAAATATTCTTCAGAATTACAGGAATCATGTTTGGTTGAGAGAAAGCGCCATTTTAGCACTTATATAACTTTTATGTTGCCTGTTCCAGAGTCGGACCCTCAGCCTTTTGTTTATTCATGCTCAAAATTGAATAACATAAAAATATTGTTTATCCAAATGTTTTGAATTAAGTTTTAAAATAGCTAGCAATTTAATGAAATATGTTTTTGATTGAGTAAATTAATATCATAGTCCAATTATATTTTTTATTATTTCACTTTATACGTACTTTTTCCGTAGCACGTACCGGGTCGCTAGTATTAAGTATTATATAAGTTTTAGTGTCACTTTATACATACATAAAATATGTAAAAAAAACCCTGTCCGACCCATATGGATAATAAAGGTTAGAAAATCACAAGACCAAATAAAATTTGAAATTTTACATAATCATCATATATCATATCAATACTAATGAATTTTGAAATAATCTTTTTTGCCGCGAATTAATTCCAATGTATTATTGATTCTTTTAATATGATTCGCGCACTGAGGCAAGTCAATGGTTTTGGATTGTAAGACATTAACAATTGGTTTATCTACGGTAATTCGGCTCAGTTTCAAAAAACAGCTGGTCAATCGTGCTCGCTTTTTGTTTTGATCGTACATTTTTCGTGTCGACAATTTTTTTGTGTTTCTTACGGATATTATGATTGCTGTTAGTATAAGTTTTTTTTTGTTTCATTAGGGACCTTATAGATCAGAGCCAGTGTAACTACGCCCATGAATATAGAGGTACTTATGGAAGAAAACAGTTTTTGACGTGAAAGCTAAGATGAGTGTCAAACTCATTTTTCATTGGACTTTTAAATTATGTATAGTGTCGTTTACTAAATAAAAACGCGTGATTTATGTAGTAAAAAGTGCATGCAGTAAACAAATCATAAAGAACATTGAAAAATCGCAGCAGTGGCCACATCAAGACTTTGCCTCAAACTTCTCTCATAGACGGTTCATGCGGCCGTCTTTTTCAACTGTCATTGGCGATATCCGCCATTATTGTAAAATAAAATTTTCAAAGAATTTCTATAATTTGTTACACGTGTTATTGGCAAAATTGTGGTATCTATTCCACAGAGGATCAAGGGTTGAAGTTGAACCTTGGTTGTAACAATGTAGGTAATCGTAAACTATTATATTAAACAAAATGTAGTGATAAGTAGGAAAAAGTAATATCATTCAGATTAGGATTGTACAGTTCCCAACTCTGAGATGTCCCGAAGTCGTTGAAACTTAGCAATAAAGTTGAGGGCGGAGTCTGTGAGATGATTGTGGGTGAGTAATGAGTCTAGGACCCCAACTTTCATCATTTAAAACTTTCTATGTCTAGTCGCAGTCACATTTCGGTCACAGAAATCTGTCAAAAAGTTAGGAAATTAGATGTATTTTTGACAGATTGACAGTGAGATCAGTATGTGAACGTTGTTAAAATTAGAAGAATTACCCTCTAGTGTAGTGGAAAATAATCAGAACTGTGCCTCACAGTACTGAATGATCTGTAAGAATGAATCGAAATGAGTATGAGTACAAATAATAAGTGTTAGTATATGTGTATATGTACATTACATTACAACAGGTTCTACAAGTTTGCTCGTGACTGTATACTGTACAGATTCACAACTGCATTCGTTTTCCCACCTTCCTCACAAAATGAACGAGCGAGGATGGAAAATGATCTCGTTGGACACGCGAAATACCGTTGCTCGCTTCTTCACTACTGTGTGCGTACATGTTGTCATTTTGTTTGTTGTACAAAGCGCGACATCTGTTCTCTGAGTCTCAGCTCCACTAAACGAGCGTTTAAAAGATATCGTGTTTTTCTGCGATATGTCCGAAGGCCCAAGTATTCATTTGACACCCTTTTCACAGTGGAACTCCTTCTGAAGGGCCAACAGTTTCTGCTTACATTTGGGATTTCTTTGAGTTCGCGGCTTCACATCTTAAAAGATGTGAAGGCGCGAAATTACTGCTGGCGTCTACCCAACTAACATTTAGGAAGTCGAGTAGACGTTTTGTTGGCGACTTAATGTTATTTAATTTAGTCGTATAAACGTTATAAGGACGTTTACTCGACGGCATTAGGGCCCATTTTATTCAACTTAAGGCGCTAAGAGTGTCGTGTAATAGTCATATATATATATGGTCCTGTAAAGTCGCATAGTAGTCATATTTACGTCGGCGATTTGACTACATGTCATGTAAGAACAATTGTCGCGACGTGTATTCGACTTCGTGTCGAGTAATGGCTCACAATATGACTTTTATCCAATGTAATAGTGGTGTTATTGTCATTTAAAGGTGTGCTTATTTGAACAAATTCTATAACATATCACGTTAATATAATATGGCAGTGTTTTTGACAGCAGAGTTAATATTGTATATTTTCTTTGTTATTTGAGGTGATAAAACTATTTCATCAGTTGTCAACCATTGCGCAATCAAGTTTACTGATTAATATGAGGTAAGTTTCTAACAATTTTTTACGCGCTTTTGAAATATTAATGTTTTCACATATTTCTATTAATTTATTATTAATGTGACTGCGTTATATGACAACTACATAACTTCCCGACGTATAACTGCGTGTTCATTCATTCGAGTACGCCATGACAGTTGATTTAGGGATCAATAATAACATAATAAACGCCTAACCAACTTTGTTCAATTAGGATGTATTTGTACTAAGTTAGCTAGGCATTTATATTTTAAGAACCGATTTGCGTGACATACCTATATCTTAGAATACTTTTCTTTTAGGTAAACCCCACAAGGATGTTGAAAAGTTTTTACCAAAGGAAGCAAGTGTTGCACGAAAATAATCAGCAGCCAGTTGAAGAGCAATGCAATGTCCAGAATGTAGAGCTAGAAAATACACCATAATTTTATATGTTCTATTGTAAGATTATTAGCGTCATAAGATGTTTCAATGTGGCAAAATAAATGAAGGTTTGATTTTGTCTAATATTTCATATTTGACATGTAGGTATGGTTCAAAAAGCCATTTAAGTTTTTCCAAAAACTAGCAATATTTAAAATCTTTGCTTTTATTTCTAATTAATAAGTCTCGTCAAACTTGAATGTACTTTCTTGGGAATAATAAAAAAAAAATACTTCAATAATTTTTACTGCCTTTTTTATTACCTATTTCTTAAATGTATGAATAACACACTAACCAACTGACACTTTATATCAGTACCTAAACTAATATAGGTATGACTTCAGTTCAGTGAGTTCAGCGAAATTTCCTTCTCATATATTTGGATATGAAGATTTACAAAACATCTTTCCTTAAGTTTCAAATCATTTAATTGCTTTAATACAATTTAGGGAATATTAAAATCAATAGTCCCCACTTTTTATAATGGTCTCTGAAGTCGTCATTGTGGGTGTCTTTATTAACGTTAACTTCATTTTTGGACTATGAGTAACTATTTTCAAATTTGGAAAGTGAACAAGAGTCCTGAACTTCGGCAAATGAATTGCAAGATGTACCTACTCGTAGAATTTTGGTTAAATTTACATTTAAATGTGATACGGAACCCTTCACATTTTCTTCACTATCAGTTTGAGTTCTATTACTTTGTATTAAAGGACGTGCTCGAAGCGAATGATACTTGTTTTTAATTCCCCACTTCTTTTAATACTTTTCCACTTTTATCAATCCATTTGTTGTAGGAAACAGTAAATACCTAAATATAATTTCAAAATGATGGAAGTTGTATATAAGGTGATTATAAACCTCTATTATGAGTAATAATTAAATAGCAGTCGTATTAGCATGTTTGTAATACTTTAGGTTGTATACAGGTCGCTCTCGTAATACTTATTCGACCTATATATAATGGTTACAAATACTACGTCTAAACAATTATTATCCGTATAGCAGTTGTTTAAAAGGTTATTATATGACAAAATTGACAGTATTACGTCGTTTATACGATGAAAACGTTTACACTACGAACAGTTGTTATAAGTTAGTTTTATAGAAGTCGTCGTAGACACTACTATATGACGGTTGTATAAAAAGGTCGCAATAACGTCTATACGACATTAGGTATTATACAACGAAAAGCGTATATGACTATCGGACACATAATGCACCAGTACACGACTAAGATTTAACAAAAATACTGTAAAACAACTTTAATAAGACTCAAGGTCATATAAATGTTTGATTATATGACAAAAATGTTAGTTGGGTAAACAGAGCGACTTTATCATCAACGACTGCATCACTGCTTACCAACAGGCGGGATTGCGGTCAAACACTAGTTTACATGTTTAAAAAAAATATATGTGTGTGACCTACTCTTTCACGGAAAAACTACTGATCGGATATGGATGAAATTTGATACGTAAGTACGTAGATGGTTTTGTGATGATTGAGTTTCTCTAAAAATACTTTTTACTACTCACTTTAAACTCATTTAGAGAAATATTATGATTCACTTGTTCACAAACTAAATTCAATTTAAGTTCGGTCCATCTTGCGTTTTATATTTCATTAAGAAAAGTATCGAAGCTAACATATTATTGTAGTTCCGTCAAATTAAGATACCTACTCCATACTTATACAGTTTAGATGCGATAAAAACATGTCGATAAACAGTAGATAATTATGTTAATTAACTAATTTGAGCGCACTACACTAATATTTATCTTCTGTCCTTTTCTTAATTAAATAGAAAGGAAATGATGCACTGAACTTAAATTAAGTTTAAAATTTGTGAATCCATGTTCACAAAGTAAACTTAATTTAAGTTAAGACAATAGCCCCGGTTCCCATGGAGCAGGGCTATTGTCTTGCTTGTATATTATGTGAGTAAAAATTGCAGTGCAGAGCAAGCTTGTATCGATCACAGTTGATATTATAGAGGCTTCCAAGAGGGAGGCTGCTGGTGGTGAGGGTTCCGAGTACTTACACATAGTTACACGTGTGTTCGCTATAAATCTTCCGTCCATCACAAGGTTAGGAGTTAATCGTGGCGGACGGGAGGCGGGTCGAGGCTATTACTCGCGGGGCAGGCGCGGGCCGGGCGGGGGCGTCTAATTGCACCGTGCCGTTGTTTTTGCGGGCGCCGCGCTTCAATCTGTATGCGGCCCGCAGCGGGTTCCACGAAAGCAATTACCGCATCCGCTGCGGCCATCTTGTGTCCGCACCACCGCGCCGAGCCGCCGTGCCACCGCGCCGCGCCGCGCCCTCCGCTCGGACAATTATCGGCAATTAACATAAAGCGCGGTGACCGCTCGCGCCACATCAAGCCGCCGACACCGCAATTAGCGACCAGATCCAGGGTGACGCTGTGTTGGCTTAGCTCGCTCATTATGTGTTTTGATAATGGCCGGCCGCTCCTTAACTACGTAGCCGCACTGTGTCGCTAACGTTTGCCTGCCAAAACAAGAATTAAACGTCCGGTCTGCTAAATATTTCGATATTGCATTCTTTGCCATGTAAGTACTGCAGACTGCAGTGACTACGGACTGTAATAACTGACGTCTTTTGTTTTTATGACATTCCTAATTATGTAGATTACCGCCATACCATTAATATGAAACAAAACGATTTTAAAAGATTAGAGAAATAAATATTAAATTTATGAATTAATTTTTTTTTTGTTATAAATTATAAACTAGCCCTTGACCGCAATCCCACCTGATGGTAAGCAGTGATGCGATCGTTGATGGTAAAGCGCGCTAGTTTATTAAGAGCCTATTCATCCTTGAAGACACTCAAATTATAGTTTGACCGAAACACCGTCGCTGGGAAATTGTTCCAGTCCCTCGATGTACGCGGTATAAAAGAGAAAGCGAAACGCTTCGTCCGGATCGCAGTGGTGTCAACAACGTAAGGGTGGAAACTCGCCGCCCTCCGATGGTGGAACGGAGACGGTGGAATTAAATCATGCAATTCCCTTGCACACTCACCAGAATGCATCCTTTAGAACACCGAAAGGCTGGCTGCCCTACGCCTGTGCTCCAGGCTTTGGAGACCATTTCGAGTTTAGTCTGGGTCGCCAATCAGGCTCTTCGCACGCCTCTCCACTGAATCCAAAGTAGCCAGGTGACATTTCGCAGCACCAGCCCAATTGTGACTGCAGTACTCCACACACGAGCGGACCTGTGCTTTTTACAACATAAGAAGCTGCCCTGGTGTGAAGTACCGCCAGACCTTTGCGATGACGACAAGTTTTCTGACAGCCACCTTGGCCTTGGACTCAATAAATAAATAAATAAATAAATACGGACAAATCACACAGATTGAGCTAGCCCCAAAGTAAGTTCGAGACTTGTGTTATGGGATACTAACTCAACGATACTATGAAGAGCCCAAAGTTAAGGTTCATGGAAATCTCAACTCCCAAAAGCTGAAGGCGGTCGGTGGACTCCAAGGATACATTCTGAAAAGTAGGAGCCAAGGTAAACGGCCAATTTCATAAAATGGTTTATGGTTTAAGACATTTCTCCAAAACAGAATACTAATCCTTAAACCCCCACTTATCTTAAAGGACATTTCAAGTTCCTCCATGACACCCATAATAGATATCTGAGATCATCGGAAAACCTGATATTAGACATTCCACTAGTTTCTATAGTAAATCCTTTACTGTACAAGCAATTCGGCTATGGAATGCCTTGCCCGTGTCCGTGAGGCATGCTCAAACTCTGTCCACTTTTAAAAACACCATGAAAAGCACTTCCTGTCTCTTTAAACATGTCATTATATTTTATATGCTCTTGTATGATGTTTACAAATTAGATGTATATTTTTATGTATAAGACTAGTTGTTCCGGGTCTGTATGCGAGTGTATATGTTTGTAAACACACCCACGATACAGGAGAAATTCCTAGCGTGGGACATTGTTTAAAAACAAAAAAATAAAAATAAAAAAGACGTGTAGCACTCGGGGACTGCCGCGGTAAAGCTATTGCATAGCATTTTGTATCAATTTATGCAATTATAATTATTTATTTATTTTATTTATGCAGTATTTCTTTTTCTTTGATATTAATTCAAGTTACACTTTTTGAGCGTGGTGACCGATAAGAACTCACTCGAGTCAGTAAGCATGTAAAATGAGAAAACTAACATAGAACGATCCGTGTGAGAACTAAACGATCACTATTACACAACAACACTGATACCTTTGAGAAAGCGGACTTCCTCTACAATAGGGCAATTCCTCCGTAAGGTCTGTCTATGCTATTACTTATAATCTCTGTCATTGTATGCTGTTTCGGTGCAATCGCAAGACCGGCCGGGCACTGAGGGGCAGGCAAGACAGCTATAGTATCCTTATGACTCCACCAACTGGTATTTCGTTGACTCGGAAACGGCGCACAGGGAGCACCACGAAATATACTCAAAGACTCCGAGGTTCTTTTTCAATATACCCCACTGTTTTGTCGTGGTGGCCTAGTGGTTAAAACACCAGCCTCTCAAGTATGAGTGCGCGGGTTCGATTCCAGGTCAGGCAAGTACCAATGTAACTTTTCTAAAGTTGTATGTACTTTCTAAGTATATCTTGGACACCAATGACTGAAGACGAAGGAAAACATCTTGAAGAAACCTGGGCTTTATAAGTCTGAAATCGCCAACCCGCATTGAGCAAGCGTGGTGATTACGCTCAATCCTTCTCTGTATGAGAGGAGATCTGTGCCCAGCAGTGGGACGATAAAAAGGTTGGTGATGATGAACGGCGTCGGTGTCGAATTATTTGTTATCAATTTAATATTTTCGAGCTGATCTTTAGTAACATAATCACTTCTGATTGCGTTAACATCTGACCGTAGAATTAATAAATCCTTCATCAACTTCTTTACGTACGTTCTACGTAGTCAAAGCAAACTGGTGGCAATTTGTGAAGATCATATGCCACAAAAACTGGGATTGTTCGGGATCCGTGATTTTAAACACCGTAATCGTATATTTTAGGTCTTTCTGCTTTTTGTTCTTACGCCTCGATACATGTTTTTGTCTTGTCTTCGTAGAAACAAACAATAACTTTTTTGCCTTATCAATATCTTCCTCAGAAAAAGCCGACGAGCATATTTTTATTAAACTTTCGTTGTTTCGTTTCGGAGATAACAATATTACAACTCGTACACTTAAATGTACTCGTATTAACATTGTTCACCGACATCTTTCTGTAATATTTTATTTAATAAAAACTTCAACTTCAACTCTTGGTCTGGTTCCTGTGGATAGATACCACAATTTTGCCAATAACACGTGTAACAAATTATAGAAATTCTTTAAAAAAATATTTCACAATAATGGCGGATATCGCGAATAACAGTTGAAAAAACGGCCGCGTGAGCACTTTTTACTCTATAAAATCACGCGCTTTTATTTAGTAAACAACACTATAAAAAACAAGACGTGTGGCACTCGGGGACTGCCGCGGTAAAGCTATTGCATAGCATTTTGTATCAATTTATGCAATTATAATTATTTATTTATTTTATTTATGCAGTATTTTTTTTCTTTGATATTAATTCAAGTTACACTTTTTGAGCGTGGTGACCGGTAAGAAAACAAATTTTTCTTTTATTAAATAAATAAAAAGTTAATATTAAGTTAATGCTAGTACTAGGCTAATGCTAGTAAAGATGTAGGCGCCCCAGTAAAGCACGTACATCTACCGCGCATTTGTCACGGCTTATCCAACAAACAAGGTCGGCTTACACCACAAGTAAAATCAATCTCCGATCACACTCTAGAAAATCTACGGGACTTACCTGGGACTCAGTGTGCTTCGTCGAGAAGTGAAGTCCGGAGAATCGACGCGCGCGCGTCGATTACGATGACATCCGATGTCTTCAAATTCACTGACTGTCCCACCAGTCGACACACCAAAGTTCCCTTATTAGGGCACCAAAGCTCACCAACGTAAGAAGTTATTTAGCAGTGTCAATCACGCCCGACAAAGATCGCCAATGAAACCACGTTTCCGATTCAAATTCAACTCAATTTACAGACGCACTGTTACGTTTTATAGTTCAAGTAAATACTTCAAAACACGGGCAACAATCGCGACAAACTATACAAAACGCGGCCGGTGGTATCTATAATTTCCCGAAAATCATTCGACCGAACATGCGACGCACGCGATGATTATTCGTCAAGAGGTTCAAGCAACGGCCCCCGTACGCGGCGGGGTCCCAACACGTTGTGTATATTTAAAGTTCAAGCAACGGACCCCGTACGCGACGGGGTCGCAAGACGTTGTGTGTCATTAAGAATGGCGGCCGCGCGTCGCCATAGACAATACTAATTGCGCCAGCCCGTTCCGATCGGGCATCTATCACTCGACTAACTAACAATCGGACCCGATCGATAAAACTAGCGCGAACATCCCCCCGCCCCGGACAGTAACATTAACTTAACTAGCACTAACATTAACTACTAAACTATAGGTTTATGATAACTGAAATAAGAAACATAAGTTTGCGACTTAATATCCTCTAAATACCTAGAAAATACCGCGTCAATGGTGGTCCCATATTTTGTTGTGGACTTTTGTGGATCATTATTCATTTTCAAATTCAATGTTTTTGATAGAAAAGTTGTCCACCGCTCTGATTTTTAAGCTATTGCATAGCTTCTATCGCGGGCCTTGAGCGCGGGGACCGAATCCAGAAATTCCGTAACGAAAAAACCTCACGCTCCCCATCGTCTAACGTCGTTTCAGTTCGGCAGTCTTCGGCACGGTATGTTTGTGTGCGTGCGACTACATCTTTTGAAAACAATTTATAGATTTTCAAAAAGAGCATGCATATTGCAGGGCTCGAACTCAGTTCTACACACTTGCCATGTTACTGATAGTCGCGATGTGCTAAACTTGCGATTAACTTTCTCTCTGAAATAGGTCTTCTATAGAGATATGTCATAGACGTCATCGACGTTGTCATGGCTACCTTAAAAACTTTTCATATAATTAATTATTCAGTACTTTTATTCAAATTAATTTAGTAGTGTTTTTATAAAATAACTTTTTTTTAACGGAAAAGCTAAGATGAATGTCACGCTAATTTTTCATTGGACTTTTAAGTTATTTATAGTGTTGTTTACTAAATAAAAGCGCGTGATTTTATAGAGTAAAAAGTGCTCACGCGGCCGTTTTTTCAATTGTTGCAAGAATTCAAAAGACTGTCTTTAAATAGTGTTCAGACGATTGCTCAAAGTGTATTAGATTTCATTAGTAATAGAAATGGCATTTCAGTAATGACTTTCAACTGCCAAAGTCTAAATAGTCATAAATACGATTTACAAGATTCAGTTACGAGACAAACAAATGTGTTACTTCTTACCAAAGAGATTTAAGATATTGCATGACGCATGATAATCCAATTGAAATACCTAATTTTAATTGTATTGTTCAGTTCAAACGAGATACTGTTTCAAAAGGTGGGGTAGCTATTTACCAAAATAAAAATGCTATTACTAATATTATGACTCCGAATATTGAAATAAATATTGCACACGTTAGCGATGTTAATGTTAGGCGCTCAGTTGTTGGATATATTTGTGCGTGCTTATGCAAACTTAGAAATGGCCTACAAATAGTTATGGTAGCAATTTACATTTCTCCGAATCCAAAATTGGACGAGGTAGAGCATTTTATTCATCGCACTTTACTGGAGTACACTGAAGAAGGCTCGAAAATACTTGGTACAAATGGTAATAAATTTCCACTTATCTTGGCTGGCGATTTCAACATTAACTTCGCTGATAAAAAATCAGAGCGGTTGACAACTTTTCTATCAAAACATTGAATTTGAAAATGAATAATGATCCACAAGAGTCCACAATAAAATATGGGACCACCATTGACGCGGTATTTTCTAGGTATTTAGAGGATATTAAGTCGCAAACTTATGTTTCTTATTTCAGTTATCATAAACCTATAGTTTCAATGATAAATATTCCTGAATAACCAACAGCTACTGTAAGGTAATAAAACCCACATGTATTGTAAAATAATAAAAATATTTTAAATAATATTAATTTTTTATTTATTTAATAAAAGAAAAATTTGTTTTCTTATCGGTCACCACGCTCAAAAAGTGTAACTTGAATTAATATCAAAGAAAAAGAAATACTGCATAAATAAAATAAATAAATAATTATAATTGCATAAATTGATACAAAATGCTATGCAATAGCTTTACCGCGGCAGTCCCCGAGTGCCACATGTCTTTTTTATCAACGAAGTTAATGTTGAAATCGCCAGCCAAGATAAGTGGAAATTTATTACCATTTGTTTCAAGTATTTTCGAGCCACTCGAGTTACTCCAGTAAAGTGCGATGAATAAAATGCTCTACCTCGTCCAATTTTGGATTCGGAGAAATGTAAATTGCTACCATAACTATTTGTAGGCCATTTCTAAGTTTGCATAAGCACGCACAAATATCTCCAACAACTGAGCGCCTAACATTAACATCGCTAACGTGTGCAATATTTATTTCAATATTCGGAGTCATAATATTAGTAATATCATTTTTATTTTGGTAAATAGCTACCCCACCTTTTGAAACAGTATTTCGTTTGAACTGAACAATACAATTAAAATTAGGTATTTCAATTGGATTATCATGCGTCATGCAAGTTTCGGTAAGAAGTAACACATTTGTTTGTCTCGTAACTGAATCTTGTAAATCGTATTTATGACTATTTAGACTGGCAGTTGAAAGTCATTATTGAAATGCCATTTCTATTACTAATGAAATCTAATACACTTTGAGCAATCGTCTGAACACTATTTAAAGACAGTCTTTTGAATTCTTGCAACAATTGAAAAAACGGCCGCGTGAGCACTTTTTACTCTATAAAATCACGCGCTTTTATTTAGTAAACAACACTATAAATAATTTAAAAGTCCAATGAAAAATTAGCGTGACATTCATCTTAGCTTTTCCGTTAAAAAAAAGTTATTTTATAAAAACACTACTAAATTAATTTGAATAAAAGTACTGAATAATTAATTATATGAAAAGTTTTTAAGGTAGCCATGACAACGTCGATGACGTCTATGACATATCTCTATAGAAGACCTATTTCAGAGAGAAAGTTAATCGCAAGTTTAGCACATCGCGACTATCAGTAACATGGCAAGTGTGTAGAACTGAGTTCGAGCCCTGCAATATGCATGCTCTTTTTGAAAATCTATAAATTGTTTTCAAAAGATGTAGTCGCACGCACACAAACATACCGTGCCGAAGACTGCCGAACTGAAACGACGTTAGACGATGGGGAGCGTGAGGTTTTTTCGTTACGGAATTTCTGGATTCGGTCCCCGCGCTCAAGGCCCGCGATAGAAGCTATGCAATAGCTTAATAATTTAAAAGTCCAATGAAAAATTAGCGTGACATTCATCTTAGCTTTTCCGTTAAAAAAAAAAAGCTATTTTATAAAAACACTACTAAATTAATTTGAATAAAAGTACTTAATAATTAATTATATGAAAAGTTTTTAAGGTAGCAATGACAACGTCGATGACGTCTATGACATATCTCTATAGAAGACCTATTTCAGAGAGAAAATTAATCGCAAGTTTAGCACATCGCGACTATCAGTAACATGGCAAGTGTGTAGAACTGAGTTCGCGCCCTGCAATATGCATGCTCTTTTTGAAAATCTATAAATTGTTTTCAAAAGATGTAGTCGCACGCACACAAACATACCGTGCCGAAGACTGCCGAACTGAAACGACGTTAGACGATGTACGGCCTTCAAGCCACACCTCCGTGCCCGTCGGAGTGGGGAGCGTGAGGTTTTTTCGTTACGGAATTTCTGGATTCGGTCCCCGCGCTCAAGGCCCGCGATAGAAGCTATGCAATAGCTTAAAAATATTATAAAGGGTGTCCCAAAATTAACGCAAGATTTGAATTAAATAGAAAACACAGTTTTTAGTCTTTTGATTGTAATTTTTTTATTGATTCATAAAGTACATAGGATAGGGTTATTTATGGAATAACACATCGGGCAAATGGCCTCCGCGGCTTTGCATACACACACGCACTCGTTTGTCGAAATTTTCCATGACCGTTCTGCATAAATATAACTAAATTTCGTTGATACAACGTTAAATCTCCTCCTTCCCCTTATGATTCCATCCAAAGGTTATCTATAAAAGATCGCTCTTAGCGATCAGACCGCCCATTATACCACCCTTTATAAAATCTTTATATTTATGTTTCTGTGATCTACACTGACGGACTCATTAACTGCATCAAAGTTCAGGATTACTTTGAAATGTTTTTTTTTATACTTATTAAAAACTTTTTAGATTAAATTATAGGTATATGGAGAGACTGGCTCTTAATCTTAAAAAAAGCAAAATTTAAAAAATAGAACTCCTGTAAAACAAATGAATATTGCCGGGAAAAGAAAAGCTTCTATGAAAGAAAACATGTATGTCTACCATGTGTGGTCCAACATTTTATACTATGTTTTATGCAAATAAATGATATTGTTATTATAAAAATTAAGTTCATAACAACTAATACCTAATTAATTTAAAAAATAACAAAACTAATTCCAAACCTAAACTTTAAAATAAATAGCGTCGACCAATTCACCATCATCTAAGTAGATATAGTTCTTGCAATATACGAGCGCGCGTGACTCTTGCTTGTGGTATGTTGTGTACATGCACAATGCGTTAGTGTGTGTGCCTGACGGAGCGTTCAGTTCAGTAGCGAGCGGTCGGCCGCTCAGGTTACTTGTGCTTATTGTTTTCACGTCGCTATCCGCCACGAAGTACCGTCAGCATGTCAAATACCGATAAAAAGCGAAAAATTATTCGTAGTGAGGTGAGTTATTTAAATATTCATTTATAGCGTTAATTTAATATTGTATGGTATGGATCAACGATCATGAACATGGTATTATCTTTATTATTTGTAGGGTCGTGCAATTATCGCCCGAGTTTTTCATTTTCTTCAAGAAGAATATAATTTCATGAAAGCGAATAATAATGATAATTGTGATTTGAGTCCTTTGGCTAACGTAAGAAAACGAACCGCCGAAGCAACAGGGGTCAGTGAACGTGCTGTAACTTCTATTTTGAAAGAAGAAAAAGAGATGCCCTCTACATCTGCCAAGTTTCTATCACCAATGAAAAAACGTCGTAAAAGAAGTAGCAAATTTGATTTTGATAATTTTGACACTAATTTGATTCGAAGTACAATTCAAAATTATCACATCGAACACAAGGAAATTCCAACTTTAAACAAAATTCGGTCAGTTCTCAGAGAAAAGATAGACTTTGACGGATGTCTAAGCACTTTACGTTCATTGCTCATAAAAATTGGTTATATATGGCGAAAGATTAGCAGTAACCGACGAAGAAAGGCATGATTTACAACTATGGCGTTTAAAATATTTGAAAAAGATTTCTCAGTGCCGTGCAGAAGGACGTCCTATTGTTTACACTGACGAAACATATGTTTTAACGTCACACGTTCGACAAAATACATGGGGCATAAAGGATAAAGATACTCCATTTATGAAGAAATTAGGTACTGGGAGCCGGTTTATTATAGTGCACGCAGGTACTAAAGATGGATTCATTCCAAATGCCTCATTGGTGTATAAAGCATCCTCCACAACTGGAGATTATCACTCAAATATGAGTTTTGAAAATTATAAGAAGTGGCTAGAAGAGAAACTTATGCCAAATTTGCCAGAAAAAGTAGTTATTGTGATGGATAACGCGTCCTATCATAACGCCCGCAGCAGTAAAATTCCTACGTCCAGTTCAAGGAAGAGCGATATGATAAAATGGCTAACTGATAACGGAATTTTATGTGACGATCGATTAAAAAAAATCGAACTCTATGATTTAATAAAAAATAATAAACATCGTTTCATAACATTCAAAATCGACGAAATAGTTAAAAGCAAGAATTTTGAAATATTACGTTTGCCGCCCTATCACCCTGAGTTGAACTGTATCGAAAATATCTGGGGAATTTTAAAAAATAAAATTGCCACTAAAAATATCGGACAAAATATGTCAATTTTACAAAATTTAATAAATGAGTGTATGAATGATATCGACAATGATACCTGGCGTAAAACTTGCAAGCATGTCAAAAAACTTGAAGAAGAATATAGAAAATATTTCGATTTGGACTTCGAGTTAAGGATTAATGTAGAATCAACTGATAGCGACACTGAAGAGTTTGAAGATAGTGACACTTCTGACGATGAATAACAATTAATTTTATAAAACTTACTATTAAAATATTTGTTTTATTAACATTGTTGGTTTCAAAGAAAAAATAATTTTAACATTGATTATTTGTATGCTAACCGTAGCGCGTCTACGCTCACGCACACATTTACACGTATACAGATACGACTTGAACACAACTAAGAGCCACGCGCGTTCGTGAATTGCAAGAACTATACCTCCCTATATACTAAGTACCTACGCGGCAATACATCTACCACTATCTACTATTTTTACTAATAACCTTTAAACTGCACCGGTTAGTGTATAGGTGCTTTTTTTTAACCGACTTAAAAAAGGAGTTTATCAATTCGACACGTATTTATTTATATGTTAGTCTATATCAGCGTCTGAATCAAATTACGAACACGTCAGCTTCTAGAAGCCGACAGGCCATTAGTGGACCTCATCGTCGAACATAAAGTGAACGATAATGGTCTTCGATTTACAGGCGAAAAATATATGAAGCACACGGATTTATACGATTTACGACTGTGACCGGGTGAGCCAGGGTGATCTACGAGCTTTCAATTAGCGGTCATTAGCAAAAAGTGGACACATATCTATCACAGCCGACACACAAGTACACAGGCTGACAGACACCGTGCTCACGGTAGCCAGCGCACTTTATTATGCATCACCCAAATGTTTCAGACGAATTTAATAACCGCGCGGTAATTAACTTTTAATTTTTTTTTTTCACGCGGAGCATGGCTTAATAGTACCTGTCTCGTTCCACCTAGCTGTAACAAGCTATATATAATGCAATGGCTTATTACAGCTAGGTAAAAATAAAATTACAATACGTAAATAAATACAGTACATAACTAAATTACCATACGTTGAAGATAACTTTATTCAATTTATTGTAATTTTCTTTGCTAGGCACGCTTAGGATACCACGGCTTGCAACTATCCATGAACAACTTACCGATAGCTGCAAATGATTTATGTCTGTTGTAGGTTTGTAGAAACACTTTTCAAGTAATTTTTTTAACTAGATTAGTTCAGTGTTTCCTATATGACTATTTCATCGTGCAGATTAGCTCAAAACTACAGTACTACTATTTAGTTTTAATCAAACCTGCTAGATCTTGTTTGAATTAAAATTAAATAAGAAATAAAATAAAAAGTACCTACATAGGAATACCTTAAGGACCTATTTATACCTAGGTCGTTAATATTGTCCTTTTTTTTTCTTGACATTATAATGAAAATATGCAATACTTCACAAAGTAAATATCATTTACTACATATATGTACTAGTGTGTGCCATTCCTCCACTCCCTCGAGAAAAATGTCTCCTTAGATGTCTCGGAGGCCTTCAACCGTCACGTCAGGTACACTGGCCCTTTGAGTAAGCTTCCAGCGTTCATCATTTACCCTGGTCTGACTGACTAGGACAACAACTACAACAACTCGGAGAGACTGTTGACTCAGGAAGTCTTATACCCATATAAGACTTCCTGAGTCAACGGTTTCTCCGGGTTGTTGTCGACGGATGCTCATCGGGGCCCATGTCAACAAATACCGGTTTTCCTCAGGTTTTTTCTCTCTGCAACTCTCTTCTTTCTGCTCTCTATCTCTAAGTAACCTCTATCTGCTAATACCCGAAATCTATTATTATGTAGATAACAGCACAGTTGTGGAGAGATATCAGCTCAGGCATGTAAGGAAGTAATCCGGTCCGAAAAAGCAAAGCGTACGAATATTGCACTTTTGGCAGTTTCCGAATGGAGCGAAGCCAATCTTTTTTTTATTTTGGCATCAAACAGTCATATACAATACAAACAAGAATTTATAAAGACAAATTGATTTCTTACAATAGACCTATAGTGCCGACAATCGACATCTTGTGGCCTCCAGCCTCGCCAAAACACAAGTGTATCTATTCACCGCCAAAGGAGCCCCTCCACCTTGGCTCCTGGTTTTAGAATGTATTCTGGTAGTGCACCGACCACCTCCAGTTTTTGAAGTTAAGATTTCCTTTTCCTTTTGGCTATGGACTTAATGAACCGCTCAAAGTTAAAGAACTTTGAGCGGTTCATTGAGTCCATAGCCAGGATGGCTGCCAGGAAACTTGGAGTTGCCAAAGGTCCGGCGGTACTTCAGGTACCGGGACAGCTTCTAATCTTATACAAAGCACAGGTCCGTTCGTGTGTGGAGTACCGCAGCCACATTTGGGCTGATGCTGCGAAATGCCACCAGGTAACTCAGGATTTGGTGGAGAAGCGTCCGAAGAGACTAATTGGCGACCCAGATCTGATTAACAACAGTATTCAAAGCCTGAATGTATTTTGAAGAGTCTGCGTGGGAAACGTGATATAATTCATCATTCATCACCGTTCGCGCCGTGCAGCGAATATCCTTACACAACGAAGAACTGAAACAATTTGCCTGCGGCGGTCTTCCCGTCTGATAAAATGTCATTATATATATAAAACTCATCAAGCAAATAAATTAAAATATATTATACTAGCGGCCGCTTATAGCTTATATTTTTCAAGTCGGTCCCGTAGTTCCTAAGATTAGCTCGTTCAAACTAACAAACTCTTCAGCTTTATATATTCAAAATCTAAAAAATCCAAATCAAAGCATTTATTTCAAATAAACCAGTTACAGGGATTTTTGAAATGTCAGAAGGTCGGTCAGTCAGTAAGGTTAAGCTAGTCGCCCATTCCAAAGAGTCGGTACCTATGGAGAAGAACGGGCAAGAAACTCCATGGACACTCTTTTCAATTATCAAGCTATTAATACAAATATTTGATTACATCATTCATGTTGAAATCAACCTTGTGAGATCGATGCAGAAATATATTGTACGCTAAGAGCGTCCTTTACGGAAAACACACAAAAAAAGTAATAAAAAATAAAACAACAATTCAGAAATTGAAATAAGCCGTGGCAGCTAAGAGATCACCAGTCCCCTCTAACGGCGTCCGTTCACGAACATGACGTATGGATCAGCATCATTTAGCTCAACCATATTGAAGGGAACCTAATGACCGAACACACACGCTATAAAATGCTTTCTGACATAACTTACGTTTAGTGAAGGATTAGAGTTTATTCAGGTTCAGGTCTTGAACCACCTCTGGAAGTCTATTGTAGAAATGTTTACATTGGCATCTAAAAGAACCACATATTTTCTTGAGCTTTGTTGAGCTTTGTTGAGATATCAGTAAAGGTAAAAGAAATGCAAATACAAAACAGGCAACATTCACTGTCTAAACTTATTCGAGCAGCTCAAAATCCCAAGATCAACTTAATTGGAGATTCTGTGGACCCAAGGTCGAGGGCAGGAGGTAGGACGGGAGTCATGGAGCTGAACGGTGTATACCAACAACAGCGTGCTGCTGCTTCGTCAAGGTAGCCCCGCTTTACTTTATGAGTACTTCACTGGTAATACACTACATCAATATTCATTTATACAACATTAGACCTAGGGACCTAGGAAACTGCTCGTGAGTCGGCATTGACGCGAGCGCGGGTACGTCCGGACGCGGTCGGCCTCTTCGGCTGCACGGGGTTATCGATCGACATCGATAGTTGTAAATCAATAAAGGGTTCTGTTGTTTTTTCCTTTCATCTCAATTCTTGTGTATTACCTTTGCTTAGTCGGTATACTCTGACCAATCTGATTTGGTAATTGCGCCCAAATTATTGTTTTGGTTTTTGTATTTATTAAGTTTGACACTTGGCATGGATGAATTAACTAAAGGACCGACCTAAATCGAGCGAAGTGGCCGGGTTGGAATAAAATAAAATATAATTATACTTGCGACCCGCTCCGGCTTAGCACGGGTGCAATGCTGATACTAAAATATACACTACAGAATAACTGTGAACGTTGTATAAAAAAAATTAGCGGCCCGCGCGCCGCCACTCCAAACGAGACGCCCGCAATTTTTAAATCTGTACATCTTCGAAAATATTCATTTAAATTTTAAATCATATGCTGTAAAGGGCGATATATGTTGATCTATATTAAACCAATAATTTATTTAAGGTATTAAATTGGATGAGGATTAATGCTGTATTGGCTAAAGTCCCTTCGAAAATTAATAAATAAATACCAAAAAATGTTCATGTGGAATATCCATAAGAGATAGACATATAACATCACGGACTTTTTGTAGGCCTTTTCAATGTGTACAATATTTAGTACATATTTTGATAAATCTCGTAGGGTCTTAAGCCTGCGTTTCATTGCAAACACGGAAAAAATGTAATTATTTACGACATCACATTAGAAACCTCAAAAATATAAGTATTTCTCCATATAATACATAAAAACCTTCCTCTTGAATCACTCAATCTATTAGAAATCGCTAGCGGCCGCTAGTGTAATGATATAACACAGTTTTGTGCATGATTTTATCTTTATTACAGTGTATAAAGAACGAAAATAGGTAGAACGGTTAACCTCAAAATCTGACATTGCTTCATAAACACCTAAAAGGCAAAACGGCAGCGGGCAAAATGGACCAAGTGGTCCATTTTGCCTTCATATGCATTTTTAAATTTAACTCAATGTTTTTTTACGTTTTCTGTTTGAGATGGTTAACAATTATATAAGAGCCACTAAAAGGCAGTCATGGGACGAGGACAATATGAGAAAAGTTATCGAAAAAGTGAAAAACAAAGAAATGGGATTTAAAAAAGCAGCTGAAATCTATAACGCACCAAAGACTACACTAAAACGACGATTCGATACGTATAAGGTAACAAATGATCTAGAAGGAGCAACTGTGAACAATTAGGAAGGTTTGAGAAAGTCTTTACCAAAAGTCAAGAAAAAAAAACTGGCTCTGTACCTAAAAGACGGGCTTTCTACGGGCTAACTTTAAAGGACCTTAGGAGACTTGCATATGATGTGACTGAAAAATAATAATTTAATAATTTAACCCACAATTTTGATTCTTGTACGAAGATGGCTGGTAGATATTGGGTTGAAAATTTCTTAAAGCGAAATCCGGATTTAAGTTTCCGCAAAGTAGAGGCCACTTCAAAAGCTAGAGCATCAGGGTTCAATTCAGTTGCAGTCAGTAAATTTTTTGACCTACTCACTGATTTGATTATAAAATACAAATTTACTCCGGAAAAAATCTTCAACGTCGACGAAACGGGCATAAATACGGTACCAAAAAGTTTGCCGCGGATTGTTAGTACCAAAGGTAATAAACAAGTGGGATTGTTGACATCTGCGAACCGCGGGCAGTTGGTAACTCTAGTTTTTTGCTTTGGAGCTGATGGATCATACATGCCAACAATGTTCATTTTCCCGGAAAAAAGAATGAAAGAAGAATTAATGCGAAAAGCTCCACGAGGATCTTGGGCTATGTGCCATGATAGTGGTTGGATACAAAAGGACTTATTTACGGCGTAGTTAAAGAAATTCATTCAGTTTTCAAGATCGTCTCCAGTCAGCCCGGCTTTGCTTTTACTTGACGGCCACGCCAGTCACGTCAAAAATTTGGACGTTTGTTGATTTGGGACGAGAACATGGAGTACATATGCTAGCGTTTCCGCCGCACTGTACACATCGTCTTCAACCCTTTGATGTGGGATTCATGAAGCCTCTTTCTACCTACTATATAGAAGCTGCAAATAATTGACTGGAAGTGAACGTAGGGAGAGTCATAACTCAATTCCTAATTACAAAACTTGTTAATCTAGCTTTTCAAAAAACTGCTACACTCACAGTAGCTTACAATGTATTTGAATACACAGGAATCTGGCTTTTAAACCTCAATCGTTTCAGTAGCTGACTTTTTAGCGGCTTCGACAACTGATATCGAATTAAATGACACGGATCAAAGGCTGATGGTTAACAAGCCTCAACCACCAAGTACAAGTGGAGCATTTCAGTCAAATTATACTAATTCGCTTGAAATGATTGACAGCGAACTCAGGCCCCTCACTTCACGAGGTGGTCATTGCTCTGAAATAAACCATGAACCGATCGTTAACGAGCACCAGCCATCTACTACGGCGGATGTGTCTCAAACGTCTGAAAAACGAGGTATAATATCAAGAGATGTATCTCTTTCTCCAACATTACTGGCAACTAATACTACTTTAAGGGATTTCTCACCAAGAGAACCTCATTCACCAACCCCAGCATCAACCAATTCACCTGTAATCGACCGAAATAAAGAACATAGTTATTTTATTGTTAGCCCGAAAATGATAATGCCTTTTCCAAAAACGACTAATAACATCTTCGCCATATCGGAAGGAACTTGAAACAACGCATACTAATTCAAATGAAGCAAAGAGAGTGTCAGCAGTCAACGTGTCGGATGCTTTGTTGACGGAGCGTGTGTCAACAACCTATGTAAGTTACGCGGACGACATGGTGCTGCTGAGCGCTTCGATATGTAGGCTGCGGAGACTACTAAGTGTCTGTACGGTAGGTATACGCGCGTGGACATGGGTTAATATATAATGCGAAAAAGAGTAAATACATGGTCTTTGAGGCTATCGGTGGGTCGAGCCCTATGAACATACCAGCTGTACATCTGGGAGATGTTCCACTAGATCGCGTGGATAATTTTAAATTCCTAGGAGCCTTCCGAGGACCCGGGGACCAGGCTGACATAGAACGCGAGCGGAGAGCGCTGTCTGTACCAGCCAATATGATAGCCCGCAGGTTCTTGCGGTGTTCGAATGGTGTAAAGATCACTACCGCACATCCCTATACGCGTGCAGTCCTGTCCTGTGGGTGAACTATACTGGCAAGGCATACAGTGGTCTCCGTATCCAGTATAATAACGTGTTTCTACTGCTCTCACCTGTTTTCTGAATCAAAAGAAGGATGGGTGCAATGCCCGATTTGTCTCCTCTGGGCACATTGTAGTTGTGCCGGCATTGATGTCGAGGATAAGAACACAAGATTTATTTGTGACAGGTGTTCCCCTTATTAGATATGTATTAGGTCTATTTTGCCCTTCACCGTGGCCCATTTTACCTTCACATACAGGCAAAACGGCCCATAAGGAAGGTTTTGGAATTCATCATATATCTTTAAATTCTGTGATTTGATTAAAGTGTGATTAATAACAATTGTAGACTGATTACTAATAATAATAATAATAAGGGTATTCTTTAAAAAGTTTGTGATAATAAAGCTATAGTTATATAGCTGTTGATTACTAATAAGGGTATTCTTTAAAAAGTTTGTGATAATAAAGCTATAGTTATATAGCTGTTGATTACGATTAGTTTTTCCTTAAATATACCATTTTGCCTTCAGTTCCCCTTTATATATACTTTCATTACTTCAGGAAGGATAGAAACTCAATTTACCAATCTCGGTAAAATAATACATATATATCTTGCGTGTACTAAATCCGTTGATATCAAATTATATGCAACTTGCGACCAAGACTAGCGGTGAACGAGCGCGACGCGCGGCACTGCGGCGGACAGATCACTTTGCTCTCGATATCATCTAAATCAAGTATAATTCGTGCGCACAGCCGCTGGAGCGCGGTGCGCCGGCGGCGATGTCGCGATAGTGAGCGACCCGCCGCCACTTTTTGTGTCCGCCAGGCGGTCTCTACTCATTTAAATTAATTAGCGACTCATCTTTATAGCGGTGCGGGCAGGTATGTGCGATACTATCGCCGGCGACGGGAGCACCGCGATTAATCAATTATTAAACGTCATTATTTATGTCCGGGTGGCTCCCGGGGCGCCACCCCGCCAGGCCCGGCCGCTCCCACCGTCCCACCGCACATCGCCTCATAAATCCTAGACAAATGTCCAGCGATCGTCCGATACTGATAGAGACATAATTTACTTCCGAATATTACAACGCGACTGTCTCCAGAAGTCGGGAAACGATTAAGGTCAGTTTGGATGGCATTTTAATAAAAGTTAAACCAATCATGGGTTTGATATCAATAAATATGGCTTGTTTTCGGTTGTTGATCGGTGCTGCGATAAACGTTTGTATCGTTTGTTGTGAGACATTCTCAGTAGGCCGTGGTTCTTGTTCGTTTGTTTGGAGGTGAACCGCCGCGCAGGTAGTACTGCCTCTAGCTGTCTCTAGCCGCCGCCGCCACACGAGATGATTTTCTTCCTTTTACCACATGCGCACGCGCAGTGTGCCCCGCAGGACATCAGTTAGCGAGTTACTGACAACCGCTACAGGCAATAAGAACAACACTTGTCTCTTTAACATACCTAATACCTAATCATTTTCTGAGTTGGCCCTAAGTATCTAGTCTTGAGTAGTTCTCGTTTACGTTTATTACTTCAGTTAGATGATTATCTCGTATTGGAAGTGGAATTCGTTCGTCGAATCGATACACGCCCCGCACTGAACTAATGAGCTTTAGTTGTCGACCAAACGGACGGCAAGTTCTCGGAAACGTCGAAAAATGTTTACAAGTGGGGAGTAATAAAATTAGAGAGCTATCTATTCAGATATGCCAGATATGGGGAAGTGTTGGAAGGACATCTGCCGGCTCCCGGCGGCGCGGCGCGGCGTGCGCTAATAAACATATCAGTCGCGCAGAGTGAGCGTTGCGCAGTGCGCGAGTAGGGCGACGTCAGAAGGGCTGCGCGCGCCGGTTGGGGCCGCGAGCGGACAGTTGACCACCTTCTTACAACATCGCTGCGCCTGCGCCGTCAAAGACTGCTGGTGGTCCACGTGGCTCTGTCTCGTCATTAGGAGTGCGTTGGCGCGTGTTGTGTAAAGTACTGTGCCAGCGGGTGCCGGTCCGCTGCGCCCGCGCCGCATTCCCGGCTGCACCCGAGCGAGCACAATAGATGTGTCATCTGTTCAAGTGACGAACTGATTAGCATAATTCATTTTATTGCTACACCTACACATATGAGGAAATTATTAAACGGCTGGTTGTATAAAACAAAACACCACTGTCACCCAACATACCGGCTCGGTGAATATAATAATTTCCTTAAGTGTTTAAACCCGCCGTTTACACATTTTACGAAAGTATCACGTAGTCAAACTAAGTTAGTAGGTTAATACAACATGAATAACATCGCGCCTGTACGGTCCAAAGGGTTGGGTAGGAGTCCACTCCTACCCACTAAGTACGCTAGGCGAAAGCGACAGAGTAGTGCGCGAAATTCAATTTAATGTTTTTTTCTATTTGCATTACAAGTTACAACTTCTGCGGTTCTAAATATCATTTGCTACAGCCGCGAATAATATTTAAAACCACAAAAGTTGCATGTACAAATGTTTATTTATATCAAAATAATCATAATACATTTGCCTTATTGTATGACTATTTCATGAAATCATGAGAGTTGACAGCACCTGTAAGGGCTACCTGAAGGCTGAATGACTATTGTACCGCACAAGTGAAGCGGTACAGCGCTTCACTGTCGCATATTGTACATACTTAGTTGTGTGTGTGTATAAGGCTACTCTTGCCTCATTAATATCTAATTACTTTAGAGCAGGGCTGTCCAAACCAATGGGACCACTATACATTTCTAAGTAAATTGTAGCCCCGCAGTAACAAATACCTTTACTTATTTTTAATATGCATCTTTACCATTATAAAGGAACTCAAAGACATACAAGGACGTAAAAAATCGATGAACTCATAAAAATGTTTTTCACAGGCTCATTTCAAAGTATATTGTTTTTTTAATCATTACAACGTCCTCTTGTCGATCTTGAGCGCGATCCCGCCTGATGGTAAGAAATGATGCAGTCGTTGATGGTAAAATGCACTACATAGCTTATTAAGAGCCTAGTATTACTACTAGTCCTAGTATTCCTAGTGTTTGTCCAGTATTACTCTAGCCTTGAATACACTTTATTTACTAGATGGAGTTTTGCAGCACCAGTCCGTATGTGACTGCAGTACTCCACACACAATTGGACGTGTGCTTTGTATAAGAAGCTGTCCCGGTGTGCCCGGACCCGGTATGCCCGGCCCCGGTGTGCCAGGCTGCTTTAGAGTAGAGTAAGAGACGCAATTTCAAAAGATCGTATCTATTGATTTAAACCGTACGCTACAGGTTGATACCGAGTATATATTCTGTTTATAAGAACGATTACTACAATAATTAACTAACGGCATATTTGTACATATAAATAAACATAGAGAAAAGTTACGAGTGTGGAAGTAATTTGGAAATATTACATCATTTTTGAATATACTATCTACTTATACTTGTGTAATTCCTCCATCTCCGTTCCATCATCGGACGAGCCGTCGTACGTTGGAGTGCCTACCCTTACCTTGTTGATGACCACTACGATCTGAACGAAGTGTTTCGCCTTGTCTTTTATACCGCGTACATCGAAGGACTGTAACAATTTGCCAGTGACAAAACAAAAAGTGCAACAAAGTGCAAGAATAAGACATTTAATTTCCTCAAACATGTGTATAAGTACATATAGAATTAAAAACCCATGCATGTAGGATCTTGAGTAAGAGCTCATAGTAGAGTAGCTCACGACGTATCTGTCATTTCTCATGGCGTGACTTTCCACGCCATGAAGAATGGCAAGTTAATTTAAAAGTTCGATTCTATTGTAATAATTATGTATCTATAATATAAAAAACCTCAAATTCAAACATTTACACTAATTATACAATAACAAGGATTTTTAACAAAAAATATTATTTATTTACACTAATTATACAATAACAAGAATATTTAACAAGAAATATTATTTATTTACACTAATTATACAATAACAATATACATATTATTTTGATTTCTTGGAAATTGTCGGTCATGTGAGGAAACAAATGTGGATTTAGTTTTACAAACATTACTATTTAAATAATAAGCATGTAAAGTGAAGGTACTTAATGTTAAAATATGTTATAATTTTGAGTGTATGTGTTTTATGAGTGTATAGGCTCTTAATAAACTAGCGCGCTTTAGGTAGGTACCATTAACGATTACGTCACTGCTTACCATCGGGTGGGATTACGGTCAAGCACTAGTTTATAATAGGTTAAAAAACTGGAAATTAATTATCCACATTACCTACTCCTTATTGTAGTACCTAATATTATGCAACACTCATCAGCATCACAAAAAAGTATTTGATTAAACCCATTTACTTGTAAGGAACGCTCCTAACAAGCAGTTGTTGAAGCACTATTTGGAGACACGATTGTATCTGCTACGTTTATACATTATTAGAAATTACATTTACTAACTTATTTAGAATTTCGGTCTTCTGGCCTGTTTCTTTAATACACTATGTTCTTTAATTCTAATATATTTTGGTGATAGTTAAAACTCAGTTTTGATCAATTTGTTACTTACTGCTTTTATCAATAAATATTATTAGGTACACAAACATTTTTGAATAAATTTAAATACTGTACCTAAGTACTGTAAATTAATTATGGGGCAGTATTTCCACCGACCAATGACACCGGTTTAGGATCGTGCGCTCGGCTGTCTTCGTTAGCAGAGGCTTTGTTTGCATTTCAGTGCAGCTGAGACGATGTTCTAGCTAGAGAGATGATAAATGATGCGCGGGAGTGAGTGGCGCGACATCGAGCCACGGTGTGCGCGCCGGGGAGTACGGACATGCTGTTTTCCATGTAACGCATGACCCGTGCCGCACACCGCCTCAGGTCAGGCTAATCGAGCACTTATATCGAGCCGTAACCTAGTTTACCAAAAGGAAATGCACCGCCTGCATGCTTGTGAAACATGATGCCTAGGTAATGAACTTCAGACAACACTGTCACGTTATTGCTGTACTCGTAGTAATCGCTCACACAGTCGTCCGCCGCATATCACACACACTACGAGAGAATCAAAGTGCATTTACCAGTGAATTGGCGACGAATATTTGCACATTTTTCGCTGAGGAGCGTCGTGTAGTTGTGTATAAAACAATCGGAAGCAGCGGCTCCTGAGCCCGACAGACCTGTGCCGGTGCCGACAGCTCGGCTGTCGTGTCGCCGAGGGAAACTTATTTTTTACGTTCCTTGTGTAGCTGCGCCGTCTTTGGCTTTGAAGAGCCGCCGCACTTCATTAATACAAGTGGACCGAACTCAGCACCAAACAAATTTGCCTGCCCTCGGCACTCCTGTCCGACCCGAGCGAGTACCAGCTCACTTCCCCCGCCCCACGGGCCACTCCGCCCCGCCGCCGCCCTCGCTCGTGAGACCACTCCGAGACATTTAATTAAATTTATCGAGCTTATCTGTGTACATCTCACACGATCCGATGAGAATCGAATGCGAAAGCTTACCCGCGGACATTTTTAAAATTGTGGATTTCTGTGAGAACTTACCGTTGCGATGCTCCACGGAAAACGAATACGTGGTGCGAAGTAAAGCGATGCCGTGTAGACAGGTGAACTGTTGAACTGGTGACGTCACGTAAGTCAGCGAGCGGAGCGCTCGCTGGAGACACTCCTTTGTTCTCTGATCAGTTATCAGGCGAGGGGATCGAAGATAACCTTGTTGCAGCGCCCCTCTACTGATTATTTCCGTATTCGACAGTTCGACACTCAATGACTCAATATATAATATATGTGTCACCCTGATGTACTCAAATGTACATTTATGTCTTAGAAATGAGAGTAGGTAAGTAGGTGCTACAATATGGATTATCTTATCATTGGGATAAAATCATAAGAAAACCTCAGTTAACTAACTAAACAAGATACCTGCCGTATTCATTATAAGTACTGTGTTTTTCAATGTCGCCAGTTAAGATTACCGTATCATCGTGTCTGCTGCTCCCATGTCAGTTAATGTAGCATCGTGCTTCTAGCGCAGCAGCTGACCTGTCCACCATAATGAAGCAATCTGCTGTTTGGAGGATCCGCCGTGTTTGTTGTCATTATTCAATCATTATTTATATGCGCAAATGACAAACGATCGCTTGTCTCGGTAATACCAGGGGGTGGGGGTGGTGCGGGGAGGGGTTACAACTAAAGATTGATGTGTGGCTGGTAGATACAGATCTAGGTGTTTTTGTGGCGGGCTCGGTTCCCATGCGCGCGCGCCGTCCGCGCCGCGGGGCGTCGCGCTCACTGCATTCGTCTTACACTGTCACCACGTCCACCGAAATCACAAGAACACACAAAAACGAACAAGCCGTCTCTGGCCGTCACCATGCGGCCACGTCATGCCTGTGGACTATAGATCACGGTAGAGGCACTGGTAAGTTTCGTAGTAAATAACGGACTGTTGTGGAAGATTTGTTTCGTTATTTTTTTATTTTATTAAAAAATCAGGAACTTTGAGGAGTGACAACTTTAAATCCTGTTCAAAAGCAGAACATATCTATAAACATCAATATTGGGAACCTACTCCTGAGGTTCCCAATATTGATGTTTATAGATATGTATAATGATAAAACATATTAAAAAAAATATTTCCATGTAGGTAATATGTATTTATTATGTATGCTCGGGTATGACGCCGTCATAAATATTTCATTACATATAAACATTAACAATTCAAATTTAATTCATCATAATATCCTTACTAATATTATAAATCGGAAAGTGAGTTTGTTTGTTCCGCTTTCACGCCGTAATTACTGAACCGATTGCTTTGAAATTTTGCAGACGTAAAGTTAGAAGTCCGAATTAAATAATATGATACTTTTACATACGCTGCGGCAGGTTATACAGAAGGCCGAGGAGTATAACCTACCCCTTTGCTTGGCGTTTGTGGACTACGAAAAAGCCTTTGATTCGATCGAGACCTGGGCTGTACTGCAGTCTCTCCAGCGGTGCCAAGTAGACTATCGGTATATTGAAGCGCTGAAGGGTTTGTACGAAAACGCCACCATGTCAGTCCGAATACAGGACCAGACCTCGAAACCAATACCTCTGCAGCGTGGTGTCAGACAGGGAGATGTTATCTCTCCGAAACTGTTCACCGCTGCATTGAAGGATGTCTTCAAGGTTCTGGACTGGAAAGGACTGGGCATCAACATCAATGGCGAGTACATGACACACCTTCGGTTTGCTGATGATATTGTAGTCATGGCTGAGACCGCGGAGGACCTGAGTACAATGCTCGAAGACCTCAGGAGGGCCTCCAAGCGAGTCGGTCTTAAAATGAACATGGGCAAGACGAAAGTCATGTCTAATGCCCATGTTGTACAGACTCCTATAAAGATTGGAGACTCTGTTCTCGAAGTTGTTGACAGCTACGTATACCTGGGACAAACTATCCAGTTAGGAAGGTCCAACTTCGAGAAAGATGTCAATCGTCGAATCCAACTCGGCTGGGCTGCTTTCGGGAAGCTACGTAAAATCTTCTCGTCCGAAATACCGCAGTGTCTCAAGACAAAAGTCTTCGACCAGTGTGTGTTGCCAGTGATGACTTATGGAATTGAGACGTGGTCGCTAACAATGGGCCTTATAAGAAGGCTCAAAGTCGCTCAAAGGGCAATGGAGAGGGCTATGCTTGGGGTTTCACTGCGCGATCGAATCAGGAATGAGGAGATCCGCAGAGGAACGAGAGTAACCGACATAGTCCGAAGAATTGCAACACTGAAGTGGCAATGGGCTGGACACATTGCCCGTAGGACCGATGCCCGATGGGGCCGACGGGTTCTCGAGTGGCGACCACGCACCGGAAGACGTAGCGTGGGTAGGTCCCCGACAAGGTGGACCGACGACCTGGTGAAGGTCGCGGGAAACCGCTGGATGCGGGAGGCGCAGGACCGGTCGTCGTGGAGAACCTTGGGGGAGGCCTATGTCCTGCAGTGGACGTCTTTCGGCTGAAATGATGATGATGATGATGATGATGATACTTTTTATCTCGGAAAAATTTAATATTTCCGAGGTAAATCTAAAAAGCGCGATATAACCGACCTCACCCCGGGCGAAGCCGCGGGCGGAAAGCTAGTTTTGAATAAAATTATTAAATGGAGAAACAATATATGAGTATGTACGAATAACAATACATATAGGTAGAAGCTTAATTGTTGTGGCATGGCCTTACCCCCGCCCTCAGAACATAGCCTAATTACTATTACTAATCAAAGTATGAACGAGGACTTATACTCTTCACTTTTAAATAAACCGCACAGCACACGCTGACAAAACGTACGGCGGAATTTCCAAAAACCGCGTGCGAGACAGTGCACAAACTGTTCCAAATCCAAAAACATGTTGGGGGCCTCCCTACGCTGCTTCCTCCGGTTCGTGGCCGCCACTCCTGAACCTTACTGTCACATCGGCCCACGGTTCTACGAGCAATAATCGCTTCAATAATATTTTTCAGTTCCTTTAATTTTTTTGTGGGGTAAGTATCTAAAAACTTTATTACAAATAAAAAACATCGACTTTAAAAAGCGGAGGTTATCAATTCGACTGTACCCTTTCTGATAATGACATCCGTATATAAGTAGGTACATAAGTATACCGTAACTCTTAATTAGCATTATATGCACGACAAATTGACGTTTAACTTAATATCACGTCAACAGTTATGTCGATGATTATTTTTATGTGGTAGGATATATTTTCAGTTTTGTCCCATAGAAATTTTATTAAAATTGGTTTAGCAGTTTGGTTTTCATATCAAAATTACGGACAAAAGTTTAAGTTGACGAAATAGTGTCGTTTGCTTGCCTTTTACAACAATGTTGTGGTCATCGTGCACTGGCGTCCAGTCTGACCAGATGCAGCTGGATATCAGTACTCCCCACTACTGAAAAGCCGGTGGTTAAAAACGAAAATACAAAAACTCGATTGTTTTTATGTTTTCGTAAATTACTTTTTATCATAACTCATCTGCCTAGCCCTTTCCTCTATCGCGGTCAGATCACAGACTAACCGGATACAGCTGGATACCAGTATTTTATATGGAGGGACTGCTATTCATGCATAAAAAGTGTTTTTTTTTTAAATTTATCTTCATAACTTTGTAGTAACAAATTTCGGAAGTCGGTGAAAAACCAAAAAAAAAAAAAAACCAAAAGCTTCTCAAATTAGTTACTTATTCGTTTTTTATTCTGTGAGCGTTGACTTACAAAAAGTTGTGATCCTGTGTGAGAATGCAAAACCTCGGTATTACTCAGGGAAAAGTTATGCGCAATCGAATATGATATACCAGAGAATATTTCCCACCTTTATAAGCACCGGCTCAGCGTATAAATAAATGGTCAAGTCAAAGTTCAAAGCGTATTCTCGTCGCGCTTGTGACAGGCGAGCCCTTTATCATAAAGTTAATAAAATCCAATAATGTCGGCATTAGAGCGTGCATCACGGTACGACGATAAATCAAGCAATGATATTAATAAGTTTCAATAAGTGGTGAATGTAATGAATACGGGACCCTCTGACAAGTACGATGTACGCACTCGAGAGTCGAGAGGACGCTCCCCTAGGTTTGCACGACAATTAGCGCACCACGGCACCACGTGCTGTACGGACAACTATTTACATTTATTATGTTTGTACAATCGCTAAAGAGTTCACCATGAACAATAATATTCGATGATCTGAATATAGCCAACAGGCTTACAGTATGTATTTATGACAAGGAAGTAAGTGCTCAGAACTACAATGAAACTATACAAAACGAAAGAATCCTTATACAGATTTTTTTTTTTATTATTATGCCACACTAGGAATTTATTCTACATCGATGGTGCGATTACAAATATTTAGGACTCACATCGAAGCTGCGACACGCAGTACAGTAGCCGATCTCTCAGGAACTGCGCCAACCGGTTCGATAATATAGACAAGTTTATGTCGCTGAAAAGCGCATGATTGATGTCATAGAAAAAAAACTTATAGTATTCACAAAACGACAATTCAAAGAACAATCGAATGAAGAAGAATTATAAATGCGAAAGTTTGTGAGGATGGATGGATGTTTCTTACTCTTCCACGCAAAAACTACTGATCGGGTTGAAATGAAATAGGATGAAATACCAACACACACCAGGAATAACAATAGGATACATAGGTACTTTTGATCCTGATGTTCACACGGAATCGAAACTTATGCGAGTGAAACTGTGGGGTGCAGATAATATCCGAATCAAAAGAAGCTGACATTATTACATTATTTTTAATTTTACTCGGCATATTTTTTTTTTAAATTTGTTGCATAAAAAAAATGTGCCAATTCAAAAATCAAAAGTCATTTATTCAAATTAGGCTGAGAATCAGCACTTTTTGAACGTCAATATTCTTCCCTTCGCCACTTCCTAGTGCTTTCACTGGGAAAAAGTGGCGGAACAGACTCCCCAGCAGCACAGCTGTCTGTTCATTTAAATAAAACGTGGTGGAACAGACTCCCCAGCAGTACAGCTGTCTATTCATTTAAATAAAAAGTGGCGGAACAGACTCCCCAGCAGCACAGCTGTCTGTTCATTTAAATAAAAAGTGGTGGAACAGACTCCCCAGCAGTACAGCTGTCTATTGATTTAAATAAAAAGTGGCGGAACAGACTCCCCAGCAGCACAGCTGTCTGTTCATTTAAATAAAACGTGGTGGAACAGACTCCCCAGCAGTACAGCTGTCTATTCATTTAAATAAAAAGTGGCGGAACAGACTCCCCAGCAGCACAGCTGTCTGTTCATTTAAATAAAAAGTGGTGGAACAGACTCCCCAGCAGTACAGCTGTCTATTGATTTAAATAAAAAGTGGCGGAACAGACTCCCCAGCAGCACAGCTGTCTATTCATTTAAATAAAAATTGGCGGAACAGACTCCCCAGCAGCACAGCTGTCTAGTCATTTAAATAAAAAGTGGCGGAACAGACTCCCCTAGCAGCACAGCTGTCTAGTCATTTAAATTAAAGTGGCGGAACAGACTCCCCAGCAGTACAGCTGTCTAGTCATTTAAATAAAACCCATGACTATACAATACTAGGTATGTAGATACAGTAATGAACACAAGAAAAAACAAAAACAATGAAATTATTTATCATTTGCCAGCTAGCCACACCAAAATACCAGCAAAGAAAAATAAAAAATAAAATATCATTAAAATGGAAATGTAAATAAGTAAAAACTTTTACCGAAGTCGAAGTCCCAGATATAAAGGGCGTGACAGCTCACATATTTATGAATTGTATAAAGTAAATTATATGAACTCATATAACGCTTAGCTTACTGACAAGTAAGCTAATTCCGGAGAAAGAACACAAACATTGTCTTGAGTTAATCAGAGCGACCGATTCTTAGTATTTAAAATTTTAAATAGTCTTAAAATTTTAAATTACACAATAATATACCTTTTAACAAAGCTTGGATTTGATTTGTGATTTAAATGCATTGTAAGGCAAGTCTAGCAAAGCAGAGGGTATCTTGTTATAAGAAGTTATACCAAGCCCAACAAAAGAGTTATGAACCTTTTTTGATGTCGATGAAAAGGGGCTAGTAGTTTGTCCTTATTTCTGGTGTTTATGGATCTTGTGGAGGCATGAGGAATAGGGAGTAAAGTTTACTCATCCTCCATAGAAAAAGGGAGTATCCTCCGACCAGATGGGTGTTATGTCTGGTGGGCCACTTGCCCAATGTTTGAAATTGGCAAGTTGTATGTATGCTAAATGCACGGTAAACTCTGATTGCGAGATGTAGAATTCCTGTGACGTCAGTATGACGCGTTGTTTAGTTTTGTGGCGTTTGTAGATACTGCCACAATCTCATTGTTTTTGGTGTACATGTGAATATTTTACCTAATACATATGATGTTGGCTAAGATAAATTGCGTAGCAACCGTGAGAATACCAATAACTTTAAAGAAATCTCTTAAAGAACTCTGACACTGAGCTGGTAAATTGCTCGGACATCTCGTTCTTGGAGTACAAATATATTTTGTATGTCAGCGGCTTTACCTTTTTTGCCCCACAGTAGAATACCGTAGGACATAACCCTGTGGAAATAACTAGATTAAACTAGCTGTAGCAACGTCAGTGTATTGTCTTACTTTCCCGACGGCGTAGGCGGCCGAACTGAGTATTCTTAATAGGGTTGATTTGTGTGGTCCCCACTGAAGTTAGGCATCTACTGTTATTCCCAGAACGGCGGAGCCAACAGTTCCAAGCACCTCCTTATCTAAAACGATGTTGGGTCCTAGATTTCTAACGTTTGGCATGGCGAACTTTACACATTAAGTTTTCTTAGTGTTTAGAACTAGGTTATTTGACGTAAACCAATCCATAACTATTGAGTGTGTACTGTTTACTTCGTACAAATCTTGTCTATGCCTGTCTACTTTAAAAATAAGGGAGGTATCATCTGCAAACAGCACAATTTCACAGATACCCTTTAATTGGTAAATCATTATTATGTACTAAAAACCAGAATGGACATAGTATTGAGCCTTGCGGTACACCTAACTAAACTGGTAGCCCGGAAGATTCCACACGATTAATATCTACACACTGGAATATAAATAAGAAGTAATTACTATGAGACTAGTTGCATAGTTTACGCAAAAGCATGTCATGGTGCACGCAATCAAAGGCTTTGGCAATAGCATTTTGCGACTTCTCTTTTGCGTTAAATATGCGTAGAGCAACACCCGCATATGCAGTCGAACGACCCTTTGTGAAACCATATTGTTCACTATGTAGGAGATTATTTAAATGAAAATGTTTTAGCAACTGCTTAAGTATTAATTTTTCTAATTAATTGTCTAATAATTCTCTTTATTGTTAATTGTTTAATAGATATTTGTGGAGTTGACCATTCGCCGAATATTAAGTTAACTTTGGACGAATCGTCTACAGAAAAATAATATCATCTAAAAGTGACAAACACATTTCAAAAACCTGTGGGTTCGAAAATATTAGGTTTGTAATAACATATAATTTTAAAAAGAGTACCTAGTACATGGATGCATATGCTCGTAACTATACCTACACCTTTATTTATATCACACCACGGAAAAGCAATCTCTGATAAACAAGATTCCACCAAAAACATTCTACAACTTGACAAGTCTCGATACAGCTGCTTGTTTATATCTAAAAAGTAATGAAATCTAGAAAAAGTCGTGCCAAGTCTAAGGTTCCTTTTTTTTGTCGCTGGGGAAAATGACTATTACGCATCCCCACCCGTCGGGGGACGGGAGGAGTATGTGGGACTCCCCGGGAGATAGCCTCCCGGTATACCCACTAAAAATAATAATAATAATAAATAATAATAAATCGTTTATTAACCAAATAATGTTTTTTACATTTCCTTATAAATAAGTACAAGCTATTTCTAAAATTAATGTTTCGGTGGAAACGTAATCCTATAATTTAACTTGTGGACTCCACACTAGGTCGCGCCTGTCTCGTGGAGTCCTTGAGAATTGTTAACAATTAGAAATACATATCAAGTTCGGTACTGTGATATGAATCCTGTGGCTTTTTATTTTAATAAAGTAAGCATAAAGTAAAATTAATTAACCTAAACAAAATCAAAAATGTAGACTAAAAAGTAAAATTAATTAATCCTAAAAAGTACAATGTGTCCAGGAGAATGATGATATAAAAGTTTTTGTGCATGAAGTGGTTGGGGTGTATGGTAGTGAGTGCAATCTAGTGGTTACGGTAAAATGTGTTATACCATTACTCTAACGAAGGCTTCGGTTTCTGCGTAGGATTGGGCTTGCAGACATTGTTTAGTCATCTTTTTAACTTGATTTAACCTACAATTTTTAATATCGTTGATCTTTGCAATTTTATTATAAATAAAACTGAGCATGAATTCTTGCATATGCTGAGCAAAAGCGGTTTTTACAACAGTAAGTGGACACTTATAAATGCGTTGTTTAAGTAGTTCTTGATATTCTGTGGATTGGACTGTCATTTTGTGTTGTTTTAGTACTAATTTAAGGATGTACAACTGACGGACATTTAATAATGATGCTTCTTTATACAGATGATCTGTAGGATAGCGAAAGTGTTTTTTATACATCACTTTTAGCACTGATCTTTGGGCTCTTTCCAACTGGAGCATTAAGGTTATGCCGACTCCGCCCCATACTGTAATGCAGTAGTTGAGGACTGACTCACATAATGCCACATATACCAGGTGTAAGATATATTTGTTAGCGGAGTTACGTAATAGTTTCATTACATGAGTCAGCTTTCTGATTCGCTTAGTTACCAGGTCGATATGAGGTCTGAAAGAGAGACGATGATCTATCAAGACTCCTAAGTATTTTAGAGACTCGACCATTTTAATTTCCTCGCAAGTGCAAGAGGCAGTTGTGCAAGTTGAAGAGTGAATTTTAATTTGTATAGGAAGTTTTGGTGCAGATGAAAAGGTTTTATGGAAACACATGTAGCTCGTTTTTTTAATGTTGAGTGACAGAAGGTTCAGATCGAGCCATTTTTTTATATTAGTTAAGCTGTTTTGAGCTTTTTCGAGGACTTTTTCCCAGGAATTGCTATGAAAAATAATAGCAGTGTCATCTGCGTAGCTGATGACTTCAGCGTTTTCGATGATAGCGTGGTGAATATCATTAATATAGATGATAAATAATGTCGGGCCCAGGACACTACCTTGAGGCACTCCAAATTCGATGCCGTTGTAACGACTGATTTTATCTCCAATTTTCACGTATTGCCTTCTGTTCAAAAGGTAAGACTCAAACCATTTGAGAGGTAGTCCTCTTATACCGATCGACTCTAGTTTTTTTAGGAGTATAGGAATGGCAACGGTGTCGAAGGCTTTCGCAAGATCTAGAAATATTCCTATACACTTTTGATTTTTATCTAAATATGATGTTACAAGATTGGTTAAGAGACTTACTGCATCTTCTGTGGATTTTCCCTGTCTGAAGCCAAACTGTTTGTTAGATAATATGTTGTTTGAATTTAGGTAAGAGGTGAGCCGCTTACTGACTATTTTTTCGAGAATTTTTGAGAAAATTGATAACAGTGAAATGGGTCTGTAATTAGTTGGATTTAGTTTTGAACCACTCTTATGTACAGGAGTGACGTGTGCCTCTTTCCATTTGTCAGGAAATATACCTGATTCTAAGCTAAGATTGATAATATGTGTTAACGGGATTATTATTTCGCTTTTTATTTGTTTAATGAGAGTAGGTGTAATATTATCTGGACCTGGGGCACTGTCGTTTCTCAGATTTGTTATTATTTGATTTATTTCAAAAATGTCAGATGGTTGCATAAAGAAATTCGCGTTTTGAGTAATTCCTAGCTGTATTTTGTTTAAAACTGATTCTTGGGTTTCATTAATGTCTGCCAGAATTTTATGAGCTAGGTTTTTACCTACAGAGGAGAAGTAATCATTACAGCTATTTATCGAGGTTTGTGCAGAGGATTCACTTGTAAGCAGTTCATTAGGAGTACTCCTATTGTTGGAGTGTTCAGTAATATTTCTGTAAAATATAAAATAAAACCCCAGCGGCACAGCGGCATCGCCTTAATGGCGGGGGCCTTAATGGGAAAACTGGCGGAGCTTTGCCGTGAACCTGCGTGCCTGACTGTTTCGAGTCCAAGCCTTATAATACACCATCGGGAGTAAGTCAGGGATCTGTGTTGGGCCTGCTTCTGTTTCTAATTATGATTAACGACCTCATAACTAATGTTAAGAGTACCAAATGCCTGCTACTTATAAGCCGACGACCTTAAGCTAGCCGAATAGACGAAGACTGCAAACTTCTACAAAGGGACATTGATGCCATCTATGAGTGGAGTATTGCGAACAAGCTACTTTTTAACACTAGCAAGTGCTACGTCATGACTTACGGCAGGAGGATGCGGCCAGTTCATTATGACTATACTTTGGGTGGTGATATAGTTACTCGTATTACCAAAATCAAAGATTTAGCTTTCGACCGCTGATTGATTTTTGGGGACCACGTTTCTACTCCGGCAAAGGAATCTTTCAGGAGCTTGGGATTTGTTTTGCGAAATGTTCGTGACTTTCGTCAACCTAATGTCGTTAAGTTGTTGTACACCTCTCTTGTTCGAAGCAAACTCGAGTCTAGTGCCTGTATCTGGTACCCTTATAACGCAACCCAAACACTAATGCTGAAAAAGGTACCGAAAATTTTCCTTAGATACCTCTTCCAAAGGTTATACCATTTTTTTCCCTTTACGAGTATGTACCCTATCAACTATCTCTTAGGGATGTTGGGATTTAACTCGTTGAAAGTGAGAAGAGGCTTTGACCAGCTCACCGTAGCTTATGAGACATTACGGGGACGTATAGACTGCCCAGAGCTCCATAGTCTTTTTTGCCGACTATTTGAGCCTGACAAATATGTTGGCTACCTACAAAGCCGCAGGCACAATCTTTTTGTGCAACTCCCAGCAAAAACGGTAGCCAGAGCTGAATCCCTGGTCTGTCGTACCCTAAAAGTGCTGAATGCCCTTCTGATGGCCAACCCTGAATGTGACGTGTTTGCGGATGAATGGAAGAAGCTTATGCGTGTAGGTCTGGTCTTATGTGGAAGAAAGTTTGCGAAAGAGTCCACTATTCCATTTTAGTTTTAGTAGTAGTTTTTATGTAATTAATGTAATTGTTTGTCTTTATGTTAGTTAATGTAATTGTTTTTGTATCGTTTTAGCTAACTATAAATAAATAAATTATTTATATTATTACTATACATTCTTACATTAAGTGTACATTTGTCCTTATACAATTTTCTACTTAACACTAGAATGACTAAGGCCGTCAATTTGACAGCACGGCGATTTCATTTTTAAATATTTTAGAAGCTATATTTTTGTTTCTTTTTATATTTTATGACTTTTCTAATTTGGCATTGTTAAGATAAATCTATATAAAAAAATATTAAACTATATGTTTTATATGAGATTCCTTTACAAATACCTACAAAGACCGCATACCGTCAATGTGACGACATATAAAAGCAGCGATAAAAAATAGTAAACAAAGATTTATTTAAAATAATGAAGATACTTTTGTTTTTATTTATAATGAATTCTGAATAAGTGGTTACTGTTTAGCTTGTTTACATTACACTTAGTAGACATTGGTTTCGTTTAGTGAACAGTAGTAATTTGTTATGAAAAATGAGTCGCGGTCTCAATATTTCTCAAATAGAACAAGAAATATTGCGATATCGAAATATAGATCTAGATGTGTCAGGTGATGAAAGTGGTGACGATTTATCAGACAGTGTTTGTGAAAACCGTGATGTAGAAATTCAGCCGGAACAGGTCACTTCTTCATTAGAAGACTTCGAAATAGATTCCTCTGCTATAAATAACAATTTAATTATAAATTCGCGCAGAGGACACGGAAAAAATGATATGATTTTGAGTACTCTGCACCCCAACGTTAGCATAGGAACTGATCAAAAAAAGCTGCCTGAGACAATTCAATTTTATAATGACACAAAATTTGGTGTAGACATCATCGATCAAATGGCACGCAAGTACACCGTAAGAGCTAGTAGTCGAAATGGTCTGTTCACGTTTTTACAATTTAGCAGCTCAGACTCATGGTTGTGTATCGAAAAGTTACAGGAATAAAAATTTCTCGCCATGATTTTATCCTTCAACTAGTCAGCAATCTACGTATAGAGTATGTGAAAAAAATCAGCTTCAACTGCAACTCAAAGTCAAGAAACTAATACTGCAGCAAGTGAACGATGTACTACAAACAATAAGAGGAGGCAACGCAAAGTCAATCATAATTGTGAAAAAAATAAAACGTGTGAAAACTGCACAATCTGTAAAAAAGCTGTTTGTGGAAAATGTATAAAAGATTAAAAATAAAACTATTACTTGTTACAAATGTTACTCAGTCTAATTCCTAAAACTGTTTATTATTAATTTAAAAATTAATTGATACTATTTTTGTTTCATTTTAATGCAATACACGCAATAATTTCATTAATATTCTGACTGAATCTCTAATACGATCAAATTGACCGGTCTATGAAGGTATAGTATGAAGCGCGCCCTTCTAGTGTCAAACAATATCTTATATTACTAATATATGTTAACAATTCATCTTGCCGACGGCATATTGCTAAGTTCCACTGCCCTTGTTCTGTTTCTTTCAATTGAAATTTTAGCGATTTTGAGGCAAAACCTCTCCAGATACGGCCTGGAGTATTTATCTGCCATGATTTCGGCGATGGTTGTTTCGGTCAATGTTCTACCAGCACTTACTTTCAGGTCGTATCTGTCGCGGTCATGCATTTCAGCAGGAGGTGCTGGATTGTTTCCGTGGCCTGCATGTCACACACGCAACTTAAAACAACTACAACAACTAAGCAACTTAAAACGGTGTAGGTACGCGACGAAGCTGCCACGCCGTGTCCCGTCAAAATTTGCGCCCAGATAGACGTCCTGTCGAGGCTCTTCAGGACTTTGCGCACGCGCACCACGTCGGGGAAGAACATTAATAATAATAATCATTAAAACAAAACTGGCAACACCGCAAACGTCAACATCATATTTTTTTTATCAATTTAAGAAATAATATTTTATATCAGTTTTTCATTACGATTCTGTGAAATATTCAACAAAAACCGAAATCCAAACTTAAAGCAGTTTAAAATTTATATAAAAAGTGTTTTTAAACATGTCTACAATGATAAATATAGAGAATATAACAAGGTTCAAGGATGTGTATACTGTCTTGCAAATGCTTGAAGTGGAGATGGACGGGACACATGCTAAGGGAGGAAAAAGAAAAATGGACGAGACTGGTGACGGCGTGGTACCCCAGAGGCAGTAAAAGGAGCAAAGGTAGACAGTTTAAACGATGGGAAGACGACATAAAAAAGATAGCTGGTCCAGAATGGACATGTACTGCAAGGGACAGAACAAAATGGAAAGCTTTAGAGGAGGCCTTTGTCGAAGGACAAGCTGTGAAAGGAAAAAAAAAATATAATAAAAAAAAAAACCGGTTGCCGATATATTAGTTAAAAATTATATGTATAAAATTAAGTAAATTTTTGTAAATTAGTAATATTGTTAACTTTACAGCAATAAAGGCTTATTTATTTATTTATTTATTATTTATTTTACTCGTGCTATTTATTTATCCTTATCAAAATCAATTACTTATTTCATCACTAGGTACACACGTACCTAGTGATGTACACACGTATCTAGTGATGTACGTCACGGTACGTAGATAATATTTGTCCTTTGAATGATTAAAATAGAACGTTTGGTTTTGAAGTTATGGCGAAATTAAAATATTACGATTTCTTTCGACGCATGCGGGAGGTGAGTTTAGATCTATGATTAAGGTCACCGCGCGGCTTAAACGCGAGGTCTGCTCTCTACGCAACGGTGGTGCGCGAAGTCTAATAATTTTCGTGCGATTCTTTTTAGATTTCGTTGTTAAAACTACACCTACGCAAAAGTTCTTCTCAGAGCTAAACAACAGTTCCCCTAATAGTTAAGTTACAGTTCTTTACAGGGCTTACCAATAGTTCTTCTCAGGGGTAAACAACAGTTCTTTTCAGGGCTAACCACAGTTCTTTTCAGGGCTAAGCAACAGTCCTTTTCAGAGCTAGAATATTACACGCTATTTCTTAAACATTTGAAAATGCCTAAGAGAGCCAGGTCTCAATTTTCTAAACATAGTTCTCAAGCACGAGCAGCAATAATACGTCGTATGGGAGAATTTTCACCTGAACGTTCACAACTCCTTGCTGAACAAAATCAAAGAAACTCTCAGGTACGCGAGAGTCGAGTGTCAAACGTTCGCAATGCCTTGCACAACAAAGTCTGATAACCTTTGACGTGCACGAAAGTCGAGGCTGGAGCGTTTCCAAGGTCGAGACTAGAGCGTTCGTGACGCTTTGCCGAACAAAGTCTGAGACCTCAAGAGTCGAGGCTGGAGCGTTTTTCAGCGTCTTCATTAACAAAATGTAAGGACCTCTGACTTATGCGAACGAGAGTTAAGAGTCGGGCGTTCGCAACACCTTGCCGAACAAAGTCTGAGAACCTCCAAGTTACGCGCTCAAGAGTCGAGGCTGGAGCGTTCCCAACGTCTTCATGAATAAAATATAAGGACCTTTTCGTTGCGCGAAGGAGACTCGAGTGTCAAGAGTTTGCAGCAACTTAGAGCTTAGGCAGAGTGACAGCAGTTGTCCACAAATAGAGTTCGCAATCGAATTTTAGCAAACAACAACAGACTGGCTTTCAGATATGATCCGTACGTTGATTATGCACAACAACCGTCAGTCCAAATCGGAGTCATGAATAAGATCTGCTTTAACTGCTCTGCCAAGAAATGGGCAGACGAACCTAATGGTATGTGCTGCGCTTCAGATAAAGTTTGTCTTTTTAACCTTCAGGAGTCGCCACAACCAATAAAAATTCTTTTAAATAATCTAATAACCATCCATTATAGGGTAATTTTTTAACAAATATACGTAAATACAATAGTCTTTTTCAAATGCGATGCCTTGGGCATTTTTTGTGATTTGTCCAAGGCATTCGATTGCGTTCTTCACAAGACGTTAATCAGGAAACACCGCCACTACGGGATCAGGAACTCTGCACTGGATCTTATTACATCCTACTTGAATGGTAGGATTCAAAGCGTTGACGTTAATGGAAAAGATCTTCCGGATCTTTAGTAACAATGGGAGTCCCACAGGGGTCAATTCTTGGTCCCTTTTTGTTTCTTATTTACATCAATGACCTGCCGTACCTCATAAAGGATAATCACGATATAGTGTTGTTTGCAGATGACACTTCACTTTTATTTAAACTTAAGCGTCAACAAGCAGGTCACTGATGATGTAAATAGCGCGATCTCCAAAGTAGTCCACTGGTTTAATGTTAATAATTTACTCTTAAACGAGAAAAAAACCATATGCATTAAGTTTACTCTACCTCACGTTAGGCAGGTGAAAACTAAAGTGTTGATAAAGGGTGAAGAATTGGAATCTGAAGACAGCACAGTGTTCTTGGGTATAACTCTGTATGCTAAGCTTCAATGGGGTCCACATATAGAAAAATTGTCAAAAAAACTAAGTTCTGCTGCATACGCAGTTAGAACAATTCGTAATTTGACTGATATTGAGACGGCCCGTTTAGTGTACTTTGGCTATTTCCATAGCGTAATGTCGTACGGCATTCTGTTGTGGGGAAATGCCACTGATATTCAAACAATATTTGTTTTGCAGAAACGAACTGTTCGTGCAATTTATAAATTAAGTCCGAGACACTCTCTCAGAGAAAAATTTAAAGAGATTAATGTACTGACCGTGCCGTCTCAATATATTAATAAAAATCTTTTGTATGCTCATAAAAATATAAAATTGTTTAAAAAATACAGTGATGTCCATAATATAAATACTAGGAACAAGCAAACATTTATTGTACCTACAACAAGGCTCAAGAAAATAGGTGGCTCTTTTAGATGCCAATGTATACATTTTTGCAATAGACTTCCAGAGGTGGTTCAAAAGCTGAGCCTGAATAAATTCAAATCCTTCATTAAACGTAAGTTGTGTCAGAAAGCATTTTATAGTGTTAAAGATTATATTGACGACAAAAAGGCTTGGGCTTGAGCTGCGTCCGATTTCTATGTTTATTGTTCTTTGATTTTTCCTCTTGTAGTTTAAATTTGTAATTGTTTGTTTTTTTTTTTTAACTCAAAGCCAGTACGCACTATGTAGCCAGGCATATTATACGTTACGAAATTGCATCGCTGACAGGGTATTCGGCACTGGTGCAGCTACACAGGAGCTAAACTTAGTATTCGGGAACACCGTTGGAGCTGCAGAACCTTGGACAAAACTGTCTTTGCATTGTGTAGATTCAATTTCTTAGTATTGTATAATTGCATGGAACACGTGTGAGCACGATCTACTTGCTGTAAAGCATCTATTTGTTGGGTTAGTCTTTTATTGACTTGATTGTGCTATGGCTGTTGCGAGTATGTCATGCTCACTCAAATGTCTCGCTGGTGGTGGTGTGTGTGTTGGGTCATTAGGTTCCCTTCAATATGGTTGAGCTGAATGATGCTGATCCATACGTCATGTTCGTGAACGGACGCCGTCAGAGGGGACTGGTCATCTCTTAGCTGCTACGGCGTATTTTAATTTCTGAATTGTTGTTTTTTTCCATAATGGACGCTCTCAGCGTACAATATATTTCTTCATCGTTCTCACACGATTGTTTTCAAAATGAATGATGTAATCAAATATTTGTTTCAATAGCTTGATAATTTAAAAGAGTGGCCATGGAGTTTCTTGCCCGTTCGTCTCCATAAGTACCTACTCTTTGGAATGGGCGACTAGCTTCACCTTACTGACTGACCGACCTTCTGAGAATTCAAAAGTGCCTGTAACTGGTTTATTTGAAATAAATGCTTTGATTTTGATTTTGAATGAATTCAAATTCAATTCATGCCCACAGGTGTATCATTTCATTGGTAGCCTTTTACCACCATCAGGCCAAAATCCACAATTCTTACAAATATATCTTATTTCGGATGCGGACCAGCTATCGTTGCGATCAATCATCGTACCTATCTTAAGAAATTTAATTCGTGAATGTGAAAACTTAGTATTAATTACATTTAAATATTTTCATTTAACGTCCTCATAAAAACAATCTATACAGCCTGCGGATAATGACTGCGTAGTCGATTTTATTGTCCGTATCTTCCCTGGGTAGGCGTTTTGCAGCCGTAACAGACATCCACGCGAGCGGAGCTGCGGGCGACCGCTATGTGGTATAAAACAAAGTCGCTTTCTTTGTCCCTTTATCCCTAGGTATATATTCTTAAAACTTTAAAACTACGCAACTGATTTTGATTCGGTTTTTTTTTATAGATAGAGTGATTCAAGAGGAAGCTTTATATGTATAACAAATGCAGCCGTGCGAAGCTGGGGCGGGTCGCTAGTTACAAATAAGCGCAAATCCCGGCCGGATTACTGAGTAATGCTAATGATATATGTCTATACAGCAGACCACGGACCAACTATGATATTAGAAACATTAAGTATAAAGGCGTCAAAATGTAAGTAAAGGGTTTTTCAATAGGGACGCTCGAACTTTGACAGCGCATAGCGGCCATCTTAGTAATGCGATAGCTGTCAAATTTGGCATGAATACATATTTAGTCGTGACATTTCACCATGGTTCCAACAGAACGCCACTTGCCATACAGCACGGGAAACATTCATCATCATCATCATCATCATGATTATAGTATGTGTCTGTGTGCACTTCTTCCGCGATGCCTGGTCTGAGTTTTCGCGTGTTATTGGAGACCTGTGATGAACGAGGGATACGTTACTTAGTAGTTTTGAATATAATAACATGACGGTAACTTAATATTTTCATGTTAACTTACCCTATGTGTCTGGCCTACTTGCATCCATTATTGTATCCAAATTTGATATTGTTGGAGACGACTGCGGTATTTTCTTGGCGGTGATAGGTACGTGGTCTGTATAAGATTTGAAGTAACTGCTACGTAGCTGTCTGACATTTATGCTGAACTGGACCTATTTGGCGCAACCGTTGGACTCACATTTGTTAATTGTTTTTGGCAGGCACTTTTTATCTGTTTCCCTCTCTTTCTTTTTTTTCTGTTTTCTTTGTTTAAAACTATTATTACTACCACTACTATCACTACATATACTGTATTTATAAGGGTGTGCGCCAAATAAATGGTTTCTTTTCCTTTCTTTTCTTTTTTTTCATCATCAACAACCTCTTTATCGTCCCACTGCTGGGCACAGGTCTCCTCTCATACAGAGAAGGATTGAGCGTAATCACCACGCTTGCTCAATGCGGGTTGGCGATTTCAGACTTATAAAGTCCAGGTTTCCACAAGATGTTTTCCTTTACCTTCAGTCATTGGTGTCCAAGATATACTTAGAAAGTACATATAACTTTAGAAAAGTTACATTGGTACTTGCCTGACCTGGAATCAAACCCACGCACCCATACTTGAGAGGCTGGTGTTTTAACCACCACGACCTCGAAAACAACACAAAAAAATTATTGAAAGACAAGTTCGAGGGCTTCGTTATCTCGCGTGGTAGCGACATCAACTGGCCCCCGAGATCGTGTGACCTAACACCGCTCGATTATTTTCTGTGGGACTACATGAAATCTCTAGTGTATGCAGATAAACCATAGTCAATTACTGCCCTAAAGGCCAACATAACTCGCGTTCTTCGTGAAATTGAGTCCCATTTATGCGAAGACGTCCTTCAAAATTGGTCCACCAGAATACACCATCTACAGCGGAGTCGCGACGAAAAGACGTTGTTCTGAAGTTAGCTCGAAGGATTGCTTCACGGGATCCCGTTATCCCAGGGAATCGTTCTGGGTGGTGATTTGAACGGTCATGTGGGTGAGAAGTGCGACGGGTTTGAGCGTGTTTATGGGTACGGTAGCCGCAACCCTGAAGGAACCCATGCTCTGAATGTGTGCGGCCGCTGACCTGGCAATTGTGTACACCTATTTCAAAAAGAAATCGGAGCACCTTGTTACCTACCGGAGCGGGCGAAGCGCTACCCAAGATCGACTAACTAGGAGACACCACATCGGCAAAGTGGCCAACTGCAAAGTCATACCCGGTAAGAGCCTTACTGCAGAACACCGTCTCCTTATCATAGACCTCTGTGTCAAGGCCCAACGTAGACGTGTAGAACACTGCCGGCGCCAGATTCGGTGGTGGCTGCTTGCTGAAAATAAGTATCAGGAGTTCGCTTCGGTTATTGGCGACAAGTGCGCTGGTCCCGAGGGAGAAACTATCCAAGATCACTAGTACAGAATCCAGGCAACTATTATTAGGGCGGCGCGGGTGGTGCTCGGCGTATCTAAGGGCGGTCGCAAAGGCGACAAGGAGACCTGGTAGTGGAACGACACAGTCCAGAGGGAGACAAGGGTGAAGAAAGCCCTCTTCAAAACGTGGCAAGCGACCGGATCTCCTGAAGATCGCGACGCATACAAAGTTGTCAAACGTGCCAATAAAAGAGCTGTAGCCAGAGCCAGACGTGACCACTTGTAACCGCTCTACGAGAAGTTGGAATCGTCTGAGGGGCAGAAGTTCATTTACAAGTTGGCACGTTCTAGGGTCAAAGCGGCACAGAATATATTCAAGTGCCGTTGTGTAAAAGACCCTACTGGCAACCTGCTTTGCGAAGATCGCGCGGTGAAGGAGAGATGGCGCTCTTACTTCTACGAGCTATTGAATAAGCAGCGCCAACAGGTGCAGACACCAGAACGCCATCCGAACCTTGGGTTAGTGCCCCCGATAATGCCTGAGGAAGTCCACACGGCTCTTCGTCGCATGGCGAATTGGCTTGTATCCTAAAAAATAATTTAATGTCCGTCAGATAGCTTTATAAAAAATATTGAACACGTATTTTTAATTTTTTCTTTTATTCAAATACTTAGGAAGATATATTGATTTGAAATGTCGCATGACGTCACGCCATGGTGCGAAATATAGAACGGCGTGACGTAATTAGCCCCCACTCTGTAACTTTAATACGCTATATCTCAGTAATTTTTGGTAATTACGACAAAATAAAAAATACGGGTCTTAATTTTTTTTTATTATTTGTAAGACGGACTAATTATTTTTTTGATTTTCATACCTTGGATACATCCCTATTGGAAAGCTGTCGGAGCTGACGGAGTCCCCATTGAGGCCTGAAAGGCGATGGGTCCTCGCGGTGTGGGCATGTTAACGAACTTTCTGAACCGCGTGCTCCTGACCGGCAAAATCCCGAGCCAATGGAGGCTGAGTATTATCTCTCCAGCCTTCAAAGGCAAGGGCTCGGTACAGAAGTGTGGTAACTACCGCGGTATAGAGGTCATGTCCCACACCATGAAGATCTTTGAAGGATTTTAGACTCGCGGATCCGGCAGTGTGCTGCCTCGACGTATTATTGGGTCCTATCCATGGTACGGAACCACGGACCCTATCTTCGCCCTAAGGATCACCATGGTAAGATACAGATCGAGAACACGCCTCTGCAGATACTCTTTCTAGATATGCCGTGTGTCCCTCGACTGTGTCCCTCGGGGGGTGATCTGGTGGGCACTGAGGCCCAAATGGGGTAGCAGAAGCCTATGTTGACATAATTCGAGACATATACCTCAGTTCCGATTCCGTTGTTAGGACCGCTGTTGGCGACACTAAACCCTTCCCCATCACCGTCGGAGTTCACCAGAGATCCGTCCTTAGTCCGTTCCTGTTCAGCGTGATATTAGACGTCTTGTCAGACAGCATCAAGAATTCACATGAACAACCTCCCTGGTTGCTCATGTATGCTGACGATATCGCGCTGGCAGACGCGGACAGGGAACGGTTGGTGCAACGGGTAAATGCGTGGAAGAACTCGCTTGAGAACGGAGGTCATTTACTCAATGTGGCGAAGACTGTGTACATGGCCAGCAACACCACAGACCCTATATCTGTGTGGAGGCGTATTAGTAGGAAAGCGGACCCGGGCTCCAACGTGATAGCCGCGGACGCAGCCAGGATTATGCGCTGAGATGATGATGATGATGATATAGCTCAAGGGGATTATAGTTTCAGGTGATTTTGAAAGTAACTTCTAAAAACAAAATGTATCAAGAGTGATGTTCGTTGCAATTCACCCAGCTGCTGAGGATTCTCAACACTGCTTTCCAACATTGTGCAAAATTTTCCGCCTTGTTCCCAACACTCCACTTCTTTGTTTATCTCGAGTCCTGAGCGATGTATCGATGTGTCGAGAGGTTGTGAGTAGCATCGCTGACCAGTGCCGCCCAATCGCATCCATCTCAAACGGTATCTCGTCATATCATGCGAGATCGGGATTGCATTACTGCCCAAGTACTTAGCTTTCGTTAAGTATTTTTTTCGTATAAGGTAATAATTTGCGCTTGCCAGTACGACATTCAAGAGTGTCGACCACGTACCGGCAAGCGCAGCGTCGGACGCCCACCGACTAGGTGGTCGGATAATCTAACCAAAATCGCAGGGAAGCACTGGATGCTGGCCGCAGCCAATCGTTCATTTTGTTAATCCTTGGGGGAGGCCTATGTCCAGCAGTGGACTTCATGTGGCTGAGGTGATGATGATGATGATGATGATGTATTTCTCTACGAACTTTCTTATATTTTAATAACAAGCATACACTCGCACGGGTACGCAAAGGCTGAACATCATCCAGGCCGTGCGGGTTGAGGGGGGCATTTAATTAAAAGACTAGGCAGTTAATTGAAAAAACGTCTTAGCAGCCTTAGCACACTATAATTAAGAGGTGACCGCGGCCGCGGCACAGGCCTACCTAAATGTAACCTAACCTAACATTATTCATTACATAATTTATTTATTATTTTTGGGGAAAGAAACAGCAAACAACAACAACTGCAGCAACTTATTTGTCGAACAAAATTAAAAATGTTATGATTAAAAATTCGGTTGTTTCACGTTTTCCATTACGAGCCACTCTCAATAGACAAATGTTGGGCGCGCGACCTGCTCCGTGCTCACCCTCCGGAGACATTGTCCCGGCGCAGTGTGCGACGTCATGAGCCCGATAATGTCTTCAAGTCGCTTTTCATTAATACAATTGTCGGATTGCGCTCCATTTCACGCTCAGTGAGCTGGCGACAACGCCCCGTGCCGCAGCCGCGTGTTCCAGTTAGCGGCACACCGTGTCGGACGGGCTTACAGCGTGCGAGCAGAGTGAAATCTCTCGACACGGTGTCATTGTCTAGAGTCGCCCATGTTTGGTGCACACGGGAGGTGCTCTCATTGTCGCTGCTCATTACCTAATAATGTCACATGAGCGATGCTCCATTACAAGTATCAAGGTATCAACAGACATTGAAGGATTCCAAAGTTGGGATAACCGTTTAGAAAAATCTTATGTTTACATCTCAAGAATGAGTTAAAAAATAGTTATTATATTTTATTAATAGCTATTCGTATTTAGGTATTATTCATCAGAAATGTTTCACATTTCCTGCAGTGCTGTAAGTATACCCGCTACGCTTTTGTTTAGCGCTAGAGACCGCGACCACGTGTTAGCGTCGCGAATGAATTAGCAGAGCCGTAGACGAAGGCACCAGCCGGCGACGCGGGGACGTAGTGTGCCGAACATCGCACATGAATACATAGCTCGCACTTGTAAAATGGGGACCATTTTATCTCTCTCCGGGACAATATTAATTCGGTTTTATGACATGCGAAATTGCTCTCAATAAATTGTGCATTGAGAGATAATGCGGCGAGGGGCGAGTGGGGCGAGTGGGCACACGTGCTCGCCGTTATTAAACTTTTCATTAGCCGCGCGGACATATCTCCGCGCACCGGCGCGACCCGAGCCCCGGCCCGCCCTGACCCTTGCACTTGTTCAACTATGAGTTAGGGCTGCCACCCGGACCGCTTTTTCATTACGCAGGGTTCGCTACCTGCTTTGTTTCGACGTTAGATACACACAAGTACAAAAGTACTTCATGCCTTATATACATATAACTGCTACATTTTACCTATAGGTACTTACCCATTTATAGCAATACTTTGTTTGCAGCACATTCCAGCTGCGCATTCATGAAATATTTATTTGATTAATTCCATTGCTAACAGATCATATCTTTCCGTTTAATGTAGGTATAAAATAGGTAATTAATACCTATTAGTAACGAGAAAATGTTGTTCAGTATACCTACATAAAGATAGAGTAAATTTCCAAGAACATTTGTAATTAATTATGATATAATTTATTGTTGCAATAATAAATATGTACCCGATGCTGGTAGGTTTCATTAATGAAAGCGAATGAAGAAAATATTATTATGTCCGACCCTCTAATTGAACCCTACCCGCGCAGTCAGCGGGTGCTCCTCTACTAATTCGCTATACACAACATTATTTGATTTGTAATTCGGCTCGGTGCAAGTGAAATGCGCTTATTGACTCGCTCGACTGTGGATCTCCCCGCTCGGCGCGGCGTATCGCTGTAGTCACGGTACCCGCGACTGCCGAAGGGCGCACCTGAATAGTCTGTCTTCGCGTATGAGGTTGGCTACTCAAACACAACGCTAATGCAACTTGAGGTGTCTACCTCAAGTTGCAATTGTACGCAGGTAGGATCAACAGACTAGGAAAATTTGTATTCAAAAGGTTTGTGGCGGCCATAGAAATTCAGTGAAACATCAAAGTGGAGCGGGTTCCACATGTCACGTGTAGGGGAGGCAAGAGGGGCGGCGGGGAGAGGGCGGCGTGGGCTGGGAAGTGCGACCCTCACTCTTCTCGAGCGATATATCTGCGCGTGTAATATTGCCTTTTATTAGTTTTTTCGCGGCGACAGCGATCCTCCGACGATCCGCATATTTGCTTTGATGATGCGCCGAGCGGGCGCGCCCTCGCTGCGCGGAGACAATCGCGCCTCTTTCTTGTCATTCATCTTCCTCTCGACTGCGCATCCCTTTCTCTCCGCACTCCTATTATATTCTTTACGTTACAAATTAAACTACAAACGAGCTAATACCGACTAATACGTGCGCGACGTTAAAGCGTTACAGTCGATGGTGGAATGTCTGTGATGGCATCCGACGAATGCTCTCAATTAACGTTGTTATTCGACTGTTTGGTAAATTTCTAATTGAAACGGTGAATATTTGAGACAGTGAGTGTGTGATGTCACGTGATGTAGTGGCGCAGAGCGTCGCCGCACAATGGCATTGTTGGCGCGCGTCCAGCTTGCTCTTCACATCCACTCACTGCTGAAACATTCTTTGCGAGAGCGATGACCATGTAGCTGAGTCGCAGCAGAAGCATGCATGATCCGTGGACGTATCGTCAACTAAGTATGGGCAGGGTGACGGCGGTGACGGCGGTGACGGCGGTGGCGGCGGTGACAGCGGCGGCGGCCGCGTGGGAACCCGCCACTTTACAAATTAAAATCGTTAGTCTTACGCGGCTCCGGTTCCAGGTACCTGTCGCTTGTCCCTGCCGCGGTTTTTTATAATAATATATCGTTAGTCACTCCCGAGATCTGTATAAAACCGACGAGACACTGTTCTAGTGTTGAATTCCGCCGAAAGATCTACCTAACTCTCTATTCGTATAGACTAGTGGACTGGTCGCTGTGAGCCGCGACTGCTTCGAGGCTGCGCAGTTCCGCGAAAGGCATGAGATACGACCGCCTCGATAGCAGTTAGCATCAGTTAGCTCTTCGATAAATCTGTCACAAATTTAAATCACAGTTCGTTGGCCTAAGGGGCAAGCTTTGTTCTCTCTAGTTTATTGGAGCTTTTACTCATATCAATTTCATTTCAAAGTGATTCTGGGAACGTCTAACATACTATATGTATGGCGATGTACCCAGGCGGAGCCTATCGGAAGAGCGTATGCAAGTCGTGTGGATCTATAAATAATTGGCAATGCGTTATTGTAAATGAAGTGCGCAGTTCATCAATATGTCAGTGGCGGCGGACGGACGCACGTAACGTGTTGGCAACTAATAGTGTAACGGCTCGTCGAGGACGACACACGTCTACTTAATCGTGGCGCGTCTCCCCGCGTGATGTATGTGCGCTGCGTCACGCGTCACGCTGCCGTCACGTTGCCGCAACGCGCTATGTCATTGTCAGTGAAACACACGTTATATTCATTTGCAATCGCTTGCTGTGTTCGAGTCACAAGTTAACAAGCTGCGACTAATTCTCATAGGAGCTAGTTAGCCTACTCAGGCCGCAGTGTGGTAGCACACTCGATAGAGTGCCCTAAGTTGTTATTTAGTCCTAACCAGTTTTCTGTCATAAAACTCATAAACCCTTTTATAAACAACAACATGTTGAAGATTTTTATTTTATTGACAATAATGTCGATTTTATTGTCAGTGGGCATCAATGCGGCGGCGTGCCGGTACGTGGCGGTGCGGCCGCCGGCTGATAACAATCTGTCGGGTGCAGCCACACGGTGTTGGCTGATTAGTTACAGCGGCGGGAGGTAGGTACTGAATCAGTAATTTGCCAAATTCTATTTTTATCTAAAACAGGTGACTTTGATGGAGTATAGCATTGATGTAGTTTTAGATTATGACATGATATCATCCGGAGCCAATAAATGTCTGCCGAACGTCAAATTGCTCCGTGTTGTAATAGGCAAGTACATACATTGTACCACTGTGGAGTTAACCATGATAATATGTAGTTTAATCATATGTAATCGTATGATAATAATCTATAGTAGTAAAGGTAAAAGATCTGAAAAAAAAACCATTCCACACAAGTTACCTGTGCGATTTAATTTCGGTCGTCAGTTCGTGTCTCCCCGCTGTACGTCTGCACGTTGGCTTGTTCTTTCCGGTTAGATGCAGGAGTCAGGACATCCCGTGTTTTCCCAAGAGGGTCGTACTTATATCTGATCGTGGGAGTTTTATTCAAAATGCATGCTCTCATCAGTTGAGCCTTGTAACCTGCTCCTAAAGGTGGTCCTTAAACATAAACATCTTGATTGTGAGAGATTTTTTAGAGAGTAGGAGACTTACCTAGGCCTAACACCGACGGCCACCGACGGCAATCAAAATCAAAAGTAATTTATTTAAATTAGGCTGAGAATCAGCACTTTTTGAATGTTTATACTACATAAGACAGTCCCCCCAAAACGCCCGCCCTTTGCCACTTTCTAGTGCTTTCGCTGGGAAGAAGAAGTGGCGGAACAAACTCCCCAGCAGCACAGCTGCCTGTTCATTAAAAAAAAAAAACCACATGACTTTATACAATTCATACTATGTAGGTACAGTTATGAACACAAGATACACAACAACGACGGAATTATTTACCACTAGGTTTCCGTCCGCGGCTTCGCCCGCTTGTAATTCCGTTATATCGCGCTTTTTAGATTTCACTCGGGAATATCACTTTTTTTTGGAATAAAAAGTACTCGGAGATTTAATCCGGACTTCTACCTTTACGTCTGCAAACACTCACATCAATCGGTTCAGTAGTTTCGACGTGAAAGCGGCACAAACAAACAAATAAACTCACAGTAATGATATATGCCAGCTAGCCACGCCAAAATACCAGCAAAGCAAAAACAAAAAATAAAATATCAATAAAATCTAATATATAAAATTCTCGTGTCACGGTGTTCGAACTTAAACTCCTCCGAAACGGCTCGACCGATTTTGATGAAATTTTTTGTGCTTATCCGGTATCTATGAGAATCGGCCAACATCTATTTTTCATCCCCCTAAATGTTAGGGGTAGTCCACCCCAAATTTTTTTTATTATTTATATGGCAAAACAACGTTTGCCGGGTCAGCTAGTAGAAATATAAATAAGTAAACACTTATAACTTAAATAAAATCCCCAGGTATAAAGGGCGTGACAGCTCACATATTAACGCATTGTAAAAAAGCAAAATGAACCCATATAACGTATCAGTAAGCTAATTCCGGAGAAGGAACACAAACATTGTCTTGAGTTAATCAGAGCGACCAGCTATTCTTAATTTCTTATCATTTAAATAGTCATTTACTGAATAATATGCCTTCGTTTTGTGCTAAAAAAAGTTATTCCAAGCCCAATAATAGAGTTATGAACCTTTTGAAGTCGGTGAAGTCATAAGTAAAATACCTAATAGTTAATAGATATTGAAATCGCAGTCTCTCTTATTGATCCCAGAGAATGTAGGTACCTTTGTATGTCGGTTCGATAGTTTACCAGTCTTATTCAAGGAAATAAAGTATTTTAATGCATGTAAGTAGATAAGTATTTAGTGGATCCACAAATAATTACCATTTTGATTAGAATAGGAGTTACAGTTTAGTCACCTTGTAGGAACGTGTACCAAAAAGAAGTATGGAAGATTCAATTTTTGTTGTTTTAAGAAGATCAATTAAACATTTCCGTTGATGATGTAGTGGGTGAAGGTGTTCCCTAACTTGGGTTACTATTACCTAATACTACACTTAGTAGTTGGAATCAAATTCAGCGTCATCGTGATTCGCGCCATTTCGTCCGTTGTCGTCAAGCGCTAACATCAATTGCGGCCGAAATGTGCCGCGCGAGATGTACTAAGAAGACAATGATCGCCGAGCATCGCGCACTAGAATCTCAGCGACGCGTGTTTGAAGTAGTACGGCGGTGCGCGCCTCCATTGAGCAGCAGCGTAATAATAGCCGGTACGTCCCGCGTCCGTAACGCACCCGCTGGCCGTCCGCACGCCGCCCGCACGTTACCCGCACGGTACCCGCCGCCGTCCGCCGGCCGCATGCCACCGCCGACCACCGCCGATTGATTTACGACCACTCCGTAATTTATGCACGTTTAATTAAAGTAGCCGGAAGAGTCGTTGTTGTACACCGTCTTAGCTAAACTATACGTGGATTACTCTTTTCAGATTGATGATTCACTTTGTAGCTGAACGAAGGTGTCTGACGAATCCCTCGGCAATGTCGCTCCTTGCCATCATAATAATCAAAGCTGTCGGAAGGCTAGATGTGCAACTGCATGTATTTGTGGCGAGTCATTAACATAAGCCATAGTACAGATAGCGCGCGGCGACCGGGCGGCCGCATAGCTGTGTCCGTACGCGGCGCGAGGAGAGCCAGTGGCTCATAACATGTCCCGTTGCCATGTTTGCGACGTTGCTCGCACAAACACCATATATGCGTGTCATTAGTTAGGGTAATCACCGACCGCTTCGCGTAGGATATCTTATTTACATGCTCGAGGTAGACGAGTGCCGCTTGTTATAGACAGCCGCCACAGCCAGGTCCCGTACTGCCAATATTCACAATCGTATTCTACAACATCGAAATTATCAAAGGCATCGAAAAGAAAGGCATTCCTTTTTGAGGCGTCCGTTGTGAATTGATTTAAAGCATCACAAGTAAAAAATGTTGGCACAAAAAGGAAAAAGAAAATTGAACGAACTCTTATTTAGCATCGTTTCGTGGGGCTCCGGAAATTGTTCGATAACTGTGAAAAATGGAGACCGCGCCGCTAACGGCGCAAATTGAGTGAAGTAACCTCGAACCTGCGTTCCAACTTGCCATAATACAGCCGGGAATATGAAATGCCACGTCAATGAGTGAAGCGATACCTGCTATTATATTATGATACGTACATTGTGCTTTCTGCGAATATTTCACCACAGTCTGATATTTTACAACATAGACATTTTGATAGGCTGAATAAAACTGTCAGGTTGCGAAAGAAAATTTGTAGTCTGTGGTGTGAAACTAGCGCCGGTGCTGTATTCTGTACATGTACCGCGGGGAGTCGGGGAGGTGCGCGGGGGTGTGGGCGGCGGCTTTGAGCGGCGGCTGTGAAATTGATCCGTTCATACTTCATAATCATTGGTGGGAGACGGGGCCGCACGCGAACGAATGTCGCGCCTCACTGCGGCCGCACCGCGCGCCGCCGCACCGCAAACGTCGGGCCCCGGACGGCTGCTCGCTTGACATGACCTGTGCTACGGGCACTGCGGGCACATGGTTTGGTAATGAGGGTGAGCACCACGTAATGATAAATATAATGATATTACACTCGACTACAGAGACATGCCAGATAAACAATTTAAAAAAAATGGAACACTTGAGTGATATCGTGGATCGAAGGGTGACGTTAAACGTTATAAAAATTCATGTATTCAGGGATTCGCAAGTAGCGCGAGGCGAGACGCACAAAAACTGCCTGCTGCCGGAAAGGCACAGAGCCGTGCCGCGTGCCTGTGTACTCAAGTGGTCACCTCACTCGATGTGGGAATAATTTTCTTGAAAATAGGCTACGGCTGCTGATCAATATCAGTATCAATAAACATAGATACGCACTATTGATTACAAAATGTTGCTTCAGCGTTTAAACAACGCATTGAGTCTTTATCATCATCATCATCATCATTTCAGCCGAAAGACGTCCACTGCTGGACATAGGCCTCCCCCAAGGTTCTCCACGACGACCGGTCCTGCGCCTCCCGCATCCAGCGGTTTCCCGCGACCTTCACCAGGTCGCCGGTCCACCTTGTCGGGGGCCTACCCACGCTACGTCTTCCGGTGCGTGCTCGCCATTCCAGAACCCGTCGGCCCCATCGGGCATCGGTCCTACGGGCAATGTGTCCAGCCCACTGCCACTTTAGTGTTGCAATTCTTCGGGCTATGTCGGTTACTCTCGTTCTTCTGCGGATCTCCTCATTCCTGATTCGATCGCGCAGTGAAACCCCAAGCATAGCCCTCTCCATTGCCCTTTGAGTGACTTTGAGCCTTCTTATAAGGCCCATTATTAGCGACCACGTCTCAATTCCATAAGTCTTCACTGGGAGCACACACTGGTCGAACACTTTTGTCTTGAGACACTGCGGTATTTCGGACGAAAAGATTCTACGTAGCTTCTCGAAAGCAGCCCAGCCGAGTTGGATTCGACGATTGACCTCTTTCTCGAAGAAAGGACCTTCGTAACTGGATAGTTTGTCCCAGGTACACGACTCACGACACACAACTGTCAACAACTTCGAGTCTCCAATCTTTATAGGAGTCGGTACAACATGGGCATTAGACATGACTTTCGTCTTGCCCATATTCATTTTAAGACCGACTTGCTCGGAGGCTCTACTGAGGTCTTCGAGCATTGTACTCAGGAGCATTGTATTGAGTCTTTATGTTAGGTACTAATAGAGAGAGACATACCTACTTACCTACCTCAGTAGTTATAAGTGGCAACCGCCCGCACAATTACTAATAAGTTTGTTCAACTAGACAGGTAGGTATACGTTTAGGATAAACAGTCAACGGTAGAGAGCGGCAGGTATGGGGGCTGCGGGACGTAACTCAACTAGTTTTGATTTGGTTAGTATCTCTTCCTGACATAATTAGCGTTATTTAAAAGTTGTCCGTCCCTACAAAAAATAAGCTTAGTTGGATCGTAATGTAAACGTGTGCCGCCTCGGCCGCGCGGTCACGCGGTCACCGCTCACACCGCGGCGCTGATCTGATAACTGCGGGCCAGCTGTCGGCTATTGTATGCTAATAGAGCCAAACTGAAAACACACATAACACCGAGCAAACATTTGAAACGAGCAAAAAGTAGCGTGACGTGTACAACGCAGCCGTCGTGTAGTAGCGCTGTAGTCTGTACTCTGTAGTGTAGTTGAAGCGCTAACTGACCACCCACGGGCGCTACTCTTGCGCTTATTTAGTGGTGCAGCTGTCCGTCGCTATCAACCATCCGCTGTCTGTTGCGACACAAAGCTCTTAATAAGTGTTGACTAGACAAAACCTCACGAATACAAATCTGTCACCGTGCGGGTCGTGACTAAAATACAATATCTATAAGTGTGTCTCTACTGCGCGGTCGTCGCGAATTGACTAGGTAAGTATGTATTGACTAGGTAAGTATGTATTGACTAGGTAAGTATGTATTGACTAGGTAAGTATGTATTGACTAGGTAAGTATGTATTGACTAGGTAAGTATGTATTGCGGTGACAGCTGAGACAGTTGCCGCACAATGGCGCGCCCGGCACTCCGCATGGAAATTAAATGAGTGCTTTTTGAAATGACACGCCACGCGCTGTTGAGATGTCGACGGATTGTGCAGGGCGGTTGCAGCTTGCAGCCGGTATGCGTCGTGTTCACTTGTTTCATTTTATAATAAATACGTTTAACAATCATAATCAAAATTGTTAGACGTGATTATAGGTAAGTGTGCCACCGCGCAGGCGGGTCGACCGGCGGCCGGCGGGGGCGCTTGCGGCCAGCAGCTGGATGATGCGCATACTTATCGCGAGAAGAGCGCGCGGGCGCATGGGTGACACCTTGGCTAGCGGCGCGGGACCCGGCGCACTAATTCAATCAAGAATTACCTTAGGAACCAGATTCTGCGCCTCTGCGGTAAGTTCTGCGGCCCACGCTCTCGGCTCTACACTCTCGAATTTATATTTGTCCTTAATTCCGTCCGTTAGTTTAGCCGAGCTCGTTTCGGCAAATTGTACTCGCATCCACTGTATTGCTGTTTTTTTGTGACAGCCGGACAGCGGGAAGGTTGCGGGACGACAGCATCTGTCGCTCCACGTAAAACAATAGGGTTCCGGTTCCGGCGCGCGCAGACCTGGCGGCGCCCGCGCCAGCTGACTGACGTCGCTGGACACTGGACATGTGCGGACAAATGCGGCCGCTGTGGACTTTATACAAACGCCATGCCCATCGTAATAACAATAAGTACCTATAGCATTCTTTAACTTCCCTTTAACTGAACGAAAACCTTTTTTTATTCCTGATTTACAGTGTAGTTAAGTACCTACACTTAGTACTTAACTGCACATTGTAGGTATAATTATAATTAAAATTCACTCTTTTATTTCAGACCAGTAGAATAGAATACTCTTTATTATGGACTTACACCAAATAAGTTCCGTCGAGCTTGTCCACCCGTGTAGCTAAAATATTTTTTTTTTTTTGTCACCATTGAATATTATACGGAAGAATAATGTGGATAATATGGCTTTTAGCTAACAATTGCTTAAAATACTTCAGTTACATAAATTTTTCCTGTAAAAATTACGAAATACTTACCTTGTTATACGCCATCTGGTGGTATTTTTAGAAATATTTATAAACAAAACCTATATTGGCATACTTACACATATTAACTACGTGTGTCGAAAGGCATATCTATCCATATTTTTCTTTCGTCAAATCAAGTTTAGGTATTTAAGCGCTGGAATATCCAAACTCTAGTTATTACTAATAATTACTTTAAATTCCACTGCCTTACTTTTAGTGACATTATCCCTCAAGTCGTAGCCTCTCACAAAGTATGGCCACATGAGTAATTTATTGGACAATAATTTGAGGATAGCTGGAGAGTCGAAACTACTTAATGATATAAACAGTTTGCCCTCCGCTAACTTGTATGTGAGCTAGTTGCACAGAAAACTCTGATCGCAAAATACAGGATTTGCGTGACGTCATTATGATGCGTTGTAGGCACCGCTACACCAGCAACATAAAATAAGAGAAGCAAGTTTGTATAAAGATTTATCTTCAAGAAATGTTCATAACAACAACGTATTATGCTCGCCTGCACGTAAACTTCAACGTGGTGCACACGCCCTGTGAACACTCAACCCTTTATGTAATTAAAGCTAGTGCAGGTTTAAATTAGAATTATGTAGGTACTTATAGTGAGATCATATGAGCCCGGATTGGAAACTTGGAGCCAGAGTGAGTATCCCGTGTGTAATATTGTGGAGTGGGTGCGCGCCGCCGCGCCGGGGCGACAGCGAACTTCGCTAATGGAGTGTGAGATTAACTAAAGAATTCGACGAGTACTGTTCATTATACACCTGCCTATCACGTACGTTTTTAATATGAGCTCGAGATGTACCACTCGAAGCGCTCAACTTTCATGTTAGCATGAAGGGGATGACGATCGAGAAAAGTTTCCGAGAAGTCAGTGCCTTTCAGGGGGCGCATTATGTGATGTAAGTAATTTAGGAGAAAATTACTGTAAAATATCATCAGACCGGTATTACTTCCGCACTTACTAAAGCAACAGAGGTGTCTCAGACACCTTATATTACAGACACGATTACTTCCACGCCGCGTACGAATACGTATACAGTATGTTAAGAAAACCCTGTCCGACCCGTGAAGGTGTTGTTAGGTATCGATAACTGATTCTACTAATGCATATAAAACCGGGCTAAACTTAAAAAAAAAATCCCCCTAAAAAAATAAATATTATTTCGCAAAAAGAGGTAACTTAATAAATGCGCGGCAACCACCCTTCGCCTGCCGCCCGCGGGGGGGCGGGCGGCAGGGTACGCGGCACGTGGTCGCATCGCTAACCGCTCATAATAATACCGGTGTTATCACTTTAAAAATTACCTAATTTCGGGGAAATTGGAATTAATTCGCGGGAAAAAAAGATTATTACAAAATTCATTTGTATTGGTACTATGATGAATACGTAAAATTTTATATTATATTTGGTCATGTGTTTACCTAACCTTTATTATCCTTATGGGTCGGACAGGGTTTTCTTAACATACTGTATATTTGCGTAACGTTTCATCTATGTTATTGATTACACTCAATCCTTCTCTGTATGAGAGGAGACCTGTGCCCAGCAGTGGGACGATAAAAGGGTTGATGATGATGAACGTTTCATCATCATGAAGTTCGCCGTTGTTTGCATTAACAATCATTCCAAATAATCTGAAACATGCGGCTCTGTGGAAATCTATTGTTCCAAAGTTATATTTAATAATTATTGTGTTATAAAATCAGGTCCTTAACATTTTTGATAAAATTCCTCCAGCGATGTGTTGAATTATGTGATTTCCTCCAGTTACGTACCTACATGGTAGGCGCGGGGCGACTGCACTTGCGTAATACGACATTCCACCTATGACTAATTACCGTTAATTAAAATACTTGTTAATGTGATCTTAATCGCTGGTGTAGACTCACGCGGCTCACTTCCCGCGATATAGCCACGTCATGCGCGCCGTCCCGCCGCGCGGCGCGGTGCGGCGGGGCGACGCTCTCGGTGGATGAACCCGCGAATTTCGTCTGTTATTATCATACAAACAGCTCATTGTGCGACTCCCTCGGCGACAATTACCTTCCCTCTTTATTGTTCACTCGCTGAAACTGTTCGGAACAGATTACCTTACAATCATTTGTCGAACTGTGCGCACTTAATGAGCCTTTCATTCGCGGTCTCTATTTAAACGTTTTCGTTGAGGACTTTTTTTTATCACAACTGCATTGCGAACTTTTCATATTATCAAACAATCCGATAGCGAGTTAGTTCGTAACGTTCTGCTGCTATAACAGGCGATTACCTGTTACCAGTAATTAAGCGAGGGTCGTGGCTCCTAATGCTATTGTGAGCTTAGTGTTAAGTCTTCATCGTGATTGTTATGTGGAAGCACTTATAGTTGCGTGCGCTTTAAAGTTCGCCGGCGGAGTTCGAGCCGCTCGCAAGTCTTTTAGGCATGACGGAATATTGTATTGTAAGGGATATCTCGAAGATAATTATGTGTTAAAAGTACAGGTAGTACCTAAGTACGATAAGTGAGCTGCACCAATTAGGTATGTCAGATTCAAATATAGGTTGTCCTTTAGAATGATACAAAAAAATAATAATACCTATAAGTACGTATCATATGCCCGGTCGAGAACCGTCGAAACACTGCTATAGGTACCTACTATGATTACCGCAAGCTTTCACAAACTATGTAATGTCAGTTAGGTAGTTAACCTTGTGTGTGTCGAGATAGCGATGTTCATGTTTTGCCATGTTTTATTTGGTTGATCCTTGCATTTTTGTGTATTACCACGTTATAACAGGAATATAATACGAAATACTTATACTTAGTCACAGATAAATAATGTAATTACTTACTTCGTTAAATTAACAAAAAATAATGGCTCAAAAATAGGTTTGAAAATACTGTTACGGGCTAAGGAGTAAGTAATAATTCGATGTATTAACAATCTACTTCACTGTCCAATCGATGTACCTTTTTTTTTTTTTTTTTTTTTTTTTTTTTTGTCGCTGTGGAAATGACATTTACGCACCATACCCCGAAGGGCGTGTGTGGGACTCGCCCAGCCGAAGCCGGGAATACCCACTAAAACCGAACAGCGGCACACCGACATCGCCTTAGTGGCGGGGTCATGGGAAATAGCATGCCTGCCTACCAATCCCCCGCCGGCGAATCCCGCCAGAAGGCGGGCCCACAGTGGGCCCTCCATAGGGAGGGGCCCGGCTGGGTACGTCTTCGTGTGCGAGAAGACGCAGCAGCCAAGGGTTTTTTAGCGAGGTGTCCTTCCTCTTAGCCCCACTCGTTTGCCCGAAGGCAAACGGGGCCCCCAGCTCCTCTCAATGAGGAGACCGGGTTGCCCGACGGTGACCCGGACTTCGGGTCACGTCAGCCACCTGGAGTGGTGACCGACCCGCCGCGCGTGACCGCCGAAGCGGTCCCCACTTCTGGTTTTGGTCCGCGCCGGTAAACCGGCAACCCCCATATCTGGGGGCCGTTCCCCTATCCGCCACCTGGGGACGCGTCCGATGGCAGGCCAGAAACTGCGCACGGACCAATCGATGTACCTATATTAACCAGCAGAGAAACATAGCTTGTTTTGAGGGTATAGTGTTTATTGTTTGATGAGTACCTATAGTTTTGTTTCCCCTTACGTGTTTGTGTCAAAACAATTAAAATTGAAATATAAATTTTAGACAACAAAGATAGTGGTTTTTTACGAACAAAATGCAAACATAAAAGGATATTTTTTCTGTTAAATTAAGATATTCTATAGATAGTTTAGACGTGATTTTAAAAATGGAGACCAGAAATACTAATTTGACAGGAATAAAAGAATTCTAAAATCTCTGTCCTTTTTTTAGGGTTCCCTACGAACCCTTATAGATTTGCCAAGTTTATTTGTCCGTCGGCAGTTAATCTCAGTCACCGTTAGCACTAGAAGGCTGTTAGGTACCAATATTTAAATCAATCACGCCGACAAATTATGTTAAGGTGATAGATACCCGTGAGCGTCCAAAACCGCTCACCTTTGGAAGTTTATTCCTCAAGAATGCCTGGATCAAAAATTTTGAAAAAAATATGTTATGATCATAGATTCAAGCACAACATATTTATTGTTTATTATTTTCTATAGGGCCTATATTTACGTCAAAAAAAAAAAACATTTCTACACGACGTTTTTAACCTTTAAATCGATATTTCTCTTAAAGCGCTTAGACTTTTTTAAATATTCTTACTCACAGTAACGTGTACCTGTAAGAACTATAGAATCATAGTTTTATTTTAAAATTAATGAAATATTTAATAAGAAAAGTAATAAAAATGAGGTTCTGCACGAGTTTCCGCCTTACGAAGTTCAGAGGGGCTCTATGCGGGACGCGGGCGCGGGTGGCCGGCAGTCGCGCGCCAGCGCTCGTGAGAGGAGACTGTGTCACTTTTTGCTCCGCGCACCCTTGGATACCGACTTCGAGTGTAACGAAGTATTTTTAGTGAAAATCACTAAAAATGTATGATTATTGAATTTTTGCATTTATTGCTGCGCTTGGACGCTTTACGTGATTTTATATGACGTTTTATTTCGATATTCTGATCAGTGTAAATAATTTTGTTACTGCGGGTGTATAACTAGATGTGCCGTTGACTGTACCTATATTTTTGCCTGTAGTCTCATCCACTTAATTTTCCCGTTTCGTTTCGTTTACTTATAACACGATTATTCTAACTTGGCGCATGAAGCTGTCAAAAAAAATCAACCGCGCGCGTAACCGGTCAGAGGTTCGATTTCAGGGCGGGTTGTTGGAGTTGGGGTATACGCTTCAGGTATACGCTCCTTCTATGAAACGTAAAGAAAAAGAATAAAACAATTTTTGGAAACAATTTTTTTTTTGAGTTAGTAAATTTTCGAAAAAAATAATTGCATCGGGCGTCAAGAGGGTAACTTTTTATTCAGGTCATTTTATAATTTCGGGTCATTTATATCGGGTGGTTAAAAACCAGACTCGAAATTTCTCCAATTTTTTTTGGCGGAATGAATAAGGGAAGGTCTAAGAAAGAACTTTGTACCCTAGCACTTTTTCGCTGCGACGTACCGTTTTCGAGATAAAACGGCCAACGACGTGGGAGGTCGGACCCCCACACCTTATTCAATCCGCCAATAAAAATTGACCCTTATCGTGGCAAGATTCTTTGTTCGAAGAAAAGCAAAATATATATATATATATATAGTCGCTTTTTGGGCTATAAAGAACGTATAAAAAATAAGGAAAAAGATCTTAATATGAAAATTTAAAAAAAAAAACAAGACGTAAGTATATTATTCTATACATTGCTACACGTACAGTGAATATTGCAATTTTAGTGATGTATATTATGCTATACATTGCTATTTTTAGGGAAAAATCAAATTCAAAATTATTTATTTCAAATTAACCATTCGTTGGTGCTTTTGAATAGTCAATGTCGGTCAGTCCAAGAAAAGTGAAGCTAAATTGCACGTTCAAAAGCATAGATCTCTATGGAGAAGAACGTACAAGAAACTCCATGGACTCCATGGAAAGTTTAAATGTTACTGGTAGAACATGGTTTTGAACATTTACTAAAATTGGTTTAATAAAATAAATCTTTCTTAAACAATTTTTTTTTTTTTTACAAATACAGTATGTTAAGAAAACCCTGTCCGACCCGTGAAGGTGTTGTTAGATATCGATAACTGATTCTACTAATGGATACAAAACCGGGCTAAACATAAAAAAAAATCCCCCTAAAAAATAAAAATATTATTTCGTAAAAAGAGGTAACTTAATAAATATGCGTTAACCACCCTTCTCCTGCAGCCCGCGGGGGGCAGGCGGCAGGGCACGCGGCACGTGGTCGCATCGCTATTCGCTCATAATAATACCGGTGTTGTCACTTTTTTAAAAAATTACCAAATTTCGGGGAAGTTGGAATTAATTCGCGGGAAAAAAAGATTATTTCAAAATTCATTTGTATTGGTACTATGATGATTACGTAAAATTTTATATTATATTTGGTCATTTGTTTACCTAACCTTTATTATCCTTATGGGTCGGACAGGGTTTTCTTAACATACTGTATATGTAACATAATAATTCAGATATCCTATTGCTTGCGGTGGTACTCCAAAAACGGTTTCTATTCTTCACATAACAAAGATGAACCTTCCATTTGTGCACATCGTACTTGCCTGGCCAGCTTTGCAGTACTTGCACCTCTGATATCCAGTTATTTGTGGCCAATGATCATATTGTTCTTCCCTTTGCACGGTTCAACCATTTCGTCGATACTAAAAGCATTCTCTTCTGCTACGGATAAACACTGTGTTGGAATACGATCAATTACAGGACGTAGTTTCTAATACCTATCTGATGTATCGGCTTCAGAATTATTGGTAAAATGTGAAAATCGCCTGATTTTATCAAATCTCTTTAGGAGCATTATGTATGCTAATGCTTTGCATAACGAAAATACTTTTACCAGTAATCTTTGTAGGATGGCATAACTACATTACCCATGATGACATTTATTGCCAAAAAATCTAGTATTTCTTCCCTTGAAACTATTCTGGATCTTCCTGTTCTATGTACGCTGTATAAATTTTTGTGACTGGTGATAATATTTACTAAGCCTTCAGTGAAAAATCTATAAAAATAATCTTATCATGACCAATCGGAAGGCACATTTTCCAAAAAAGTAGTTATTGCTATTTCAGCCTTTTGTTGAAATTGTGCTTATTGCTCAAGAAAAGATACGTTTAGTCTTCTGTTACATTGTCTTTTTATTTTTCGTGCAACGATGGCAGAAGCTTTGGGTTTCATTTTTTGAGTGCGTGACAAAGTTGTACCGACAGGCGTGGAAGCAAGTGGTTGATTAGAAGGCAAAGATGAAATTTAAGGTAGAGCGTCATAATTACTTTCTGATATATTAGGAAATACCTAAGTAAGAATAGGTGTAAGAGGCACTTCGGTTGTATCGGCATAAATATCATGTGCACGCGTTCCTATTTTATGATCAGTTTGTGGGAGGTTTAACACTTGAGGCTGGAATTTATCGATGGTGCTGGAAAACTTTCTGCTGATCCAAAGATTTTACTTCGTCACCGCTACTAGCTCCGTCTTGTGTCAGAGTCTGCATCCTTTTCAGACACCTAGCTCATAGCAGTCTAAAGCCAAGGCAAAAGAAACATACTAAAAACCATAACCATAGCAAAACCAAACCATATTGTAATATAGCTAGGCAGATAATGTGTGTAACGTTATTTGTCCATTACCTTTATTAGGTAGTCATGCAGTAATAATAATATTATCTAGTATTTATTGTGGGAATCAAACCCATAACTTTGTGTGTCACTTTCTACAACCATTATTTCAACGAGGCAGTCAAACGTCAATAAACCTGTCTATTAAATTGTAATAAATTTTATTACAATTTATTTTATTTAATTTACATGGTTTAGTATAAGTTATAGTATTTAGTATAAGACAACACACATGCAATTAAAATTTTATACTATAAATATAACGGAAGGTAAATTACTGCAACTCTGGCGATGTCTAGTGTAATTCTCACAGCAACAACAGCAAATATATCAAAATGTGTAGGAACAAACATTCAGGCATACGTATTTTGTAATAAACATACACATACACATATAAAAGTCGTGGTGGCCTAGTGGTTAAAACACCAGTCTCTCAAGTATGAGTGCGCAGGTTCGATTCCAGGTCAGGCAAGTACCAATACAACTTTTCTAAAGTCATATGTACTATGCCCAGCAGTGGGACGATAAAAAGGTTGTTGATGATACACATTTAGGGGTATAAACAAAAATAAAATAAAACTTACCTTAGATAAAACTGAGAGTCGCATATAGATAGTTACTTTTCACAGCTGATTTAAAACTATGACAGATAACCCACTATTTTTATTATTGACGAGAAATGTCAAGTGTTTAATAAAAGTGAAAAATTATTTTATAGTGATCGTATATTTTTATAAAGTTGTATGTATGGTATACTATACAAAATCAAGATAAAGGACATCTCAAAAAAAAAAAATCGTCAAATTTTTTCTAAGTCCAAAATATTTTTTTTCCTTCCTTAAAAATATATATAAATGTTACTTGTAATTTAATCCATGAAATTTGATTAACATTCCCCAATTATTATTTTTTTCTAGTAAACCAAAACAAATTCTTTTTTTCATTCTATAAGTTCATAAGTCTCAGGTATTCATTACCTAAAATTTGGTCAGCTAAATTTTTAAACAATAATAATATATATAAGTTTCCAATGTTTCAATGGGAATTATACCATTAACGCTAAATGCTAAATAATAACTTTAAATAAAAGAATAAACCGATTCCCGTTTTGCATTAATCATGTCGGTCTCCGTGGCGCAGCGGTCAACACGCCTGACTGCGACGTGGAGGCCCCGGGTTCGATCCCCGGCCAGGTCATGATGGGAAACGATCTTTTCCTGATTGGCCTGGGTCTTGGATGTTTATGTATATATGTATCTATTATAAAATATAGTATCGTTGAGATAGTATCCCATAACACAAGTCTAGAACTTACTTTGGGGCTAGCTCAATCTGTGTGATTTGTCCGTATATATTTATTTATTTTTATAAATAAATATTTGTTTTCCCTTTTTTAGATAAAAAATCCCTGCAACGGTATCGAAAACAACAAAATAAAAGCAATTACCTAATATGTTTCACTTTAGGGCATGAGTTTAGATACCACGTAATTTTATATTAGGTACTTTTTAGACAGAATACTATGAATAGTATACTTTTTAGATATGTTATGGCATTCTACGTTTGTTGCGAGACGTCCGCGCTCGAAGCAAGCGAGTAGGAAATGTGCACGTAAATATGTTGCGGGGTGCGCGGGGGTTTCTGCCTAGCCCCGCCCAGATGCGCAAGGTCATCGTCGTTACTAATCACCTTAAAATTAAAAGTGTAAAAAATGTTTTATTATTGGGGGTGTCACTTAAAGTGGGAGTATTTTTTTCTTTTTTTTTTACCGTAACGCGTGATAGGTTGTCGGATTCGTATTTAAAAATGAAGAACGGTTTACTAAAATCATATTTTCATAATGTTTTTATTTTCGGAAATAATCGCTCCAATAGTAAAAGAAAATTATTTAGAAGTTAATTTATTGTATAGTTTTTGAGAAAATGTACAAAACAATTTCAGAATTTTGTACTTCATCGGTATACGCAAACACTTTTTTATATTTGTTTGCATAATGATTTATTATCCTGAACGTAACTTCCTTAAAAAAAAAAATAATGAATAAATTGCTTCACGCAACTCAAAATTGCCACCGAAAATCCGACATAGGTAGGTAACCCGTCTAGTTTGTATAAATTTGTTGGTAAGCCAATTCCCCTCAGAGATGGCACTATACTTTTGGTTTCTTCGTCCTGTTAAGATTTTTCCTGAGGTACTGGGTTCAGGATGGGTATGAGCTATTAAATTATCAAATTGATGGTTAGTCTACTTGTCATTGAAATTGGTTCATTGTCCATAACGCACAACAATTGCAGGATTTAGTAACTCATCCGCAGACAATGGCATGTGAAATTTTTTTAGCCGTAGAAACTTGGAGTTGCCTTGCCTAGTTATCACTCCACTACAATCCCTTAGCACTACTCGTGATGGGACTCAAATGATATTTTTTCAAATTTTTCATGCGTAGTTGGAATCTATAGCTTTTTCTTTAATTGTCACCGTCCTTCATGGGCCCGTTATTAGGATTCTGTATCGACTGTATCTATTTAGTATGTAAATTCAATGTAACAAATATCCCATTTTTTAACTCGTTTTTGCCTATTTTTTAGTGTGGACACTTATTGTAACGGACGGGAAACTACGGAAACTATTAAAATAGAAGGAATAAGATGTACCTATCTACTGGACCTGTGTTTAGTTTAGTTTGTGAAGGAAACGGTTAAAATATTTTGAGCGGGACATTCACGCATTTATACAAACAGATATGAACGCCACTGTGACATAGCCCCTAGTAGGTAGTTCACTTGTTTTCGCCATTTGCAACCACTTCCTCAACGACACGGCATCTCAATCGCCATAGCGCGGGCGCTATAAGCATAGTCCTCTAGCGAAGGAAATTCAACTAAGTATCAGAAGTTCAACGGCCAGCGAGAGTTCGGTTCGCACACAAGCTTGCTTTGGAGAAAATAACTTCACAAGGGAAAATACTTTTAGCTGTGATAATGGTGGAAAAACTACTAGGTATGGCAGAAATATAACGAACGCTACAATCCACAAAACATATTACCGTACTGGTCCAGTGGGACAATGATATTAGGTAAATGAACGGCTTTCCTGAGTACCTAGATAAATGATTGATTTCCATACTTATGACATAGTTACTAGCGGCACCCCGTAGTCACATCCGCTTAAGTTTCGATTACTTAAGAAGTTCGTGTTATTCCTGGTTATAAACTATCTGTGTGCCAAATGTTATCTAAGTCCGTGAAGCAATTTTTACGCGAAAGAGTAACATAGGTACATACTCACAAACTTTTGCATTTATAATATTAGTACCTAGCATTAATTTTATTGTCATTGTTGACAGAAATTATTAAGCAACGTATATCACCACAATACCCTAAGCATTATACTAACAAAATAATAATCTAATATAATGTTAAAAAAATATTTCTTCAGGTTATTGAGGATGGCTGTCATCTATGGGCTCGGGCGAGGTAACAAACATCGAAGGAACAAATCAAAACTAAATCTTTACTAATGAGTCAAAACTAAACTGTTACTATCAAGTCAAAACTCATAATCTATATCTAAATAAATTTTATTTGTATTACATACCTAGGTTGTGAAAACAGTTCTTAGATTAAAGTTTCTACCTATACCAAGAAGCGTACCTACATATTTTGTATACACAAATTATTTAATGGATTATGGTAAAATGAAATTGAATAATGATAAATAATTAAAACCAAAAGTTATAAATGTCACAATGTGGATTTATTTCACCAGTCAATGCACACCTAGTTAAAAACACAGTCAAGTAAATAAATAAATTTACAGTAATTTATCATTCAAAAATTCATCAGTTGCATTCGTCAATTAATAAAACTTTTTTTTTTAATTTTAACCTTTAAATTTTTTATGACCTTTGGTAATTTATTATAGATGCTCGGTGCTATACCTATTATACTTACCCAAATCGGTCTTTTTGGTTTAAAAATCTATTTATGAACAAAATTTTTACACAAAAACACAAAAGTATATCATCATCATCATTATCAACCATTTTATCGTCCCACTGCTGGGCACAGGTATCCTCTATACAGAGAAGGATTGAGCGTAATCACCACGCTTGCTCAATGCGGGTTGGCGATTTCAGACTTAAAATCCAGGTTTCCTCAAGATGTTTTCCTTCACCTTCAGTCATTGGTGTCCAAGTACATATAATTATAGAAAAGTTACATTGGTACCTACTTGCCTGACCTGGAATCGAACCCGCGCATTGAGAGCTCATCGAGTTCCACAGCGCGGTATTTTTTCTCCGTTATTATTCTCCATTTTCATTAATTTCATAACTCACTGTCTTCGTTGTCGTATCATCTATATGCTGATGATCTTCAATTATATGCAGCTGAGCGGGTGGAAAGTGTGTCGAACGTTATAGCGGAGGTAAACCAAGACTTGGAGGCTATCAAAGACTGGTCTGATGGTTTGGGGTGTCAGTAAACCCCTTAAAGTGTCAGGCCATTATTATTGGTACCGTCATACTATTACCCCTAATGTCAAAGATCTCGGTTTGTATATTGACTCGACGCTTAGCTGGCAACGTCAGGTCTCCTACGTTAGTCAAAGGGTCCACGGTACCCTGCGTTCCCTGTATCGACTATGGTGACGTGTGCTACTTTGACCTGAATGCGGCTTTGCTGGATAAGCTTGATAAATTGCTCAACAATGGAATCCGGTTCATATTTAATCTAAAGAAATATGACTATGTGTCGAGCTACAGGTCTGAACTGAAATGGATGCCTATTCGTCAGAGAAGAAATTTGCGCGCCTTGACCACGCTTTTCTCCCTTCTTAAATCACCCACTCCTCCTTCTTATCTTGAGACTCACTTCCAATATTTAAACGTTAATTAATATAAATATTATAAATAAATATTTAACGTTAATTTCCAACGTTTGGTACAAATATCACAAACATGTATACAAATTGTGTTAATAGCATTCTCGAATGCCTGCAGATTATTAGCTCTGCATTGCTGGGTACGCTCTCGTCGTTTATTTAACCTCGTATCGTGATGTTCAGGCGTTTCTGACGCTACCATCTTTCTATATCGCTCCCGTTGTTTTGTTGACCTGGCTTCATGTTCTTCAGGCGTTTCTGATGCTATCATCTGTGTGTATCGCTCACGTTGCTTTGTTAAGCTGGCTTCATGATCTTCAGGCGTTTCTGACGCCGTCATTTGTGTATATCGCTGACGTCGTATATTTATTTCTTCCAATATTTATTTATTTTTACGTTGTTATTTATCCGTTCTTCACACACTAAGAATCTACGATCTTCGAACAATCTCCTCTTACTCTGTCCTTCACATACGTCTGACTAGTAGAGTTATTGCTACACTTCTCTCCCAAATTTTAGTTTTGTATGAAGTATATTTATTTAAGTATTTTTTAATAGTGTTGAGCTATTTTTTTTTTCTTTATTTACCATTTTTTTCAAACTAAAGCACCTACCATCTTATCTCTTCACCACCTGTGGTTGCAACTGGTAGAGAATACCTACCTAAGGCATTAAGTCCGCCTCTGTACATTTCATGTGCGAAAGATTAAATAAAAAAATAAATAAAGGCTGGTGTTTTAACCACTAGGCCACCACGACATACAAGTACATATATAAAAACAAAAAAATACAAAATATTGCTACGGGGATACTCACATAGTGACGCTGACTGTACATTGTTACATACACCTCATGTGATTCTACGTAAAATTCCTAGGTACAGCTCGCACAGTCGGGCCTGAGGCGAAGCGGCTCTAACTGTAATTAATCAATCAGCTGGTCAGATTTGACCAGATTTTCCATAATCACCAACAGCCGCCATGACCCACGCTCAATGCTCCACTGGAAGGAGACCAAGCTGTAACACAATCAACAAATATATTGAAATTAATATTCCTTCATTTCATTGTATATAATATTAATTACACTTTTAAACATTTGCATATATCTTATATTACAAAAATAAAAAATTAATAAATAAATAGTAGCCCACCGGTATTGTGAATAGGGTCCAAGCTACCGGTGGTCAAGTAGAAAGAGGAACCTCTTGACAAAGAGAGCCAACTTGAGACCACTTTCTTGATCCAACTACCCAAAGAGAGTCTCCTGAGGTATTGAAAGAAAAAAATATCGGTCGAGGCTCTTGGCTATTACGTTATTGGCTGTCACGGGTATCGGTATCATTCGATCGCTCGCACTCAACATACTTGTTAGAATTACTAAAGATATAGTGTAGGTAAGTACCTACACAATGACTGCGAGCGGCGAGTTGTCGCCGACGGATCGGTTTTCTCAACGGATTGAACAGGAATCCCAACACTGACAAGTTATTACCTCTTAATTTTATTAATTTAATTTCAAAGTCATTAATTATATTAATGAGAAAGTGGCTTTCATGTTAAGTATTAGCATACACCACTAATTAGCCACGTGCCGCCGCGCCTATGTTCATACCGTGTCACTCGCGGGGTAGCCAGATAATAAACTTGTATGAGTGCTATCTGAACAGACGGAATACAACGAAGTAGATCAGATAGAAGATATTGTTTTATCTTTATGATGAATAGGCAAGTACCTGCGGACAAACAGCTTGCACAATAAAGTGAATGGAACACCATGAACTTGTGTAAACTGTGTAACATGTGGGTATGTTGTCGGTAATGTGCACTGTGCACTGTGCACTGTACACTGTGGCTGGCGCCTCGCTATACTATGTGGGTTCACTACTAGCACTAGCCTGCCACCACTCATCCTCTGTGTTCGGAACTCAGCCAAGTATCATTTAGTTAGAATACGCCGCCTCAGAGAATCCTAACATAATACCTATCTTAGTAGGTTTACTAGTTCGTAGTAGTTAGGTGAATTAGTTTATTTCTTATATTTATTTCTTCCTATTATGGCAGTTGCATGATAGAAAACCTGCTGTTCCTTCATTAACTTTGGGATCGGCTTTCGGAAGACGCCCAGATATGATATTTAAATTGATAATATCTAGTTATTATGATGAAGCCTTTGCCTATATTTTAAACATATTAACACAGGCTCTACGCATGAGAACCTCTAAATTTTATGACGAGAGCTGATATATTATACTTTACAAGTTGCTCAATAAACTCTTTAATGGACTATATTAAAATTAAAATAAGATTATAATTAATTTGTTTAACCATTTGCATAACAATATTAAACTAAGTAATATATGTATTTAAGTGAGCATTTAATACTGAGTGAAAACTAATCGCTACGCCGCTAGCTCTACGTAGCACGGTGGAGCGTCGCGTAGCACATTTATATTTTCGAAGGTATTATCATTGTGATGTTTTTGGTGTGTCACCGGTGGGCAACGTGATCCGTTCGTCAGTGACTTATTTACAGCGATACCTACCGTCCATTAACATCGTGGTATCGGTATGTCGTACAGTTGTCTTTGTCCACGTCTGACGTTGCTGGCGATACGCTGTCTTTGTCGGCTTGCATGCCGGGGCTGTGCGGGGCGTTGTGGGGTGGTGCGGGTGAAGAGGTGCGGTGCGGGCGGTGAGGTGCGGTGCGGGGAGGTGCGGGGGCGGGGCGGCGTGTGATCTCGCCGCGCCACGCCCCCGCCAACAATGCCGCACTGCCAATGTAGCTACGCAAGTATAGCACGGAACAGCTTCGCAGAACAATGGTAGCGCACATCATCATTATTTATTCCGATAAGTCATTTAGTGGTGAAAGCGTAAGATTTATACTTGTGTTGTGCAGCTGCCATGTTTCTACAATTAGTCCGAGTTAGCGTTATGGTTAGAAAGCTTTAGTGGGGCTCGAATTGGACCTGAACCACGGAACAATTGGACCTGATCCACGGAACAAATGGAACTGATACACGGAACAAATGGCTGCACTGAAGGTTCAATTTACTGGTCCGCTGATGATTTCATAAAATCATAAGTAGTAGTAGTAGGTACCTACTGGCGAGCGCCACTAACATCGTTAGTTATACACTGTACATACCTACATTATACATTGGTATTTTAATCGTTCGTTATTATATAGGTAGGTACAAGTGCTCAGTCAGTATCATACTCATTTCGCTCGTCAAACAAGAAACACAGTTCTATTATCATTTATGAGACCATAGATATTAGACTCGTTTTAATAATGCAGCTGCAGTATCTAGCACTACACGTCGGCACGGGAGACGTTGTGCCGGCGTCAGCTCACGGAGCCTCCTCCAACCTGTTACCTTACATTAACTACTGCGTATAATACCATATTAAATTCACTGAAAATATTCAGTTATTCTAGAAGATAATCCGTAATAAAATTTTCTCAACTATACAAGTCCCAACACAATATTTTCACCTACCTTTGAAGCACTGATGAGTCGTTATTTCTAGAAAGAATAAAATTAAATAGTTGCTTTGGAGCCGTTTGTCAGATGATTCAAGTTCAGCGTGAATTCTGAAGAATTTATAATCAGGTTATTATATATTTAGTTAGATAAAGTAAAAATATTGTATCTAACTAAATACCTATATAATAACCTGATAATTATCGAGTATTAGTCATATAAGTACCTAATTAGCACAAGAAGTAAGTTGCACAAGAAGTACCTACTTAGTTCGCACAAGAAGTAAGTAGTTAGCACAAGAAGCACTCATTTGTTCTTTACATTATATACATAGATATAAAACTATAAAAGGCCAATTTTCCCAATTTAATAAGTCCGAAATCTAGTCAAAAGGTTTTTAAAATGTAGGGAATTTGTAGTGCGGGAGTAGAGACGCGCAACACGCAGCGCAGTAGGTAAGTACTCGATCCCTCAGCCACTGCGCCAACCGTGCCCTCAGATATTATTTAAAACTTATTTCTGGTTGCAGAAAAAAATTAGGTATTTTGAAATGATTTAATTATGCGCAAGTATTTTCGATTCATGCTTGTTTGCTAGCACGTCATGACTACTTTAAATATTTATTTATAAGAAATCAGACTTATCTGTACTAGATAATCTATATTAATATATAAAGCTAAAGAATTTGTTGGTTTGAATGCGCTAATCTCAGGAACTACTGGTCCGATTTGAAAAATTCTTTTTGCATTGGATAGCCCATTAATTTATTTATTTATTTATACATCCATTTCAGGCATCACAGCCCATACAACATAAACAATGCAATATTAAAATAAGTCAGAAATACATACAATTTTGAAATATCAAAAATAAAGAAATAAAAAAGTGAAAATATTTAATAGTACGCCTGCCTCTGAGTCATTTGTTTGTTTGTCAGTACATTAATCATATAACAATGGTTAATATATTGACAATCAAACCTATTCGAAAATACGCTCAGGATAGTGTTGGAGGTGATCCGGAGCCTGCGCCCCAGAGACGCGCACCGCTTTCGCATTGTCGTGTAAAAACAGTCGACACGGGCATCGGCTAACATACCCGAGGCGCTGCAGCCCCAACAACACCCTGAACGCATTATTATACTGTACATGGAGAGCGCTGTACTGCTTCTGGGTATATGACAATCACAGGCCCGCCGCATACAGGGACATACAAAATGCTCTGATAAGAGTTATTTTGACGGCCCCCTGAGCAACGAACAAATCTGCGGGCAATCATATTGGCTTACAGACAACGCCCTCCGCTCTCTATCGATGTCCGCATCATCCCTCATGTCCGAGATATTTAAACCGTTGAACTCTATTTAATCCAACACCGTTCAACGTAATAGGCGGAACAGAATCCAAGCAGCTCCGATCCCTGGCCTGAAAGACCATGCATTCGCTCTTCTTTGCGTTGTATACCAAGCCATGATCCTGCGCGTAACGCTCGCAGACACCCAGCAACCTAGACAGACCACACACGGAAGCGCTCAGCAGCACCATGTCGTCCGCATAACTAATATTGTTTTGTTGTTAATATTGTTTGGCTTTAGGCTATATAACATCACGCTGCGACTAATAGGAGCGGAGCATAACTAACTCCACGCGAACGAAGTCGCTGGCGGCGGTTAGTATCTACATATATAAAGCTGAAGAGTTTGTTTATTTGTTTGTTTGAACGCGCTAATCTCAGGAACTACTGGTCCGATTCGAAAAATTCCTCCTGCGTTGGACAGCCCCTTAATCCAGGAAGGCTTTATTTAAGTATTATATAACATCATGCTGCCACTGATAGGAGCGGAGCACATAAAATAAAATATATTGAAACCTACGCGGGTGAAAACGCGAGGCGCAGCTAGTGTATATATAGAGGTTCATCATCCCTGACCCATGTCATTTAGCATATTATCTTCCACAGAGTCCATGTATCGTTTCTTGAACCATAGCGATTCCACATTTGCTCTAGGTATACGGGGACTGATATCCCATAGGAAATATTTCTCCTGTATAGATAGGGTAAATGCCACTAAAAAGAATGTAATGAGCGAGTAAGTAATTGAAATAATAAATACGAAAAATGTGTCTCCGATGTCTCTCCAGACATAATTTATAGATTCTTGAAGTACCTACATAACAGACTAGAGTTGTTCGATGCGGGTCATTAGCGCGGGGCACAGCTGTTTCTATTTTTGTAATAAGTACCGTGCTTTTGTTTTAAAACTTAATTTTAAAACTAATTGAACTGTGTAAGTCGTCTATCAGTGCTAACTGTATCACTACATATATATTCTGTGTTCGGCGACACCTCATTAATCTTGAAAGTGACAAGCACTTTCAATAGAGGCTTTAAACTACCAATACTTATCAACAGCAGGTAATAAGTGCAAGTAGGTATTTATTTTTGGTTTACTTACTTAGTTCATATAATATATTGCAGATTAGTACCGTGCCATGTTTCAGGTGTCATGCCGCGCTATCCTCAGAACAGATGTACAGGTCACGGTGACATTACAAAAGATTTATAGCGCTTCAAGCGCTGTGCGTTCAGTCGGTCGCCGTTTGTGAACATTCCTTCAGAGAGGCACTAGATATGGAGCTGTTCTAGATATTTATATACTATTCATCAAACACTTTTTAAATGTGCATCAAATGTGAAGCAAATTAGTGAAGAGGTTATGTAATTGTATTTGAATGTATGGAAGTGACATATAATATTGATATTTTTTAAAGAGATCAACCTTAAAACTAACTTTGAAAAAAAAAACGCTCTGGCCATCTCTCCCGGATACTAAGGGTGATATGGCCATAGTAGGATGGGTAAGATGGCCAGTACCTAATACATCTCACTTTTTTATTTTTAACACAGGTTTATTTTGTGCCATCTCACTTCTTTTGCATCGACCGCATTTAGAGCACATGGTATCATGGCACAAAGAAAACAAATGGCAAATTGAATCCAATCTTCGATTAGCTAATCGAAGATTGGATTCAATTTGCCATTTGAATAAAATTATTACCACAACACAGCTGTGTTGTGGTAATAATTTTCTCCACAGCCTACACAATTGTCTTTTTCTTTCATATCGCTTTCTTCATCTGTATGATTTAAAACTATCTCTTCTTCTTCGTCATCGCTGCTTTTAGATATTTTCCTAGTCGATTTCCTTTTAAGAGGTAATTTATTTTTTGGTTTGTCAGTCATCTTATTGCTATCATCAGTCATTTTTACTTTCTTAGTCTTAATCTCTTCCTTTATTTGTATTTTTTTTCTTATTTTCTTGTTCCTTGTTAATTTTTTTTGTTCCTTGAGCAGTTGAGCCTCTTCTTTAGACTTTCTTTCGTGAATTTGTTTCTCAGAAGTAAGAACTTTGCCAACTTGCTTCGCTCGTTTGGGTACCTCTTCGAACCTTTCAGGAATCGGAGACAGAAAATAACGAAAACAAAAAAAAAAAAAATCCCCTACAATCATACAGCCATCTGACACTGACAAACTAAGGCTATCTCTCCTAATCATCCGGGAGAGATGGCCATACCATCCACGTGAAAAAAAGTGTAAAACCATGCCGTAGTTTTGAGGTCATAATGTAGCACGGTTCATTATTTGGTAAAAATACTAAAAAAAACATGTTATTATTGAAAACTAATATGACCACAACTTCGTACGTAAACCCTAAAAAAAGAATTAGCAATAGTCAAATCAAAACATTAGGTTTTTACTCGCATTTTCATTTTTTTTCGCAGACCTTTTGGCGTACGGTTATTTTTACGCACCTCGGCAAGCGAACTGAGTACACAGTTATCCCATCTAGCGATTCTTTGTACAATTTTTAGGCATTGGCCAACTCTCCCGTACGGCCATCTATCCCGGAATTACCCTAAACAAAATATGAAGACGACAGAGTGCGTTGAAAACTCGTGTGACGTCACTGCACTCTACACTCTTTAGCGAGCAGTGACGTCACCAGCCATCACTCCTGATCTTTGATGCCTTTTATATTTGTCAATTTTTATTGAATTGATAAAACAAAATATACGTATCCAATATTTTTCTATAATCTGAATGACGGACTAAATACAATCATTTTTTTTTATCCAGGAAACATCCCTATTAAGATCTAAATGGGTGCCAAGTTCTGATTATAATCCTGAAAAAAAAATATTTTATTATTAATTTACAATGTATAACTTTCTTAAATAAATTTAAAACATAATTTCCTGTTTATTTTCTGCTTCAGTAATCTATACTTAATATATAGGTACCTAAAGCTGAAAAGTTTGTTTGTTTGTTTGAACGCGCTAATCTCAGGAACCACTGGCCCGATTAAAAAAAATATATATTTGTTTATTTCAAAAATCTTTTTGCGTTGGATAGCCCATTAATCCAGGAAGGCTTTAATCTATATAACATCACGCTGCGACCAATGCAACAAGGAGGGGAGCATATAACAAACAAAAAAAAAAAACGTATCGAAACCTTTCGTTTTTCCGTTTCGATATTTATAAATGAATTTTAAATTTGAATAACTTATATTCTGTTGAACCTAATTATTTGACCTATTTTATAAATATTTAATTTCCTAGTAGGTACCTACAAATCTAGCCGGTTTGTACTAGGAAATTAAATATTTAGTAGAGTGTCGAGCCTTTCAAATTAAAAATGCATATAACATAAAGTAAGGTGATTGGCCTAATTATTGGCCTAAGATAAATAGAATAAACAATGTTACCTACCGGATAAAAAAGTACCTAGAGGAAAGCTGAAAATCATTCACGTAGACCGCCTAGCTAGATATTATGGATCAAATCATGCTCGGCACGAGCACGACTAAGAAGGGGACAATATTATACGAATGCATGTTAACGGCATATTTTTTTAATATAATTAATAAACGCGTCCGAATAATAGAGATGTCAACAACGTAGATATGATTCGGACGCGTCGAAGGATTGGAAAAATTTGCCTGCGGCGGTCTTCCCGTCTGCACCACTGGTCACCACTGTTTACCATCAGGCGGGATTGCGATCAAGTGCTAGTTTATTAATTCTTCGATCCTTCGATGCGTCCGAATCATAAAGATGTCAACAACGTAAGGGTGGATACTCGCAGTACAACGGGTCGTCCGCGGATAGAACGGTAGCTGTCCCGTTGTGAATTACCGCCGGACCTTTCCAACCATACCATCTTGACTTTAGACTCAATAAACCGCCAAAACTTTTGGGTTTACAAAATCTGGACCCCCAAAAACTGAAGGCGGTCGGTGCACTTCAAGGATACATTTCGAAAATGAGGAGCCTAGGTTAATTGGCTCCTTTTGACGGTGAACAGACAGGCCTGTGTCGAATGCCACACGACCCATTCGACGACTGCCTGAAGTATGTGTACGCACTAACATAGCTTGTCTTTCGGACTGGATTGCTTCCTTCCGAGAATCTCTCTACAACTATACTGTTATCTGATAATAAAGATTAGGTAAACACATGACCAAATAAAATTTTAAATAATCTTTTTTTTCGCGAATGAATTCCAACTTCCCCAAAATTTGGTATTTAAAAAAAAAGTGACAACCCCATTTTCGGCGGTATTATTATGAGCGATGCGACAACGTGCCGCATGCCCTGCCCCCCTTCGTCCGCGCATGAATTGCCTACCGCACATGTATTAAGTTATCTCCTTTTTGCCAAATAATATTTAATTTTAGGGAGATTTTTTATAAGTTTAGCCCGGCTTTGTATGTAGGTATTAGTAGAATCAGTTATACAGTACCTAAAAATATCTTCACAAATTCGACAGAATTTTCTTTACATATTGTATACATTTTTTTCCTTTCTACATATTACCTATAAACTAGTGCTTGACCGCAAACCCGCCTGATGGTAAGCAGTGATGCAATCGTTGATGGCAAATCGACCATATGTACGACGCAAATGCACGACGCTTTCACGGCAAGTCAAGACGGGTATTGTTGGACAAGCTTGACTCCGACCGTAAGGAGGGAGACGGAGTTTAGGTTTTACTCTGTAGTAGTACAATACTCTACTTAGATAATACGCTACTTAGATACCTAGATTATTTAGAAATCTAACATACAAGATGAATTTAATTTTCCGGATCCCCGTGCATCATCCCTTGTGGTGCGAGCCCTTATAAGATACACGATGCCTCACGAACTGGGTGCAGACATACGTGATAGTAGCTCAGATTGTAAACTCGATCGGTGACTTTTTTTGTCATGTAATGGCTTCGTTTTCAATTACTTCGATAGTTCCCAGGTACAAGTACATGGATAGGTAGATAACTGGATTCCTAAATATTATAAGTAGTTTGAGTCCTAAAGTAACCAGTTTATCAGAACGGCATAGGTAAGTATGTAAGTCAGTAGGTACAAAGAATGGAACCGAATCTTTACAGAAAGCATTTGAAATAACATTTAAATAAATATTGACTAACTGTAAGTTGTAGAAGTGAGTAAGTAAATAATTATTATAATTTGTAGGAGTCAGTAAGTAATTAATTATTATAATTGCATAGCTTTAAGCTTATTATAATTTATTTACTACAACATGAATAGGCAATGAATTGATCAAGATAATTAGTTAAAATACCACATCGTATTCGTTAAATTATAATAACAACAAATGTGCTTATTGTGTGTAGTCGTTGATTTTAGATTACAGTGCAATTAAAGCTGTGGTTTTATTTTCACACTGTCTACGCATTAAAATACCTGCTATATCTTTATTGAGCATAAAGAATACCAGAACGTTTTCTTGGCCTCGTTTGGTTGATCATTCCACCATTGTTTATGGCCGTAAAATTTGACACCTAGTTCACATAATTTATACAATTTGTCAGTCATAAAGCTGTGGCAGTACATAGATAGGCGATAGAGAGATAGTGTTGCGCCTGCAACACGTTATCTGTGGTAGATAAGCTGAGCAGTGGCGCGGCGGCGCGGCTCGGCTTACTGAGCCGGCTGTGCACAGATATTTATGTGACGGCGACGATGAGTTTGATTGATGGCGCATTGCTGCATTATCCACAGGCATTAGGTCCTACAGGGAATGCAAGCGAGTTATGGAAGCAATAAAAATGACACACTAAAGTAGCACTAAGTATGCGGTGGACATTATAGCGGTTCGTCGATATCAGTGCGCGCTGGCAGCCGCTCTGCTAGCGAGGCAAGCCCTGACCTTAATGTGAGACCTTACACACAATACCTTACAATTATGTAAGCATTATTTTATTAGCTATAACATTCTTAAGGTCTTTAATAACTAAGGACTCGTTCTTCAAGGCGACAGATAGAGTTAGAACTGCTTACGACCTCATTTGTCAATGGTTACCAACAACAAACATGGCACACACATCTATAGCCGCAGTATCAAACTATTAGGCATCCTTAAGTTAAGCACTGACTGGCTGACTGTTGAGAAGATCTACTCGTAAACCGATTCTTAATTCCTAATTGAGTTGAGAAACGCTTATAGAATAAATCCATCAGACAATCCGTTCATCACTAGTAACAGGAAACATAGACAACAGGCTAGCAGCGTTAAATTACAAAGTTGGATGATAATAATGAATAATAATTAAAAAAAAAAATCGCCCTCAGAATTGGCGAGCATATGCAAGTCGATTCTTGCGGCTTGGTCATTTCGCTGAGTTAATATTGCTCTTTCACAAGGCAATGAGTTCTCACGATTTGTTATTTACCTTTGGTCACATAAACGGAAGCGGAAGTTCTTCATCTGAATTAACTGAGTGCCAAAGTTTATTAGACAAACGGCTTTCCCTTCTTCTTCTGGATACGTGCCTTCACCAATACCTATGTAATAAATCAGATAACTCTAGAGAATTCGTGCTGCCACATGTTTGCGCCTTCATGTTCTCTGTTAAGTGCATCCACGTGATGTGTCGTCATAGGCTTGAGCTCCTTAAGCATGCTCATAACTTGTTAACCTTTGTTCCTCGTAGTACTACAACGTATTTATGTCCATAATTCCCACAAAACAGTATCCTTATACCACCCATAAGTTGGTCATTTTGACGGATATCACTGAGGGTTATAAATACCACCTTTACTGTTTTTGTTCCGTATTATTAAACAGTAGTCGTGGCGATCCTACCAACTGTCGGCCGATTTCAATAACCTCAATACTCTCTAAAGATTATGGAGCGTGTATTGAACTCGCGCTGCTTGGTGTACCTGCAAGATAATGATCTCCTCAGCGACCGCCAGTAAGGGTTTCGCCGCCATCGGTTTACTGGGGACCTATTGTTGTATGCCACTCATTTGTGGGGCGAGTCCCTCGAGAAGAATGGAGAGGCGATTGCCGTCTCCTTAAATGTCCCGAAGGCCTTCGACCGGGTACCTATGTCACGCCGGCCTTATAAGCTTCCAGCATACGGCATTTCCAGACTGGCCAGACTGACTAGGTAAACGATTTCGTGCGTGAACGGACCGGAAATCTTTTACCTAGTTCCGAGTTCCTAGCTCCGAGTTATTGTTAACGGATTAGATGCTCATCGGAGCCCATGTCGACTAATGCCGGTGTTCCTCAGGGGTCTGTTCTCTCTGCAACTCTGTTCCTGCTGCATATTAAGGATATGCTTATGCCTGGTATCTATCTGCCGGGAGCTCGGGCCTTTGGTTACTGTCCCTGTCTAAATACGCCTAATTCCTTATTTCTTGTAAAATCAATATGAATCCGTAGATATTGGTGTGGGTTATGTGTTTGTTTAGGTACCTACTATTATACCTTAGCTGACTATTAATATTGTAATGCATAACTGTTTTTGTCCCAAATAAATAAAAATAAGCTCCTGATATGATAGTCTATTGCACAACATCCGAATGTCACAAGAAAGTCAAGACCGTCGTTGCTACAGGTAAGTAATTATTTTACAATGTACAAATATATTCTCAAATAATCTTGTAGATATTATAGAATCCATGTTCTGTGCACTCATGTAGCTACCGATCGGTGCGTAAAAGTATTTACGTTAGATAAATATCATGTTGTTACATTAAGTACAATAAATAGAACTTTATTGCTTGCAGAACAGGAATGCGTGTAACTACAGATTTTTTCCGCAGAGAAATTAAGACAACACGGTGTTGACGATATTCCTTGCGTGCGGTGTTGGCTGGGCCAGTGGGGCCAGTGAGGCCCGTGGAACCAGGCGGCTCGCCGAGTGGAGCAGGCAGGTAGGAGCACTAATTATGTGAGCGTCGAGTGCGGAGCCCCGCGCCCACCCACCGCGACCGCACTAGATTCCACGCCCGCCGCGTTTTTTACACCCTAATTAAGCTAATTTATCGGGACAATAAGAGAAATTATTGGTAGCGGCTCGGCGGGTACTGGCCGCTTTATGAGAGGTATTAAATTGTTGAATTTAAGAGCGCTACCGAGCTACACCGGGGCCCCAAGCCCTCGCTTTTGATGCCCCAATAAATATACAAAAGATCCCATCAGATAACCTGTGAATGGAGCCGCCGTCGATTTCACCGCTCTTAATGAAAGCCTCGCCGAGGAATGTCGTGGACAAAGCCTTAAAATGCTAATAACACGAGCAAGACACACCGCACCGCACCCCCCGCGCGTCTAGAATGTGTCCTGATAACGAAGGTGCCAATCTCGCAGGTGGACAGATTAAATGAGTATTTTATGGAAGATTAAGTAAACATTTTTTCCTTGATGTGTGTTTTATAGCCGGCGTGTGGGCATACAATACTTAGTAGGTATGTTTTTTTTACAATGCTACCTACCTCATTGAGGTCTACCCAATTATTTTTAATAGTGTTTTAATCGGTATCTATCGAATTAAAATTAATTAGATACCACCTGAATTTTATACACATGTCTGTAGATAACAGGAATGCTTACTTTTCCTACTGACTACTGGTAACTGGTAGATGACTGGTAGTAAATATTATTTACCTATAGGTAACTAAATCATATCAAATCATTTATTTCAGATACATTTTCATAGGTTTTTACAGAAGGCAAAAGTAAAAAATAATATTTATTTATTATTTATTTATTTATAAAAACTCTTAACTCCAACTAGATAGGGTACCTAGTTTGAGCCTACCTATAAAAATATAAATTATATTATAATTACACACACATAGAACCATAAAATTAGATTGCTTGTCTGACATGCCTAGTCTCTATCAAATCCACTGAGGAGTGTGGTGCGTGGTGCAACAGTGATGAGATTGACGTGGCTTTGAATGAATTGAGTCAGAAGCACTGTGAATCCACTACCTACGCGTTGAGAGCATAAAAACCGCTCAAGATGGTGCAGTAGGTAAGTACGCGCATAGATAAGGATAACATATGGTGGTGATGGATACAGGGTGAAAATCGCCATTAGTGTTTTTATTCCAGCTTGGTGCTAATGATACCAAGAAATTTTTTAGGCACTTACTTATTTCGAGTATATAGTAGTATTTATTCGAGTTCAACTCCGGCCTCCTACCTGTCAGCGATATGTATCTTATCCATAAAAGTATCCTCCATAAATATTGAAGAGGTAAAAACAAACCCTGTTCATTAATTAATTTTTTAACTATGAATAAACGCGACAAGAACTTGTGCCTTTTAATGGTTTTGTATGTGAACAGATCTGGCACCTATGTATATATACTTACCTGTCTATACAATATGTAAAGAAAACCCTGTCCGACCCATAAGGATAATAAAGGTTAGGTAAACACTTGACCAAATATAATATAAAATTTTACGTAATCATCATGGAAACAATACTAATGAATTTTAACATAATCTTTTTTTCCCGCGAATTAATTCCAACTTCCCCGAAATTTGGTAATATTTAAAAAAGTGACAACACCGGTATTATTATGAGCGAATAGCGATGCGACCACGTGCTGCGTGCCCTGTCCCCCGCCGCCCGCGTAAGTGTTGTTTACTGGATATGTATTAAGTTACCTCTTTTTGCGAAGTAATATTTATTTTTAGGGGGATTTTTTTTTTAAGTTTAGCCCGGCTCTGTATCCATTAGTAGAATCAGTTATCGATACCTAACAATACCTTGGCGGATCGGACAGGGTTTTCTTTACATATTGTAGATACAGGTAAATATATATTTAGATGTTTTGTCTATCTATTGGTCTAAACTGCCATAATTGTTACTTCTGCATAGATTCTGTTCTAATACATAAATAATAAGTAACTACTTACAGGGAATAATCTCGCTTTTTGGTACAGGGGACAAGTTGGTAATACTGCATTATCTATATAAGGGGTGTCTCTTTGGAGGTAGGTACTAAAAAACTGTCGCCTCGGCCTTTGAATGTGCCGCCATCGCCTCGTGTTTTTGTAGGTATGACGTTGACCCTGAAGTAAACTCATCGAATCAGCTGATAGGATAGTTTTTCGAGTTTTGTTTACATTGCGGTTTTTTGTGTAATTAGCGAATTAATTAATTTTTAAGTACTTCAAAATCTTATTGGGTTGTAAAAGTTTAGCAATTACGCACGGTCTAAAGTGAAAAAAACTGCATATTTTTTTCAAGAAATCATGAAACAGCCGACGAGAAATTCCACCACTGGGGGGTTCAGAATCATGTACTGGATCCATGGTACTCGTTTGTGCGTAAAATCTCTTGTGATTTTTATTTGGATGTGGCCTTTATTTTGGCCTACGATGTATCCAGTGTAGGTACTTTCCCTTTGTAATTCTCCGATTTTAAAGGATTTTTGATTTTGTCGAATTGTCAGTTAATTGTTGATGTTGGTCGCGAATGGATGCGCATTTTTTTTCACACTGTTACTTCTGTAACAGCTCATTAACGACATAAATTACTATCATAATTTTATTAGTGGCATGGCGTGTAGCCTTTTCGCGAAGTTTGCGTTACGATGTCAGATACACCCTGTATAAAAATCAATGGCAGTTTCTTTGTAATTTTGTAACTCAGGAACGGACTCAATTATCCAAACTAAATGTTTAGGCTTTGTTTTGACTAATTATTAGATGGTTTGGGTGAAGTTTGAACAGAATCGGGTGAGCGGTTCTTCATTTATCACATTTTTGTAACAAATGAGTTCAATGAACGGTGGATCATTATCTCATCTATAAATATAAAAATCAATGCCACTTTCTTTTTAATTTTATAATCATCAAAACTGTGTAATTGCACCAAATTGGCAGTGTTTTTTTTTTTTTTTTTTTTTTTTTATTAAAATATAAACCAGCGCTTGACCGCAATCCCGCCTGATGGTAAGCCGTGACGCAATCGTTGATGGTAAAGCGCACTAATTTATTAAGAGCCTATTCACTCTAGCCTTGCCAAATTTAATTGAAGCTACAATCTTAACTGGTAAATCAAAAGGAGAAGTTTGTTTGATACCGCGCATCCATATGATCCCAACTGATATGCCATTTGAGTTCAAACGATTACAATATCCTGTGCGTTTATCATTTGCTATGTCCATCAACAAAGCTCAAGGGCAATTATTTCACGTTTGTGGTCTGAATTTGGAGGAATCATGTTTTTCAAATGAGCAACTTTATGTTGCCTCTTCGACAGTCGGTACACCCAGTCGTTTGTTTAATAATCTAAATGTTTTGGATTAATTTATAAAATTGCTAGCAATTAACAAAATGTTTTATATTTGAATAAATAATTTTGATGATCCAATAAATTTGTTTTTATTGTTTCACTTTATACGTAGCGAAGCACGTATCGGGCCGCTAGTATTCGTATTCTTCTGTAATTAGTTCAACGCAAATTAAAAAATAAAACGAACCAAAAAGTAAAATTTGGCAGGTATTTGAGATTGAAAAAAACACTTATGATTATCATCGCGCTATAACTTTGTGGAACTAGACACGGTTGTGACATGAGCAAATTTCTAGGCACAGCTATTTTAGTCAGCTGAGACTAAAGTAATTAACTTAACGGTTCGACGAGTGCTTCGTTGAACTGTGTTTGTAACATCGATTCTTTTTTGTTTTTTTGGAATTCTTCTTAGGGTTACGTATCTACTTAAAGAGTGCCAACGTAACTTTAAGGCTGTGCGGTCCGTCCTGTGGTCCTGTCTCTATTTATTGTCGATCATAAACCTTTATATACATAGCTACACTTTAAAATTCAACAATGTGTAGGTATTACGGTGCCGCTATTACAAAATAATTTAGTAAAGACACTAAAAATAAAAATTATACAAGAAACGTGATATTTTTGGCGGTTTTATTCTTTCGTGTGTCCGTCGTATCCGACTCGCCCTTTGGCCCGTTTTGGAAAAATACGGCATCCCGCCCCAAGTAACCAAGAGTTATGTATTTATAGACCTGACTGAAACCTTGTAACCTCATCATGTTCACTGTGTCTCAAAACGAGGCTTGGTAATCTTGTTTCACATATTTGCATTTTTTTTTTATATAAATTATAAACCAGTGCTTGACCGCGATCCCGCCTGATGGTAAGCAGTGTTGCGATCGTTGATGGTAAAGCGTGCTAGTTTATTAAAAGCCTATTCACTGTAGCCTTGAAGACACTCAAATTGTAGTGTGACGGAAACATCGTCGCTGGCAAATTGTTCCAGTCCCTCGATGTACGTGGTATAAAAGAGTGGTGTCAACAACGTAAGGGTGGGAACTCACCGTACGACCGGTCGTCCGATGATGGAACGGAGACAGGGGAATTAAATCATACAATCCCCTTGCACACTCACCAGAATGCATCCTATAGAAGACCGAAAGGCTGGCTACTCTACGCCTGTGCTCCAGGCTTTGGAGACCGTTTCGAGTTAAGTCTGGGTCGCCAATCAGCCTCTTCGCACACCTCTCCACTGAATCCAAAGTGGCCAGGTGACATTTCGTAGCACCAGCCCAAATGTGGCTGCAGTACTCGACACGCGAGCGGACCTGTGCTTTGTACAACATTAGAAGCTGCCCTGGTGTGAAGTACCGCCGGACCTTCGCGATGACGCCTAGTTTTCTGGCAGTCACCCTGGCCTTGGACTCTGTGAACTGCCCAAAGTTAAGGTGCACTCCAAGGATACATTCTGAAAAGTAGGAGCCAAGGTGAACGGGCTCCTTCTGGCGCTGAAAAGACACGCCTGTGTTTTGGCGGCATTGAATGCTACAAGATTAGCATGGCCCCATTCGGAGACTGCCTGTAGTGCAGCACTCGTACGCTCTACCATGGCCTCTCTTTCGGACCGGATTGTTTCCTTACTAGCCCGAGCTTCCGGCAGGTATCTCTCTACAACTGTGCTTGTGCAAATGTATTTTATCGATTGTAAATAATTGCACATTTCAATATTTGTGTGGGCTTGAAATGTTTTGTTTAGCGAATAGTGAATGCATCACGATCCATTTATTAACCACGACGATGTAGGTCATGTCATCTTATTGTAGCCGTAAACCTTTGCTCGGGTGACGTCGTCGGCGATATGATAAATACCTGTTTGCACTCGTTATCGTGTACCTACTCTAGCACTGTTTTTTTTTTTTTAATATACTAGCTACCTCCAACTTTATTGGAGCCTTTTTTATAACTATACCCTTTCATACCAGTTCTCGCTATTATTCCTCTCGCACTTTTATTCCGCATACTACTTATCTTTCTGTCATTCATCGTCTTTTAGTCTAATGGGTGGGACTCCCATTTTACTGTCGAACTTTCTACTTATTTATTTCGTTTGAAAATAATTATAAACTACAATATTTATTTATTACCCCTAACTTATTATACGCACTACAACACACTATTATTACTACATAACATAATTTTTATTTCTAAACTATTATTACTTATAATTAATTATTTGTAGTCAATTTCCCTATGCTTAAAATAAATATACACAATATCTAGTAAACATAGTATCATTATACTAATTTATTTCTATTAATTGCGGTTTCGGCTATTTTTACACAATAGTTTAAGAAAAATTTTCTATTCTTTCCTCGCATGACTTCTGCAATGTTGTTTTTCCTCAGGTTCACGTCAAGCTGCTGCTCCAGATCATACCGCATTGCGGCATAAGCTGGACACTCCACAATCAAGTGCGGTATGGATTCGCTCACGCCTGGATCATAGACGTACGATGGACTCCCCTTACACTTAAAACGATATAAGTATTCGGAGAATCCACCGGGCCCCGTCAATACCTGCGTGAGCGTACCCGTTGGGCGAACCTGTCTCACTATACGGTAGGCCGCTATGGCATCCGGAAAGAACATCTTCGTCACCGAGGCCGTCGCTCCAGACACATATCTCCGATTCCATTCATCGAGCGATTCCATTCGGACCTGTCGTCTGATGAATGAAATCGGACACCGGTCATAGTCCGGCTTCCTCCGCAACGACAATGCTGCCTCCTTGGCCAGTTCGTCCGCCCGCTCATTTCCTGGCAAGCCTGCGTGGGCCTTTACCCAGAACAAGGACACAGCTTTGTTCTGCGTCGAGTCACTGAACAATACATAGCTCGCCTCCTTGCGTTTGAGGATGATGTCGGTCGCTCTGCAAATGGCTAGTAGTTCCGCCTGGTAGACTGTGCAGTACGCGGCGAGGCTAAGCTTGAGGCTCTGGATTTCCCCAACATTATCCCACAAGGATAATGCGGCTCCCACCTTCCCCTCAATCCTGCTGCCTTCAGTGAATATTCGCACTGTCTGCACATTATTATTGTCTACAAGCTGTTGGTCTGCCAGACAAGTGAACTCCAGATCCATTTGCTGAGCTGGGTGAGGGGCTTCTGCAAACCTCACCATACACTCCACGTCCCGGTCTACCGGTATGTGCTGAGACGACCCTCTCTTTGCCTCATACAAGGCAGCTGCTTCTTGTATACGGAGGTCTAGAGGAAGTATCCCAGACAAAACCAGAGCCGCGTCAAGAGAGACTGTACGGTAAGATTTGCAGAGCTTCTGAACGAGTCCTCGTTGGACTGAGCGTAACTTCCTTCGTATACCTAGCTTTTTCGTAGCAGGAGCCCAGGCGCCAGCCGCATACATGATGATAGGCTCGATCGTGGCCGTGTAGATTGTGTGTATAATCTCCTGGTTGAGTCCCCAGCTGACCTTTGCCGCATGTGACAACCGCTTATATATGTCAGCCGCTTTCCTGCACACGCTCACTGTATGTTCGCTAAAGCTTCACTTTTGTGACCATGCCAATGTCGACCCCGGCCATGCTAAGCGCTGGTGTGTCATACTTAAGCTTGTTGTTAGTAATTACCATGGCACAAGTTTTGTGTGGTGCAAACTTCATCTTGTTTCTGACACCCCAGCTCTGAGCATGGGCGAGCGCTGCATTGGCACTACTAGCGTCTTCCACCGCTGTGTCACCGTCGACGACAAGTACAATGTCGTCAGCGAACGCCTGCACGAAATAACCCATTTTATTTAGGTCCTGTAGTAGAGGGTCCAGCAGAAGGTTCCACAGGATGGGCCCACCTATTGATCCCTGGACGCAACCTTTGTTGGTATTTCTTGTGCATTCCTTCCCGGCATACCTGACCCTAACTTTTCTGCTGTCGAGATAACTGTCTAGTAGCCTCCTGATATTGACCGGGCACTTTTCCTCAGCCAGCCTGACTTGGATGGCCGGCCACCAGGTGCTATCAAAGGCCCCCTCTATATCCAAAGACACCAGGACAATTAGCTTCTTCAGCCTCAACTTATCCTGTACATGCCTTATTAGCGTATAGAGGGCGTCCTCGGTGCTCTTCTGGGGCATACAACCAAACTGACGAGTACTAATCCGCGGAACGAGCTGCCATTTAATCCGTGCTACTACCATCCTCTCAAGAACCTTCCCCAAGACCGGCAGCAGACCTATGGGTCTATATGACTTGGGGCTCAAATAGTTGTCCTTGCCCGGTTTTCTGAGGACTACCACCGTTGCCTCTTTCCAGATGTCCGGGAAATGTGCAAAAAAGTTCTAGCATTGGTTTGGGGTACTTCGGTACCTACCTATGTATTAGAAAAAGCGCCTTCCTTCAGAGCGTGTACCGTGTGCGTCTTTATAATGTCGTATAATGTACCTAAGTATACATTAGACATTTTATTGTATGATGATACCGGCAATATTAATACTTAATTAGCATAAGTTTTATAGTAAGCTGTTTAAGTAAATAAAATTGTTCGATTATTCCACGGGAACTCTTTAATATCAAATAATTTTACTTTTTTGGTTTAGGATCAATAGTACCTACATTAAGATATTAATACGTATTGATGGTTATAATATGCGAGGCGGAATTTCAGCCTGAGCCGAAGGCGAGGGCGTAATTGAACCGAGCATGTTATAACGTTATTAAACTCACTTGCGAGGAAACAGAAAAAAAGTATTTCATATTTTGTTCATTTTTAATTATTAAAACAATTAGTAAAAATACAATTATTAAAATTATACGTAGTTGTAGTTGTACTATTAGTAGTACCTAGTACTATTCATAATGTCATTGTTTTGTGTTAGGGTAAATGTTGGAGACGATGAAACTTCTTGAAAGGCGGTAGGAGAGCATTGTAATTCGTCCTTAGTTGTACATAAAAAAAATATCATTAGTAGAAGTAGAGGGGCGCGGCTCAGGGCAAAACTTCTTCGTTTGTGACTCCAAATTTATTGCCTGAGTTATTTTGGCACTTATAATGGCTTTTTTTTGGATAGAATCTTCTATATCAAATTCTGCTACTGCTTTAGAACACCACCCGCCATGTCGCTTTAAAGTCAATACTCGTATATCAGCTCCCGAATCAGCAAGTAATGTAGCTGACGTTCTTCTAAAACTGTGCCCTGTATAACAATCAGCATCCGGCAATTCTAAACACTTGCCTTTGGCATGACACCAAATTTAATATTTAATGCCATAGGTTGCGCAGTACATTTACCTTTTTGATAATTCTGAAAGAAATGATTAGGTATTTTTTGCCTTAATCGTATGCAGAGCATCATATTTTTTGACTACGTCATAAAATGGGCCGTTGATAATAAAAGATCGGGGTATTTTGTTTTTAGTGTTTGGGATTTAACTAAAAGCATTTTGCTTTGATTTTCAATGTCTTCTGTGGTAATACTGTGAAGTTCATGCCGTGTGCGTGTGTTAACGCAACCTGAAAAGAAATACAAATGTATTAGATAAGGTACTTACCTAATATAGACGGTCGTTAAAAATATGTAAAAGAGTATGTACAGTAGGTAGGTAGATCAATACATAAATTAAGGAGGCAAACTGACCTTTGTTGCCCAGTACTAGCTATCTGGAGCATCTTTTAGAAATTTTTCGAAGTCATTTGATGACAGTACCTTAGACTTTATATAACCATCAGAGCGTCTCTTTAAAAATGCGATGAGATTTGAATATAAATTAATATCGACACCATTTTTCATCTTGAGGGTGCTTTTTAGCATAGAATATATTGTCCACAACGAGCTAGGCTTATATTTACTAGCTAGTTCATCAAAATACGCCAAAACTACATTTTCGGAAAATGACGTGGCATTTTTAATGTTTTTCCACCTCATGAAATTTTCATACGTGGTTGTCTATCTGTTCTTGAATATGGACAGCAGCAAGCTGTCGCAAGCGGTTTGCGCTTCTGTTAGTATATCCGGTGGAGTTGAACTAATATATTGCTCTTCTTCGTTTTTGAAAGTTGTCATTTTTAGTCACAATACAAGTACAAAGAAAAGAAAATTTGAGAAAAATGGCGCGAGGTTTTTTTTTTTTTTTTTTTTTTTTTTTTTTTTTTTTTTAATTTGGCTCGCACGGTTTGTGCATTTGCCACTACAAGTATAAAGGTAGGGAAACCAAATAAATTCATTGAAATGCGTAGGAACGGATTACGGAATTTTGGAACAAAGGATAATAGGATCAGGTTTGGTGGTAATATAATAAATAAATAATGATATACCAAACATATATATTAAATAGAAATTAAAATTGGGAGTTGGGAAATAAAAAAACTTATACTTTAATATTATTAATAGTTATAAAGGTAGATATTAAATTATAAATATCAAAATTTAAGGAGCTTAACAATGTAGGGATTGATGTAGGAAGAGGGACAGAGAGTTCAATAAGGGAGTTAATGAATGAAGAAGAGTCACGGTTGGGGCATGCAAAAAATATATGATTCAAATCTTCCTCACAACCACAACAACATAAATTATTGTGAATAATCCCAAGTCTAGCAAGGTGAGAGGCTGTGCAAACATGACCCAAGCGCATTCGTATCAAACTGGAGGTTGCAAGCTTGGAAAGTTTTAATTTGGAAAACCATACTTTGAGAGGTATTCTTTGTTGTATACGTTTATAATATTGACCTTTACGACTACTTGAAATATTCCATAAATTTTCCCAGGCATCATACAGATGATCTTTAGGAAGACAGTGAAGGTCAGATACAACATTATTATATGGGAACTTATCACCATCATCTACAGCGTCTTTAGCAAATTTGTCTGCTATCTCATTGCCGCGAATATTGTGATGGCCAGGTATCCACACCAAAAAAACATCAAGATTTTTAAATTTGCAATTTAGTAGGAGCTGTCTGGCCTCTATAACATAGGGATGATTTGAACCTGACCAAGGAAACTTTTGCAGTGCTTGTAAAGCACACTTCGAGTCAGTGAAAATAATAGACTTGCTGAGTTTCGCAAGAAGTACGTATTCTAGGGACTTTAAAATTCCAAAACATTCTCCAGAAAAAACTGATGTTTCAGAAGGTAATTTTATTTTTTGATGAATGTTATATTGTTCATGATATACAGCTACCCCAATCGTGCCTGAAACTGGGTGCTTGGAAGCATCACAGTAAATGTAATGCCTATCAGCCCAGTCTCTTTCGACTATGAAGTTTAAGTTAGAGTTAGCATAACGATCATTCTTTAGCGATATAAAGTTATAGTTTATTTGAGGGGAAAAAATAAGAGCTTCGTAACAGACAGAAAAAATTGGAAGATACTGAGAGCGGTGTGTGGGAGCTTGAAGTGAAGTAAATTTACGGAAACTTATAATAGAGCATGGAAGAGATTTATTTGACCAATAAGACGAACATTCAATTTTTTCTGAAAGATACAAAAGTTTTTGATAAAGTGGGTGGTTGGAAAATTGAAGAGTTCTGAGAATGAATTTATCACATAAGTACTGTCTACGAAGTTTTAAAGGAGGGTCCAAAGATTCCACTTGGAGTGCGTTAATTGGGCTAGACCTCATGGCACCAGTTATAATACGCAAGGCTTTTGATTGAATTGAGTCTAACTTTGTCAGACCTACAGCACTACAAGGTTCTAAGAAATATGTCCCATAGTCTAAGATACTTCTAATAATAGCGTTATACAATAATTTTAACACGAATGGATGGGAACCCCACCAAACTCCAGAAAGACAGCGCATAATATTTATTAAACGTTCACATCTAGCCAATACATAATAACAGTGTGGTAAACCTGTAAGTTTACCGTCTAGAAGGATACCCAAAAATTTTACTTCGCTATTTTCAGGTATTTGTTGATTATCATACACAACTGAATATGGAGGAGGAAAACGCATTCTAGAAAATAAAACAGCGCTACTTTTGTTAACACTAAGACACAAAGAATTATTGTCCAACCATGATTTAAGAAATTTTAGAGCGACGTTTAGAGAGGAACTTAGTTTTTCAACAGAGCGTCCTGATACATAAAGAACTAGATCGTCTGCATACTGTAAAATATTGGCTTTACCAGAAATATGGAATTCTAAATCAGAGGTATATATATTATAAAGAAGTGGGCTCAACACCGAACCCTGAGGCAGTCCTTTCCAGGTTAATCTTGTTTTCATTTCAGATTCACCTATGTCAACTTGTAATTGTCTGCCTGAGAGAAGATTAAGAATGAAATTGCAGAATATGGGAGGTACTTTTAGTTTATAAAGTTTAGTATTCAAAACATTTAAATCAACATTGTCGTATGCAGAAGAAATATCTAGGAAAACAGCAAGCATGGATTCATTATTTGAAAAAGCCAATCTCGCATCTGTAATGAAAATCCCTAGACTGTCCATGGTACTTTTTCCTTTCCTAAATCCATACTGACTCAGAGATAGTAAACCTTTACTTTCTACATACCATTCTAAACGGTTTTTAACTAAATGTTCAGCTAGTTTTGAAAACACAGTGGCAAGGGCTATCGGTCTGTAAGAGTTAGGATCTAACGGTGGTTTATTTGGTTTTAGAATGGGGATGACTTCGTATATTTTCCATGAGGAAGGGATTATACCAGAACTTATTGTGGAGTTGATTATGTTTAAAAAGTAAATTAGACTTGAGTCGCTTAAATTTGCAAGGAATGAGTAAGGAATACCATCATGACCTGGAGCAGAATCTTTTACGTAGGATAAAATACCTTTCAATTCTTTAAGGGTAAAAGGACTGTCAAGGCCCGTTACATCCTCTACAGGAGATTGGAAAGGGAGATGAGATGAAATGATGGACATTTGTGGAACAAAAGGAGGAGCTATCTTGTCTAAAAATTTATCTGCAACGGATTCATCCAGATAGTGAGGTATTGTTTCCTTAAATGCTGATCTGAATCGTCGTATATTTTGCCATATTAATGACGGAGAAACGTCAGGCGATAGCGAAGTGCAGAAACGACGCCAACCATCCCATTTCTTCCTTTTAAATAATTTACGAGTATTGTTCATAATTAATGTGAGGTTATTAAAATTTTCTAATGTTGTACACTGTTTATATTTTACTTCAGCCTCTTTTCGTTGGCGCACTGCTAAAGAACATTCATTGTCCCACCATGGGGGCGACGGAATGTTATTATTACATCGTTTAGTTGGGAATGTTTCATTAGCAGCGTCCAACAAGAGTGATGCAAAAGAATCAGCCAGAATTGTCGATGAACTTAATGCATTTTCAGGAAGGTTGGATAGTCTCTGCTCAACTCGCTCACTAAACGTTCTCCATCTGTCATTGTCAATACTGTCATTAGAAGTTTTAATTTTGTATGCTAATCTTGGTCGGCGTCTGGATAGAGATTTGATAAATTTTGTCA